>CM055128.1:108293338-108718515 GCA_029206835.1 Rana muscosa
TACTGCCAGATTGGCTCCAGTGATGAGGATGGAGGGGATGATGAGGTCACTGACTCCACGTGGGTGCCTAATAGTAGAGAGGAGGAGGAGGAGGATGAGGATGAGGCACATCTCCAACGAGGCAGGATGCCCTTGGGTGGCCAGCGTATGGGCAGCACACCGACGGAATCACACCGCAGAGCTCCACCTGTGCAGGGCGCTGCCTCTGCCCGTCATTCAAAAAGTTCTTTGGTGTGGGCCTTTTTTGAGGCGAGTGCATCAGATCGCACAGCTGCTGTTTGCAACATATGTCTCAAGCGTATATCGCGTGGCCAAAACATCAGCCGCTTGGGCACCACATGCTTGATCAGACATATGTTGACCTGCCATGCAGCTCGTTGGCAAGCCTACCTTAAAGACCCACACCAAAGAACAAAGCGGACCTCTCCTTGCACCGCATCAGCTGGGATCTCCAACCCCACTATACCTTCAGTCCTCTCTGAAACCTGCACTGAGAGGAATGAAGGTGTAGAATTAGGTGTGTCACAGCCAAGTACTTGCGGCCACTCTGATAGCAGTACACCGACGTCCGATTCTAGCAGGCAAATTTCCCTGCCCCAGCTGCTGGACCGTCGAAAGAAGTTCACTCCCAGCCATCCACATGCCCAGCGGTTGAATGCTAGCTTGGCTAAATTGCTAGCGCTTCAACTGCTGCCTTTTCAGTTGGTAGACTCAGCCCCCTTCCGTGAGTTTGTGCAATGTGCGGTTCCTCAGTGGCAGGTTCCCAAACGCCACTTTTTCTCACTGAAGGCGATTCCGGCTCTCTACAGGCATGTGGAAGGCAATGTCTTGGCCTCGCTGGACAGGGCGGTCAGCGGTAAGGTGCATATTACCGCTGACTCATGGTCCAGCAGGCATGGACAGGGACGTTACCTTTCTTTCACGGCCCATTGGGTCACTCTTTTGGCAGCTGGGAAGGATGCAGGACAAGGTGCAGTAGTGTTGGAGGTTGTTCCACCGCCACGCCTCCAAAATGCTACTACTGGTTGTGACACACCTCTCTCCTCCACCCCCTCCTCTTCTTCTTCCTCCATGGCCTCTTCCTGTGGTTTGTCCTCGGAAACAGCGGTGCTCCGTAGGCGTTCAAGGGGCTACGCAAGTACGCAGGCAAAAAGATGCCATGCCGTGCTTGCGCTGGTGTGTTTGGGGGACAGGAGCCACACTGGGGCAGAGGTCCTGTCTGCTCTGCAGGGGCAGGCCGAGAGGTGGTTGACGCCACGCCAGCTTAAGCCAGGAATGGTGGTTTGCGACAATGGCACCAACCTCCTCTCCGCTATCCGACAGGGACAACTGACCCATGTGCCCTGTATGGCTCACGTCCTTAACCTGGTGGTGCAGCGGTTCTTGGGCAGGTACCCGGGCTTACAGGATGTCCTGAGGCAGGCCAGGAAAGTCTGTGTGCATTTCCGCAGATCTTATAATGCCAGTGCTCGCCTGGCTGAGCTGCAAAAGGAGTTGAACCTGCCCAAGAACTGCCTTATATGTGACATGCCCACCAGGTGGAACTCAACGTTGGCCATGCTGCAGCGGCTGCACACGCAGCAGAGGGCCATCAATGAGTACCTGTGTGACTACGGCACCAGGACAGGGTCAGGGGAGCTCGGGTTTTTTTCACCACGCCAGTGGGGCATGATCAGGGATGCATGCACTGTCCTGGCACCATTTGAGGAGGCCACGAGGATGGTGAGCAGTGACAGTGCATGCATCAGTGACACTGTACCTCTTGTCCACCTGTTGGAGCACACGCTGCGTGGAATAATGGACAGGGCACTTGAGGCAGAACAGAGGCAGGAAGAGGAGGACTTCCTTGCCTCTCAAGGCCCCCTTTACCCAGACAGTGTTCCTTCTGTCCCACCCATCGCACAGGAAGAGGAGGAGGAGGAGGATTGTGTCAGCATGGAGGTGGAGGCTGGCACTCAGCATCATCAGCAGCAGTCTTTTAGGGATGATTTACAGTCCCAAGAAACCAGTGGACTTGTACGTGGCTGGGAGGAGGTGGCTGCGGATCATGTCGTCCTTAGTGACCCAGAGGACTCCGGACTGAATGCCTCAGCTAACCTACGCTGCATGGCCTCCCTGATCCTGCAAAGTCTGCGGAAGGATCCTCGTATTCTTCGGATCAAGGAGAGGGACCATTACTGGCTGGCCACTCTCCTTGATCCACGGTACAAGGGTAAGATTGCGGACCTTATGTTACCGTCGCAGAGGGAGCAGAGGATGAGACAACTCCGGGAGGCCTTGCAGAAAGGTCTGTGGAACGCGTTCCCAGAGACTGGGAGGTTACAAACTCCTGGTCCTGGACAACGAGTTGCTGAGGCTTCGGGCAGTCAAAGAAGGAGCGGTGGGGAAGGTGGCCGTCTGACCGATGCGTTCAGACAATTCTTTAGTCCGCAGCCCCAAAGTATGATCGGTTCCAGCAACCATCGCCAGCGTCTGATATACATGGTGCAGGAATACCTAGGGGCAAGGTCAGACTTGGACACCTTCCCCACCGAAAATCCTCTGGCTTACTGGGTCTTGAGGATGGATCACTGGCCAGAGCTTGCACAGTATGCAATTGAGCTACTGGCCTGTCCTGCATCCAGCGTTCTTTCAGAACGCACATTCAGTGCTGCTGGAGGATTTGTCACGGATCACAGGGTGCGACTGTCCACCGACTCGGTTGATCGACTGACTTTCATCAAGATGAACCAGTCTTGGATCACCACCAGCTACCACACACCTGATGCTGATATAACAGACTAATTGATTTTAAAATGTCACATCCCTTCAAGACTGATGCTGATGCTGAGTGCCTGTGCTGTTATGTTGACTGGCTATCCTCCTCCTCCTCCTCAATGATCCGATTAATGATGATAGCTTGGAAGATCATTTTGGTTTATGGGTGCCGCCACCAGTGGCTAAGGCCCAATTTTTCAGCCCCTGTTTAACAGGGGCGTGTAATTAAAATTTTTGATGCAATACTTTGCAACAGGCCTCATTGCTGTGCTCCAAGTACAGTATCTGTGAGGGGTTGCAGTGTTGTGCCACCAGTGCCTAAGGCCCAATTTTTCAGCCCCTGTTCAACAGGGGCATGCAATTATAATTATTGATCTAATAATTCACAGCAGGGCCCATTGCTGCGCCCACCAAGAGTAACTATCAGGCCTTACAGTGTTGTGTCAACACCACCACCACCACCACCACCACCAAAGGCCCAATTTTTCAGCCCCTGTTCAACAGGGGCATGCAATTATAATTATTGATCTAATAATTCACAGCAGGGCCCATTGCTGCGCCCACCAAGAGTAACTGTCAGGCCTTACAGTGTTGTGGCACCAGCACCACCATCAAAGGCCCAATTTTTACTACCACTGTTCAACAATTATATCTTATTACAATTCCTGAATCCTGATATAATAGTTGACAGCAGGGCGTTCCAGCACCCACCAAGAGTAACTGTGAGTGCTTACATTGTTGTGCCAACACCAACACCTAAGGGGCCAATTTCTGCAGAGTATATACGGCAGGTTCCTACTTTCAAACATCCAACTTACAAACGACTACTACTTGCAAACGGAAGAAGACAACAGGAAGTGAGAGGAAATCTACCCCTTGGAAGGAAAATTCTCTCCTGTAAGAATTAATATGGGAGAAAGGTGTCTCCTCTCTACTGATGCTTTATCACCAATCCTTGTTTCAATAAAAACACCACATTTCAAAAACAGTTGTCATTGGGACACGAAAGTGAGGTGAAATGTTCTGAACAGGGGCACAGACAGCAAAACAAATGTTACAGGGGTGATAACCCTTCCCTATGTTTTCCAAAAAGCTTAAAAATAGGTATTTGGGCTGGAGCTACACTTAAACAATGTAGCTGTTCAAAATTACAAACAGATTCTACATAAGAACAAACCTACAGTCCCTGTCTTGTATGCACCGCCTGTATACGGCTGTTCAGAGTATATAGGGCCTTTTTTATTTTGTGTGCGGGGTTCCCCTTAATATCCATACAAGACCCAAAGGGGCTGGTAATGGGCTGGGGTGGGGGGGGGGGTGGGTGATGGGGTAGCTATGCCATTTTTCTTAAAGATTTTCATCCATATTACCGGGACCAGACATTACATTAAAGCCGCAAGAAGTTTTAAATGGCTTTTTTTTCCTTTAGAAATGTAATTTTGTGCAGGGACAGTTCTAAACACGGGAAACACGTGGCACTTCACAGGCATACTTTAGACACCCCCCCAGGTACAATATTTAAAGGAATATTTGACTTTTTTTTTTCACTTTATGCATCATTAAATTGACTGCTCCCGAAAAACGACCGTTTTTAAAACTTATTTTTGCATTGATACATGTCCCCTGGTGCAGAATCCGGGTTCCCAAACTCTGTTTAGGACAATAACATGGATAATAGTCGTTATAATTAGCACTTTAGAATTCGAACGTTCGCATCCATTGTATTTAATAGGGTTCTAATGTTTGTGCAAACTTTCGGTCCGTTCGCGGGTTCTGGTGCGAACCGAACCCGGGGGTGTTCGGCTCATCACTAATTCTGAACATAAATCTAATGGAAGCTAATATTAAGGTGTTAACTAGGTGGTATCTTACCCCCTCTAAATTAGCTGTGATATACCCATCTTTAGATCCCTCTTGTTTTAGAGGATGCCAACTTTCTGGATCAATGTCCCACATCTGGTGGGAATGTCCAAGGATCTGCTCTTCTTGGTACAAAATTTTTAATTTGATCTTCAGGGTGACTAATTGCCAGGTCCCCAGTTCCCCGCTTGTAGCTCTTTTAAATGCACAGATACCCAAAACAACTAAGAATACTCAAACACTAATTCATTTCATCCTCACAGGAGCCAAGATAACTATAGCCAAGGTTTGGAAAAAAAACGAAACCACTCCTTTGTGATGTCAAACGTAAGGTGTCATGGATATTGACTCAAGAAAAACTCGCTAGTATTCTTAATAACACAATCTCAAAATTTGAAATAATCTGCGGACCTTGAGCTAATTATATTGGGATATCACTTACTTAAATTATTTCATCGTATGCCCACTCACCGACGATATGTAGTTAGGCATGTACCCTCTCTTCTTTCTCTTCTTTTCTTTTCCTAGCTCTCTCCTATCCTTTTCTATCCTTATTTTATTTTTACTACAAGACACCCGGAGATGTTTTTTAAGGTACATATCCTTAGTTAATTTCTATAATTTTATTGAATTTCTAAAGCTTTCATTTAGGAGAGTTATCGTGTCGTTTAGTTATACTTCCTGGTAAATGAAGCTGGGAAGGCTACACTAAGAGTTTATATGGAGGACTGGAGGTTCCCTCTTCGGGCACAGCTTGATCCCGATAGGGGTGCTATGGAGAGACGTGAATCTTTAGCCATTTAAAGTTATATTGAGGCCTCCCTAGCGTTTCCTAGACTAAAGTGTAATTTTTAATTTACTGTATTTTATTTATATACTGTCTCCTGCTTATTATTCATAGGATATTATATGATATCACTACTTTATTGTCCTCCGGGATGTACCTTTACTGTATCAATATGTATTGTTTCTTATTGTCTACTTTAAGAAAAGAAAATATTTTGAAAGTAAAAGCAAACCTTTGTTTTTCTAATGCAGGGCAAAGCCACAGGTTCACTTTAATGACCTCCCTTGCCAGTAGTACATACTCACCTTTCCTTCATTACCCTAAAGCTCTGTTCAGCCTCCAGATGCAAAGAAAATACTGTTACTCTCCCGTTATAGAGGAGCATGTGACACCATTGGTTGGTAGGCCAAGCCTTGTCATAGTGGGCTGGAAGACATTCAGCTCTGTGTAAGCTCCAACTAAAGTCTGAACCAGCCTTCCCTTCTTCTCAATGGGGATGAAAGAAAGCATAGAATGTGTTGTTGGCCTGGGGGCATTAAAGTTAAAGCACAGGTCAACTTTAGCTATAATACCATGGACGTGTGACTTATAATTTTTAAAGATTCATACATGTAGCACCCTCCTAAATAGGTGCTAAGCTAGGTAAATTTAGTTCTTGCCCACTGTATTCAGTGGAACTGCATTTCATTGCTAGGAAAATTTAGTTCTGGCTCACTATAATCATTATAACTGTGTTTGATTGTTCTTGTCTGTTCTGTGTTTCACTGGCTGCAGGATTAACTGCTTCCCCCTGTTTGTCCAGAAATTTTCTGGAAGATAGTGGGTTAGTAGAGTCTAATCAGCAGCTGAATATTTATGGCCAATCCCTGGGGAGATGTCACTTGTCACTTTTTAAATGTAAAGGCAATTTGGTGGCAGGAAACAGTTGACAGCAGTCAAAGAGACTTCTCTATATAGCTTTTCAGCACATGTGCATTGGCTGGGTCCCAGGGTGAGGATGGGCAGCGAGCGATGATGTAATCTCTCTGCTGGTTGCGGCTGCACACTGAGGACGGAACTGCAGTGATGCAGGGTGGGCGGTGAGAGATGATGTCCTCTCTCTCTCTCTGCTCTTTTTCCCGCCCCCTGGCTCTCTCGCCCGCTGCATTCATGGCCCGGCTACAGCGAGGCCATGGCCTGGTGGTTGGGGAACCTCGATTTAGGGGACACTGTTATGGTTCCCTTGTGCAGTAAATATTAGGCCCCATTCTCCATGCTGTGAACAGTATAAAAATAGAAGGAAAGCCAGTTTCTACACAAAAACTAGAATCAGAACAAGATGTAAAATGAATACGTTAGACTAACAATGTCCATTTAAAATTGTAACAGAAAAAACGAAAAGGCGCCTGCATAATATGAGGAAAACACCACAGTCGAATTTTTTTTTATTTTTATTATTACTATTTTTATAGAGGAATCGACACATCACATCTTAATAGCACAGATGTAGCAGCGTGAAATGTAACAGATAATTGTACACAGAAACATAAAGGCAAATAAATATACTTTACAGGCATTGAGTTCCAGTGTAGACAATATGTAAAATGTATACGCAGCAGGGCTTTTTCCTCTAGGATTTACCGTTTCCTCATTCAGTTTTACATTTTTTGATTCCCCCCAATAAAGGGGAAAACACTGAACCCCAGAAGAAAATACAATTTCATTGGGAGTTATGGGGGGAGTGGATATGTAACAAGAAGAATGGAAAGGGAGGGGTAGAACAAATTAGGGAGAGAGAAGGAGAGAGAGAGAGAGAGAGAGAGAGAGGGAGAGGGAGAGGGAGAGGGAGAGGGAGAGAGAGAGAGAGAGAGAGAGAGATAAGAAAAAGGGGGGGTAGGAGGGAAGAGAAACCCACATATCCCCTTGAGAAACCTTGAATCTATAAAGGATTGAGCAGATTGTTGCAAAGTCCCCTCCAACCTATGGTTGGAAAGCAAGTATAGTTTGATTTTTATAAAAGAAGAAATTTTCCAGTGCTTGTGTCCTTGTTCCCTTAGCTTAATGGTCAAGTTTTCCATCTCTTGGACCTCATGGCCGGGGGTACGTGTTGGTGTGATCAGGCCCAGGCGCCTTTAGCCTGGGGCCTGCAACTCTACTAGTGGGCCTAGCACCTTTAGCTAGCGCCTACCCCCGAAAGAAGAGTCCCAGGGAGCCCGGGGAAGGGTACTCGCTCTGACCAAGAGGAAGCCAGGGGAGGATCGGTCCCATTGAGGAGAGAGGCCTGGTGACCTGTCAGAGGGAAGGATTTGTTATTTGGGGAAGCTAACCTGTAGAGTGCTCATTAGCATCATCCTGTTCTTAAAGTCTACAGAGGTTAGAGGATTTCTAATACCCGTCCCAGGAGGGGATAGGGTGGCGGAACTGTTCGAGCTCCACACCGGCTGCTAGGACTGAGCGAGAACTATCCGGGTGAGCTAAACCCACTCGGGATCGAGTGGCGATGAGATTACTGGTTGTGCCTGGATCTATTCTTCACACTATTTCTTCTTTCATCCACCTGTCTCTATCTACTATGCAGAAAATAGAAAATAAACTCTCTGTTGGAGTTAAAGTACTTCTGGACATTGCTTTCTTTGGGGGGGAAGAAACAGAGACTTGACCATAGACGTGCGCACAGGGTGTGCCAGGTGTGCCCAGGCACACCCTAATCACCCTGTGCAGAACAGATTCCCCCTACTGACCTGGCTCCCCCCTCTTTCCCCCCCACAGCACTGCCGGCTTCCCTCCTCTCTCACCGGTTGTTGCTGTGGATGTTTTAGGATGAGTGGGGGAAGGTGCCAGTAAATATGCCATTTACCGGCCCCTTCCCTTTCTGAATGAACATCGTGAGTGATCAATAGAGTGTGTTTGAGCTTTGGGGTGCACACCCTAATGCCAAAGGCTGCACACACCTATGGACTTGACCCCATACTCTGGGGAAGAGAACCAGTGGGAAGGGTGACTTGCTGAAAGACCCAAAATTTATGAAAACCGCTTAACCTCTTCCAACAGGAGGGTACGGGCATATAGCCTATGTGCCTTGACTTGCAAGTGAGCCGGGCGAGAAAAAGGTTTGTGTGCTACATATATATATTTTTTTTATGGTTGAACTGGATGGACTTCAACCTGACTAAACTATGTACATGGGCGTCGGCTCCATAGGGCAAAGGGGGGGTGCCTCCCCCCCTGGAATTGTAAAAGAGTGTTGACAAATTACACCATTCAGCTGCGGCCGCCTCCCGCACATCGGTGGGCCAGGGACGCTGGCACCACCGATTGTCACACTGTCATTATGTCTGTCAGTGTGTTGTTGCATTTACTCTGCTCCTGCGGCCAGCCCCTGTTTTCCGGCGCCAGCCAATATGATCATTGCGCTGCCACGCTGCTCTGCTCCCCTTAAGTGTTTACAGCCCCGCCCGGCACCCGTCCCGGCAGCGTGACGTCACTCTCAGCGGGAGGGGATTATCATTAATGGCTGGGACTGTGATGGGAGGAGCGTAGAGAGCTGCCTGCTAGAGGAGGCAGCGCTGCCGAGGAGGAACCAAGTAAACACTAACTAAATTAAGCTGATGGGCGATGGCATGCCATACGGAATGATGCAGTCTGAAAATTATTAAATGTGATGACTGTGATTTTTTTAATATGCAGCATGGCGGCACCGGCGGGGGGAGGGGGGGTAAATGTCCTGCGCTGGTCATGGTAACTCATGTATTAATGTCCTGCACAGTGCAGGGTGCTGTGTGATGTAAAGGGGTCCAGTGATGCAGGGTGCAGGGTGCTGTGTAATGTAAAGGGGTCCAGTGATGCAGGGTGCTGTGTAATGTAAAGGGGTCCAGTGATGCAGGGTGCTGTGTAATGTAAAGGGGTGCAGGTGCTGTGTAATGTAAAGGGTTTCAGTGATGCAGGGTGCTAAGTAATGTAAAGGGGTCCAGTGATGCAGGGTGCTGTGTAATGTAAAGGGGTCCAGTGATGCAGGGTGCTGTGTAATGTAAAGGGGTGCAGGGTGCTGTGTAATGTAAAGGGGTCCAGTGATGCAGGGTGCTGTGTAATGTAAAGGGGTCCAGTGATGCAGGGTGCTGTGTAATGTAAAGGGGTGCAGGTGCTGTGTAATGTAAAGGGTTTCAGTGATGCAGGGTGCTAAGTAATGTAAAGGGGTCCAGTGATGCAGGGTGCTGTGTAATGTAAAGGGGTCCAGTGATGCAGGGTGCTGTGTAATGTAAAGGGGTGCAGGTGCTGTGTAATGTAAAGGGTTCCAGTGATACAGGGTGCTGTGTAATGTAAAGGGGTCCAGTGATTCAGGGTGCTGTGTAATGTAAAGGGGTGCAGGTGCTGTGTAATGTAAAGGGTTTCAGTGATGCAGGGTGCTAAGTAATGTAAAGGGGTCCAGTGATGCAGGGTGCTGTGTAATGTAAAGGGGTGCAGGTGCTGTGTAATGTAAAAGGTTCCAGTGATACAGGGTGCTGTGTAATGTAAAGGGGTCCAGTGATTCAGGGTGCTGTGTAATGTAAAGGGGTGCAGGGTGCTGTGTAATGTAAAGGGGTCTAGTGATGCAGGGTGCTGTGTAACGTAAAGGGGTCCAGAGCTGTGGGGTGCTGTGTAATGTAAAGTAGTCCAGAGCTGTGGGGTGCTGTGTTATGTAAAGGGGTCCAGAGGTGCAGTTGTGGAGAGGGGGTACACAGTAGTGACAAAGAGATATTGAAAGATGCAGGGGGCACAGTGGGGTGTTTTTACATTTTAATGTGGGGGGGGCGCTTTTAACCCCCGCGAGCGGTCGAAGAAAGGGTTAAATGCGACTGTGTATTGCCGCTGCCGAAGCGGACGCCCATGACTATGTAACTATCTTAACATATGATCTAATTTTTTATTTTATTTTCCTGATGACATCAGGTTGACACACTTTGAAACACTTCTGTGATTATTCAGAATTCAGTGTCAGCTGTAGTTGACAGGTTTTGCATTCCTATAGACTTGTATGGGGATGCAGACCCATCTGATGAGGACAAAAGCCAGTCTACACAGACACTCATGGTTTTTATTGGTGTCTGAGTCCCCTTTGTAGAGACTTCACCACTCTTCCTGTTCATGAGGCCACACGGGAACATAATAGACAGCAGTCTGGAAAAGCCTCTAAAGTTGGCCAGTGGCCATAGGCTTGTAGATTTCCAAACAAGCATTTGTACGAACATTTGTATGAAAAATCTCAGTACATTTGATGACATCATGAATGCGTTCCAAAGTGATTCAAAATTTTGTTTGCTTTTAACATTTGACTTTGGAATAAATAGACTTTCCCAAACGAAAATTACATTCACTGTTAAAAATCAGTTTGAGTAAAAATTTCCATCCTGCTGCTTCAAATTTTCTCGACACTGCGGTCAAAAACGACCATTGATTTTGACCCCCCAATAATTGGAAGTTAAATAAAGGATTTAAAATACATATTGAATAAAATCCCACTAGTGTATAATGAGCTTAACTCTTCCTCACCCATCCAATTACAATAAGCCAGAGGCCTGCACAGTACTTCGCATGTGTAACGTTTTACAATAAAGTACAGTGGGGACCCAATCTGATTTTAAGCTTGAAAGGTCACTTGTATACATCAGAATAACCAGATTTTCCCTTGACTCTAAATAATTGAGCAAAAAACTCAATTACAATTAAATGTTTTTACAATAACTTACAAAATTGGAGTAATTCACTCAATATCAAACCACAGTAGTATCTGTGCAAGGCTTACAGGTCAGTTTTTTAATCAAGGTATTTTGTGGATGGTGAAGGGTTGAGAGCTGCAATAAATTGAATTGTGTGTGAAGTCTGCTGAGCTTTTAACAGACCATAGAAATAAAAAACACACACTAAAGCTTCATACACACGATCGGACTTCCATCTGACTTTTCCGTGGATTTTTGTCCGAAGGGCGTTGTCCGTGAACTTGGTATGCAGAACATTTTCAGCCAACATACACCAAACTTTGTGGTTTTCAGCTCTTTACCGCCACCCTTTGGGCAACTTCTGCTATTGTTGACTGATGTTTAGCATTGGTTCAGAGCATGCGTGTTTGTACTTTGGATTTTAGTCCGACGGTTATGTGTTTACACACGATCGGATAATCTGACGTAACAGACGTAACAGATTTATTGTCAGACAGTTGGTGAGCATGAACAGCCAACATTTGTTGTCGTTCATTCCGCCAACAATTGTCTGATGGAGCATACACACGGTCGGATTATCCGACACAACACGTCCATCAGACAATTATTGTCGTAAAATCCGATCGTGTGTTCGGGCCTTTAGGGGTATCAAACTATATTGCAAAGTAATGACCCGCCAATTGATTCTGAACCCTCCACTTAATTGGAAATATCCGCTAAAACCTGATATTTAAGGCCTCCACCTATCAATTTTTAACTGACTGCTGTCCATCCTGGTGCTCACTGTGACTCCTTTCTAGACCCTATTCTACTAGTTTACATTTTAATCATTTTTTCAAAGAACTGTATATTGTCATTTTAAATTCTTTCTTTGGCCAAATGTTGCGGCCCCTGACATTGTTAAATGTGTTCTCACCTAAAATATAAATGTAAAAAAATACAGCCATATAATATCCTCCTTTATCTGGACTGGGAGCCCCCGCGGCTGGCCGTCTCCACCCTTCAGCTTCCCATTACTCAGGGGGGATTGTCTCTACCAGACTTCCAGGTCTACTTTTGGGCGGCTGTCCTGGTGACGGTTAGATGGTGGTTCTCCCAAACCCGCGATAACCCAGCAGTGACTCTGGAAGTGGCCATAATGGGGTCATATTCCTCCCTTAGTAACGTGATGTTCAGGGGGACGAGATCCCACCCTGGCATCACAGACTTGATGCGTACAACCATTATGATATTGCACAGGGCTAGGACCCGTTTTGGCTCCCCCGAGACATTCTCACCTCACATCCCCCTCTGGGGTAACCCTAACCTAACGCACATGAATTCTGTTCCCGGATCCACAGATCTGGGCGAGAAAGGGTATAGTGAAACTGAAACACATTGTCAGGGGAGGTAAACTGCGATCTTTCTCTGATCTCCGGGATGCCTACTTACTACCGGGGTGCATGTTGTTCTGATAATATCAACTCCGTCATGCTTATAGGAAACAGTTCCCACCACTTCTCACACTGGAATAAGACTCTGTGGAGGGGTTTCTTAATGCCAAGATCATAGACAAACCTCTGTCCTCCCTTTATCTCCATTTGTCCATAACTCCCACAAAGAAACTTGAAAAAACTCTGGACAAATGGAAGATGGACATTCCTGATCTGTCAGAGGATGAATGGGAGACATGTGTATCCTCCTTCGTTATCAATATGTTCTCGGCTAGAGACCGATTTATGCAGGTCAAATTCCTCCACAGGGCCTATTTCACCCCAAAACGGTTGACAATTATGAATCCTAACACCCCGGTGGCTTGTCCCAGATGTGACCTAAGGGCTGCCTCCTTTTTCCACATGGTCTAGTCCTGCCCCCGCCTCGGAGACTATTGGTCGGGAGTAGTTGACCAGATTACCTCCCTGGATCTGGGAACTAACCCTAAATCAGTGCTGTTGAACGTCTTCAACCCTGGGGTACGGGGTAAATACACAAAATTATTCCTCAGGTACGCTACTTTTTATGCCAGTAGGGAGATATTCCTCCACTGGAAAAGCGCTGCACCTCCCACGGTGTCCTCATGGCGCTCGGTATTGAACTCGGTGTTGCCACTTTACAAGATCACCTTTGCTAATCGAAACTGCCCTACTAAATTTGACAAGATATGGTCGGGGTGGATAGATGCTTGGGACACAGAGTTCACGGGTGACAATGATGATAATGGCCCACTGTTATGATCTCCTGAAAGCTATTCGCTATCTGTTTAAGGTGTATCCAACTGCTTAGATGAGGTCCCTCCCTCCCGTCTCTCCCCTCCCCTCCTGCCTCTCCCCTCCCCCCCTGCCTCCCCCCTCCATTCTTCACTCCTCCTGCTCCCCTGCTCCCCTCCTTCCCCCCTGGATCTCCTTAAGTAACCTTGTTGGGATTTATTGTTTCCGAACTGGTATCTCATTGTATTGGTGTATACTAGACTTTCAACACCTCTCGCCTGTTTATATCAGCATAACATCTAACTTGTGATAATCTGTATAATACGTTCTCTGTGACTAACTGTGTCTATGCATCGCTTGTACTGTAAAAATTTGAATAAACATTTTTCTTGTGAAAAAAAAATAAAAAATACAGCCATTGGGAAAAAGTGCAATTTTATAAATCTTGTGTTCCATCACATGTTCTACTGATATGTTTTAATGGAGTTTAGAAAATTAAATGTATCATTAGCATGTATTTCAACCTGTTTGTAAAGGGTAAAAACATAAACCACATGTGATAATCTTCTATTTTTTACAGTTAGTTCAGCAGAATTTCTCAATTTCATATTTTCTAATCTAATGCCCTATACACACGATCGTTTTTCATGCCGTTAAAAATGCCATTTTTAAAAATGGCCATTAAAAACGATCGTGTGTAGGCTCCAGAGCATTTTTAACGACGTGAAAAACGGCCATTAAAAATTTCGAACATGCTCTCTTTTTTCACGTCGTTTTTCATGTCGTTTTTTTTAACGACGTGAAAAACGATAGTGTGTATGCTTTAACGACGTGAAAAAAACGCGCATGCTCAGAATCAAGTATGAGACGGGAGCGCTCGTTCTGGTAAAACTAGCGTTCGTAATGGAGATAGCACATTCGTCACGCAGTAACGGACTGAAAAGCACGAGGCTAAAAAGCGCAAATCGTTGCTCAACAAACTTTACTAACATGAAGGGTGGCGCCATTCGAACGGAACTTCCCCTTTATAGTGCCGTCGTACGTGCTGTACGTCACTGCGCTTTGCTCGAGCGGTTTTTTTAATGATCGTGTGTACGCAAGACAGGCTTGAGAGGAAACATGAAAAAAAATGACAAGAAAAACGTCGGTTTAAAAAATGGCATGAAAAATGATCGTGTGTATGGGGCATAATTCGTTTTACAACATCCAAAACCATTTGGTTTCACCATTTTGTTTTCACCCAACTATTCAGGGGCTGCCTTGTGGAGCGCTGTAGTCCCAGTGGATTTCTACTGGGCCATTTTTTGCAACTATTTGGTTTTACCATTTTTTTTTCACCTAACCTTTCAGGGGCTGCTTTGTGGAACGCGGTGGTCCCAATGGATTTCTACTGGGCCATTTTGTGTGTCATATACAGTACTTTTTGGTGTTTGGGATTGCACAGCAGCCCTACAAACTCTGTATTAGGGATGAGCTTCGTGTTCGAGTCGAACATACGTTCGACTCGAACATTGGCTGTTCGATCGTTCGACGAAGATCGAACGATTTGGGCCGTTCGCGCCAAATTCGAGTGACGCGAACGGCCCACAATGCACTACGCCATCGCAGTGTCATCCAGGCGCTGTGATTGGCCAAGCATGCACTGTGACCCCGCATGCTTGGCCAATCACAGCGCCGGCAGCGAGGAGAGCAATGATTGGCCACAGGCAGGATGCCTGTGGCCAATTATTGCTGAGGGTGTTTAGTACACGCCCCACACTATAAAAGGCCGCCAGCACGGCGGCCTAGTGTAGTGTGTTCCGGAGCAGGGATAGAGTAGCATAGGCAGGGACAGTGACTGTTATTTCTTTCTTGCTTAACCTGGATTCCTTTAGTTTAGGGAAAGAGAAGGATAGGTAGGGAGAGTGTCAGTGTGTTTTGTGCTTCTGCTATAGTGTGCTTAAAAAAAACATTTATTCTAGGGACAGAAAACTCTAGGTAGGGACAGTGTCAGTTTCTTTCACTCTGCAAGTCCTTGTTTCCAGGGACCTGTAAGGACAGTGAGTTAATTGTCCTTGTGCTATATTGTGCTTAAAAAAAAACATTTATTCTAGGGACAGAAAACTCTAGGTAGGGACAGTGTCAGTTTCTTTCACTCTGCAAGTCCTTGTTTCCAGGGACCTGTAAGGACAGTGAGTTAATTGTCCTTGTGCTATATTGTGCTTAAAAAAAACATTTATTCTAGGGACAGAAAACTCTAGGTAGGGACAGTGTCAGTTTCTTTCACTCTGCAAGTCCTTGTTTCCAGGGACCTGTAAGGACAGTGAGTTAATTGTCCTTGTGCTATATTGTGATTAAAAAAAACATTTATTCTAGGGACAGAAAACTCTAGGTAGGGACAGTGTCAGTTTCTTTCACTCTGCAAGTCCTTGTTTCCAGGGACCTGTAAGGACAGTGAGTTAATTTTCCTTGTGCTATATTGTGATTAAAAAAAACATTTTTTCTAGGGACAGAAAACTGTAGGTAGGGAGAGTGTTTTTTTTCTTTCACTCTGCAAGTCCTTGTTTCCAGGGACCTGTAAGGACAGTGAGTTAATTGTCCTTGTGCTATATTGTGCTTAAAAAAAACATTTATTCTAGGGACAGAAAACTCTAGGTAGGGACAGTGTCAGTTTCTTTCACTCTGCAAGTCCTTGTTTCCAGGGACCTGTAAGGACAGTGAGTTAATTGTCCTTGTGCTATATTGTGCTTAAAAAAAACATTTATTCTAGGGACAGAAAACTCTAGGTAGGGACAGTGTCAGTTTCTTTCACTCTGCAAGTCCTTGTTTCCAGGGACCTGTAAGGACAGTGAGTTAATTGTCCTTGTGCTATATTGTGATTAAAAAAAACATTTATTCTAGGGACAGAAAACTCTAGGTAGGGACAGTGTCAGTTTCTTTCACTCTGCAAGTCCTTGTTTCCAGGGACCTGTAAGGACAGTGAGTTAATTTTCCTTGTGCTATATTGTGATTAAAAAAAACATTTTTTCTAGGGACAGAAAACTGTAGGTAGGGAGAGTGTTTTTTTTCTTTCACTCTGCAAGTCCTTGTTTCCAGGGACCTGTAAGGACAGTGGGTTAATTGTCCTTGTGCTATATTGTGCTTAAAAAAAACATTTATTCTAGGGACAGAAAACTCTAGGTAGGGACAGTGTCAGTTTCTTTCACTCTGCAAGTCCTTGTTTCCAGGGACCTGTAAGGACAGTGAGTTAATTGTCCTTGTGCTATATTGTGATTAAAAAAAACATTTATTCTAGGGACAGAAAACTCTAGGTAGGGACAGTGTCAGTTTCTTTCACTCTGCAAGTCCTTGTTTCCAGGGACCTGTAAGGACAGTGAGTTAATTTTCCTTGTGCTATATTGTGATTAAAAAAAACATTTTTTCTAGGGACAGAAAACTGTAGGTAGGGAGAGTGTTTTTTTTCTTTCACTCTGCAAGTCCTTGTTTCCAGGGACCTGTAAGGACAGTGAGTTAATTTTACTTGTGCTATATTGTGCTTAAAAAAAACATTTTTTCTAGGGACAGAAAACTGTAGGTAGGGAGAGTGTTTTTTTTCTTTCACTCTGCAAGTCCTTGTTTCCAGGGACCTGTAAGGACAGTGAGTTAATTGTCCTTGTGCTATATTGTGCTTAAAAAAAACATTTATTCTAGGGACAGAAAACTCTAGGTAGGGACAGTGTCAGTTTCTTTCACTCTGCAAGTCCTTGTTTCCAGGGACCTGTAAGGACAGTGAGTTAATTGTCCTTGTGCTATATTGTGCTTAAAAAAAACATTTATTCTAGGGACAGAAAACTCTAGGTAGGGACAGTGTCAGTTTCTTTCACTCTGCAAGTCCTTGTTTCCAGGGACCTGTAAGGACAGTGAGTTAATTTTCCTTGTGCTATATTGTGATTAAAAAAAACATTTATTCTAGGGACAGAAAACTCTAGGTAGGGACAGTGTCAGTTTCTTTCACTCTGCAAGTCCTTGTTTCCAGGGACCTGTAAGGACAGTGAGTTAATTTTCCTTGTGCTATATTGTGATTAAAAAAAACATTTTTTCTAGGGACAGAAAACTGTAGGTAGGGAGAGTGTTTTTTTTCTTTCACTCTGCAAGTCCTTGTTTCCAGGGACCTGTAAGGACAGTGAGTTAATTGTCCTTGTGCTATATTGTGCTTAAAAAAAACATTTATTCTAGGGACAGAAAACTCTAGGTAGGGACAGTGTCAGTTTCTTTCACTCTGCAAGTCCTTGTTTCCAGGGACCTGTAAGGACAGTGAGTTAATTGTCCTTGTGCTATATTGTGCTTAAAAAAAACATTTATTCTAGGGACAGAAAACTCTAGGTAGGGACAGTGTCAGTTTCTTTCACTCTGCAAGTCCTTGTTTCCAGGGACCTGTAAGGACAGTGAGTTAATTGTCCTTGTGCTATATTGTGATTAAAAAAAACATTTATTCTAGGGACAGAAAACTCTAGGTAGGGACAGTGTCAGTTTCTTTCACTCTGCAAGTCCTTGTTTCCAGGGACCTGTAAGGACAGTGAGTTAATTGTCCTTGTGCTATATTGTGATTAAAAAAAACATTTATTCTAGGGACAGAAAACTCTAGGTAGGGACAGTGTCAGTTTCTTTCACTCTGCAAGTCCTTGTTTCCAGGGACCTGTAAGGACAGTGAGTTAATTTTCCTTGTGCTATATTGTGATTAAAAAAAACATTTTTTCTAGGGACAGAAAACTGTAGGTAGGGAGAGTGTTTTTTTTCTTTCACTCTGCAAGTCCTTGTTTCCAGGGACCTGTAAGGACAGTGAGTTAATTGTCCTTGTGCTATATTGTGCTTAAAAAAAACATTTATTCTAGGGACAGAAAACTCTAGGTAGGGACAGTGTCAGTTTCTTTCACTCTGCAAGTCCTTGTTTCCAGGGACCTGTAAGGACAGTGAGTTAATTGTCCTTGTGCTATATTGTGCTTAAAAAAAACATTTATTCTAGGGACAGAAAACTCTAGGTAGGGACAGTGTCAGTTTCTTTCACTCTGCAAGTCCTTGTTTCCAGGGACCTGTAAGGACAGTGAGTTAATTGTCCTTGTGCTATATTGTGATTAAAAAAAACATTTATTCTAGGGACAGAAAACTCTAGGTAGGGACAGTGTCAGTTTCTTTCACTCTGCAAGTCCTTGTTTCCAGGGACCTGTAAGGACAGTGAGTTAATTTTCCTTGTGCTATATTGTGATTAAAAAAAACATTTTTTCTAGGGACAGAAAACTGTAGGTAGGGAGAGTGTTTTTTTTCTTTCACTCTGCAAGTCCTTGTTTCCAGGGACCTGTAAGGACAGTGAGTTAATTGTCCTTGTGCTATATTGTGCTTAAAAAAAACATTTATTCTAGGGACAGAAAACTCTAGGTAGGGACAGTGTCAGTTTCTTTCACTCTGCAAGTCCTTGTTTCCAGGGACCTGTAAGGACAGTGAGTTAATTGTCCTTGTGCTATATTGTGATTAAAAAAAACATTTATTCTAGGGACAGAAAACTCTAGGTAGGGACAGTGTCAGTTTCTTTCACTCTGCAAGTCCTTGTTTCCAGGGACCTGTAAGGACAGTGAGTTAATTTTCCTTGTGCTATATTGTGATTAAAAAAAACATTTTTTCTAGGGACAGAAAACTGTAGGTAGGGAGAGTGTTTTTTTTCTTTCACTCTGCAAGTCCTTGTTTCCAGGGACCTGTAAGGACAGTGAGTTAATTTTACTTGTGCTATATTGTGCTTAAAAAAAACATTTTTTCTAGGGACAGAAAACTGTAGGTAGGGAGAGTTTTTTTTTTCTTTCACTCTGCAAGTCCTTGTTTCCAGGGACCTGTAAGGACAGTGAGTTAATTGTCCTTGTGCTATATTGTGCTTAAAAAAAACATTTATTCTAGGGACAGAAAACTCTAGGTAGGGACAGTGTCAGTTTCTTTCACTCTGCAAGTCCTTGTTTCCAGGGACCTGTAAGGACAGTGAGTTAATTGTCCTTGTGCTATATTGTGCTTAAAAAAAACATTTATTCTAGGGACAGAAAACTCTAGGTAGGGACAGTGTCAGTTTCTTTCACTCTGCAAGTCCTTGTTTCCAGGGACCTGTAAGGACAGTGAGTTAATTTTCCTTGTGCTATATTGTGATTAAAAAAAACATTTATTCTAGGGACAGAAAACTCTAGGTAGGGACAGTGTCAGTTTCTTTCACTCTGCAAGTCCTTGTTTCCAGGGACCTGTAAGGACAGTGAGTTAATTTTCCTTGTGCTATATTGTGATTAAAAAAAACATTTTTTCTAGGGACAGAAAACTGTAGGTAGGGAGAGTGTTTTTTTTCTTTCACTCTGCAAGTCCTTGTTTCCAGGGACCTGTAAGGACAGTGAGTTAATTGTCCTTGTGCTATATTGTGCTTAAAAAAAACATTTATTCTAGGGACAGAAAACTCTAGGTAGGGACAGTGTCAGTTTCTTTCACTCTGCAAGTCCTTGTTTCCAGGGACCTGTAAGGACAGTGAGTTAATTTTCCTTGTGCTATATTGTGATTAAAAAAAACATTTTTTCTAGGGACAGAAAACTGTAGGTAGGGAGAGTGTTTTTTTTCTTTCACTCTGCAAGTCCTTGTTTCCAGGGACCTGTAAGGACAGTGAGTTAATTTTCCTTGTGCTATATTGTGATTAAAAAAAACATTTTTTCTAGGGACAGAAAACTGTAGGTAGGGAGAGTGTTTTTTTTCTTTCACTCTGCAAGTCCTTGTTTCCAGGGACCTGTAAGGACAGTGAGTTAATTTTCCTTGTGCTATATTGTGATTAAAAAAAACATTTTTTCTAGGGACAGAAAACTGTAGGTAGGGAGAGTGTTTTTTTTCTTTCACTCTGCAAGTCCTTGTTTCCAGGGACCTGTAAGGACAGTGAGTTAATTGTCCTTGTGCTATATTGTGCTTAAAAAAAACATTTATTCTAGGGACAGAAAACTCTAGGTAGGGACAGTGTCAGTTTCTTTCACTCTGCAAGTCCTTGTTTCCAGGGACCTGTAAGGACAGTGAGTTAATTTTCCTTGTGCTATATTGTGATTAAAAAAAACATTTATTCTAGGGACAGAAAACTCTAGGTAGGGACAGTGTCAGTTTCTTTCACTCTGCAAGTCCTTGTTTCCAGGGACCTGTAAGGACAGTGAGTTAATTTTCCTTGTGCTATATTGTGATTAAAAAAAACATTTATTCTAGGGACAGAAAACTCTAGGTAGGGACAGTGTCAGTTTCTTTCACTCTGCAAGTCCTTGTTTCCAGGGACCTGTAAGGACAGTGAGTTAATTTTCCTTGTGCTATATTGTGATTAAAAAAAACATTTTTTCTAGGGACAGAAAACTGTAGGTAGGGAGAGTGTTTTTTTTCTTTCACTCTGCAAGTCCTTGTTTCCAGGGACCTGTAAGGACAGTGAGTTAATTTTACTTGTGCTATATTGTGCTTAAAAAAAACATTTTTTCTAGGGACAGAAAACTGTAGGTAGGGAGAGTGTTTTTTTTCTTTCACTCTGCAAGTCCTTGTTTCCAGGGACCTGTAAGGACAGTGAGTTAATTGTCCTTGTGCTATATTGTGCTTAAAAAAATCATTTTTTCTAGGGACAGAAAACTCTAGGTAGGGACAGTGTCAGTTTCTTTCACTCTGCAAGTCCTTGTTTCCAGGGACCTGGAGAGACATTGAGTGAATTGTCCTTGTGCTATATTGTGATTAAAAAAAACATTTATTCTAGGGACAGAAAACTCTAGGTAGGGACAGTGTCAGTTTCTTTCACTGTGAAAGTCCTTGTTTCAAGGGACAGAGAAGGACACCTGAAGGTAGCCCTTATTGCTTTTTTCCCATCTCCCTGCAGGCCATCTATTAGAATGTCTGGAAGGCAAACAAGGAGAGGCAGACAGTCAGGAGGCAATAAAAGAGGGCAAGCAGGCTCTGTGTCTGGGGGCAACAGTGCTGGTCGTGGACGCGGTGCATTGTCATCAGCACATGGCCATGGGACACGCTTGTCCTTCTTTTCGGCAGCTGGACATGTTGAGCCACATCATGCCGAAGACTTGGTAGAGTGGATGACCAAGCCCTCCTCCTCCTCCTCATCCTCTCTCACCCAGGCTCAGGGTACTGGAAAAGCAGCTGCCAAAGCGTCGTCTTCCCTGGTATCAATGTCAGACAAATCATCAGTCACTCCTTCCCTAGACCCACCATGTCCTCCTCCTGAGGAGTCCCCCGAACTGTTTCAGCACAGTGTTGGGTACATGCTCCAGGAGGATGCCCAGCGTTTCGAAGGGTCTGATGATGAAACCCAGCTAGAGGAAGGCAGTAGCGTGAGAGCAGACAGAGGGGATGCTCAAGAAGGACACCAATCTGGCAGTCATGTTCCAGCAGCTGCAGCATACTGCCAGATTGGCTCCAGTGATGAGGAGGGAGGGGATGATGAGGTCAATGACTCCACGTGGGTGCCTAATAGGAGAGAGGAGGAGGAGGAGGATGAGGAGGAGGCACATCTCCAACGAGGCAGGATGCCCTTTGGTGGCCAGCGTAAGGGCAGTACAGCGACGGAATCACACCGCAGAGCTCCGCCTGTGCAGGGCGCTGCCTCTGCCCGTCATTCAAAAAGTTCTTTGGTGTGGGCCTTTTTTGAGGCTAGTGCATCAGATCGCACAGCTGCTGTTTGCAACATATGTCTCAAGCGTATATCGCGTGGCCAAAACATCAGCCGCTTGGGTACCACATGCCTGACCAGACATATGTTGACCTGCCATGCAGCTCGTTGGCAAGCCTACCTCAAAGACCCACACCAAAGAACCAAGCGGACCTCTCCTTGCACCGCATCAGCTGGGATCTCCAACCCCACTATAACTTCAGTCCTCTCTGAAACATGCACTGAGAGGAATGAAGGTGTAGAATTAGGTGTGTCACAGCCAAGTACTTGCGCCCACTCTGCTAGCAGTACACCGACGTCCGATTCTAGCAGGCAAATTTCCCTGCCCCAGCTGCTGGACCGTCGAAAGAAGTTCACTCCCAGCCATCCACATGCCCAGCGGTTGAATGCTAGCTTGGCTAAATTGCTAGCGCTTCAACTGCTGCCTTTTCAGTTGGTAGACTCGGCCCCCTTCCGTGAGTTTGTGCAATGTGCGGTTCCTCAGTGGCAGGTTCCCAAACGCCACTTTTTCTCACGGAAGGCTATTCCGGCTCTCTACCGGCATGTGGAAGGCAATGTCTTGGCCTCGCTGGACAGGGCGGTCAGCGGTAAGGTGCATATTACCGCTGACTCATGGTCCAGCAGGCATGGACAGGGACGTTACCTTTCTTTCACGGCCCATTGGGTCACTCTTTTGGCAGCTGGGAAGGATTCAGGACAAGGTGCAGTAGTGTTGGAGGTTGTCCCACCGCCACGCCTCCAAAATGCTACTACTGGTTGTGACACACCTCTCTCCTCCACCCCCTCCTCTTCTTCTTCCTCCATGGCCTCTTCCTGTGGTTTGTCCTATGAACCAGCGGTGCTCCGTAGCCGTTCACGGGGCTACGCAAGTACGCAGGCAAAAAGATGCCATGCCGTGCTTGCGCTGGTGTGTTTGGGGGACAGAAGCCACACTGGGGCAGAGGTCCTGTCTGCTCTGCAGGGCCAGGCCGAGAGGTGGTTGACGCCACGCCAGCTTAAGCCAGGAATGGTGGTTTGCGACAATGGCACCAACCTCCTCTCCGCCCTCCGACAGGGACAACTGACCCATGTGCCCTGTGTGGCTCACGTCCTTAACCTGGTGGTGCAGCGCTTCTTGGGCAGGTACCCGGGCTTACAGGATGTCCTGAGGCAGGCCAGGAAAGTCTGTGTGCATTTCCGCAGATCTTATAATGCCAGTGCTCGCCTGGCTGAGCTGCAAAAGGAGTTGAACCTGCCCAAGAACCGCCTTATATGTGACATGCCCACCAGGTGGAACTCAACGTTGGCCATGCTGCAGCGGCTGCACACGCAGCAGAGGGCCATCAATGAGTACCTGTGCGACTACGGCACCAGGACAGGGTCAGGGGAGCTTGGTTTTTTTTCTCCACGCCAGTGGGGCATGATCAGGGATGCATGCACTGTCCTGGCACCATTTGAGGAGGCCACGAGGATGGTGAGCAGTGACAGTGCATGCATCAGTGACACTGTACCTCTTGTCCACCTGTTGGAGCACACGCTGCGTGGAATAATGGACAGGGCACTTGAGGCAGAACAGAGGCAGGAAGAGGAGGACTTCCTTGCCTCTCAAGGCCCCCTTTACCCAGACAGTGTTCCTTCTGTCCCACCCATCGCACAGGAAGAGGAGGAGGAGGAGGAGGAGGAGGAGGAGGAGGAGGAGGATTGTGTCAGCATGGAGGTGGAGGCTGGCACTCAGCATCATCAGCAGCAGTCTTTTAGGGATGATTTACAGTCCCAAGAAACCAGTGGACTTGTACGTGGCTGGGAGGAGGTGGCTGCGGATCATGTCGTCCTTAGTGACCCAGAGGACTCCGGAGCGAATGCCTCAGCAAACCTACGCTGCATGGCCTCCCTGATCCTGCAAAGTCTGCGGAAGGATCCTCGTATTCTTCGGATCAAGGAGAGGGACCATTACTGGCTGGCCACTCTCCTTGATCCACGGTACAAGGGTAAGGTTGCGGACCTTATGTTACCGTCGCAGAGGGAGCAGAGGATGAGACAACTCCGGGAGGCCTTGCAGAAAGGTCTGTGCAACGCGTTCCCAGAGACTGGGAGGTTGCAAACTCCTGGTCCTGGACAACGAGTTGCTGAGGCTTCGGCCAGTCAAAGAAGGAGCGGTGGGGAAGGTGGCCGTCTGACCGATGCGTTCAGACAATTCTTTAGTCCGCAGCCCCAAAGTATGATCGGTTCCAGCAACCATCGCCAGCGTCTGATAAACATGGTGCAGGAATATCTAGGGGCAAGGTCAGACTTGGACACCTTCCCCACCGAAAATCCTCTGGCTTACTGGGTCTTGAGGATGGATCACTGGCCAGAGCTTGCACAGTATGCAATTGAGCTACTGGCCTGTCCTGCATCCAGCGTTCTTTCGGAACGCACATTCAGTGCTGCTGGAGGATTTGTCACGGATCACAGGGTGCGCCTGTCCACCGACTCGGTTGATCGACTGACTTTCATCAAGATGAACCAGTCTTGGATCACCACCAGCTACCACACACCTGATGCTGATATAACAGACTAATTGATTTTAAAATGTCACATCCCTTCAAGACTGATGCTGATGCTGAGTGCCTGTGCTGTTATGTTGACTGGCTATCCTCCTCCTCCGAGTCCTCAATGATACGATTGATGATGATAGCTTGGAAGATCATTTTTGTTTATGGGTGCCGCCACCAGTGCCTAACGCCCAATTTTTCAGCCCCTGTTTAACAGGGGCGTGTAATTACAATTTTTGAAGCAATACTTTGCAACAGGGCTCATTGCTGTGCTCCAAGTACAGTATCTGTGAGGAGTTGCAGTGTTGTGCCACCAGTGCCTAAGGCCCAATTTTTCAGCCCCTGTTTAACAGGGGCGTGTCATTACAATTTTTGAAGCAATACTTTGCAACAGGGCTCATTGCTGTGCTCCAAGTACAGTATCTGTGAAGGGTTGCAGTGTTGTGCCACCAGTGCCTAAGGCCCAATTTTTCAGCCCCTGTTCAACAGGGGCATGTAATTACAATTCTTGATCTAATAATTCACAGCAGGGCCCATTGCTGCACCCACCAAGAGTAACTGTCAGGGCTTACAGTGTTGTGGCACCAGCACCACCATCAAAGGCCCAATTTTTACTACCACTGTTCAACAATTATATGTAATTAAAATTCCTGATATAATAGTTGACAGCAGGGCGTTCCAGCACCAACCAAGAGTAACTGTGAGTGCTTACAGTGTTGTGCCAACACCAACAACTAAGGGGCCTATTTCTGCAGAGTATATACGGCAGGTCCCTACTTTCAAACATCCAACTTACAAACGACTCCTACTTGCAAACGCAAGAAGACAACAGGAAGTGAGAGGAAATCTACCACTAGGAAGGAAAATTCTCTCCTGTAAGAATAAATATGGGAGAAAGGTGTCTCCTCTGTACTGATGCTTTATCAGCAATCCTTGTTTCAAGAAAAACACCACATTTCAAAAACAGTTGTCATTAGGACGGAAAGTGAGGTGAAATGTTCTGAACAGGGGCACAGACAGCAAAACAAATGTTACAGGGGTGATAACCCTTACCTATGTTTTCCAAAAAGTTTAAAAATAGATTTTTGGTCTGGAGCTACACTTCAACAATGTACCTGTTCAAAATTACAAACAGATTCTACATAAGAACAAACCTACAGTCCCTGTCTTGTATGCACCGCCTGTATACGGCTGTTCAGAGTATATAGGGCCTTTTTTATTTTATGTGCGGGGTTCCCCTTAATATCCATACAAGACCCAAAGGGGCTGGTAATGGGCTGGGGTAGGGGGGGGGTCATGGGGTAGCTATGCCATTTTTCTTAAAGATTTTCATCCATATTACCGGGACCAGACATTACATTAAAGCCGCAAGCAGTTTTAAATGGCTTTTTTTTCCTTTAGAAGTGTCATTTTGTGCAGGGACAGTTCTAAACACGGGAAACACGTGGCACTTCACAGGCATACTTTAGACACCCCCCAGGTACGATATTTAAAGGAATATTTGACTTTTTTTTTTCACTTTATGCATCATTAAAATGACTGCTCCCGGAAAACGACCGTTTTTAAAACTTATTTTTGCATTGATACATGTCCCCTGGTGCAGAACCCGGGTTCCCAAACCCTTTTTAGGACAATAACATGCATAATAGTTTTTATAATTAGCACTTTAGAATTCGAACGTTCGCATCCATTGTATTTAATAGGGTTCTAATGTTCGTTCGAACTTTCGGTCCGTTCGCGGGTTCTGGTGCGAACCGAACCCGGGGGTGTTCGGCTCATCACTACTCTGTATAGTTTTTATGGCAAGCCTGTTTGGCATTATATCACCAGATACATTTTTATCTCACACATATAGGTCAGTTTTTACTGGACTCCTGGTCTGGAATACTTGGGGTCCCAATTGCATGATTGGAATATTGCTTTTTGACATCATACATTATCCATTTGGTTTTATCAGTTTGTTTTCACCCAACTATTTTGTGGAGTGATGTGGTCTCAGTGGATTTCCACTGGGCAATTTCTTTGTTGTACAATATCCAAGAATCTAATTTCTTTATTGCCCCTCCCCCCAGTAGCTTATACGTACATTTCTTTTGACCCTCTGCTTCTCCATTTTCTGCCAGGAGAGGGGAGAAAAACCCTGTGTAAGCTCAAAGTCGATCCTAGTAAAAGGTTAGACAGTGCTGAGGACTTTCTTCCTACCCCTTTGTAACAGTGCTGGTGCTTGCACGGCCCAATTGTAAAGCACTGTCACGCAGCAGTGGAGTAAGGCTGGCCAAACACTATTATGAAAATTCCCAGTACATTTGACGGCTTGAGGAATGTTGTTCGAAAATATTTCCCAAAATGTTGATTGCTTTTAATATTCAATTTTGGAATAAATGGACTTTACAAAACGAAAACCACATTCAGTTAAAAATTTGTTCAATCAAGAAAAGATTTCCATTCTTCTCCTTCCAATTTTCTCATCACTGTGGTCGAAACTGAATGTCAATTTGACTCCTCTAACAATCGGAAAATCAAACAAATGTTCTTAAAGCAAAAAAATGTAATAACATTGTACTAGTGTATAGCCAGCTTAAGTCACATGCTTGGCATAACCGGAAGTACTGTCTGTTGGTCTTTATTCAAAGCAGCCAAACAAAGCAGCAGGGAGCAACATACAATTTTGTATTGCATATAGTGAACCCACTCTTTAACCTGAATGGATAAATGACAGGTTCACTTTAAGAGTCTTTTCATTAGAGAAACATTGCAACCACAAATGCAGACCTCTCTAAAATAGGGTGACCACATTTCCAAACTGCCATTCAGGGACACACCCCCTCTCTCACCTTCCCCAAAAAAATAAGAGGGGGGACAGGGGGAAATGTAGTCTAGGGGTTGATGGGGAATTTGGCGGCGGGTTGTCAGGTGAATGTGCCACTTGCCACCAGATGCAGTGCCGCTTGCCACCCATAGCCTGCCATCAGATGCAGTGCTGCTGTCACTCCCTCTGCATGAGCCACGTGCATAGAAGGAAAGGAGTGGCGTCACTATCTGGAGAGTGAAGATCACACCAGTCCCTGCTGCTTGCCGCTGGGTGCCGGAGAAGGAGGAGGTGCCGAGGTGGGTGGGGACAGCAGTGCTGCACTAGGCGCAGGCCTCGCTCCCGGTCTCACTGTCTGAGAGTAAATTGTCACTGGTTGCAAGATCCCAGGCAACCAGTTCCGGAAATGTAGTTATTAGTTAGTAGGTGGTGGCTGTATCCTCTATTTCATTCCGGGACATTGTATTGTCCCAGGATGAAGGTGCCCGGGACTAGGGTTGCCACCTCATCCCTTTAAACCCGAACACATCTGAATTACACAGGTTCTGTGGCTAATTTAATGCAGATAAGGCAGCAAGTGAGTTTAATTACCACCTTAATCAGCCACAGAACCTGTGTAATTCATATGTGTTCGAGTTTAAAGGGAGGAGGTGGCAACTCTACCCGGGACCCAGGACAGACATGTCAATTGCGGGACAGTCCCGAGCAATCCGGGACACGTGGGCACCCTACTCTAAAATGTTAGTTCCCTGGATGTCATACTGACCTTCTTTCTTCAATACCATGAGTCACTGACCTTGCTGCTGAAAGCTTTTCATATAAATGTCTTTGAGATCCTTGACACCAATTACTTGGGGTGATTGGCCAGCATTCAAGATAGTGGGTCCCCTCTGTCAAAATGCATAAGATGAAGTGGGAAGAAAAACAAAGACAGAAAGACACACATAACAATTATGTTCATGTTGCACGTGGAACCCATTTACATGGCCATTATAGACTTGGACACATACTCCAAACATGTGCAGGCTTGGGTTACCTACAGAAACAAGGTGCCTGGGTATGCCCAGACTGGCCATCAAGTGCTCATTCTCTAGATCAACTTTTGTGCACCTTTGCATTGAAGAACATACAGTACTTGATTGTGACCAGATATAGTAAGTGCTCAAGTGCTGGTATGTCACAAGGGAAAACAGTAGTGAACCACTGGAAATATTAATTCATGCTATTCAATTCATCTCCCTAGGCAGGAGACATCAAGGGAAGGGGGGGCTTACATGCATATAATTATTTCCAGAAACACTGGATCAAGCAAACATTATTATTTGCATCCTTGGTATGTCATGTATATTCTAAATGTTACATGCATTTTAATCCACTGTATTGTATGCAACTAGTTGTCCTCAGAAAAAGGGTTAACACTGAAGTGTGACCAGTTGTCAACGAATGATTAGCAACATCTAATGAAATGAAACTCATGTAATCCAGGCATTATCTTCTACCACAGGGCAGATCTGCATTTCTAAACAGATAAATAGCTTGCAAACACTTCCATCACTGTCCAAACAAGTTGTGAAGCTTGTGCCTCACTACCCCCTGCCAGCAGGTGAAAGGAAAACGTGCTAACAGCTTGTTTGCACAGTCATTTATAGTGATAACGAATGTACAGCGGCGTTGTGTGACATAGGTAATACTGCAAGCAACCTGTAGCTTTCCAGCTGTCAAACCTAAGAAGCGGGCACTCAGAAAACCATGGATCTAAGATAAAAGGATGGCCATCATAGGTGTGCGCAGCCTATTGCATTAGGGTGTGCACCTCAAAGCTCAAACACACACAATATTGATCACGCACGATGTTTACTCAGAAAGAAAAAGGGGCCAGTGAATTACATGCTTACTGGCCCCTTCCCATAGTTGCCAACAGTCACGGATTGGCCGGGACATTCCCGGGATTCAAACCCTTTTCCCGGATTTATTTTGTCCCGGCCAATCCGATTTTTCCCGTTTTCCCCGAATTTGGACGCCGCAGGCCGCCGCCGCTAGAGGTCCACGGCTGGCGGAGACAATGTCTCGGCCGGCCGCCATGTTCAAGAAGACCAAAACACGGATGTAGTACAATAGAGGGTGGGGGGCGCCGCAGCAGCTTTATCTTCTATTGTACTACATCTGTGTTTTGGCTGGCCGGCCGGCCGGCCGGCCACCCCCCCGCCCCGCCCCGCCCCGCTGCAGGTCTGTCTGTAATGGAAAGGGGCGGGGGTCGGCAGCGCCACAGCTTAATTTTTTTTTTTTTGCAGCCACACTGTCGGCTCCGCCTCTATTTTGTTCCCCTTCGGGGAAGGGGAAACAATAATGGCGGCCGAGACAGGAGACGCCTGTGGTTAAGGGGGGACTCCGCTGGGGATGCCTGTGGTAAGGGGGGACTCCGCTGGGAACGCCTGTGGTAAGGGAGGACTCCGCTGGGGACGGCTGAGGTAAGGGGGGACTCCGCTGGGGACGCCTGATGTAAGGGGGGACTCCGCTGGGGACGCCTGATGTAAGGGGGGACTCCGATGGGGACGCCTGATGTAAGGGGGGACTCCGCTGGGGACGCCTGAGGTAAGGGGGGACTCCGCTGGGGACGCCTGATATAAGGGGGGACTCCGCTGGGGACGCCTGAGGTAAGGGGGGACTCCGCTGGGGACACTTGATGTAAGGGGGACTCCACTGGGGACGCCTGATGTAAGGGGGGACTCCGCTGGGGACGCCTGATGTAAGGGGGGACTCCGCTGGGGACGCCTGATGTAAGGGTGGACTCCGCTGGGGACGCCTGATGTAAGGGGGGGACTCTGCTGGGGACGCCTGATGTAAGGGGGACTCCTCTGGGTACACCTGATGTAAGGAAGGACTCCGCTGGGTACGCCTGATGTAAGGAGGGACTCCTCTGGGGACACCTGATGTAAGGAGGGACTCCCCTGGGGACACCTGATGGCATCTGGTGGCAGGCGACGTGGCAGGTGACACACTCGGGGCTAACACTGATTCGGCATTTTGGTGAGTTGAATGATTTCATTTTATATTAAAATGTAATAAGAGAAATAATGCACTTCAGTCATCCTGACACCCTAACAACCATGGTGCCGGGATGATTAAAGAGCTAACACCAGATGTTTGGATTATCTTTATCTGTTGATTGTTAAACTCTGGAATACACATATTACTATTATGGTGTAGGATCTGGGCCTGCTGTCCTTCCATCCTTCCTTCTCTTTCCTTCCCTCCCTCTTTCTTTCTCCCTTCATCCCTCATTCATCTCAGACTTTAACCACACCCCCTTTGAGCCACGCTCATTTAAGCCACTCCCACTACCCGCGTAAACCACGCCCACGCTTCGTGCGCCACTTTTTTCTCCTAAAGTATAACACACCTTCAAATGAATGCCCCACCCCCTAATTATACCAAGGCTCCGCCTACATGCGAAAAAGTGTCACGGATTTTTTTTTTGCAATGTTGGCAACTATGCCTTCCCCCACTCATCCTAAAATATCCCCGCAGCAACAGTCGGCAGGAGAGGAGGGAAGCCGGTAGGTAGCACTGCAGGGGGAAGGGGAGGGAGCCAGGGCAGTGGTGGGAAATTGTGCTGCACAAGGTGATTAGGGTGTGCCTGGGCACACCTGGCACACCCTGTGCGCACGCCTATGGTGGCCATGCATGGGCATAGCTCTCTCATTGATTGTTGGGCGGCAAAAGGTCTGCACATCTATGTCAGATCTTCATATTACCTTGATCACCTGTGACTTTCCCACACCTTGGGTGCAAGGCTTCATTTACCATAACATGACTTGTAGGTCAGTGTATCCCTTTCACAGTCTATCAAAAATAAAAAATGAATGGTTTTGTCTAGAGATATACTTTGAACGCAAAGGGGTCCATTTATAAAGCTACGCATGCATACCTCCCAACTTTTAGAGATGGGAATGAGGGACACATATCAGCAAAAGTATGCAGGCATAGGACACACCCCTTGCCACGCCCCCTTAACCACTTAAAGGGGTTGTAAAGGTTCGTTTTTTATTTTCTAAATAGGTTCCTTTAAGCTAGTGCATTGTTGGTTCACTTACCTTTTCCTTTGATTTCCCTTCTAAATGTTTTTTTTCTTTGTCTGAATTTCTCACCTCCTGTTTCTCCTCACTAAACTTCACACCATCATCCGAGTGGTGTTGAGTCAGCCAGAACAGCTTACTGAACAGCTTACTGAGGAGGAACAGGAAGTGAGAAATTCAGACAAAGAAAAAAAACATTTAGAAGGTAAATCAAAGGAAAAGGTAAGTGAACCAACAATGCACTAGCTTAAAGGAACCTATTTAAAAAAAAAAAAAATGAACCTTTACAACCCCTTTAAGCCCTGGACCATTTTGGCTGGTTAAAGACCAGGCCCCTTTTTGCGATTCGGCACTGCGTCGCTTTACCTGACAATTGCGCGGTTGTGCGACGTGGCTCCCAAACAAAATTGACGTCCTTTTTCTTCCGACAAATAGAGCTTTCTTTTGGTGGTATTTGATCACCTCTGCGGTTTTTATTTTTTGCGCTATAAACAAAAATAGAGCAACAATTTTAAAAAAATATATATTTTTTACTTTTTGCTATAATTAATATCCCCCAAAAATATATAAAAAAAAATATTTTTTCCTCAGTTTAGTCCGATACGGATCCTTCTACATATTTTTGGTAAAAAAAAATCGCAATCGGCGTTTATTGATTGGTTTGCGCAAAAGTTATAGCGTTTACAAAATAGGGGTTAGTTTTATGGCATTTTTACGAATTCTTTTTTTATTACTAGTAATGGCGGCGATCAGTGATTTTTTTCATGACTGCGACATTATGGCGGACACATCGGACACTTTTGACAAATATTTGGGACCATTGTCATTTTTACAGCGATCAGTGCTATAAAAATGCACTGATTACTGTAAAAATTACACTGGCAGTGAAGGGGTTTACCACTAGGTGGCGCTGTAGGGGTTAAGTGTTCCCTGCATTGTGTTTCTAACTGTAGGGGGGATGGGCTCTGTGTCACATGACACCGATCTCCGCTCCGAGTACACGGAGCCGAGATCCGTGTCATTGTGACTAAGCAGAGCGGGGAGATGCTTGTTTACACAAGCATCTCCCTGCTCTATACCTCGGCGGCGCGCACGTGACCACACTTCAGGAAGTTAAAGGGCAACGTACAGGTACGTGGATGTGCCTGTACGTGCCATTTTGCCGACGTATAAGTACAGGAGGCGGTCGGCAAGTGGTTAAAGGAGTAGTAAAGGTAAATGTTTTTTCACCTTAATGCATCCTATGCATTAAGGTGAAAAAACATTTGACAATACCGGCCCCTCCCGAGCCCCCGTTTTACTTACCTGGCCCCTCGAAAGTCCCGCGCTCGCTCCCGTCATCCTCCGAGTTCTATTGCCTGGCCGTTGATTGGCTACTGTGGATGGATTGAAAGCAGAGCAGCCATTGGCTGGCGCTGCTGTCAATCACATCCAATGACGCGGCACGTCGGGGGCGGGGCCGAGTGATACAGTCAGCGGCTATGGCCGCCGCTGTATCACGGGAGCGCGCCCGCAGTAACTCCACACCATGCGAGCTCGCTCGCATTATGGTGTGGAGTCCTTGCGGGGAGGAGCCGAGACAGACGCCGAGGGACGCCAGAAGCGGAGGATCGGGGCCACTGTGTGCAAAACGAGCTGCACAGTGGAGGTAAGTATAACATGTTTGTTATTTTATTTTTTTTAAATGGGAACCTGTAGTGTTCCTTTAAAGGAGAATTGTATAAAAAATTAAAGATTGGTTCAACCCAAAAGTGCTTTTTTACCACTAATCTTCCTTTATATTGGCTTTTGTAATTTACAAATGCAGCAATTTGGAAATCAGATAAAAAGTGAATTTTTTATACATCTATATAGATCAGACCAAAATGAGGGACAAATGAGGAGGAATGAGGGACAGACGGACTTTGCTCCAAATCAGGGACAGTCCCTCGAAATCAGGGACAGTTGGGAGCTATGCGCATGGCCCACCTGCATACCACTGATTTTCTGATTAAACCTACTCTTGGACATTTATAAAGCACGGATGTGTTCTTTATAAATGTGGTTTGTGCTATGCTTTCTTAAGCACCTGAAGGAAGTAGTGTTTGGCCTCGTACACACGGCCGAGATTCTCGGCGAAAAAAACATTTTCGACGAGATTCTTGGACAAGAAACTTGTCCCGGCCGAGTGTACAGACGCTCGATTCAAAGAACCCGCGGTTCTTTGAATGGAGCGTACGCGGTGACGTCATCGACTACGACGAGCATGCGCTCGTCACATTCGATGCCGTCGCCGCCATCTTGGTATACCCTACGTATGCCTAGGAAGCTACCGCGCATGCGTTGAATTCATTTCGAACATGCGCGGGCTTCCGGGAGGACAGGTAAGTGTACACACACTCACTTTTCTCGTCGAGAAACATGCCGACGAGAATCTCGACGAGAAAATAGAGAGCAGGATCTCTATTTTCTCGTCGATATTCTTGTCGCTTTTCTTGACGAGAAACCATACACACAAACAAATTTCTCGGCAAAAAATCTCTGCCAGCAAGTTACTTGCTGGTTTTTGCCGAGAAACTCGTTCGTGTGTAGGAGGCTTTAGAGTTGCCACCTCATCCCTTTAAACCCGAACACATATTAATTACACAGGTTGTGTGGCTGATTAAGGTGGTAATTAAACTCACTTGGTGCCCTACCTGCATTAAATTAGCCTCAGAACCTGTGTAAGGCCGGTTTCACACTGGGGCGGTGGGTGCGGTGGCGGTATAGCGCCGCTATTTTTAGCTGCGCTATACCGTCGCGATTGCAGAGGTATTCGGCCGCTAGCGGTGCAGTTTTAACCCCTGCTAGCAGCTGAAAAAGGGTTAATACCACCCGCAAAACGCGGCTACAAATGCGGTTTGTGGGCGGTATTACCGCGGTATCCCATTCATTTCAATGGGAAGGAGCGGTGGAGGAGCGGTAAACACACCGCTCCTCTCACCGCTCCAAAGATGCGGCTAGCAGGACTTTTTTTTAAGTCCTGTTAGCGCACCGATCCAGTGTGAAAGCCCTCAGGGCTTTCACATTGGAGAGAAAGGAGACGCTGTTTAGGCTCGGTTTGCAGGCGCTATTTTTAGCAAAATAGCGCCTGCAAACCGCCCCAGTGTGAAAGGGGCCTAATTCATATGTGTTCGGGTTTAAAGGGATGAGGTGGCAACCCTAAATAGTGTCCCATTTGCATACCTCCCAACTTTTTAAATGTCCACTGCGGGACATTCTTTCACATTTTTCCAAATGCACTAAAAATGCATAGGTGTAAATCCAGCCTTACTGTATTGTTACATGTGTGCAGATAGTAAGGCCCCATTCACACTTTGCGCAGCAGAAACGCATGCTCCCGCTTTTTTTCTTTTTTTAGCTATTCACATGTGTTTCAGCATGTCGCGTATAGGGCAGCCCTATGCACATTTAATGTGGCAAAGAAGCTCAGGCACCAATTTATTTCCCGGAGCCAGGCGTTTTTACATGCAAATTTTGTGGCAATTCTTATTGCGCTTTGTTGCACGACAATGATCGCACTAAGTTTGGGGTGCCATTAGGGAGGAATGACGCCCAAACAGGCATTGCACAATTTGCCACGATTTTTGCGTGATCTGTAATTGTGAGCAGAATCGCACCAATTTTGCCCACGATTTTAACCCGCTAAGTGTGAACGGGGCTTTAAGGTTACATTGTTAAGTTGAATCATTTACATGAACCTCTCAACCACCAACTTATATTTTGGAATACATATAGGAAAAGCTGTGAGAATTTTTAAAGCCATTTTAAACCCAAAAAAAAAAAAATGTTTTCTTTATTTTCACCCTGGTGATCCTGTCAGTAAGTCTGGTGTTTTTTAACTTCCTTTAACAGACCAAACTGTCCAGATAAGGTCAGGCCCGGTTCACACAGGGGCGGCACGACTTTGGGGGTGACCTCGGCGGCGCGATCTCAAGACGACTTGAGACGCCCGCCGAGGCGATTTGCATAATGACTTCTGTATAGAAGTCAATGCAAGTCGCCCTGCATCGCCCCCAAAAGTAGTACAGGAACCTTTTTCTAAGTCGGAGTGACTCAGGTCGCTCCTATTAGAACGGTTCCATAGCACAGACCGGGACGCGACTCCTCAGGCGACCGAGTCGCCTGAGGAGTCGCCCCTATGTGAACAGGGCCTAACAGTTCAGAATTAAGACAAACCATTTCCCAGTGACAGAGGTGCTTACAATGATCATGTTTTTTTGTGAAGTCCATCTAAAGCCCCATACACACGGTCAGACTATTTGCCAACAAACTTCATTTTGAGCAAGTTTGCCAAAAAATCCGACCGTGTGTACGCTCCATCGGACAAAGTTTTTTTGTTTTTAATCGGGCAAAAGTTTGGTCTGCAAACGGACAAACTTTTGGCCAACAAAAGTCCGATGGAGCAAAGTCTGACCGTGTGTACAGAAAACCATCGGACTTTTGTCCGATGGACAAAACAAATCTGTTAAAATCAACCAACAATAGCTGACCAAAGTTGACCAAAGGGTGGTGGTAAAGAGCAGAAAAACCACGTGATGATGGAAAAAGTTTAGGGAAAGTTTGCAGAAAAGTCCTGTGGTGTGTATGCTATGGGTGTGCCCGGCCAACTCCGTTCGGACAAAAATCCATAGAAAAGTCAGATGGAAGTCCGACTGTGTGTACGAGGCTTTAGACCCCATACACACTTCTGCAGATTGTGGTCTTCAGATTTACCAAAACCATATAATAAGGTCAAACCTTAAGGCTGGGTTCACACCAGTCCGGTGCGAATTCCAGCTCCGTTCTCCGTGCGAAGAGAAGAAGCAGCTGTTCAGCGATTCCTCTGCATTGTAGCTGCAGATCAGATGAGCAGGGGGAGAGAATGCCTGAATCAGATGTGTGTCCATAGAACATAATGGGCCTGAATTCGCACCTGATCCAGAACGCAATGCCTAGAAAACGCACACGTTTTTTCTGCACTGCACAGTGGGCAGTCCCCGCAGATATGTGAACCAGCCTCATACAAATCTATGTATTTTAAAATGTCTTGCGAATTGGATGCGTTGTGAACCGAGCCTAATGCGGCGTACACACGATCGTTTTTCATGCCATTTTTTAAATCAACGTTTTTCTCGTCGTTTTTTTTCTTGTTTCCTCTTAAGCCTGTCTTGCATCCACACGATCATTTAAAAAAACGCTCGAGCAAAGCGCAGTGACGTACAACACGTACGACGGCACTATAAAGGGGAAGTTCTGTTCGGATGGCGCCACCCTTCATGTTAGTAAAGTTTGTTGAGCGACGATTCGCGCTTTTCAGCCTCGTGCTTTTCAGTCCGTTACAGCGTGACGAATGTGCTATTACGAACGCTAGTTTTACCAGAACGAGCGCTCCCATCTCATACTTGATTCTGAGCATGCGCGTGTTTTTTCACCTTGTAAAGGCATACACACACTATAATTTTTCACGTCGTTAAAAAAAACGACATGAAAAACGACGTGAAAAATAGAGCATGTTCGAAATTTTTAATGCCCGTTTTTCACGCCGTTAAAAATGCTCTGAAGCATACACACTATTGTTTTTAATGGCCATTTTTAAAAATGGCATTTTTAACGGCATGAAAAACGATCGTGTGTACGCGGCATAAGAGTTTCAATTTGTATGCAATCAGGTAGGCCCTTGCACTACAATGTTTTGGTAAATCTAAAGACAAAAATCTGCAGAAAATCTAATAGTGTGTATGGGGCCTAAATTTGCTAGTCTAAAGCTGGCCATAGATGGATTCCCTCATCCTCCCCGTTTTGCTTTTGTATTATGACAGTGGGGACTGTCTGCATAAACTGATCAGCGCTGCAGCCAGAGGCGTACTAAGGGGGGGGGGGGCGAGGGGGCGGGGCGCCCCTGGGTACCACACACTGGGGGGGTGTCAGACTGGCACACCCCTCTGCGATTGTACTACACCCGCGGCGGCAGCCAGAGGCGTACTAAGGGGGGGCGAGGGGGGCAGGGCGCTCCCCGGGTACCACACACTGGGGGGGTGTCAGACCGGCACCCCCCTCCGTGATTGTACTACACCTGCGGCGGCAGCGCCGCGGGTTTAGTCAGCACCGCAGCGGCACACTGACAGACAGGGAGAGGCGAGCTAGCTAGTAGCTACAGTGGCAAGGGGGAGGGGGTGCAGGGGGGTGCAGGGTGACACTGCTGCACCTACCATCCCCTCCTCTCCTCTCGTGGCTGCGGGCTGCCTGTCTGTGTGATCCCGGATGTCACACAGGCACAGAGCAGCAGAGTGAAGCCGCCTCCCCCTCCTCTCTGTTTATGTGTAAACAGGGGGAGGGGACCTGCGTGCATGTGCCGCTGCGCTGATCTGAGGTACTGAAGGGGGGCTTCATTGAACGAGGGGGGTACACTGAGCGGGGGGGCTACACTGAACGAGGAGGGGCTACACTGAACGAGGGGGGGCTACACTGAATGAACGAGGTGGCGTCTGCACTGAACGAGGGGGGCTACACTGAACGAGGGGACGTCTGCACTGAATGAGGGGGGCTACACTGAACAAGGGGGCGTCTGCACTGAACGAGGGAGGGCTATGCTGAACGGGGGGGCTACGCTGAACGAGGGGACATCTGCACTGAACGGTGGGGGTCTGCACTGAACGGGGGGGGGCGTCTGCACTGAACGGGGGGTCTGCACTGAATGGGGGGTCTGCACTGAATGGGGTGGTCTGCATTGAAGGGGTGGATACACTGAAGGGGGGCCTGCGCTGAAGAGGGGTCTGTGTAACATGCAGGGGGTCCAGAGCTGCAGGGTGCTGTGTAATGTAAAGGGGCCCAGAGGCGCAGGGGACTGTGTAATGTAAAGGGTCCCAGAGGTGCAGGGGACTGTGTAATGTAAAGGGGCCCAGAGGTGCAGGGGGCTGTTTAATGTAAAGGGGTCAAGAAGGGCAGGGTGTTGTGTAATGTAAAGGGGCCCATAGGTGCAGGGGACTGTGTAATGTAAAGGGGTCCAGAAGGGCAGGGGACTGTGTAATGTAAAGGGGTCCAGAAGGGCAGGGGACTGTGTAATGTAAATGGTCCCAGAGGTGCAGGGGACTGTGTAATGTAAAGGGTCCCAGAGGTGCAGGGGGCTGTGTAATGTAAAGGGGCACAGAGGTGCAGGGGGCTGTGTAATGTAAAGGGGCCCAGAGGTGCAGGGGGCTGTGTAATGTAAAGGGGCCCAGAGGTGCAGGGTGCTGTGTAATGTAAAGGGGTGCAGGGGGCTGTATAATGTAAAGGGGCCCAGAGGTGCAAGGGACTTTGTAATGTTAAGGGGCCCAGAGGTGCAAGGTGCTGTGTAATGTAAAGGGTCCCAGAGGTGCAGGGGACTGTGTAATGTAAAGGGTCCCAGAGGTGCAGGGGACTGTGTAATGTAAAGGGGCCCAGAGGAGCAGGGGGCTGTGCAATGTAAAGGGGTCCAGAAGGGCAGGGTGCTGTGTAATGTAAAGGGGCCCAGAGGTGCAGGGGGCTCTGTAATGTAAAGGGGTGCAGGGGGCTGTATAATGTAAAGGGGCCCAGAGGTGCAAGGGACTTTGTATAGTAAAGGGACCCAGAGGTGCAGGGTGCTGTGTAATGTAAAGGGGCCCAGAGGCGCAGGGGGATGTGTAATGTAAAGGGGCCCAGAGGTGCAGGGGGCTATGTACTGTAAAGGGGTCCAGAAGGGCAGGGTTCTGTGTAATGTAAAGGGGTCCAGAGATGCAGGGTGCTGTGTAATCTAAAGGGGCCCAGAGTTGCAGGGGGCTGTGTAATATAAAGGGACCCAGAGGTGCAGGGGGCTGTGTAATGTAAAGGCGCCCAGAGGTGCAGGGGGCTGTGTAATGTAAAGGGGCCCAGAAGTGCAGGGTGCTGTGTAATGTAAAGGGGTGCAGGGGGCTGTATGATGTAAAGGGGCCCAGAGGTGCAAGGGACTTTGTAATGTAAAGGGGCCCAGAGGTGCAGGGTGCTGTGTAATGTAATAGGGGCCCAGAGGCACAGGGTGCTGTGTAATGTAAAGGGGTGCAGGGGGCTGTATAATGTAAAGGGGCCCAGAGGTGCAAGGGACTTTGTAATGTAAAGAGGCCCAGAGGTGCAGGGTGATGTGTAACGTAAAGGGGCCCAGAGGCACAGGGTGCTGTGTAATGTAAAGGGGCCCAGAGGTGCAGGGGACTGTGTAATGTAAAGGGGCCCAGAGGTGCAGGGTGCTATGTAATGTAAAGGGGTCCAGAAGGGCAGGGTGCTGTGTAATATAAAGGGGCCCAGAGGCACAGGGGGATGTGTAATGTAAAGGGGTCCAGAGGTGTAGGGTGCTGTGTAATGTAAAGGGGCTCAGAGGCGCAGGGGGCTGTGTAATGTAAAGGGGTCAAGAGGTGTAGTGTTCTGTGTAATGTAAAGGGGTCCAGAAGGGCAGGGTGCTGTGTAATGTAAAGGGGCCCAGAGGCGCAGGGGGATGTGTAATGTAAAGGGGTCCAGAGGTGTAGGGTGCTGTGTAATGTAAAGGGGCCCAGAGGCGCAGGGGGCTGTGTAATGTAAAGGGGTCCAGAGGTGTAGGGTGCTGTGTAATGTAAAGGGGCCCAGAGGCGCAGGGTGCTGTGTAATGTAAAGGGGTCCAGAGATGCAGGGTGCTGTGTAATGTAAAAGGGTGCAGGGGGCTGTGTAATGTAAAGGGGTCCAGAGGTGCAGGGTGCTGTGTAATGTAAAGGGGTCCAGAAGGACAGGGTGCTGTGTAATGTAAAGGGGTCCAGAGATGCAGGGTACTGTGTAATGTAAAGGGGCCCAGAGGTTCAGGGGGCTGTGTAATGTAAAGGGGCCCAGAGGTGCAGGGGACTGTGTAATGTAAAGGGGCCCAGAGATGCAGGGTGCTGTGTAATGTAAAGGGGTGCAGGGGGCTGTGTAATGTAAAGGGGTCCAGAGGTGCAGGGTGCTGTGTAATGTAAAGTGGCCCAGAGGCGCAGGGGGATGTGTAGTGTAAAGGGGCCCAGAGGCGCAGGGTGCTGTGTAATGTAAAGGGGTCCAGAGGTGCAGTTGTGGAGAGGGGGTACACAGTAGTGACAAAGAGATATTGAAGGATGCAGAGGTATGCTGTGGGCACAGTGGGGTGTTTTTACATTTTAATGTGGGGGGGGGGTGCCAGATATAGGATCCGCCCCGGGTGCCAAATGCTCTAGGTACGTCCCTGGCTGCAGCCACTGGTTGATTTAAAGTTTTCCAACATCCTGCTCGACAAGGGTCAATCAATTTCTGACGAGCAGGAATGGCCATAGATGGATTGAAATTTACCTGCCGAATTACTCAATTTCTATGGCCAGTTTAATACTCCCATCTCCCCAGACTGACAATGCTGCTGTTCAAAGGAGTATCCTTTGCTTCTCTGTCAAGAGTGGAGACACTCTGAAGCCTCGTACACACGGCCGGTTTTCTCAGCAAGAAAACTGCTGGGAGAGCTTTTTGCCGAGTAAAACGGTCGTGTGTATGGTTTCTCGATGGGAAAACTGACGGGAATCTCAATGAGAAAAATAGAGAACCTGCTCTCTATTTTCTCGTCGGCCTGTTTCCCGACGAGAAAACCATGCGTGTGTATGCTTACCTGTCTCCATGTAAACCCACGCATGCTCGAAAAGACTTTGACGCATGCGCGGTAGCATACAAGGGTAGTGTAGGGTATAGCAAGATGGCGGCGACAGCATCGAATGTGACGAGCGCATGCTCATAGTCGATGACGTCAGCGCGGTCTTGCCATTCAAAAGAACGGCGGTTCTTTTGAATGTGCGTGTATACACAGGGCTTGGCAAGACAAGCTTGCCAGGAATCCCGTCGAGAAAACCAACGGTTTTTTTTTTGACGGGATTCTCGCCCGTGTGTACGAGGCTTGAGGCCTGATTCACACTTGTGCAGGCTGCAGTTTGCATATTGCAGGTGCATTTTGCGGTTTTCAATACACATCATTAAAGTCTATGGAACTAAAAAAAAGAAAAAAAAAACCCTGGCCTGTTCCATAAAATGCACAGATGTGAACTACATCCATAGGAAACCATGTTAAATGGACTGTAGTGTGTTTCTTCAGAACTGAAAATGCACTAAAAAATGCATAGGTGTGAACCAGGTCTTAGCGCTCTTTCACACAGGCGGTCCCGCTCGACGGACTCCGCTTTGCTCAACGGGGGATCGATCCGCTGATCCTCACTGTGCAGGCAGGTGACAGGTCCGTCTCCGCTCACTGTGCTGAGACGGACCTGTCAGAGCCCCGCTCTCCTCTATGGGGGATCGGATGAAAACAGATCCGCCTGCCAGACGGATGGAAAATAAGGTCTCCATCCATCTGGATTTTGCAGACAGGATCGGTTTGGATAGCAGCTGGTATCAGCGGACATGTCACCGCTGAAATCCTCTGCTGAATGTAGAGTCCGATCAGGTCCGAAAAGCCTGTGTGAAAGGGGCCTTAGACAGGAGGTGTGTTACTAGCCAGATCACAAGGAGAAAATAAAGGAAAAAGGGCCTAAAGAAACAAATCTAATGCAGCCACCAAATATAAGGATTGATATATTGCCTTTTTGTTTTTGAGTTTAGATATGCTTTTAAGCATTCTACAGACATCAGGTGGTGTGATGTACATAGAGTTGCCACCTTTTCTTCAAGCCAAACCCGAACACTTTAGCGGCACAGAACAAATCTTTTTTTTCATAGTATACACTATAGGATTATAAAAGACCTGAGACACCTTTGGGTGCCCCAAGAAGAGTGGTAATGCAGCGCGCTGTGACGAACAGTGGGTGTGGCCAAACTGCTCTTGCTGACGTTATGGCCAATCCCCCTCCAGTGATGCCAAACCTGCCACCAGACAGCGGCCCGCAGCTCCTGAATGGCAACAGATTTTTGTGTGACTATTTTAGTTACTTGGGGAGCCACAGCCCAATCTAAATAATGTGTCCGGGTTTCAGGCAGACTGAAACCCGGACACGTGATTCCAAACCCTAACTGTCTGGGTGAATCGTGGACAGGTGGCAACCCTAGATTTACAGCAACAATAAAGGCATGATCCATACTAATTATAAGCAGTCATATGAGAACTGGCCAAGCATGCATGTTTTGACATATGGGATATATATAGAACAGCACTGGGCTTCTAAAACATTTTCTGGCACGTTGGTGTTTTTTTCACCATAGTATGCTTCTCCTGTTATGTGTCAAAACTGCTTTTATGACCTTTGTAGGTGTAGCGGGCTCACCCCTCTCACCCCTTCTTCTTCTCGGCTTGCTGTCTTGTCTAGGGGAAACCTGGGGGGAGGGATGAGATCCACCACGGCCCATGTCCTTTTCTGGATAGAGGTGAAGGCCCGAACGTATTTTACCATCGGGTCGTGTGTATAACCCGGGGTCAAGTCCTTTCTCTAACTGACCCCCCTTTGCTCCCAGTAACCAGAGTTCCACACCACTGAAAAGGTCCAACTCTTATTTATTCTTCAACAGCAATAAATCGTCATTTAGCAGAGACAGGTTGTGACCAAGGAACAGTTCAGTATAGGTGGGGAGTAGGTCAAGGCACAATCCTTAATCAAACTAAACCATTGAGATATCACCAACGGTTATGGCGCGTAGTGGCTGTGAATGTACTTCTTTCCTTTTCTGAGTCTCTACCAGCAACTCTGACGAACATGAAACAGGAGTTACCTTTAAGCTGTGGCCCCAGTCAGAGGGAAGACATCCTTCGGAGAGAGTTACCGGAGGCCCCACTGTCACCGGCAAATGCTGCACCGGGCTGTTCGGAAGGGTTACACTCCCCGGCCTCCTTGTCTCAGATTCGGGCGCCCAACACCTTAGGGCCCCTCGGACTCCTCCACCCTTGCGAAACCCAGTCGAAGGTACTGGGTCCCAGGCCTCCTCAATAGTACCTCACCCCAGGGCTAAAGGTGCCTGGGATGGACTCCATCTCCCGCTCTGGCCAGGTCAAGGGCACCTGTGCCCGGAACTCTGGAACGCCCGCACCCAGTCCTCCGAACCCTGAACTCAGGGCTTCCGCCCCCTTTATCTCCTCTTCCCAGCATCACAGCAGGTTCCCCGCCCCGCTGTACAACTGCCGGAAAGAGACAAAAAGAGTACAGTCTTGCAGTGAGGGTTCAACCCCCGGCCCAGGGCAACAGCGCCACCCTCGGACCCCAGTGAACCTCACACCACCAGAGTCCTCCATAAACAATAATCAGGGCATCTGGGTTACACTACCACCCTGATGCTTCCCTTAAATTTAAAAACCCGCTACATAGGTATCTTAGGAAATGAAAGTAGAATTATGGGCAAAGCATTTTTTTTCTTTTGGATAGATTAATATAGGGTCACAACCCCTATCAGTTTATTTTTTGTCATCTCTGTCCCATTAGGGAGATTTCCCTTCACTCCCTGTCCCATAGCCAAAGCAGGAAGTGAGAGGAAATCCCTGCAAATTAAGGGAATGTTTTGGGGACCCCCAGGTCACCAGAACTAGTGTCCCTGTTGGAAAATTTCTCCTTTACAACTTTTTTGGGAACAACCCAAAATTTGGGATTTTCTTTTAGACTGGCCGTACACGGTTCAATACTTGATGGTTTAGCAGGAACCTGCTGAGATTCGAACTGTTAATGAGCAGGCTGAATGTACCAAGTTGATCGATCGATTACAACTTGCCTGCCGGATTCTCTTGCGATTACCGCTAGAAGTTGCTATCGATAATCACTGTCTTCTCCCGGCTGGGAAGGCTTCCTCTGCCACCCTCCTGGAAGCGGACAATTGCTCGGCAGGAGGGATTCCCCTGTCAGCACTCTCTGTGTTAATTGGGGAATTGTGCACATTTCTTTCCTGCAACCCGGAAAGAAGGAAAGACATTTTTGTGTATGGCATGCCTTACTTTCACTTTCAATGATAATGGTAATCAGTCAGATAGAGAGGGTGATCCTCCCTAACGGGGACACAGACAGCAAAAAACGCTGACAGATGTTCTAATACATTTTTACTATCCAAAACTAAAACTAAAAGTTTTTGCCTTTAGTGCTAGAATTGGAAAAGGCATAATAATGGCACATATTTAAGATCAATGTTTTATTGTAGTATTTTGATAGTTATCAGTATTTACGGTATCTTTCTTTGTTCCAAGTGCTGTAAAGCACGAAAAATGCATAAGTGTGAATCAAGCCTAAAGAAAGTCCTGGAGCTAAAAGGGAACCTCAGCGCAGGGACACATGACTGGGGGTACGCTGTGGAATGGTGCACAGGAAGTGATGTAGGGCCGGGTGCAGTATTAGCCATGCACAGAGGGTGGGGTTTTGGTCATTTTGCTGGGAGCCTAAATATTGCAGGGGGGGCGGAGCCTGGCATTCTGGCGTGGTAAGCAGGACAGGGACACACAGTGCACATTTTCCCTCCCTCCCCTTAAACTGCTGTCTGGTATGGGTGTGTGTGTTTTATGTGTTTTTCATTTCAGGAGCTGATGGCAGTGATCTCGGGTTCCTGAAGGTCGGATGGTGATGGTATATATATATATTCATATGTGTATGTAGCCACCCCCTCACCCCGTCCTCTTCAGCTAGGGGTATGTCACGCGACAGAGTGAGGTGCGCCACGGCCCATGTCCTCCCCATTACTGCGGGTGAGGTGAAGGCCAATACCTGATGTTTCCTCGGGCCGGTGTGTCCTGAGCATGTACCGAGTCTGTCGTGCAGAAACCACTGAACCACCCTTTGCTCCCATTAACAGAGTCCATACACCGATCACAGTCCAACTGTTGGTTTATTTCGTATCTCCACATACAGGCAATGCGATGGCATGATACGGTGAGATGAGCAGGTCGAGGCACTATAATGATCTGGGTCCCTACACTCCCTATGCTATAACCAAGGGTTGTAGGAGTCTTGACATGAATACCTCCGTTGCGTTGCGGCCAATATCAGGGAAAGATGTCCTCCAAGGGAGTTACCGAAGGCCCATCCGTCACCGGGTTGACACTACACCGGGTCTTCGAACGGGTGACCTCCCCAGCCTCCTCACCTCAGATGCGGGTCCCCTCGCAAGGGGCGCCCTGGAGCAACTTCACCCTCGCGGGACCCAGTCGGAGTCACCGGGTCCCAGGCCTCCTCAATAGTACCTCTCCCCAGGCTGAAGGTGCCTGGGATGGACTCCATCTTCATTCCGGCCAGGCCTAGGGCGCCTAGGCCGGAACCTTGAACCACCCGCACCCAGGCCTAAGGTGCCTGGGTGCGTGAAGAGATGATCCCCCGAAAAAGACCTCGTGGCGAGGGCGTCTCCCCCTTTTATCTCCTCCCGTCGATACCACGGCGGGTTCCCCGCCCCGGCCGTACCATCTCCAGGAAGGGACAAAGAAGGGTAGCACTTCGGTAGTGATTCTACCCTGAGCCAGTAGGTACACTGACACCCACTGGTCAAGGAGAATATTACACCACCCAATCCTCCACGAATAACAAAAAGGGGTCTGAACCCTAACACAATTACACACTTGGGTCACACTACCCCCAGGTGTATCCCACTAAATTGAGGCCCCCGCTACATGTATATCAGTTATGGTGGTAGGGGTAGGGGCCTGTCTCGGGATGGGCACCTCCCTTATCTGGTTATGGGCTATTGATCATCGGGCTGATTGGAGGAAGAAGGAGCGAGTCATTGTCTCTTGAGCCGATGGGATCGCGGCTGGAGGCCAGGATACGGTGGAGATCGTGGACAGCCGATAAGATAGCAGTTTGGTACCTTCTTTCAGGAACCCAGGCGCAGCAAGTTAAAAAAATATGTTGAAAAATGTTTGTGGTAAATATATATATATATTTATGGAAAGATATATATATATATTTATTTACCGTATTTATCGGCGTATAACACGCACCGGCGTATAACACGCACCTCAAGTTTAGGAGGGAATTTTAGGGAAAAAAACTTTTAGGAGGGAAGTTTAAGGAAAAAAAAAAACTTACATTTAAATGCAGCCTTACCAGTGTCCGTTGCAGCCTTGTCAGCAGTGTCCATTGCAGCCTTTGCCCAGTGTCCAGTGCAGCCTTTGCCCAGTGCAGCTTTGCTCAGTGTCCAGTGCAGCTTTGTCCAGTGCAGCCTTTGCCCAGTGTCCAGTGCAGCTTTGCCCAGTGTCCAGTGCAGCCTTTGCCCAGTGTCCAGTGCAGCCTTTGCCCAGTGCAGCCTTTGCCCAGTGTCCAGTGCAGCTTTGTCCAGTGCAGCCTTTGCCCAGTGTAGCTTTGCCCAGTGTCCAGTGCAGCCTTTGCTAAGTGCAGCCTTGCCCCAGTTTTCAAAATTGGCGCCGCCGAGATCGCCGCAGAGACTAGGCGGAGCGGGGCGAACGCCGCCGAGAACGCAGGGACGCAGAGACGCAGGGACTGGGCGGAGCCGCCGCCGAGATACACATAGCCGAGTGTACTCGGCTATACTCGGCTTTTCTCGGCTCCGCTCACAGTCACGCCGAGTCCCGCCCTATGATGGACATATCACAGGTCCAATGGCGGGACTGGGCGTGACTGTGAGCAGAGCCGAGAAAAGCCGAGTATAGCCGAGTACACTCGGCTATGTGTATCTCGGCGGCGATCGCTGCGCTCCGCTCAGTCAGCGGAGATCGCCGGGATCAGTGGGTATCGGCGTATAACACGCACCCACGATTTTCCCCTGATTTTAAGGGGAAAAAAGTGCGTGTTATACGCCGATAAATACGGTATTAAAAAAGGTTATTTTTATAAAGTTATTTTATACGTTATCTTTTGGAATAATAAAGGGGCCTTTATTGGCCAATTAATCCAGAAGATGTCTTGTGGTTACTTAGATAAGTAAGTTTAGTAATAAGGATAAGGGGTTGTTTAATGCAGCATGCACACTAGCATTACACCAGTCATGCCGCGTACACACGACCGTTTTTAATGTCATTGAAAAAAAACTAAGTTTTTCTCGACGTGATTCTTCTCAAGCCTGCCTGGCCTACACACTATCATGAAAAAAAATGCTCGAGCAAAGCGCGGTGACGTACGAAATGTAGGACGGCACTATAAAGGGGAAGTTCCATTCGGATGGCGCCACCCTTTGGGCTGCTTTTGCTGATCCTCGTGTTAGTAAAGTTTGGTGAGAGACGATTCCCGCTTTTCAGCCTCGTGCTCTTCAGTCCGTTACAGCTTGACGAATGTGCTATCTCCATTACGAACGCTAGTTTTACCAGAACGAGCCCTCCCGTCTCATCACTTGCTTCTTAGCATGCATTGTTTTTTTCACGTCATTAAAGCCTACACACGGCCGTTTTTCATGACGAGAAAAATTAGAGCATGTTCCAAATTTTTAATGTCCATTTTTCACGTCGTGAAAAATGCTCTGGAGCCCACAAACGATCGTTTTTAATGACCAAATTAAAAAATGGCATTTTTCTCGTCATGAAAAACGGTTGTGTGTACACGGCATAACACATCGCCAGTGCTCTTTAGAATGCTATATTAACTGTTTTCCGACCTCCCTATAGCAGTTTTCCTGCTGCAGGGCGGCAGCTGTGCGTCTGATCACGAACAGTGCTCAGCATAAATGAGTACACCCCAACAGATTTGTCAGAAAACCTTTACTTTCCTTTCAGAATCAACATTTTCTATGGGACACTGTACTACAAAATACTCCCACAAATGCGGGTCATTGATTGCAACCAAGATTTGTTAATTTACACACACAAAAAAGTTTTTTTCCTAACAAATTCATTCAAGACTATGGGGTTAATTTACTGAAGGGAAATCCTCTCTGCACTACAAGTGCACTTGTAAGTGCAGTCGCTGTAGATCTGAGGGGAAGCTCTGCTTATTTTATCATCCAATCGTGTGCAAGCAAAAATGCTGTTTTTTTATTTTCCTTGCATGTCCCCCTCAGATCTACAGTGACTGCTCTTGAAAGTGCACTTGCAGTGCAAAGTGGATTTGCCTTTTGTAAATAACCCCTATGTTGCAAAAATGATTACACCCCCCTATGAAAGTCTTAGGCTGGGTTCACACTAGTGCGACGCGACATCTGTCCTACTTTGGATCCAACTTTGCCCTGCGACATGAAGCCGACATATGCCCGACTTTCAATGAACGGGGATCCGACTTGGATCCCCGCCAATATCAGGCACTGTGTTTGGTATGAATCTTGAGGGGGAACTCCACGCCAAATTTTAAATAAAAAAACGGCATGGGTTCCCCCTCCAGAGGCATACCAGGCCCTTGGGTCTGGTCTGGATTTGAAGGGGCGCCCCCCCCAAAATCCAAACCAGACCCTTATCCGAGCACACAACCTGGCCGGCCGCAGGGGAAGAGGGGGGGACAAGAGCGGCCCCCCTCCCTCCTGAACCGTACCAGGCCACATGCCCTCAACATGGGGGGTTTGGTGCTCTGGGGCAGAGGGGCGACCTGCGGCCCCCCCACCCCAGAGCACAGGGCCCCCCCACCACAAGACAGGGCCTCTTCCCGACAACCCTGGCCGTTGGTTGTCGGGGTCTGCGGGCGGGGGGCTTATCGGAATCCGGAAGCCCCCTTTAATAAAGGGGCCCCCGGATCCCAGCCCCCCCACCCTATGTGAATGAGTATGGGGTACATCGTGAATGAGGGGGGTCAAAACAGGCTCAGTAGAGTGATGTTTTACTCCATGGAAGGCAGGATGATTCTGCAGGAACGCTTCATCCACAATGGGAGAGTCTCCAGAGACGTTGATTGAACAGCTGGCCAGAACTGGGAGTAGACACACTCCTGGTTTTCTTCAGAAATGTAACAGTGGCCTTAGATGTGTGTTTGGATCATTGTCATGTTGGAAAAGTGCATGACGACCAAGGGCACGGAGTGATGGTAGCATCTTCTCTTTCAATATAGAGCAGTACATCTGTGAATTCATGATACCCTCAATGAAATGCAGCTCCCTGACACCAGCAGCATTCATGCAGCCCCACAGAAGGAAATTTGGTTTGTTGCTCACGAAGGAGCAAAACAAGGTAGGACTTTGCAGGCAACACACAGAAATGGAATACAAAAAAGTTTATTTAATCACAAAATTATTAAACAATGATTAAAAAAGACCATACAAAGTATATAGCAGTAAGGAGTCCCTTTGAACGTCGACGCGTTTCGCCGTGAGGCTTCGTCAGGACGGACAAGAAAAGGGGGGACGGTTTTTATACACACTTGGGACAAATCTCACTATCTGGAATGAGATATCCAAAAAATAATATACAGTATATACAATTAAAAAGGTAAAAGTAAATAAAAAGATATCTTTGGAGCTAGAAGACTACATACACTGTCCTCCATGCGCACCATGATCCAAAGGACAGAAAACAGAAAGAAAAAAGCAAAAGGGCAGAAAACAAATCACACCACCCCCAAAGTAATAAAAAATACCTCAGAAGGACATCCGGATAGTAAAATGTTGTTCAAATGTTACCAATTCATATATGTGGTATGGTAACGAATGTACGTGTGGTCTAGTAGAAAAGATAAAGAATATATATGTATGTGTATTTAATAATCAATGTTGCATATGTCAATGTATCTATATGTGTTGTGAGGGGGTTAGCTCGGCAGCGGGTGTGTGTGACCCCCGGGATGGGCTCCCCACACAAAAACAGGCCCAGCAAACGGAGGTTGTGGTTTTCAAAATCAAAAAGGTGCGGTTTATTTTCTATTTACAGTGACAAAACACAGCAAAGCAAAAGAAACATAAACAAAATAAATCCTGGTCAACTTGACCTCTGACTAAACATACAGGTTTCCTAACTAACAACTGGGATCAGCCTAGTGCTGTCCTAGTCCCTAAGTCCCTGGTTTTAAATGTCCAAGCAAATAGCCACACAGGCTTTGTCTCACCGCACAGGGGTTCACTCTCCCTAGACAGTCCACACAGGTCTGGGTCCAGGCATGAGCAAACACCTAATGAATCTGGGAGTTCTTATAGAGGCCTAAATGAGCTGACAAGCTTCAGCTGGTCTCATCAACTCCCTGTCTGCACGACGCCCCACACTCTCCCTAGAGGTATGAGTCATCCATGAGCCCACTAGCCTCAGCTGGGCTTATACAACTCTCCACCTAGTTGTATAAGTCGGCGTAAAGCCTGAATCTGGGCGAAATATATCTACCCCCCTGGATGCAACCAGGTGACTTTACCTTCCTGCTGTCACATACCCCCCCCTCTTGTTTTAACCTCGGGGTTGGAACACCAGCAATCAGGCATTCATGTACTCGAGACAAAGCATCCACATTCCCCATTTGAACGCCAGGGCGATGCTTTACTGTGAAGTTGAATTCCTGGAGGGCCAGGAACCACCTATTCACTCTTCTATTTGTTTCCTTGTTTTGAGCCATCCACTTTAACGGAGCGTGATCCGTAACCATGTCAAAGTGCCTACCTAGCAGGTAGTACCGAAGGGAATCTAGAGCCCACTTCACCGCTAAACACTCCTTTTCAACGGTGGCGTAATTTACCTCATGGGACTTCAACTTCCTGCTGAGGTAAATGACTAGGTGCTCTTCCCCGTTCCAGACCTGGGACAATACTGCTCCTAACCCCCACATCTGACGCATCACTTTGTACGACAAAGTCTTTAGAGAAGTCGGGTGAGTACAACACTGGCTGGCTACATAAGGCTTGTTTCAAGAATTGGAATGCTGCCTCAGCCTCGGGGGTCCATTTAATCATGACCGACCCTTTCCCCTTCGTCAGGTTGGTTAGGGGCACAGCCTTAGAAGCAAAGTGGGGAATGAATCGCCGATAATACCCAGCGATTCCCAGAAAGGCTCGTACCTGCTTCTTGCTGTTGGGACGTGGCCAACTCTGGATGGCCTCGACTTTGTTGAGTTGGGGTTTTATTACTCCCCTCCCAATGGTGTACCCAAGATATTTGGCCTCCTCCTGCCCAATGGTACACTTCTTGGGGTTAGCCGTAAACCCCGCTTCCCGAACAGAGTCCAGGACTGCTTGCACTTTTGGCAGATGTGAGGCCCAATCTGTGCTATGGACAATTATGTCATCCAGGTAAGCCGCAGCATACTTCCGATGGGGCCTCAGCATCTGGTCCATTTTCCGCTGGAATGTGGCCGGCGCATTCTGTAACCCGAACGGCATTCTTTTATATTGGAACGCCCCGTCTGGGGTTACAAATGCGGTTTTCTCTTTGGCCGACTTGGCCAGGGGGATTTGCCAATACCCTTTTGTGAGGTCAAGAGTCGTCATGTATCGGGCTGTTCCCAGCCGGTCGATCAACTCATCTATACGTGGCATGGGGTAGGTGTCAAATTTTGTAACTTTGTTCAACTGACGAAAATCGTTACAAAATCGCCAGCTCCCATCCGGTTTAGGCACCAACACAATGGGACTAGACCAATCACTTTGGGACTCCTCTATCACCCCTAAGTTCAGCATTTTCTGTACTTCCTCCCGTATTGCCTCCCGTCGGGCCTCTGGGATCCGATAGGGTTTTAACTTCACCCTTTCACCGGGCGGGGTAATGATGTCATGCTCTACCCCAGATGTTTGTCCCGGCAGCTCAGAGAATACCTCCTTGTTGCGAAGCACAAACTCCTTAACCTCCTGTTGTTGGGGTTGTGACAAGGTGGCTGCTATTCCAACCTCAGGAATGATGCAACCAGTTTGAGCTGGTGACCAAGTGTCTGCGACTAGGGACTCTCTATCCCTCCAGGCTTTCAACAGATTAACGTGATAGATCTGTTCGGGCTTTCGCCTTCCTGGTTGTCTGACCTTGTAATTCACTTCGCTCACTTTTTCCATTATCTCATAGGGGCCTTGCCATTTGGCAAGGAATTTACTTTCAACCGTAGGGACAAGTACCAGTATCCTATCCCCCGGGGAAAAGGTACGGGTCTTGGCTCCACGGTTGTACACTCTCTGCTGTGCTAACTGCGCTTGGGCCAAATGTTCCTTCACGATGGGCATTACCTGTGCAATTCGGTCTTGCATCAGGGCGACATGCTCAATCACACTCCTGTGGGGAGAACTCTCACTTTCCCAAGTTTCCTTGGCAATATCCAACAGCCCTCTTGGGTGTCTCCCATACAGTAACTCAAAGGGGGAGAATCCCGTAGAGGATTGGGGCACCTCCCTAATAGCAAACATCAGATAAGGAAGTAGACAGTCCCAATCCTTTCCATCTCTATCCACCACTTTCTTCAACATTTGTTTTAGGGTTTTGTTGAATCTTTCAACCAGCCCATCGGTTTGGGGGTGATACACAGATGTACGTAATTGCGTCACTTTGAACAATTTACACAGCTCCTTCATAACCCGGGACATAAAGGGTGTACCTTGGTCCGTAAGCAGTTCTTTACAAATACCCACCCGGCTAAACACAAGAGATAGCTCTTTGGCTATGGTTTTGGCCGAGGTATTTCGGAGAGGGATCGCTTCTGGATAACGGGTGGCATAGTCCATTATAACTAATATGTACTGGTGCCCCCTAGCGGACTTGATTATAGGACCTACCAAATCCATGGCGATCCTCTCAAACGGGACCTCAATGATGGGTAGAGGGACCAGCGGGCTACGGAAATGTGGCATCGGGCCGACCTCTGACACACAGGGCAGGAGGAACAATAATTTTCTATGTCCTTCATCACCCCCGGCCAATAGAATCTCTGTAATACCCTCTCTCGGGTTTTCTCTGTCCCCAGATGACCTCCAAGAATGTGCCCATGGGCCAACTCCAACACCAACTTCCTGTAAGGTTTGGGCACCACAAGCTGCTCAACGGTTTCTTCTGCCCTTTTTGCCACCCGATACAGTAGGTCCTTCTCTACGCTGAAGTATGGGTAAGTGCAGGTATTATCTGGGTTCACTAACTCGCCATCTATTTTCACTACGTTTTCCCGTGCCTTTATTAGGGCGGGGTCTTTCAACTGTTCTGTGGCAAAGTTTTCCCTGTGAACCTCAAGATCAGAAAACTCCACAGACGGTAGGTTTTCGTCTGAGGAGGTGGGCTCCTCTCCAGTTTCTTGAGTCTCCCCTGCCAATACTGATAAGGGAAATTCCGGAGAGTCCTCACCACTCTCAGGGGAGTTCTGGCTATCACATTCCTGGTACATAGGGGCACCAGTGGGGGGCTCAGGATCATCCCACAGTTCCCAGAACTTCGGAAAATCCCTTCCCACAATGGCGTCATGCGGTAACTGAGATACTAAGCCCACTGGATGAGAGAGGGTACCTTTGGGGGTCTCGAAACACACTGTAGTCACTGGATACTCTCGGGTGTCCCCATGCACACAAATAACAGCTACCTTGCTATTCCCAGAGACCTCTGTTTTAACTAACTCAGCCTTTATCAGGGTCACAAGGCTACCTGAATCCAGCAATACCACAACATTTCTACCATTAACACACATTTTGCATAAATGTTTCTCAGTTCCTCGAATGGCAGTGCATGCGACTGTCGCACACAGCGACTGACGTCTGCCCGTCAGAAAGTCACACTGCATGGGTTCCTCCACAACCGGGCAATTGGCTGCAATATGTCCCGCTTGCCGGCAGCGGTAGCAAACGATCCTTCTTGCCGCCTCTTGAGCCGCTGATTTCCCAGGCTGTTCTCGCCAAACTTGGGGTAGAGCTCCCACCCTCTCACTCTCTCCACCCTCACACCTTGGAATCCTCTTATCCGCCCCTGGGGATGGTCTGGTCTTAGGGTGGAAAGTCCGAGTGTCTCTGGAAGAGGCCGTCAGGTTCTCTGTAGCCAAGTATTTCTCCACACGATCCACAAGACCATCGGCCGTCTCTGGGTCTCCATGGCTTACAAACTTTTGGATGGCAGTAGGAAGAGCTCTCAAAAAGTCTCTGGCTGTAGCCACTTTCTGCTCAGGTGAATGAGACCATACATTTGAGACCTGGGGGGTTTTCCAAGCTGGAAAGTCAAGTTATGCACACGCTGAGCCCGGACAGCCTGGGTGACACCCAGCCTTGCCAAAATTTCAGCTTTTAGCATCACATAGTCTTTTGCTTGGTTAGGCTCTAGGTCATAGTAAGCTTTCTGCGATTCACCAGTTAACAGAGGAGCCACCAGTCCAGCCCACTGCTCCTCAGGCCACTTTTCTCTTTCAGCGGTCCTTTCAAATGTGGTCAAAAATACCTCTGGATCATCCTCTCCAGTCATTTTTGTCAATAAACGACTCACCCCAAAGGACGCGGTATTAGTGGGACGGCTTTCCTCACTGGTCTGCGGACGTTGCTGCATTACTGCTTCCATCTGTTGTTGTAGTCTCTGCTCTTGCTTCTGCAACAGGTCTATGAAGCGGGCCTCAGATTGCTGCTTGGCTTGTTGCTGAGCCTCCAGACTCTGTTGCAAAGTTGCGTTTGTCTGCTGCTGGGCTGCAAGGCTCTGTTGATGAGCTTGCTGCTGGGCTGCGAAGTTCTGTTGTTGAGCTGCAAGGCTCTGTTGATGAGCTGCAAGGCTCTTTTGCAAACCTGCATTTGTCTGCTGTTGATTGGCATTTGCTAGAGCCAGCTGCTTCAGTATCTCCTCCATGCTGGCTTAAAAAAAAACTGGCCGCATTCTCCACCAACTGTGAGGGGGTTAGCTCGGCAGCGGGTGTGTGTGACCCCCGGGATGGGCTCCCCACACAAAAACAGGCCCAGCAAACGGAGGTTGTGGTTTTCAAAATCAAAAAGGTGCGGTTTATTTTCTATTTACAGTGACAAAACACAGCAAAGCAAAAGAAACATAAACAAAATAAATCCTGGTCAACTTGACCTCTGACTAAACATACAGGTTTCCTAACTAACAACTGGGATCAGCCTAGTGCTGTCCTAGTCCCTAAGTCCCTGGTTTTAAATGTCCAAGCAAATAGCCACACAGGCTTTGTCTCACCGCACAGGGGTTCACTCTCCCTAGACAGTCCACACAGGTCTGGGTCCAGGCATGAGCAAACACCTAATGAATCTGGGAGTTCTTATAGAGGCCTAAATGAGCTGACAAGCTTCAGCTGGTCTCATCAACTCCCTGTCTGCACGACGCCCCACACTCTCCCTAGAGGTATGAGTCATCCATGAGCCCACTAGCCTCAGCTGGGCTTATACAACTCTCCACCTAGTTGTATAAGTCGGCGTAAAGCCTGAATCTGGGCGAAATATATCTACCCCCCTGGATGCAACCAGGTGACTTTACCTTCCTGCTGTCACAGTGTATACATAACACAGGAAATCCTACCTGCTGGTCAAAAGAATAATCAGACACTGATATTCTCACAGGAATATAGTCCATAGATGGAGGGGTCTGACGCTCAGAGCTAATACAGATAGCTGAGCAGATCTACAAATGCCAATGGATATAGTCAGATACATACATACAGAGGGAATTGTGTAGGGAGTGTAGTAATAATAATAAACATAATTACCAGCTACATCCAACGGGATATGTCCAAAAACGGGGGTAGGGGGCGTTCTTGGTGTGGAAAAAGAAAACTTTCTATTCACCACACAGTCCTATCATAAGCACTTTCAATACGAGTGCCAAAAGCCCAGCCAAAGCAGTGGTATATGTATCACCGTACAGGGTCTAGAAATAGAGAACATAAAAAAGATGATAACTAAATAGGCAGCTCATGCCTGTATGATATCGCCAAGATGTAGGAGGCGGCTTACCTGGCTGTTGAACGTCACACGGTAGCATCCCTGGGAGTCAGCCTCATGCTGAACACAGGGGGCAGACCGTGTTGGCTGTCATATTTATAATAGAAAAAAAGCGCCAAAAATCACGCTTAGCGTGCGGCGTGCTAACATCACTCGAGTGCGCCCCGCATTCAGATCATGGGCGGAGGTGTCAGGCACGCCACATCAGAGCAGGAAAACAGTGCAATGGAGCAGGAGCCCCGAACCGGAAGACAGCAAGAGACGAACCACATGAAGCCAAGTACGCCATGTTGGAATAGGGAAAACAGCGTAATAAAGCAAAAAAAAATAAAAAAAATAATGAATAGGTCAGATTAAACACTGAGCATGGCAATCGCCATATTGGATCACTCAGATGCACAGAGAGGACAGAAAAGGGCCAAAAAGCACACAAAGATATACTCACATTGACATAATTATACGATAACACAATATATAATCTAACAAGCTCTGTAGAGACAGTCATTCGCTTAGGATAAATTCCATTAATGCGATACATACAGTTGTATAAGTTCCTATAGCTTAATTACATATACAAAAAGATTTATTTTTCCAAATATACGAAGAAACAGAGAACCTTTCTTGTGGAAATAAGTAGGTTCTCTCGGAACCCAAACAAGATCAGGGACCGAGAGACACTCCAAACGCATGGGAGTACATCCTAGGGGACAACCTAGGGCAGACATTGGGAGGGGAAGGGAAAGAAAGAAAAAGAGGGGAAGAAAAGTACTATAATTAATATTCTGTAATTTTTACAAAAATGGTTTAAAGCTGACCATGTCGTTCAAACCAGGATACTTGGTCGCCTTTAATTTGTATACCCATTCTGTTTCTCGTTGTAATACCCTCTGGTCAAAGTTGCCACCCCATGGGTCCTCGTAGACCCGATCCAGGGCAGCAACCCTGAAGACCTAGGGTTCATATCGGTGCCTAAACGCCACATGATGGCCAATGGTGGTATTCAGAAGACCACTGGTTGCGTAATAAACATGGTCTTTAATTCTTCTCCAGAAGGCTCGAATTGTCTTTCCGATGTAGAAGGATCCACAACAACAAAAAATAATGTAAATGACTCCCTTGGTCTGACAGGTGATATGATGTTTGAGGAAGTGAGTCTGGCCGTTGGGTAGAGTTATCCTTGGGCCCTCAATTAGAAGGTCACAGTAATCACACTGGCCACATTTGTACAGTCCCTTTGGTTCCCGGGGTTTGTTGTCAGACCTCCTATAGTTACTTTGTACCAGACGGTCCCGAATAGAACCAGCCCGTCGAAAGGTAATTTCTGGACTTGTTCCAATATATTTTCTGAGAACAGGGTCGGCAGACAAAATATGCCAGTGTTTTTGCATGATTGATCTGACTTTGGCATGCTGGTCAGAGTATGTGGTTATGAATCTCACCACATCAGGGGTGGTTTTCTTGGGGGCTCTGGCAAGTATGGCATTTCTAGGTTTAATAAGGGCTTTTCTGAAAGCATTCTTGAGGCAATTTTTGCTGTAGCCCCTCATTCTTAGGCGTGTATAGAGGAGATCGGCCTCCTCCTTGAATTTGGTGTCATCGGTGCAGTTCCGTCTTAGGCGTAAATACTGCCCAAATGGTATGCTTTGGATCAGTGAACGAGGATGCGAACTTGCAGCGTGTAGAATCGTGTTCCCCGCCGTCGGTTTACGGTACAGAGTGGTCTTGATTAAACCTTCTTCTGTAACGTAAATCGATATGTCTAGATATGCAATCCTCATTTGGCTATATGCCATGGTGAATTTAAGATTATGTCCGTTAGTACTTAACATTTGCATAAATTCATTCAAAAGGGTCAGAGATCCCGCCCATAGCATCAGTACGTCATCAATAAAACGAAACCACCCCAAAACTAAACAGAAGAGGTGTCCAAATTCGTCATTGGAGAACAACTCATGCTCCCACCCCCCAGGTACAAGTTCGCATAAGAAGGGGCACAACATGTGCCCATTGCGACTCCTTGAACCTGGAGGAAGTGGGACCCATCGAACGAGAAGACATTTTTGGTCAAAATGTGCTCCAACAGCTTGAGCACAAAGGAATTTAGGCCAGTAGGTTTGGGACCTCTTAAATTTTCTTGTCCGTCCTGACGAAGCCTCACGGCGAAACACGTCAACGTTCAAAGGGACTCCTTACTGCTATATACTTTGTATGGTCTTTTTTAATCGTTGTTTAATAATTTTGCGATTCAATAAACTTTTTTGTATTCCATTTCTGTGTGTTGCCTGCAAAGTCCTACCTTGTTTTGCTCCTTCGTGAGCAACAAACCAAATTTCCTTCTGTGGGGCTGCATGAATGCTACTGGTGTCAGGGAGCTGCATTTCATTGAGGGTATCATGAATTCACAGATGTACTGCTCTATATTGAAAGAGAAGGTGCTACCATCACTCCGTGCCCTTGGTCGTCATGCACTTTTCCAACATGACAATGATCCAAACACACATCTAAGGCCACTGTTACATTTCTGAAGAAAAACAGGATGAAAGTGATTCAGTAGTATGTCTCCTGATCTGAACCCAATCAAACACCTATGGGGAATTCTGAAGAGACAAATTGAGCATCACTCTCCATCCAGCATCCAGGCTCTCTAAGAGGTCATTCTTGAAGAATGAAAAAAGTTAGATGTTGCAATGACACCAATTTGTTCATTCCATGTCTAGAAGATTTAATGCTGTCCTTACAATGCATGGAGGTCATACAAAATACTAGATGTAGTAGTTCTTGTTGTGGGGTGTATTCATTTTTGCATCAACTAATTTGAGTAAACCTGAAGATTTTGTAATCTAAGTTATATTATTAACTTTATTTTCATGTAGTGAGCTAAACAAATGTTCTATAAAACTCAGTTTTGTCAAATATTTGGAAATTGTTCTTGCGTTCATTGAGCTATTGATTAAATAGGGTGTACTCATTTATGCTGAGCACTGTATATATACACGTGATCCTGCACTTCCAGGTAGTGGGCTTGAATGCACGCTCCCGCTGTGATTACAGCAGGAGTCGATTGGCGGGTACTGGGTACTTAGTCTGCTGAAACCTGCCAATTGTTGAGCAGAGGGACAGAACTGAAATCTGAAATTTTATGTCTTCCCCTAGTAAAAGCACCTCAGACAGTATAGTAAAACACTGGCTAGGCACACAGTTAAACCTTTGATTGGCCCTGATGTTAACCCCTTCCCAGCCAGTGTCAGTACAGTGACAGTGCATATTTTTAGCCCTGATTACTGTATTCGTGTAACTGGTTCCCAAAAAGTGTCGAATGTCCGCCAAAATATTGCAGTCCTGCTATAAGTCGCTGATTGCTACCTATTACAAATAAATAAATAAAAATATCTCATAGTTTGTAGACACTATAACTTTTCTGCATACTAATCAATATACGCTTATTGGGATTTTTTTTACCAAAATTATGTAACAGAATGCACATTAGCCTAAATTGATGAAGAATTTTTTTTTTTTTTTAATTGGCTATGTTTTATAGCAGAAAGTTAAAAATGTATTTATTTTCAAAATTGTTGGTCTTTTTTCATGTATAGCGCAAGGTGATCTAATACCAGCAAATGAAAGCTCTATTTGTGGGGGAAAAAAATTACACAAATTTTATTTGGGCACAGCGTTGTGCAATTAACAGTCAAACTAACGCAGTGCTGTATCACAAAAAAAGACCTGGTCATGAAGGGGGGGGGGGGGTCATCCGAAAGTCAAGTGGTTAAAGTATAACTAAATATAGAAAAAAATTGTGTTTTGGGAAGAGTGGAGAGGAATTAGAACAAGTCAGGTGTTTATTGCTGTCTGTGTCACTGTTAAGCCTCGGACACACGGTCGGACTTTTTGCCAACAAACTTCAAAATTAGCAAGTTTGACAAAAAATCCGACCGTGTGTACGCTCCATCGGACAAACTTTTTTGTTTTTCATCTGACAAATGTTCGGTCTGCAAACGGACAAACTTTTCGCCAACAAAAGTCCGATGGAGCAAAGTCCGACCGTGTGTACAGAAATCCATTGGACTTTTGTCCGATGGACAAATAAGCATGCCCAGAACCAATGTTAAAATCAACCAACAATAGCAGAAGTTGACCAAAGGGTGACGGTGAAGTGCAGAAAAGAGCAGAAAACCACGTGATGTTGTAAAAGTTTTGGGAAAGTTTGCAGAAAAGTCTGAGTGTGTGTATGCTATGGGTGTGCCCGGCCAACTCCCTTCGGACAAAAATCCACAGAAAAGTTTGTTTGAAGTCCGACCGTGTGTACGAGGCTTTAGGAAGATTCACACGCTCCATTTGACCTGTTGACCATTACCGCTGAGAGTGAAAGAAGTGCTTTTATTTATCTGATCCTCTGCTCCCTCAGCAAATGGTGCTCCCCCTTATCTGGTGTTTGACCGTCCCAAGGTGTCATCACGTGTAGTATAGGGCTATGGACCATGCATTGTACTTGATGACCTTAGGACCTTAGACCGCTGGAGCATGGGGGAGAAGTAGGGTAGAGTAGCTGAGGATCAGGTAAGTAAATATTATTTTCTATGAGCCTAGACCTAAATGAGCAATAAAATCTTGTATTCCAGGCACAGCCCCACTGCAAGGGATACTTTTTACGTTTCCCAGAGTTGGGCTCTAAAGTATAACTAAAGGCAAACTTTTTTTTTTAGAGTGGAGATGGATTAGAATACCTGTCAGGCTTTTATTGCGGTCTGTGCCCCCCATTAGGGGAATCACCCTCTCTATTTGTCCTTTTTACTATTGTCATCGAAAGGGAAAGTAAAAGTAAATTGTGACTTGTCCACAGTAAGTCTACATGTACACGGGACGTTTTTACAACCTCTCCTGAACGATTTAACTTGACAGATAGTAACCCATGTTTAAAACGTCCGTTTTGCCGCGTTTGCATTTAGAAGCGTTTTTTCAAAATAGCCTAAAATGAAAAACGCCTGTAAATGAAACGCGGCTGGGTGCGAGTTACCACATTTAGAAGCATTTGTTGCTTGAAATGCCTGATTGGCATTCCAAAAAATGCCTCTAAACTCAACTGCCTAGAAACTACTGTAAACGACCCTGTGTACATGGACAGGTAAGATACCATAGAGGAGCTTTCAAGGGCAGCTGAAAAAAAACTTCCAACTACTCCTAAACGTCCGTTTACCAGCAGCAGTGTACATGAGGCCTAATAGGAAGGAAATCTTCCAATGAGGACACTAGTACTGGTGACCTGGGGGCCCCAAGGCATTCTCTTAATTTGCAGGGATTTCCTCTCGCTTCCTGTTTTGGCTATGGGACAGGAAGTGACAGTACAACTCCCAATGGGAAACAGAAGGAAAAAATAAACCTTACAAGGGTTATAACCCTCCCTTACTCTATCCAAAATAGAAAAAAAAAAGTTTTGCCTATAATTTAGGGTGACCAGACATGCCCGGTTTCAGGGGACAGTCCCCGGATTGAGGACACTGTCCCCGGACCAAGTCTGTCCCCGGTTTTGTCCCCGGATTGAGGACACTGTCCCCGGACCAAGTCTGTCCCCGGTTTTGTCCCCGGATTGGATCCACTGTCCCCGGACCAAGTCTGTCCCCAGGGGCTGGGGCAATTTCAAAGACAGTCAGTGCAGAATAAAAAAAAAAAAATCTGAATTACATAGGGGGTGTATTTTTTTCCATTACCTGTGCCCCTTTCTGATGGTCATGTGCTGGTCGGAGCGGAGGGAATATATCTTCAGTTTCGGGTGCATGCCCATTCCGCTCTCGATCGCAAGTTCTTCTGCCTTGCCTCAAGTCCCAGGCCAAGCAGCCTGCCTGCTTATCTCCTTGCCTTCCCTGGCGGAGTGATCTTCCTCCGCTCCCCACCCTGTAGCAGCCGGGGGCCCGGAGAGTAAGAATTGACAGGCTGTGAGGCGGGCGGCGGCGGGCAGAGAGTCGCTGATTGCCGCCATTACTAGTAAAAAAAAAAATATGTCCCCGGATTTCATTTAAAAAATCTGGTCACCTTACTATAATTCTACTTCAACAAGTTAATGATCTGGGAAGCATCATCCCAGACTAAGACCACTTTCACACTGAGGCGCTTTTCAGGCGCTTTCACGCTAAAAAAAACGCCTGAAAAGCTTACGAAAACGTATTTCCATTAAAATCAATTAATGCTTTCACACTGGGGCAGTGTGCTGAAAAAACGCCCCTCTCCATTGAAATTAATTGAAAGATCTTCAAAAGCGCTCAGTGTGAAAGAGGCCTAACTATACTGATAGAAATAATAAAGCTGTGCAACACTAAAATTGAGTACCATCAATATGTTAATAAACAAAATGGTATAACAGGAACTGTCTCTGATGTAGATGTTTTACAACCAATAAAAAGGTCCAGACTAATGCCAGACAGTCCAATATAAGACTGTGTAATTTAAACTAGAAAAGGAGCACAGTCTTGTAGATAATTGATGAAATATATAGAGCTGAAGATCATATAAGCCAAATGTTGCAGATAAAGGTCTTCTCACTCCACCACTGGTGACTTCAAACGTAAAAAACACCCTTGAAATAGTGCCAGGTATTTCATAGAAAAAGATTCCACCACCACTAGTAATCACTGCCGCTTACCAGAGCAAAAGATCTGTGCACAGATCATGGGACCGCAGGCCACACTTTGCCCAATACCTAATTTCCCCGCATACAACCTTATTAACCTTTAATAAAACACACATACACCATAAGTTTTGGCAAAAATTGGCCGCGGTAATTTATTGGTTTTAAAATATATATTCAAAATAATAATTCAACATTCAGAAGAAAACAAATATCCAGCAAAACCTTTGCCCAGTTTTCAGAACTCGGGCTAATCAACCTTTTTTAAACCAGAAAAACATGTCCCCCCCGGATTCCGGGGTGACCCAACCACATAAATATACCGCGACAGGGAGGGAGAGAGGGAGCTTCTTCACGTGTAGGTCAGCTGCTGCTAAAGAGGAAGTAGAGACCCTCAGCAGCCCCTTTTATCATCTCCTCAGGGACACTGGAAACTTCCATGGTTTCCTATTGGATCATCTGAAACTGAATGCACATCTTAAAGAGACAGTACACCATTAGCTCAAACATACAGTAACATATATCCTTAACCCTTTCCTATGCTATTACCAGGCTGGGTGGCCGCCGTCCCAAGAAAGTGGGCTCCAATGGTGCGCCCCCTTTTTACATGGGACCGCAGGCCACACTTTGCCCAATACCTAATTTCCCCGGATACAACCTTATTAACCTTTAATAAAACACACATACACCATAAGTTTTGGCAAAAATTGGCCGCGGTAATTTATTGGTTTTAAAATATATATTCAAAATAATAATTCAACATTCAGAAGAAAACAAATATCCAGCAAAACCTTTGCCCAGTTTTCAGAACTCGGGCTAATCAACCTTTTTTAAACCAACAAAACATGTCCCCACCATTCGGACTAGTGAAACTAGACCGGCCTACCCCAAATACGCAGCCCTTTCGATACTGTTCTGCAAACCGAGGTTAAAAATATCGGCACCTACATCCAAAAGGTGGACCCCGTCCTGCCTAAACAAACCCGGGATGCCCCCCTCGAGATCCACGTGCCGATAAGCAAAACCTCCCAACAGTGGCATGTATTTAGCCATCGCCCGATTGACCCTCTTCCTCATCCTCTCCAGTACCCGGTGAAACGGGGAAGACAGCCAAGCGAACCGGGGAACAATTTCCGAAAAGACAATGATTGTACCCGGGGAAGACAGGTGGAACCTATATAGGTCCCGTTTTATCATGAATAACAGGTCCAGAGTACGAACTGAACCCAAATCATTGCCTCCTAAATGAACTATTAGGATTGAAGGCGGGGGCCAAAACTGATGCAATTGAGATAAATGAAAAAATAAATGCTGCCACTTCAGACCTCTTATACCTTTCCAATACAGAGCGAATGATTCCGGCTGTAATGATAGGCTGACAGAGTACTTGCGTTGAGCCGCACGCTTCCGTGCCCAGTGTATATATGAGTGGCCCAGAATCCAAACGCAATGCTGAAAACCTAGGAAATTAAAGTGACAGGTTAGGCCTAACATAACGCTTAAAACAATTGGACCTCCACCTCCCCAAACCCATAATGGCTTTGGCCGACAAACCCCTAACTGCAGCGTCAGATGCCGCCCCTATTCTAAAGGAGTGGGAGGAAAACTTAAAATCACGTAAACCCAATTGGTCAAGACAACGTTTAAAAACTTATGAAAACTGATATTTAGTTAAGGGTGACCGATCCATATGAGCAAGAAAATGCCTCGATCCCACCGGACGCGCCGTGAGGAAACCGGTCACCAGTGCCACTGGGCACACTGAAGCATCACCCTCCGCCTGCAACATTACCCACTCCCCACGTCCCAGTTGATCGGTTTTCGAGCGCCTTAAAAAAAGGCGTAACAAACCATGTTCAACTAGCACATGCTCTGACAGCATACCAGAAGAGCTCTTCTTGGACCCAGGAAGCAGGTCAGAAATCCTGAAGGCTCCGAAATAAAACAACACAAAAGCCAGCCGGAATAGTAACGCTTCGTATTCTGTAAAACAAACCCCAAGCGTGGCTTCACAAAGGCGCTTGAGAAGCGGCAGACCGATAGGCCGCCTGCCACCCGGGGCATAAGTTGCCCTCCGATAGCCTTTCAGGGCCTGTTTAACTGTAAAAAATTTAGAGCAGGGCGGGAGACCCCTCACCCTGAAGAAAAAGGAGACTCCTGCTAAGGTTTTTACCAAAAACCCATAAGAAGGCCGTCCCTCCATCAAAAAGGCCAGGAAGGCCAGCACCGCCTCCTCTTCGGGAGCCTCCCAAGCAAAACCAGAGATCCCGGCAAACAGAATCCACTTCCTCTACGCGGCGGAGTAATCTGCCCAGGTACGGGGAGCAACTGAAGATTTAATGGCTTCACCCACCCGCGTTAAATCAGCTCCCAAAGATATGCCGGGCACTGTGTTTCCCCTGCGTCCGCTCCTGGAAGCAATTGCCGAAAACGCTGCATCTGGAAACGGGAAAGAGAGTCAGCTAGTATATTCAAGACTCCGGGCGTGTACTTAGCCTTAATCCAGATATTACATTTTAGACACAAGAAAACGAGGTGACACAGAATCTTGATCACCAAAGGAGAGCTAGCAGAAAGACAATTGATCGCAAAAAGCACCCCTTTATTGTCAGTTTCTACTAGAATCCGTCGATTGGCAAAGGATTCTCCCCAGAGCGCCACTGCTACTAAAACTGGGAAAAGCTCCAACAATACTATATTCCTAGTGGCCTTCTGTCGGACCCAGGCCTCCGGCCTAACCCCGCAACTCCAGTGCGATCCCCAGATTGCTGCAAAACCTTTGGAGCCAGCCGCGTCTGTGAACAACCTGAAATCAGGGGCAAAAATAAAATCAGACTGGAAAAAGGAACGCCCGTTAAAAGAATCCAGAAAATCTGCCCAAACCACTAAGTCATCCTTTAGTGATGCCGTCAAACGGACATGGGCGAACGGAGATTTCAAACCTGAGGTTGCTTAATACAGGCGCCTAGAGAAAATCCTTCCCACCGGCATGATTTTACAGGCAAAAGCCAAGAGGCCCAACAAGGACTGCATCTCCTTCAACATAACCTTGCGTCTCCTCAAAAAAAACGCAATAAGACTCCGCATCTTGTCAATTTTTGCCTGGGGCAAGCGGAACTCCTGAGCCTCCGTATCAATCAAAATACCAAGAAACTCCATGGAAGTTGCCGGATGACACGTCTTCTCGACTGCCAGCGGAACACCAAAATGCCCTGCCACCACGCCAAACAAACGCAGGAGCCGGGAACAAAGATCAGAGTTCGCTGGACCGATAAACAAAAAATCATCCAAGTAATGCGCTATAGAATCCTGACCGGACTCAAAACACATAACCCAATGAATAAACGTGGAAAAAGTTTCAAAGTAGTTACAGGACAAAGAACACCCCATAGGAAGACATTTGTCAAAAAAATAAAAACCCTCAAAATAAAATCCCAAAGAACTGAAAGCTGCCGGGGAGATGGGCAAAAGCCTGAAGGCCGACTTCACATCCGCTTTGGCCAGTAAAGCTCCCCGGCCGCAGGTTTTTATTTTCACAATCGCTTCCTCAAAAGACGCATAAGCCACGGAACACATAGACTCGTCAATTTCGTCATTTAACGATCCACCTTTAGGAAATGAAAGATGCTGTATTAGACGGAACGAGTTTGGCTCGCGCTTAGGTACTACCCCAAGCGGAGAAATGTGGAAATCCCTAAACGGAGGAGATTGGAATGGACCTGCCATGCGACCCTCTGCAATTTCTTTGGAAACTTTTTCCCTTACCACCTCTGGAAACCAGTCAACTGACTTAAGGTTGGCCACGATATTACACCCTGAACCTGAAAACGGTGGCAACGGAAAACCCACAGAAAATCCCTCAATTAGTAAATGTGCTTTCTCCCTGCTTGGGTAAAGATCCAGCCAAGGGCGCATGTTTTCCAGCTTCACTGGCGTGCAGGCTCTTGGGAAAAATATCACGCTGAGGCGGAGCAGAACCAGCTGTTTTCTTAAAACAGCGCAGCACAGGATGGGGGTCCGCACAAAAAGAGCACTCATGCCTGTATTTGCAAGAGGTGTTGAAACGACACTGACTTTCATTAAACGAAAAACAACAACCCCTGCGATACACAGAATTGACCGTGCTAACAGGGGCTTGACGCGTAGTAGGCGCTCTCTGTGGCGTAATCAGATTAAGCCATAGGCCCATGTCTTTCATCCCCCATTGCAAGGACGAATGAACCGCCAGCTTCTGGCGAAATGACACATCGTAGGCATACCAGCCCAATCCGCCAAAGCTCTTATAGGCCTCCAGCACATGATCTAAATGCTGAAACAGGCCTCCACTTACCTCAGGGCGTTTTTCCACCAATACACTGGCAAATACAAAAAAGGCTTGCAGCCAGTTATTAAAAGAGCGGGGCACTGCCCTGCGCCTTTCCTCCTCCTGATCCTTCCTATCAGATTTTAAAACAAAATCTTTTGCCGTGGGAAGAAGGGACAATAAATCCACGTATTCCCCCCGCCATATCTTGTCCTTCACCGCCATAGGGAGGTGGTACCCCAACGGAGAAATCTCACATGGCATGGCTCCTTTTAAACAAGATTCAGGCACTGACATTTGTCTAGTAACAGCTTCACTGACAGGGATATGTTGACTGTGCATTGCAGCATGTGTACCACCCAGCTGACTAGAGGACACAGGGGTTATGACAACAGGTGCAGAAAAAGCCTGTGCAGAAAAGGGGTAAATAGCCAGAGAAGAAGGGAGGACAGGAGAAGAAATGCCAGCAGCAGAAAGAGCATGAGAAACAGCAGACAGGTAAGCCAGAATGTCATTTGTAGCAGCATTAGTTAACTCACCCTGTCCAGCTGGTGATGCCCCCGCAGCTGGCACGCTGATGCTTGAATGAGGGCTGTTAAACAGCACACCAGGAACTATGGCACTCTGTGGAGCCGACCGATGTGGAACAGCCGTCGCTTGCAGGCTGCTTGCAGATGCTGGCAGTGCCGACCGCACTGGCCACTCCTCCCGCGGCGCTGATGGACCTTTTCCTCTTCTCCTGGCAGGCGACTGAGAACAGGTCCGCCTCTTCTGTCCCGACCGACTTGCCGACACCTCCGCCATTCCGCTCTTCCCTGCTTCTCCCGTCCGCCTGGCGTCTCCTTCTTCACCTCCCCCGACCGCCGGACGCTCCGGAGGCATGCTCCTCCTGGACCTTCTCAGAGGGGAGGGCTGAGCTGGCTGTGGCTGCATCTCCCCTGCTCCGACCGCGCTATGGGGCTCCAGGTCAGGTAATTCCAGACAGCGGCGCATCCATTCTTCTCCTTGGCTCTCTGCCTTCTCCACAAAAGCCCGCACTAAGTCCTCCATGCTGCAGGAAAACCTGAGTGAACCTTCTGTGAGGGGACAGCTGCAGTTTCTTCACGTGTAGGTCAGCTGCTGCTAAAGAGGAAGTAGAGACCCTCAGCAGCCCCTTTTATCATCTCCTCAGGGACACTGGAAACTTCCATGGTTTCCTATTGGATCATCTGAAACTGAATGCAAATCTTAACCACTTCCCGCCCCGTCAATAGCAGATTGACGTCCGGGAAGTGGTTGTGTTATCCACACTGGACGTCATATGACGTCCTGCGGGATAACAGCCGCCGCGCGCCCGGGGGGGCGCGCATCGCGGCGATCGGTGGAGCGGTGGGTCAGTCTGACCCACCGCTACACTGATCTCGGTAAAAAGCCTCCGGCGGAGGCTTTTTACCACGTGATCAGCTGTGTCCAATCACGGCTGATCACGATGTAAACAGGAAGAGCCGTTCGCGCTGATCGTTTATCAGCGCAGCCCCCCCTCGGATACCCACACTAGACCACCAGGGAAGCCCCCCAGGACGCCCCAGGAAGCCCCAAGCCCCAAGCATGTGGCCATCCACATGTAATAAAATCAAAAAAAAAAAAATATATGCCAATCAGTGCCCACAAATGGGCACTGACTGGCACTATGATGGCACCACCACAATGTGTGGTGGCTGGCATTTCTGGGCATCAGTGCCACCTACTAGTGTCCATCAGCGCCACCTATCAGTGCCCATCCGTGCCCATCTGTGCCCATAAGTGCCCACCTATCAGTGCCCGTCCGTGCCACGTATCAGTGCCGCCTATAAGTGCCAATCAGTGCCGCCTATGAGTGCCAATCAGTGCCGCCTATGAGTGCCAATCAGTGCCGCATACCAGTGCCACATATCAGTGCCCATCAGTGCCGCCTATCAGTGCCCATCAGTGCCACCTCATCAGTGCCACCTCATTGGTGCCACCTCATCGGTGCCCATCAGTGTCGCCTTATCAGTGCCCATCAGTGCCGCCTTATCAGTGCCCATCATTGAAGTAGAAAAGGTACTTATTTACAAAAAAATTACAGAAACAAAGAAAAACGTTGTTTTTGTGTTTCAATATTTTTATTCAAGTTTTGTCATACAAAATGTATAAAAGTCGCAACATAACATTGTACAGTCACAATCAACATTTGGGGTAACACAATGAAGATCACTAAGTGTAGGGGTCCTTGGAGTAGTAAACAAAAAAAAATAAAATAAATAAATAAGTAGAAATAACGATTATCACTACTTAATAGCTCACATAAGTCCGAAGCTCCGTAGAGCCGTTAACCCCTATTAGCATCGCAGATCATATCTGAACCGTCCACCCAGATGAGCCGCCCCCCCATCCATCTATCGGGGGGGGCGCAACTCAGCCGGCTGTGTGGGCAGCCCAGAGGTCCGATCAGACTGACAATGGTCCCGTAGGAGCTGAGAAAACAGGGAGCAGCACAAACCTCTAAGGTCTGGATCTGACTCCAAAAATAAACAATAAGTAAATTTCAAAAGAGAGGAAAGAGGACAGTGACAGAGAATAGAAGGGAGGAAACAGAGTAAGGAAAGGACAGTTGAGGAGGGGGAATGGGGGGATGGAGGGGGGGGGGGAGGAGCCCCGATTCAGCACCCAGACATCCCAACCTAACCCCTTAGGCTATGCTGTAAACATCCCCGGGTCATTAGTTAGGTAACGAAGCCATGGGTCCCACACTTTATGAAACAGTTTCATTTTATCTTGGGCCAGAGCGGTCAAGCGTTCGTTTAGCATCAACCAAGACAACTTGCCTTTAAGCTGATCGAATGGTAGAGCTGCCGATTTCCAGTTCCTAGCAATGGTGATTTTGGCTGAGATAAATATAAATGTCAAGAGCCTCTTGCAGGACTTGGAGGCTTCCACATCTCCTCCCCCCAGTAGTGCTTGCTTAGCTGATTTAGTTAGGTTTAGTTGGGTAAGGGAGTAAACTAAATTATACACCCTGATCCAAAATCCGGACCTTTGGGCATGTCCACCAAATATGATAGGTGGTGCCCACCTGGCCACATCCTCTAAAGCACAACGGGGTAGCTCCTGAAACAAAAGTTGCCAGTCTGACCGGCACCATATACCACCTCAGCAGAACCTTATAATTGGCCTCAATTATCGAAGTATTGACGAGCGAACGAGATGCTGTCTCGGCTATCCTATGCCATTCGTCCAGATCCAGGGTTTCCTGCAAGTCGGTCTCCCATTGGACCATATAATTCAGCTTTGTCGATGCACTCAGCAATATCGAATATATAGCAGATAAATGTCCTTTAATTTTATCATAATTTTTGCATAGATGTTCCATGGGAGTTTGGGTTGCTAGGTCGCTCTTGCGAGCCAGGGTTTGTACATAATGTGAGATTTGGGCGAACCTATAACCCTCCGCTGGAGGCATTTGATGCCTGTCAGCCATAGTCCGTTCGGTCAGCATACCTCTATGATCGCACAAGTCAGCAATACACTTAAAACCCTTATTAGTCCACCATTCGAACGCTAGTGGGGTGAGACCCGGGGTGAATGCTTTATTTTGAAGCAGAGGTGTCAATGGAGAATGAGGAGATTTGAATTTGTGAGATCTGGAGAGTCTGTCCCATAGTTCCAGTGACATGGATAAAGTAGGGCAAAGTATAGGAGGTCGCTCCTTGATAGGGAGCCATAAAATATAAGAAATAGGTTTGGGACGGCAGGAATAAGATTCCATAGCCATCCAAATGGCCTGTGCCTGTTGGGAGTGAAACCTTGTAAGTTGTGCTATCTGGGCAGCATAAAAATATTTTAATAAGTCTGGAAGACCAAGTCCTCCTCTCCGCTTCAACGTGTATAGAGTGCTCCTATTCACCCTGGGTCTCTTATCACCCCAAATAAACTGTATTACTTTATTCTGGAATCGTTTAAGGTCATCACGGGCCAATGAAACTGGCAAGGTACGGAAGAAATACAATAATCGAGGTAGAACATTCATTTTAATTGAGTGAAGTCTGCCAAACCACGATGGCGGGTGAACCTGCCACTTAGCCATGTCAGCTGTTAGCCGTTTGAAAAGGGCTGGATAATTCTCTTTGTACAACTCACCAATAGATGAGGTCAGCTGTATGCCTAAATAAGGGAGAGCTGTGGATTCCCATCGGAATTGAAATGATTTTTCAAGCGTAGCCTGAGTGGAGCTTAGCAAAGATAAGTTCAGTGCTCTTGACTTACTATGATTAATTGCCAACCCGGAAATGTTAGAAAAAGGCTGCAAAATAGCATATAAATTAGGTAGGGATGTGATCGGTGAGGTCAAGGTCAGCAACAAGTCGTCCGCAAAGAGTAAACATTTGTGTTCATAGTCTCCGCAATAAATGCCCTGTATATCTCTGCAGGCGCGAATTTTGAGCGCTAGTGGTTCAATCGCCAGGGCGAATAATAGTGGCGACAACGGGCAGCCCTGTCTAGTTCCTCTCCTGATAGGAAATGTTTGGGATGTATATCCTCTGAGCATTAGCGAGGCACTGGGGGAATCATATAATATGTGAAGGAGATCCAGAAAGCGTCTCCCAAATCCAAAGCGTGTGAGAACATCAAAAAGATAGTCCCAGGAGATAGAATCGAACGCCCTCTGGATATCCAATGAAAGTAACATTCCCCTCCTAGTCCCCTTTCCATCCCAATCAGACCGAACTGCCGAGATAAGGTTAATTATCCGGCGGGTTTGGTCTGATGCCTGTCTTGTCGGGACAAAACCTGCTTGGTCAGGATGGATATAACACTGAAGAAAAGTATTAAGTCACTGGGCCAGTATTTTGGTTAGAATCTTAAGATCCGTATTGATCAGAGAAATTGGGCGGTAATTGGAACAGTCTGTATGGTCCTTTCCTGGTTTCGGGATAACACTTATATAGGCTACATTTTCATGGCTGGGGAGCTTGCTGCCGCTTCTCAGGTCATTAAAGTAAGTACAGAGATGTGGGGCCAGAAGATTGTGATATTTCCTATAGTAGTGACCCGGGAATCCATCTGGCCCAGGGGCCTTAGTAGGGTGTAGGGTTTTAATTGCAGCCCTGACTTCAGGCTCTGTAAGAGCACCGTCCATCAGTTCCGCATGGGCTTGTGTCAATTTAGGCAGCTGTAAGTCGCGAAAGAATGTGTTCGCTCCGGATAGATCGAACTTGTCCTGCGCTCCATACAGCTTAAAAAACGTTGTTTTTTTCAAAATTTTTGCTCTTTCTTTATTTGTTGTGCAAAAAATAAAAATCGCAGAGGCGATCAAATACCACCGAAAGAAAGCTCTATTTGTGGGAACAAAATGATAAAAAATTTGTTTGGGTACAGTGTAGCATGACCGCGCAATTGTCATTCAAATTGCGACAGCGCTGAAAGCTCAAAATTGGCTTGGGCAGGAAGCTGTATAAGTGCATGGTATTGAAGTAGTTAAAGAGACAGTACACCATTAGCTCAAACATACAGTAACATATATCCTTAACCCTTTCCTATGCTATTACCAGGCTGGGTGGCCGCCGTCCCAAGAAAGTGGGGTCCAATGGTGCGCCCCCTTTTTCCAATACCAACAGATGGCTATTTCCCTGCCAGGGTCTCTATACCGCTATCTCCTGGATTCCACGCCACTTCTCTCCAAGTGTCACAATTGATGGAATGTGAAAGGAAAGAAAGCCACCATAGCGTAAATCCGGTTTAACGGTAACTTGTTTTCCCATAGGCTTTCAGGACAGCACCCGAGAGATCATGGCTCCTCCTGGTGTGCTTGCTGGGAAAACAAGTTACCGTTAAACTGGATTTACACTATGGTGGCTTTCTTTCCTTTCACATTCCATCAATTGTGACACTTGGAGAGAAGTGGCGTGGAATCCTGGAGATAGCGGTATAGAGACCCTGGCAGGGAAATAGCCATCTGTTGGTATTGATCTGTGCACAGATCTTTTGCTCTGGTAAGCGGCAGTGATTACTAGTGGTGGTGGAATCTACATCAGAGACAGTTCCTGTTATACCATTTTGTTTATTCACATATTGATGGTACTCAATTTTAGTGTTGCACAGCTTTATTATTTCTAGCATTTTTCTATTGTGTGTGTCTCACCTTTAAGTTGCAGCATTTTTTAGATTTACTGATTTGATTCACGTTTATTTATGTGGAAACAGATCTACATTTAGACAGCGCAGTATATTTCACATTTTTTACGCTAACTATACTGATACCTGTCCTGCAAGACCCATGATGAGAGGATCCCCAGATAAATTCATGTTTTGCATGTCCCTCACACACTGTACTACCATACCTCCCAACTGGCACGGATTGTGCGGGTTTTACCCGCAGAGGCTCCTCCTTCCCGCACTCCCGCGAGACTATCATGTTTCCCGCACAGCAGGAAACATGAACAGAAGAAGAGGAGCAGCAGCAGCAGGTAAGAGCCCCCCGCGCGATCGGCGGACTAGTATGGCCCCCCCCCCGATTGGCGGCCCTCCGCCGCGAGACCCCCCCCCCCTGCTCAACAACTTTTTTTTTGCAAGTTTTTTTTTTTTTCAAAATGTTGCGGCGTCAACCAACAACTTTTGTGGCAATTCCCAATTTTTTTGGGCAATGGCAATGTCCCGCACCCCCCCCCCCCGCTCAACAACTCTGGTTGGCAGGGGAGAGGGGACATCGGAATGTCCCGTGATGGGACTTTACAAAGTTGGGAGGTATGTGTACGTCCAGCTAGACATGCACCACATTCTCCATGTAGCTCACATTCCTTCAGACAAAGGCGCTTCCTACTGACCTGATGCATGTTTCTCAGAGTCCGTAATTACAAGCATTGGTGAGTGACAGATAACAGCTCAGGCCAGCTAATTACCAACCCCTAGCCCTGTCATTGTCCACATTCCTACTTTACCTGTGCACAGCTCGCCATAAGCTCACTGTACATGCTGCACTCAACTCACCTTTCTTTAAAGCACTAGTCTACGGTCTATATTGAATGTTGCAGTCGGTAAAATAAGTGTTCCCCCCCCTCCCCAGTAATTTCAGCCTGCATGGAAAAACGAAATAGGATCGGTCCAGCCTAGAACACACGATCAGAAAATCACCCGAAAAATACCACTTTCTAAGTGATCGTACTGATCGTTAGCACACAGCTTTCAAGAGCTGATAACGACAGTTTATCCGAAATTATCCGACGGGACAAACACGAAAATTCTTCTCGTGCAATACCAGATCGTACTATTTTCATTTAACCACTTGACCTCCGGAAGATTTACCCCCCCCTTCATGACCAGGCCTTTTTTTCCGATACGGCACTGCGTTACTTTAAGTAGATTGCATTTAGGAGTAGAAAATCAGATCACATTTACTTTAATTTTGTTCAGTTTTTTTCTTAAATTCTCTGGTATAAATTACGTGCCCCCCAAAAAAAACATTAAAAAAAATGATTTAACCACTTAAGCCCGCACCATTTGGTAGCTAAAGGACCAGAGGTGAATTCAGAATTTTGCACTGCGCTGCTTTAACTGTAAATTGTGCGGACATGCAATGTTGTACCCAAACAAAATTTGCGTCCTTTTCTTCCCACAAATAGAGCTTTATTTTAATGGTATTTGATTGCCTCTGCGATTTTTATTTTTTGCGATATAAACGGAAATAGACCGAAAATTTAGAAAAAAAATGATATTTTCTACTTTTTGTTATAAGAAAAATCGAATAAACTCAATTGTAGTCATACATTTAGGCCAAAATGTATTCAGCCACATGTCTTTAGTAAAAAAAATGTCAATAAGCGTATATTTATTGGTTTGCGCAAAAGTTATAGCGTCTACAAACTAGGGTGCATTTTCTGGAATTTACACAGCTTTTAATTTATGACTGCCTATCTCATTTCTTGAGGTGCTAAAATGGCAGGGCAGTACAAAACCCCCCCAAATGACCCCATTTTGGAAAGTAGACACCCCAAGGAAATTGCTGAGAGGCATGTTGAGCCCATTGAATATTTTTTTTTGTCCCAAGTGATTGAATAATGACAAAAAATAAATAAAAAAAATACAAAAAGTTGTCACTAAATGATATATTGCTCACACATGCCATGGTTATATGTGGAATTGCAGCCCAAAATACATTCTGCTGCTTCTCCTGAGTACGGGGATACCACATGTGTGGGACTTTTTAGGAGCCTAGCCACGTACGGGAGCCCGGAAACCAAGCACCGCCTTCAGGATTTCTAAGGGCGCAAATTTTTGATTTCACTCCTCACTACTTATCACAGTTTTGAAGGCCATAAAATGCCAAAATAGCACAAAACCCCCCCAAATGACCCCATTTTAGAAAGTAGACACCCCAAGGAAATTGCTGAGAGGCCTGTTGAGCCCATTGAATATTTTTTTTTTGTCCCAAGTGATTGAATAATGACAAAAAAATAAAAATTACAAAGAGTTGTCACTAAATGATATATTGCTCACACATGCCATGGTTATATGTGGAATTGCACCCCAAAATACATTTTGCTGCTTCTCCTGAGTACGGGTATACCATATGTGTGGGATTTTTTAGGAGCCTAGCCACGTACGGGACCCCGAAAACCAAGCACCGCCTTCAGGATTTCTAGGCACAAATTTTTGATTTGACTCCTCACTACCTATCACAGTTTCGAAGGCCATAAAATGCCAAAATAGCACAAAACCCCCCCAAATGACCCCATTTTGGAAAGTAGACACCCCAAGCTGTTTGCTGAGAGGCATGGTGAGTATTTTACAGCTCTCATTTGTTTTTGAAAATGAAGAAAGAAAATATATTTTGTTTTTTTTCAAATTTCAAAACTTTGTGACAAAAAGCGAGATCTGCAAAATACTCACAATACCTCTCAGCAAATAGCTTGGGGTATCTACTTTCCAAAATGGGGTCATTTGGGGGGGTTGTTGTGCCATCTGGGCATTCCATGGCCTCCGAAACTGTGATAGGCAGTGAGAAGTGAAATCAAAAATTTACACCCTTAGAAAGCCTGAAGGTGGTGATTGGTTTTTGGGGTCCCGTACGCGGCTAGGCTCCCAAAAAGTCTCACACATGTGGTATCTCTGTACTCAGGAGAAGCAACAGAATGTATTTTGGGGTGTAATTCCACATATGCCCATGGCATGTTTGAGCAATATATCATTTAGTGACAACTTTGTGCAAAAAAAAAAAAAAAATTGTCTTTTTTCCGCAACTTGTGTCAACATATAAAATATTCCATGGACTCGACATGCCTCTCAGTATATAGCTTGGGGTGTCTATTTTCCAAAATGGGGTCATTTGGGGGGGGTTTTGAACTGTTCTGGCATTTTATACACAACATTAGGAAGCTTACATCCACTCTTCTAACCACTTGAAGACAAAGCCCTTTTTGACACTTTTTGTTTACATGAAAACATATTTTTTTTTTGCAAGAAAATTATGCTGAACCCCCAAACATTATATATATTTTTAAAGCAAAGGCCCTACAGAATAAAATGGTGGGTGTTGCATTTTTTTTTCTACACAGTATTTGCACAGCGATTTTTCAAACGCATTTTTTGGGGAAAAAATACACTTTTTTTAATTTTAATGCATTAAAACACACTATATTGCCCAAATGTTTGATGAAATAAAAAAGATGATCTTAGGCCGAGTACATAGATACCAAACACGACATGCTTTAAAATTTCGCACAAACGCGCATTGGCGACAAACTACATACATTTTTAAAAGCCTTTAAAAGCCTTTACAGGTTACCCCGTTAGATTTACAGAGGAGGTCTACTGCTAAAATTACTGCTCTCAATCTGACCTTCGCGGTGATACCTCACATGCATGGTGCAATTGCTGTTTACATATGACGCCAGACCGATGCTTGCGTTCGCCATTGGGCAAGAGCAGGGCAGGACAGGGGTGCTTTTTTTTTTATTATTATTAATTTTGCTTTTTTATTTTATTTTTAAATTGTTCCTTCCATTTTTTTTTTTTTTATCATTTTTATTGTTATCTCAGGGAATGTAAATATCCCCTATGATAGCAATAGGTAGTGACAGGTACTCTTTTTTTGAAAAAACTGGGGTCTAGACCCTAAATCTTTCCTCTGCCCTCAAAGCATCTGACCACACCAAGATCGGTGTGATAAAATGCTTTCCCAATTTCCCAATGGCGCTTTTTATATCTGGGGGAGGGACATTCCCTCCCACTGCTTGTAAAAGCAGTCCAGAGGCTAATTAGCCACTAGGATTGCTTTTACATGAAAGCCGGCCGCTGGCTGAAAAGAATGATACCAAGATGATACCTAAACCCGCAGGCATCAATCTGGTATAACCATTTAAAGTCCAGCAACATACCAGTACGTTGCTGGTCCTTGTTGGACATGTATTGTAATCTTTTTTTTTCATGCAGCCAGTTGGCTGAACGAAAAAAGAGATTGATCGGGTGGGTATGCCCACCATTAGAATACCGCCCTTCATCCACCCACTTCTAATGATGGGCATACATGCACCATTTATATATGCCGAAGCATGGGGGCATCCTCCCGCAAAAAAGTTATGCCGCACACACATGGTCGGACTTTTCCACGGGCAAGCCTCCGTCGGAATTTCGACCGTATGTACGCGGCATTAGGAGCAAAATCACTCCTCCGCCCCTGCTGCCCCAATGCTTCGGCATATTTGCTTTTTTTTTAACTGTGGTGGTGAAATCACTTCCTACAGCACTGGAGTCGCAGGGATCAGGCCTGTCTCTGCGAACACTGCAGTTATGTGTTGTGTTTTGCAAGTGACAGTGATCGATCGATACTGCACTTGGGTAGACTGGGCTGGACGGAGGGGCAAAACGCAGGTGCTAGCAGGTATCTGGGCTGATCCCGCTAACACTGCGTTTTTGGGAACCCTAAACTGCTGGGGACGCTAGTATAGATCTGATCAGATCAGATATTGATCTGTTCAGATACTATACCACTAAGGGAGGTGTATGCTTCACGCGTGGGTGTTAGCATTACTGGCACTAACCTGACGCTGCCTGGGGTGTGACACAGACCCTCTCTGACGCTAAAACCTAATTGATATCACCCGCCGGGCGATCAGGGGGTTAAACCTTTATTGGGTTATATATACGGCGGGTGCCCTGACACTATAAAAAGCAAACTAACTAACCAGCATCACCCGTAACACTTATATGATGATCACTGGTGAAAGGGTTAACTAGGGGCAATTAGGGGGTTAAAACCTTTATTAGATAAAATATGGGGGTACCTGACGCTATAAAAACCTGCGGCGAACCTAAAAAAAATTACTGGCTACCGATCTGCATCACCGACGCTAAGACAGCGATCAGAAAAATGATCGCTTAGTGACAGTGGTGATAGGGGGTGAAAGGGTTACCTGGGGGGCGATCAAGGGGGTTAAACCTTTATTAGATAATTTATGGGGGTACCTGACGCTATAAAAACCTGCGGCGAACCTAAAAAAAAATTACTGGCTACCGATCTGCATCACCGACGCTAAGACAGCGATCAGAAAAATGATCGCTTAGCGACAGTGGTGATAGGGGGTGGAAGGGTTACCTGGGGGGCGATCAAGGGAGTTAAACCTTTATTAGATAATTTATGGGGGTACATGACGCTATAAAAACCTGCGGCGAACCTAAAAAAAAAATACTGGCTACCGATCTGCATCACCGACGCTAAGACAGCGATCAGAAAAATGATCGCTTAGCGACAGTGGTGATAGGGGGTGAAAGGGTTACCTGGGGGGCGATCAAGGGGGTTAAACCTTTATTAGATAATTTATGGGGGTACCTGACGCTATAAAAACCTGCGGCGAACCTAAAAAAAATTACTGGCTACCGATCTGCATCACCGACGCTAAGACAGCGATCAGAAAAATGATCGCTTAGCGACAGTGGTGATAGGGGGTGAAAGGGTTACCTGGGGGGCGATCAAGGGGGTTAAACCTTTATTAGATAATTTATGGGGGTACCCGACGCTATAAAAACCTGCGGCGAACCTAAAAAAAATTACTGGCTACCGATCTGCATCACCGACGCTAAGACAGCGATCAGAAAAATGATCGCTTAGCGACAGCGGTGATAGGGGGTGAAAGGGTTATCTGGGGGGTGATCAAGGGGTTAAACCTTTATTAGGGCGGAGTTAGGGGCCTACACTGGACCTAAAACTAAATGTAGTGACACTTTTACAGTCACAAATGTCACTGATTGCAGTGATCAGTAAATAAATGGTCACTGCAATCAGTGACACTGTGACTGGGGGCTGGGGGGTGATCTGGGGGGGCCTGGGGGGGCGATTTATGTGCCTATGTGTGCTGGTGTTAGTGTAGTGTTTGTGCACTAACCTTGATGTCTTCTCTTGTACGGCGCTCGGTATATGTGAGCGCCGCACAAGAGATGACATCACTTCCTCCTGCTTCCTCTGCCTGTGTTTACATTACACAGGCAGAGGGGGCATTCTCATTCGCCGGGAGCGATCACGGGGGGGTGGCCGGAATCGAACAGTCGCCCCCCCATCTCGGATCGCTCCCAGACGAATTCCGACCGCTCCCTGTACAGAAGGGGGGTCCGATTGGACCCCCCAACTGTACAAAGGCGATCACGTACACTCTACGTGATTGTGCCTGTCGGTGCCATTCTGCCGACGTATATATACAGTGAGCGGTCGTTAAGTGGTTAATAAAGCCTAGGGCAGTGGTTCTCAACCTCAGTCCTCAAGTACCCCCAACAGGCCATCTTTTGAAAATTCGAAATTTCGTACGTTTTGTGATCCGATGGTGCCACCATTGATTTCGAAATTCGACCAACCAAGCCTTCAATTTCACCTCCAGTTGCTACAGAAAATAATTTTCGTGGCTGGGAATCTTCTTTTCTTTCTGGGAATTTTCTTTTCTTGTACATGCGCATTTATTTTTCGATTACATTTCTCGCATGATTCTCCCACCATTGATTAGAAAATCGTTAGTTTTTCAAAAAATTTCCAACATGCCCGATTACTCAAATTCAATGGCCGCACGGAAATCGGCTGTTGCTGAAGCCCACTAATGGTGCGAAATTCAAACGAAAATTCTTAAGCCTCGTACACACGACCGATTTTCTCAGCAAGAAACTTGCTGGCAGAGCTTTCTTGCCGAGTAAATTGGTTGTGTGTACGCGGCTTTCAGGTTTCTCGTCAAGAAAACAGGCAAGAATCTCAACAAGAAAAATAGAGAACCTACTCTCTATTTTCTCGTCGGGATTCTCGTCGGCCTGTTTCTCGACGAGAAACCCGAGTGTGTGTACACTTACCTGTCGCCGTGGAAACCCGCGCATGCTCGAAATGACTTTGACGCATGCGCGGTAGCTTCCTAGGCATAGGTAGGGTGTAGCAAGATGGCGGCGGCGGCATCGAATGTGACGAGCGCACGCTCGTCGTAGTCGATGACGTCACCGCATTCGTGCCATTCAAAAGAACGGCGGTTCTTTTGAAAGGTACGTGTGTACACTCGGCCGGGACAAGATTCTTGTCCAAGAATCTCGTCAGGAAAAACAACGTGTTTTTTCCTGATGAGATTCTCAGCCGCGTGTACGAGGCTTTACTCTTTGAAATTCGACCCATAGATAAAATAGTTGCCCAAAATACCAAGCCATTGCCTCTGATTTAAAGCACCTATGCAAGTGTAGCGGGTACTTACTTTCCCGGGTGCATTTTTTGAATCTGGCTGTGACATCAGTGCTATGTTCCCTGCGGTCCACGAGGTGGCGCTGTCACTGTGACCGGAGGGACGAATATCACTGTGTGCCGAGGCCCTTTTTGTCCTCTCTCGGCAGCGGTATGGTGGGGGGGAACCCGCCGTGCTTGCTGGGGGAGGGTATAAAGGGGGCCGGCCATCTTGGTCAGGGGTTCTTCGTCCCAAGCACCTTCAGCTTGCGGACGTGGGTTGGTGCTCGTCCTCTAGGAGGCCTCGGCCTAGAGGACCAACGGAGATCGTGTTCCACCTCAGGCACCTTCAGTCCTGGGGTGAGGTACTTACAAGAAGGTCCGGAGCTCAGTGCCCAACACTGAGTTCCGGGAGGGAAGGGTCCTGAGGCACTTCGGGGATGGAGGCCTGAATCTGAGTAAGACGCAATGGACCGGGGAGAGCTCCTCACTCGAAGACCCGGTGCAGCAGACTGCCGGTGACGGGTGAGTCTGTTGTCGGAGACCGTCCAGAAGGATCCCCTTTACCTTGTGCGGAGACCATAGCCCACTCTCCAGGAGGAGAGTGGAGGACCGAATTTGTGTCTGGGCCTATTCACACTCACACCTCCTTTTCTGTTCTATCTATCAAGGAAGTCCCTGTATGGTGTGTTCTAATAAAGGAGTGTTGGACTTTAATGGTGTGAGGCTCACTTCCTGGCGGACGAAGTTCACGGTGACTCTTGGAGGGAGGATCCGGGTGCACAGCACAGACCCGAAGGTAAATAAGACATTGCTGATACCACACGTATTCACACGTGGTGGAGGCTAGGCGTAGCCCACCCGTTCTCTCTCTCCACCATCAGATACCCCTAGACAAGAGACAGTGCGAGCCGCACGGAGAGAGGAGAGGGGAAGTCGCTACACGTGGGGGCTCGGGTCCGGTATTGTGTTGTGCATCACAGAATGGAACAAGTCTGCTGGATGAGTTAACTGAATAGGCCAAAGTGCAGCCCTGCTCGAAGTCATGGAATTGACCCTAGACAAGGGAAAGGCCCGCACAGGAAGACCGGTGAACGGGGGGAGGCCCAGCCGTGTGAGGTACTACACGTGGGGGCTTCTAATTGCACTGTGCCAACAGACACAACCTCCGCCGCTTAGTTCGTGGGCGTGGCTCAACCAAAGAAAGTGAAAAAGCCAGCGAACTGGAGCAAAGGGGAGGAATCCAATACGTGAGAGGGCTACACGTGGGACTTTGGCGCGAAAACTCTGCAGTGTGCGATGGACCAGCAACAAGTCACCACGTTTGGACATACTTCATGGATCCCAGTTCACCCTGCTACTACCACGATGACTGCTGCTGCTCCGATAACGAATACCGGGATCCGGCTGAAGCCAAGGGGTTGATTCGCCCTGTATTCGTGCATGGACGTAGAGGCCCTGGGTGTAATTTGTCCCGGGTGCTCGGGACTGGTGTGCCACCTGAAGCCCTTCGGACAATGTGAGGCCTGTGGGGAGTTCCTGTTCGAGGTGGATCCGGTAGTGGACAGACCGAGAACCATCTACCCAGGCCGGGCTTCAGGTAACACTACTCGCAGAGGAGGAATTACTGCTGTAAAAGCCATCCCAGTGCACACTGCAGCGACCGAGGAGGAGGTTGTTAAAACTCAATGGGAGAAATCCGAGGATGCTGACTCGGTCACCACTGTCTCACAGCGTCCGCCACCGAAGAAGAGAACCAGCGTGGTGGCCCCGACCAGCGGTGGTGGCGGACCATCTCGCCAGCTTACACCAGGTCTAGACGGATCCGTTGACGAGTGTTCCGGACGTCCCGCTTCAAGTAAAGGCCGAGGTGAGCCGGGCAAAGAGACTTGGTGCATGGGCGGAGGTGCCGGGAAGGCATGGCCCAGTACGCCCGCGGGAGGTGTTAGCTCCGTCTCTACAACGGGCTACATACCCGCGGAGGAGTGTGATACCTCGGATCTGGAGTCGCTCTCTGATATGGGAGATGACACCGCTATTGACGAACTGTTTGCAAAAAATGCACCCGGGAAAGTAAGTACCCGCTACACAAGATAAAGAAAACCCTGCAAACATGGCCTGTTGAGGGGTACTTGAGGACTGAGGTTAAGATAAGGTGACCAGATTTTTTAAATGAAATCCGGGGACATATTTTTTTTTTTCACTAGTAATGGCGGCAGTCAGCGACTCTCTGCCCGTCGCCGCCGCCGTCCGCCTTGACAGCCTGTCAAGTCTTACTCTCCGGGCCTCGGCTACTACTGGGTGGGGAACGAAGGAAATCACTCCGCCAGGGAAGGCAAGGAGAAAGGAAGGCAGGTGGCTGGCCGGGACTTGAGCCAAGGCAGAAGAACATGCGAGCGGAGCTGAATGGGCATGCACCCGAAACTGAAGAAATATTCCCTCCACTCCGACCAGCACATGATCATCAGAAAGGGGCACAGATAATGGAGAAAATAGACCCCCTAAGCTAGTAGGAGCGGAAGAGCGGGGGGGGGGGGTGTAATTCAGATTTTGTTTTATTAATTCTGCACTGACAGACTTTGAAATTGCCACAGCCCCTGTTCAAATCCAATCCGGGGACAAAACCAGGGACAGACTTGATCCGGGGACAGTGTCCTCAATCCGGGGACTGTCCCCTGAAAACGGGGATGTCTGGTCTGCCTAGGTTAAGAACCACTGGCCTAGGGGATTTACAAAAATCTAGACATAAAAATAAGGGGATATGGACACGAGGTATACCAGGAGCATACACGGAAGTGATAATGTTTGACATTGATGTTAGTAATGAGGAAATAAGTTCGTTAAACACAATCCAGAATTTATTTAGAGAGGTTGGAGGTGCCGAAAGGCTCACTTTGTAATTACAATCTCACAAAGTAGAACATATACCCAGCTACTGAATTCCAGAATTGCTTTTGTTTCATGAAATTCCCTTTGTTGTCAGAACGACAGAGCATTGAGTGCAAATGGGCTGGCAGTATACTAATAATGGGACAGATCACCTGCCTTTCATTAGGTGTGAAGGATTTCTACTTTAAATTCCACAAAGTGACATGAGTGCACCAATCTCTTGTGTATACAGGTAATGGAGTTTCACATCACAGCGAATTGTTAATCTGTAATGCCCACCGCTGAGCAACCTGATCAATTCATCTCAGAGGAAGTTTATTCTACAATGAACATGTCTGTATTGTCAATATGGCTTTTTTGGGTTTTTCACTGTGAAAAAAGGCAAAATATATATATATATTTTCATTATCTGCCTTTTTTTAATTAATAGGATGTGGCACTGTAAGGCAGGCCATACAGTATACATTTTTTTTCTCGTTCAACCAGCAGGTCGATTGAAAATAAAATGTGCAGATTCCCCCATCAACACACTCGGTGCTGATGGGGGAATCCTTCTCGCAGTACTATTGTTTTATGCCGGTGGGGAAATACTATGATCAGTGTTGCCCGGTATAGCTAGTGGCATTGATCGTTCAGGGAAAAAACCCAACAGGCTGGTTGTACACAAGGCGATCAATAGGTCAACTTGTGTACAACTAGCTAGGCAATACATGGATTAAAATTTGTCTTATCCCTGCTGAATTCCAATCTATGTATATGTAGCGGGTATTTGATTTTAGGGGAAGCATCTGTGTGGTAGTGTAACCCAGATGCACTGATTGCTAGGGAATCCGAGACCCTTTTTTATGGTTCTTGGAGGACTCTGGTGGTGTGATGTTCCCTGCGGCCTGCAGATGGCATTGTCGCCCTGGCCGGAGTTGAACCCACACCGCAAGACTGCTTCCTTTTTGTCCTTTCCTGGCGCTGGTACAGCGGGGCGGGGAACCTGCTGTGACGCACAAGGCGAGGGGATAAAAGGGGCGGACGCCCTGACCTTGGGGTTCAGAGTCGGAGGACGCAGCCACACCCAGGCACCTTCAGCTTGGGTGCTGGCGTTTCGGAGTTCCGGGCCCAGGTGCCCTTGACCTGACCGGAGCGAGAGATGGAGTCCATCTCAGGCACCTTTAGCCTGGGGTGAGGTACTATGGCGGATGCCTGGGGCTCAGTACCTTCGACTGAGTTCCGCAAGGGTGGAGGAATCCGAGGGGGCCCTAACTCCTTGGGTGCCCGTGTCTGAGGTCGAGGAGACTGGTGAGCGGAACTTCTCTGGAGAGTCCGGCGCAGCATTACTGGTGACAGAGAGGCCTCCGGTGACTCCCTTGGACGGATATCCATCTCCTGACAGGGCCTGTGCTAGCGAAGGTAATTCATGTTCTACCTCATATAGTCAGTGGCAGTGACTATTCGCCATTGGTGACACCACAGTGGTTAGCGATACTGTAACGGATTGTGCCTCGACCTCCTCCCACTAATACTGAACAGTTGCAAAAGTCCCATCTTGACTGTGCTGTATGTTTAGTCGCTGAGAAGAATAAAACTGTGTTGGACCTATTCAGTGTGTGGAACTCTGGTTACTAGGAGCAAAGGGGAGTAAATTCGAGGAAAGGATTTGACTCTGGGACACCTACACAAAGCCCGATCTTTCTGGCCTTCACCTCTTCACTATGGAGGACATGGGCCATGGTGTATCTCATCCCTCCCCCCGGTACTAACACCCCTAGGCAAAGACAGACAAGCCGAGAATGAGAAGGGGTGAAAGGGGTGAGGTCGCTACACGTGGGGGCATCGTGTGCGGGATGTGCATGGTGTCTGAATTTGAACTTTGCTACCCGGAGGAGTTCCGAGTAGGTCGGCCATATTGGCCAACGCGCCACGAGGCAAACCATAGCTGCGCAGTTCGTGGGCGGGGAGAAGGAAAAGCCTGCGAACAAGTGCAGAGTGTGGGAGGAGTCTGGCCATGTGGACGGACACACGTGGAGATTCCGGCGCGAGTGGGTCAGTGCGCACTGGAGCAGCAAACAGGGAAGATGACTTCAAGTACCCCGTGGATTTCTGCTTCTTCCTTTACGGACATGACTTCTCTAGCTGCTCCAATCATGGACACAGGAATCCGACTAAGGCCCCGGGGGCGATTGGCTCTGTACACCTGCAGAGACATGGAGGCCCTCGGAGTGATCTGTCCCAGCTGTTCGGGACTGGTGGTCCAATTGAAGCCATTCGGGCGATGTGAGGTCTGCAAGGAGTTTCTCTTCGAGGTGGAGCCATCCACAGAAAGGCCTCACGCTTTCCACCTCAACTACCTCACAGGTACTGCCACTCCGGAGGGAGAGATCAATGCCATGGCGGGTATTCCTGCGCACGCTGACCAGAGCAAAGTGAATGCCCAAGCGGAGATTAAGAGAGAAAAATCAGAGGATGCTGCCTCGGTCAACAGCAGCTCCCTGCTGGTACAGGCCTCCTGAGGTCGTGGAAGAGCTTTGCCCCGTCGCATGCCTGGCCTGGTTGGATCCGGAGGGAAGAGCCCTGGACATCCCTGTTCTTCTGAAGGCCCAGGTGAGCCAGGGGTTGGGACTGTGTGTGTGGTTGGAGGTGTCGGCAGCCCACTGCCGGTGGAGGCCGTCAAGGGGGATGATTCCGTGACTGGGAATTATCTGCCCACTGAGTGTTATGACACCTCCGACCTGGATTCATTGTCTGACAATGGCGATGATGAGGAGATAGACAAGATCTTTCACCGGAAGGGATGGGACAAGATGAAGTTACCCTCGTCCCATGTCAAAAGGGACCCACCTATGTCCATTGGGGATAGTACACCCCAGGTGGAGGCCTCGGAGCCTAGGGAGAAATCTGGTCCACTGTCTGCAATCCCTCTTCTGGATTCAACTTCCATTTCACCTGCTCCTGTTGCGGGAGTGCAACGCCAGTCACTGCGGGCCCCTATGCCCAAGTCTGCCGAGGTGGTGAACGCACCTCGCCATCCGAAAGCTATTGTTTTGCCTGGAGAAGGAGACCGTGTTACGATGCCACCTTTATCAAGGCTGCAGCGTCTCTTTGGCCAGAAGGTTGCCCAAGAGTATGGGTGGGAGTACCCATACCTGCCTCGAGAATTGCTATACGAGATGGAAGTTTTTCGCCAGAGGTGGTACGATACTTTTGTTTGGGACAAACTCAAGGTACCTCAAGCACGCCGATACCTTTCATGATCACCAACGGTCACTAAAAAGTTTTGGGACTGTAAGGCTAAGTGGATGCTGGGAAGGCATATCCATGCGGACAGAGTAGTAATTTGTCGCAAGGATGGAGGAAATGTTGAATATAACATGGAGGCTTTTGACAAGCATTTGAAGCCTGTGTTCCTGCCGCATCCAAAGTTTTATTTGTAGGAGAAAGAGACTCTTTTCTGTTTGTTGCTGCTGAGTTTTCCTGAAGCAAGTGCTGGAACACAGAGACTGTGCCCTCTATTATTCTGCTGATGCAGGTTGGTGGCTGGTGGTCATCATGATTGACACTGGAATTACTTGGGGGAACATTTTTTTTGGGAGAGGGTGCCTTTTTAAATAAAGGAATCTGCAAAAAATGTCTCTTTTTTGTTTTCTTTGCCAATTTTTTTCCAGTGAATGAGTAGGGGTACTACACGATAATCATTCACATGCAGGGGGCCTTCCGGATTCTGATAAGTCACCCCCCACACCCCCACAACCACCAGACCAGGGTTGTGGGGCAGAGGCCCTTGTCCTCATCAACATGGGGACAAGGTGCATTGCACCCCCCCCTTGTAAAATTTAGTGAAAGTGTGAACGGACGACCAGGTCGCCGCCTTACACACCTGGGAAACGGACGCTTGATGTTGGAAAGCCCAGGAGTCACCAATTGCCCTGGTCGAATGTGCTGTGACAGGAAAGGGAGGCGCCGCCCTTTTAAGGCATAAGCCTGGATCACGATCAGCCTAATTCACCGAGAAATAGTGGCTGACGAGACCGCTAGGCCCTTCTTCGGACCAGTTACCGACACAAAGAGTGAGTCTGACCTCCCAAATGGAGCCTTAGCAGACAGATACACCCGCAGAGCCCGGACCACATCCAAGGAATACAAAGCAACCTCCTTGGGATTCGACGGCCGAGGACGCAAGCACAATGTCCTCATTTAGATGAAATGCCGAAACAACCTTATGAAGAAATGAAGGCTGCGGGCGTAGCACCGCCTTATCCTTGTGCAGGATCAAGTCGAGAGACTTGCAAGACAAGGCCGCCAACTCAGAAACCCTCCTGGCAGATGTAATAGCCACCAGAAAGGCTACCTTCTCAGAGATTGTCAATAAGGGGATCTCCCTAATGTTTTCAAACAAAGGTTTCTGAAGAACCGAGAGCACCAGATTCAAATCCCACGGAGACAGCGGTGGCCAAACTGGAGGGGCCACATGTTGAAACCCTTGCACAAACGTACTCACCAAAGAATGAGCCACCAAGGGTCGCTGAAAAAAGACAGCCAAGGCTGATATCTGCCCCTTAATGGTGCTTAAGGCAAGTTTCTGATCCACTCCCCGCTGCAAAAACAACAGAATCCTGGAAACGGAATACGTACGCGGACGCCACCCCATCTCCTCACACATAGAGATGTAGGCCTTCCATGTGCTATGATAAATCTTCCGAGAAGATGACTTCCGCGCCCTCATCATAGTGGAGATTACCGAGTCTGACCGACCTCGGTCCCTAAGCACCTGACTTTCAACAGACACGCCGTTAAAGCCAGCGACTGTAAAACAGGATGAAGTATAGGGCCCTGCGACAGAAGGTCCTCTTGCATCGTCAGTCGCCAAGGAACATCCGCCACCATTCGCACTATGTTGGCGTACCAGGGATGCCAAAGCCAATCTGGGGCAATTCGAATCACCGGAATCCCCTCGGTCTCCACCCTAAGAAGCAGATGAGGCAGAAGTTTTATCAGGGGGATAACGCGTCTGCCGCGTCCGCCCATGGGTCCTTGGACCTGGCCACAAACCTCAGTACCTTCCGATTGAGCCGAGAGGCCAGGAGATCCACATCTGGCGTGCCCCATCTCAGGCAAAGGAGTCTAAAGACCTCCGGATGTAGCGACCATTCCCCTTGGTCCAGCATCTGGCGACTTAGCCTGCCTGCCAGTTCTCTACACCCGGAATGTACACGGCCGATAGAGCCGGTACGCGCTGCTCTGCCCACCGCAGGATGTGAGCGACCTCCAATGCTGCAACCGAACTCCTTGTTCCTCCTTGATGGTCGACATATGCCACAGCCGTGGCGTTGTCTGACTGAATCCTGACTGGGCGTCCCTGCAGGCTCTGTGACTATGTGGAAAGGCACTGTCTGATCGCCCAAAGTTCCAGCACATTGACCGGCAGGCGGGATTCTTCCTTTGTCCAGCAACCCTGTGCCGACTGTGCACCCCAAACGCCCCACCAACTGGTCAGGCTGGCGTCCATCGTGATCACCGTCAAATGAAAAAGAAGGAACGACCTTCCGGACTGAAGGGCTGGGGACCTCAGCCACCAGACCAGGGATTCCCTGACTAGGTGGCTCACCTGAATCTGACAATCCAGAGACAACGGAGACTTGTCCCATTTGGACAAAACCTCCTTTTGCAAGATTCGAGTGTGGAATTGAGCATACAGTACCGCCTCAAAAGTGGCCACCACGAGACCCAAGACTCACATTCAAAAACGCAGCGACGACCACTTGTGGGACATCAACAGCTTCACCGCAGCCTGAAGAGTCTGCAGCTTGTCCGAAGGGAGAAAGACCCTCGCCTCTGAGGAATCCAGAATTAAGCCCAGGTACTCCAGGTGTTGAGTCGGTACTAACACCGACTTCTGGAGGTTCAGAACCCAACCGAACTCCCGAAGAGTCTGACTGGCTCTCACCACATCCTCCTCTAATTCTGAGGTTGAAGCTGCTCTCAGAAGGAGGTCGTCCAGGTAGCCCACGATTGCGATTCCTCGCTGTCTCAGCAAAGCCAGAATTGGGGCGAGCACCTCGGTGAAAACTCTTGGTGCCGACGCCAGGCCAAAAGGGAGAGCTACAAATTGGTAGTGCTCCTCCCCAACCGCAAACCGCAGAAACCTCTGATGCCTGACGCATATGGGGACTTGTAAGTATGCGTCCTTGATGTCAAGGGATGCCAGAAAATCCCCCGGAGGGAGTGTAGCGACCACAGAGTGAACTGATTCCATCCTGAATCTTTTCACCTTCACAAACTAGTTGAGGGCCTTGAGGTCCAGGATCGGACGGGCCCCTTCCTTCTTTGGGACTACAAACAAATTGGAGTAGAATCCCTGAAACCTTTCCTGCGATGGTACCGGCACTATCACCCCGCGCAGCAGCAGGTCCTGCACTGCCCCCAACAAGGCTTCCAGACGAGCCGGAAGAAGATGAAGGTTTGAGGGAAAAAACCTGTTTGGTGGACAAGAGAGAGAAACTCTATCTTGTATCCAGATGAAACCACTTTGCAGACCCACTGGTTGGAAAGCAGGGAGGTCCACCGAGCTGCAAACTCCCGAAGGCGACCCCTCCACCCGAGACTCGGGCGGGGCAAACCTTCATGCTGTTGTAGATTTGTTCGCAGGCTTGTTTGGCTTGCGAAACCAGGGACGCTTCTGTCCCTCAGTGGACACCTTGTTGGCATGGGGACGTTTACCCGCCGCCCTGGGCGGACGAAAAAAATGCTTCTGAGCGGAAAAGGAAGGTCCTGGCCTACGGCGAGGCTCCTTACCTTTTCTGGATTGTGGGAGCAACGTACTCTTACCAAAAAGCCTCTCTCCCTGGAAGGGCAAATCCGCCAGAGCCTTCTTAGATGCCTGGTCCGCAGACCAGCATTTTAGCCAAATCAGGCAACGTAGCACCACAGCAGATACTGAGGCTCTAGAAAGCAAAGGGGCTGTATCTAAGGCCGCATCGCAGACATACTTAAGGCCATGCACCAATTGGTCTGCCAGTTCCACGCAGACCGGGGAAGCCTGTTGCTTTTTCAACTCACGGTGCAACAACTTTGCCCATTCAGTAAGTGTCTGGGACACCAGGGCCGTGGCCAACACTGGCCACAATGCTGACCTCACCACCGTAAACATGGACCGGGCAACCGCCTTGGCATTCCTATCGGCAGGGTCCTTAAAGGCAGGGGTCCCCTCCACCGGAATCGTGGTTACCTTATTTAACCTGGATACTGGGGGGTCCACAATCGGGGGCGATGTCCATTTTTTCAGGAAATTCTCCTCAAATGCGTAACGCTCCGCCATGCGTTTTGGGCCCGAAAAGGCCGCTGCGGGCGTTCCCATTCATTGTAAATAAATTTATCAAAATAGGTCAGGTAGGGAAACACCTTAGCCGTGTGGGCCGGCTTGTGAGACCCAAAAGGGACTGACACCTCTGCAGATGCCCCCGCCGTATGCTCCATTTTTAGGGTATCCCGCACCGCTGTGATAAGTGCTCCTACAAGCGCCCTTTCCTGCGCTGACCCGGACATGGAATCATCCTCGCTGTCCGAACGGTCCTAGTCCGCATCCTCTGAAAATTCAGAACAGGGGCCGGTTGCTACAGCAAGGCCGAGTCTGAATCAGAGCTTTCCCCAGAAGACGGGGGGGGCGTTTTTTACCCCCCTTGTGCCCGCCCGCCGCTTCCACCCTGGCAACAAAGGACTCCAGGACCACCGACAAAGCGTCCATAGGCACCGCAGGTGCAGGGGAACCGGTTGCCACCACAGGTATGTCTGGGGAAGAAGAGCCAGCTTCTGACGCCATGCTGACCCACACTCGTCTGACAATCGTTACGGACCGAAGGCAAGTCACACTAAAAAGTCCACCCTCCTAGCTGCCACAGACTAAGGGGCCCCCCGTAGGACTCACCACCCAGACCCAGGTACTGCGCTGTGGTGCCGTCCGCTCGCCCAGTCACAAGGTCCTCTGTGTGATTCGCGCCATTCTAGAAGAAAATCCCCCAGCACTAGAGGCAAAAACAACCTGAGACCACTAGAAAATGGCCGCCGGCTGCCTCAGCAAGAACCGCATGAGGGCTCCGGCAAAATGGCCACCGGACTTCCTGATGGGGCCCCTCTGCGCGGCGATCTCCTCACAAACTGCACACCACAAACACCCCACAAGGCCAAAATAGAGGGAAGAGGCGAGCGGACCCCATACACAGCACAGCCCCCTGTCCAGACCCGGAGCCCCCCCCGGAGGACCTCCGGTCAGTCACACAGCGGCAGTGGCATAGCGTGGGTTGTCAGCGCCCGGGGCAAGGCAAGTAATTTGCGCCCCCTAACCTGCGGACTTTTCGCACTCCCTGAGTCCCTTCCCCTCCTACAATAGACCTGACCTACCCGATTCCTACACTGACCACTACACTAACCTCTACACTGACCTACATGATTCCTATACTGACAACTACACAGACCTACCTGATTCCTACATCGACCACTACACTACACACTAACCTACCTGATTCCTATACTGACCACTACACAATACACTACACTAACCACTTACACTATCCTACCTGATTCCTACATCGACCACTACACTACACACTAACCTACCTGATTCCTATACTGACCACTACACAATACACTACACTAACCACTTACACTATCCTACCTGATTCTTATATCGACCACTACACTACACACTGATCACTACACCACACCGACCTACCTGATTCCTATACTGACCACAACACTACCCACTAACCTACCTGAGTCCTATACTGACCACTATACTATACTACTACATAATACACTACACTACCCACTACACTACACTACACCCTGACCTACCTGATTCCTATACTGACCACTACACTCTACTACTACACCATACACTATCCACTGACTACTACACTACATACCACGCTAACTTACCTGATCCCTTTACTGACCACTACACAATACACTGACCTATCTCATTCCTATACTGACCCTTACACTAACCTACCTGATTCCTACAATCTACCACTACACTACACACTGACCACTACACCACACTAACCTACCAGATTCCTATACTGACCACTACATTACACACTGACCTACCTGATTCCTATACAATACACTATCCATTGACCACTACACTACACACCACCTGATTCCTATACTGACCACTACACTACTACCCAATACACTACCCACAGACCGCTACACAATACACACTGACCACTACACAATACACACACTGATCGCTACACAATGCACACACTGACTGCTACACAATACACACTGACCGATACACAATACGCACACTGACCGCTACACAATACACACACTGACCGCTACACAATACACACACTAACTGCTACACAATACACACACTGACCGCTACACAATACACACACTGACCGCTACACAATACACACACTAACCGCTACACAATACACACACTGACCGCTACACAATACACACACTGACCGCTACACAATACACACACTGACCGCTACACAATGCACACACTGACCGCTACACAATACACACACTGACCGCTACACAATGCACACACTGACCGCTACACAATACACACACTGACCGCTACACAATACACACACTGACTTATACACAATGCACACACTGACTTATACACAATGCACACACTGACTTATATACACAATGCACACACTGACCGCTACACAATGCACACACTGACTTATATACACAATGCGCACACTGACCGCTACACAATACACACACTGACTTATACACAATACACACACTGACCGCTACACAATACACACACTGACCACTACACAATACACACACTGACCGCTACACAATGCACACACTGACCGCTACACAATGCACACACTGACCGCTACACAATACACACACTGACCGCTACACAAAACACACACTGACTTATACACAATGCACACACTGACTTATACACAATACACACACTGACTTATACACAATACACACACTGAAGGCTACACAATACACACACTGACCAATACACTATACGTTACAGTACACAGATTTTCTGGCTGCTCCCTCTCCCCAGACAAATACCTACTCCCCCCGGGCCAGCAGCAAAACTCACGATGGAGTCTCTCACCTTTTTTCTCCCTGCTCTGCCTCTGCGCCGCCGGCTGTCACACTGATCCATTCCAGACTCGGAGAGGAGGAGGAGGAGGAGAAGACAGCGAGCGTCCACAGCTCGCAGCGAAGGCCAGCCCCGCTCCTCCGCGATTAAGAATAGGCCAGGCCCGCTCCGCTACCCCGAAATTAAGAATAGGCCAGGCCAGGCCCGCTCCGCTCCCCCGCAATTAAGAATAGGCCAGGCCAGCCCCGCTCCGCTCCCCCACGGTTGAGAATAGGCTAGGCCAGGCCAGCCCCGCTCCGCTCCCCCGCGATTGAGAATAGCCCAGGCCAGGCCAGCCCCACTCTGCTCCCCCGCGATTGAGAATAGGCCAGGCCAGCCCCGCCCGCCGCACATGACCACTTCACCCAGTCACAGGGCGCCAGGGGCCGGCCTGAAACTAAACATGGCAGCCATCACGGAAATGTAAATTAAAATTATGGAGCGAGGGTGACACATACTGGCGCGGGATTGCGCCCACCCAAATGTTGCGCCCGGGGCCTAGGCCCCCCTCGCACCCCCCACACTACGCCACTGCACAGCGGCCCAAGCTTGAGGAGGAGGGAAAAGGACAGGGAGAGAAGAAAGGGAGAGTGAGAGACCCCCTAGTCGACCTCCCAAGGAATGCCCAGCTGCTCCATCCTGCCGGGACAGGTGGAACATACTTACCCGTCTTGTGGGCATTGCTGGACGCATTCCACGGACAGACCCATCACCCGAGCGGTACGGGGTGGCTGTCAGCCACGGCACACTGACACAGACAGCAGTAGCCTGGTCATATGTGTGCCCTGGAGCATATAGCTCACCGGCCACCCCTGGATCAGACGGGGCATGTCGTGGCCGACCCAGCGCGTAGCTAAGGCCTGCTCACGCTCGATGGCCGGGCTGGGAAGACTACCAGGATCTATATTATCCAGCCTGTCACCCAGCCCGGCTGTTGATAGTAGATCACAGGAATCAAAAGAAAAAAAGACAACAATTCTCCAGGACCAATGGTCCCCTCCGGGAGCCAGGTCCTTCTCCTACACTAGGCAGAAAAAAACTGAGCTGCTGGATGCAGTGTGAGGGGTTACAGCCCGAGGACCGCCCCCTGGGCGGTACTGTGCAGTTTTGCTGTTTTAACATGTTCTGCCTAGTCCTCTCTTGAAGGTGGCGATATAACCCTAAGGTCAAGATTTAGGTTGCTGTGTCCGTCAATGAACGAAAGAGAAATAATAAGCACTGACCACTGGCGCTTTTTTTATCTCAGTTTTTTTTGCACATTTTGGCACATTCTTCAAATATGTGTTTTTTTTTTGCTAATTTTGGCATTATTTATGTGCATTTTGACATTTTTTTAACATGCCATATTTTTTCAATGCACATCTGCCCGTGGGTTTTTTTATTGTGCATTTTGGCGCCTTTTTAAACACACATTTTGGTCCTTTAGCACACATTTTGGCACAGATTATTTTAACACGCATTTTGGTGTGGTTTGTAATGTAAGGTGACCAGATTTTAAAAATGAAATCCGGGGACATATTGTTTTTTTACTAGTAATGGCGGCAATCAGCGACTCTCTGCCCATCGCCGCCGCCGCCGGCCTCACAGCCTGTCAAGTCTTACTCTCCGGGCCCCGGCTACTACTGTAGTACTGGGTGGGGAGCAGAGGAAGATCACTCCACCAGGGAAGGCAAGGAGATAAGCAGGCAGGCGGCTGGCAGGGACTTGAGCCTAGGCAGAGGAACATGCGAGCGGAGCTGAATGGGCATACGCCCGAAACTGAAGAAATATTCCTTCCGCTCCGACCAGCACATGATCATCATACCTCCCAACTGTCCCTGAATTCGAGGGACTGTCCCTGATTTGGATCAATGTACCTCTGTCCCTCTTTCCTCCTCATGTGTCCCTCATTTTGGTCTGATCTATATAGTTGTATATAAAATGCACTTTTTATCATTCAATAAGTGTTTCCCAGTGCTAAACCTTTCATCTGATTTCTAAATTGCTGCATTTTTAAAAATTCCAAAATCCATTATAAAGAAATAGTAGTGACAAAAAAAAAAAAAAAAAGCACTCGTGGGTTTAACCAATTTTAGTTTTTTGTACAATTCTCCTTTAAGGGGGTGTGGTCAGGGGTGTGTCCTATGCCTGCATACTTTTGCTGATAGGTGTCCCTCATTACCATCTCAAAAAGTTGGGAAGTGTGTGATCATCAGAAAGTGGCACAGATAATGGAAATAAATAACCCCCCTAAACTAGTAGGAGCGGGGGGGGGGGGTGTAATTCAGATTTTCTTTTCTTTAATCCTGCACTGACTGTCTTTGAAATTGCCCCAGCACCTGTTCAAATCCAATCCGGGGACAAAACCGGGGACAGACTTGGGCCGGGGACAGTGTCCTCAATCAGGGGACTATCCCCGGAAACCGGGGATGTCTGGTCACCCTATTGTAATGCACACTTTGGCGCTTCTTTTAGCATGTAGTTTGACACTGTTTTAACATGCATTTTGATTAGCTTTTTAGCCCTGGTTCACATTGATGCTACTTTGAAATAAGTAGCATGATTTCAAAGTAGCAAGGTCAGCGCGATTTCAGGTGCTACTTGATAGACATCTGTGTGGCTTCATGCACAGTCGCACCTGAAATCGGCAAAAGTAGTGCAGGAACTACTTTTGCAAATCGGTGTGGCGCCGCAAAATCTGTGTCGCACCGATTGGAACAGTGCCATTGCCTCCAATAGGCTGCAACTTGATTTGATCTCTCACATTGCATGACAAATTGCTCCAATGTGAACCTAGGCTTATGCATATTTTGGCAAACAGCACATTTGCTAGCCACTTTTGGGATGCCATTAACAATTAATGGTACTGCAAGCATATCATGCACTTTGCATGTGTTTCCGGAATGCACCCCAAAACGCAGGTAAAAAATTTGCCAAAATACGTGTTAAAAAGCACCAGAATGCCCATAAAAATTTGCTAAAATTCGTTTTCAAAAACAAAATGTTTGTTGAAAAGAGCAGCAAAAAGTGCATCAAAAACTGTACCAAAATGTGCACAAAAAAGGCCCAAAATGCCAACTTGAATTTTTTTGGGCATGGAGCATTGTGCATTTTTTCAATGCGTATTTTGGCAAGTTGGTAGTGTATTTGTCAAATGACAAAATGTGTTGCAAAATGCATGCCTGTCAACTGCATTTGTGGTGCCATTAACAATGAATGGCACTCAAAAGCGCATTTCATATTTTGACAGAATTTTACAGCAATTTCGAATCATGGCAAGAATTGCGCAATTTTGCCAACAATTCTGCATTGCTCAGATGTGAATGGGTCCTAAAAGAAAATACATGATAACTATACTGTTTATGTGTGTGTTTGTACTGTGTGTGTGTAAATATATATATTATATATGTAGCACACAGACCTTATTCTCGCCTGGCTCACTCGCAAGTCAAGGCACACCATGCTATATGCCCGTACCCTCCTGTTTGAAGTTGTTAAGCGGTGTTCACAGATTTTGGGTCCTGCAGCGAGTTACCTTCCTCCACTGGTTCTCTTCCCCAGAGTATGGGGTCAAGTCTCTATTTCTTCCCCCAAAGAAAACAATGTTCAGAAACACTTTAACTCCAACAGAGAGTTTATTTTCTATTTGCTGCGTAGTAGATAGAGACAGATGGATGAGGAAAGGATAAGTAAGTGTGAGGTTAGATCCAGGCACAACCAGTAACCTCGTCGCCACTCGATCCCGAGTGGGTTTAGCTCACCCGGATAGTTCTCTCTCACAGTCCTAGCAGCCAGTGTGGAGCTCGAACAGTTCTGCCACCCTATCCTCTCCAGGGACGGGTACAAGAAATCCTCTAACCTCTGTAGACTTTAAGAACAGGACAATGCCAATGGACACTCTACGGGCTAGCTTCCCTGAATAAAGAATCCTTCCCCCTCAGTGGCGGAATTATAGGGGTCGCTGAGGTCGCCATGGCGACCGGGCCCCTTGCTGCAAGGGGCCCTCAAGGGCTCCCTGTATACAGTACTTCGATAGGAGGAGCGGAGACGAGCTCCCCGATCCTAAGCCGAACTGTAATCGGCACTGTGTGCGGGGAGCTCGTCACATTGATTACAAAAAGCACAGTGTGTGCTGTGCTCTTTGTCTCCCCCTACAGTGCAGTACCCGGCAGGAAGAGCAGGAAGGTAGAGCACTGCCGTTTTTTAACTACTGTATGTGTGTTTATATGTGTGTGTTTGCATGTGTGTGGGTTCATGTGTGTGTTCATATGTATGTATGTATGTGTGTGCGCTCATGTGCATGTGTGTGCGCATGTGCATATGTATGTATTAGGGTTGCCACATCATCCCTTTAATCCAGGACATATATGAATTATTCAGGTTCTGAGGCTGATTTAATGCAGATAAGGCACCAAGTGAGTTTAACCACTTAACGACCGCCCACTGTAAATATACGTCGGCAGAATGGCACCGACAGGCAGAATCACGTACATATACGTGATTGCCTTTGTATAGTTGGGGGGTCCGATCGGACCCCCCTTCTTTACAGTGGGTGGTCGTTTTACCTTCGGGAGCGATCCGGCATGAGGGGACGGCCGTTCGATTCCGGCCCCCCCCTCTCGATCGCTCCCGGCGAATGAGAGCTTCCCCTGCCTGTGTACTGTTTACACAGGCTGGAGGAAGTGATGTCATCTCTCCTGCGGCGCTCACATATACCGAGCGCCGTACAGGAGAAGATGCAGGTTAGTGCACACAACACTACACTGACACCAGGACACATAGGCACATAAATCGCCCCCCCAGACCCCCCCTGACACCCCCAGATCACCCCCCAGCCCCCAGTCACAGTGTCACTGATTGCAGTGACCATTTATTTAGTGATCACTGCAATCAGTGACATTTGTGACTGTAAAAGTGTCAGTACATTCAGTTTTAGGTCCAGTGTAGCCCCCTAACCCCCCCCTAATAAAGGTTTAACCCCCTGATCACCCCCAGATAACCCTTTCACCCCCTAGCACCGCCGTCGCTAAGCGATCATTTTTCTGATCGATGTCTTAGCGTCGGTGATGCTGATCGGTAGCCAGTAATTTTTTTTAGGTTCGCCGCAGTTTTTTATAGCGTCGGGTACCCCCATATATTACCTAATAAAGGTTTAACCCCCTTGATCGCCCCCCAGGTAACCCTTTCACCCCCTATCACCACTGTCACTAAGCGATAATTTTTCTGATCGATGTCTTAGCGTCGGCGATGCTGATCGGTAGCCAGTAATTTTTTTTAGGTTCGCCGCAGGTTTTTATAGCGTCGGGTACCCCCATATATTACCTAATAAAGGTTTAACCCCCTTGATCACCCCCCAGGTAACCCTTTCACCCCCTAGCACCGCCGTCACTAAGCGATCATTTTTCTGATCGATGTCTTAGCGTCGGTGATGCTGATCGGTAGCCAGTAGTGATGAGCCGAACACCCCCGGGTTCGGTTCGCACCAGAACCCGCGAACGGACCGAAAGTTCGCACGAACATTAGAACCCTATTAAATACAATGGATGCGAACGTTCGGATTCTAAAGTGCTAATTATAACGACTATTATCCATGTTATTGTCCGAAACAGAGTTTGGGAACCCGGCTTCTGCACCAGGGGACATGTATCAATGCAAAAAGAAGTTTTAAAAACGGACGTTTTCCGGGAGCAGTCATTTTAATGATGCATAAAGTGAAAAAAAAAAAAGTCAAATATTCCTTTAACCACTTGACCACTGGGCACTTAAACCCCCTTAATAACCAGACCAATTTTCAGCTTTCGGTGCTCTCACATTTTGAATGACAATTACTCAGTCATACAACACTGTACCCATATGAAATTTTTGTCCTTTTTTTCACACAAATAGAGCTTTCTTTTGGTGGTATTTAATCACTGTTGGGTTTTTTATTTTTTGCGCTATAAGAGAAAAAAGACTGAAAATTTTGTAAAAAAATGATTTTTTTTTTGTTTCTGTTATAAAATTTTGCAAATTACTATTTTTTCTTCATAAATTTTGGCCAAAATTTATACTGCTACATATCTTTGGTAAAAATAAGTACAAATTGGTGTATATTATTTGGTCTTTGTGAAAGTTATAGAGTCCACAAGCTATGGTGCCAATATCTGAAAATTGATCACACCTGAAGTACTGACGGCCTATCTCAATTCTTGAGACCCTAACATGCCAGAAAAGTACAAATACCCCCCAAATGACCCCTTTTTGGAAAGAAGACATTCCAAGGTATTCAGAAAGAGGCATTGTGAGGTTTTTGAAGTTGTCATTTTTTCCCACAATTCTTTGCAAAATCAAGATTTTTTTTTTCTCTTTTTTTTTTTTCACAAAATTGTCATATTAGCAGGTTATTTCTCACACACAGCATATGCATTCCACAAATTACACCCCAAAACACATTCTGCTATTACTCCCGAGTATGGCGATACCACATGTGTGAGACTTTTACACAGCGTGGCCACATACAGAGGCCCGACATGCAGGGAGCACCTTCAGGCGTTCTGGAGCACCGAGGCCAATTCTGACATTTCTCTCCTACATGTAAAAATCATCATTTGTTTGCTAGAAAATTACATAGAACCCCAAAACATTATATATGTTTTTTTATCAAAGACCTTAGAGAATATAATGGTGGTTGTTGCAACTTTTTATCTCGCACGATATTTGCGCAGCAATTTTTTTAACGCGTTTTTTACGGAAAAAAAATGTTTTGTGCTTAAAAAAAAAAAAACAGTAAAGTTAGCCCAATGTTTTTGCATAATGTGAAAGATGAAGTTACGCCGAGTAAATAGATACCTAACATGTCGCCCTTAAAAATTGCACACACTCGTGGAATGGCGCCAAACTTCGCTACTTAAAAAATCCCCATAAGCGACGCTTTAAATATTTTTACTGGTTACATGTTTTGAGTTACAGAGGAGGTCTAGAGCCAAAATGATTGCTCTCGCTCTAACGTTCGCAGAGATACCTCACATGTGTGGTTTGAAAACCGTTTTCATATGTGGGCGGGACTTACGTATGCGTTCGCTTCTGTATGCGAGCTCACGGGGACAGGGGCGCTTTAAAAAAAAAAAAAAATTATTCTTCATTTTACTTTATTTATTTTAGTTTGACATGTTTTTCCGCCCTAAACATTTTTTTGATCACTTTTATACCTATTACAAGGAACGTAAACATCCCTTGTAATAGGAATATGGCATGACAGGTCCTCTTTACAGTGAGATATGGGGGGGGGGTGTCAATAAGACCCCACATCTCACCTCTAGGCTGGGAAGCCTGAAAAAATAAAAACAACAATCCTGGCTTTGATCGTAGCGGTGAGTCGGTAGAAGCACCGGAGGGCGGCAGGGGGGGGGGACATCCCCTCTCGCCTCCCGTAAGAATGATCAAGCGGCGGAACAGCCGCTATGATTGTTCTTATGGTGTAGTGAATCGCCGGCTGAAAAAGCTAATATCTGAATGATGCCTGTAGCTGCTCCCATCATTCAGATATCCCCGCACAAAGTCAAGGACGTCATATGACGGCCGGAGGGTGGGAAGTGGTTATTGCAGAGTATTGCCGGGCATTGCGGAGTATTGCCGGGCATTGCGGAGTATTGCTGGGCATTGCGGAGTATTGCAGGGCATTGCGGAGTATTGCGGACTATGGCAGGGTATTGCGGTGCATGGCAGGGTATTGCACGGGTATTGCACAGGGTATTGTGGAGGGTATTGCAGAGTATTGTGGAGGGTATTGCAGAGTATTGTGGAGGGTATTGCAGAGTATTGTGCAGGGTATTGCAGAGTATTGTGCAGGGTATTGCAGAGTATTGTGCAGGGTATTGCAGAGTATTTTGCAGAATATTGCGCAGGGTATTGCAGAGTATTGCGCAGGGTATTATAGAGTATTGCGCAGGGTATTGCAGAGTATTGCACCAGAGTATTGCAGAGTATTGCAGAGTATTGCACCAGAGTATTGCAGAGTATTACACCAGGGTATTGCAGAGTATTTTGCAGGGTATTGCGCAGGGTATTGCAGAGTATTTTGCAGGGTATTGCGCAGGGTATTGCAGAGTATTGCGCAGGGTATTGCAGAGTATTGCGCAGGTTATTGCAGAGTATTTTGTAGGGTATTGCAGAGTATTTTGCAGGGTATTGCAGAGTATTTTGCAGGGTATTGCAGAGTATTTTGCAGGGTATTGCAGAGTATTGCGCAGGGTATTGCAGAGTATTGCACCAGGGTATTGCAGAGTATTGCACCAGGGTATTGCAGAGTATTGCACCAGGGTATTGGCAGGGTATTTTGCAGAGTATTGGCAGGGTATTTTGCAGAGTATTGGCAGGGTGTATTGCAGAGTATTGGCAGGGTATAGCACAGGGATGGCTGAGCAGGGATGGATGGATCTGTGACTGCAATTGTCACAGATCCAGCCCACAGTGCTGCTGCTGCCATCCGCTCCCTCCCCCTCCCCTCTCACACTGTACCGATCGGTACAGAGAGGGGAGGGAGGAACCGGCGTCATCAAATGACGCCGGTCTGTTAACAAGTGATTGCTCCGTCATTTGACGGAGCGATCACGTGGTAAACGGCCGCTATCAGCGGCGATTTACCGCGATTTGTGATGCGCCGGGTCCTCTGGACCCGGCGGTCACGGAGTTTCCCGTGTGCGCGCCCCAGGGGGCGCGCGGGAGCGCGATTCTGGGAGGACGTTATATAACGTCCTCCCAGAGTTAAGCAACCACCTTGTCGACGTTATTTGTCGGCAGGTGGTTGTTAAGTGGTTAAATATTGTACCTGGGGGGTGTCTAAAGTATGCCTGTGAAGTGCCACGTGTTTCCCGTGTTTAGAACTAGGGATGAGCTTCGTGTTCGAGTCGAACATACGTTCGACTCGAACATCGGCTGTTCGATCGTTCGACGAAGATCGAACGATTTGGGCCGTTCGCGCCAAATTCGAGTGACGCGAACGGCCCACAATGCACTACGCCATCGCAGTGTCATCCAGGCGCTGTGATTGGCCAAGCATGCACTGTGACCCCGCATGCTTGGCCAATCACAGCGCCGGCAGCGAGGAGAGCAATGATTGGCCACAGGCAGGATGCCTGTGGCCAATTATTGCTGAGGGTGTTTAGTACACGCCCCACACTATAAAAGGCCGCCAGCACGGCGGCCTAGTGTAGTGTGTTCCGGAGCAGGGAAAGAGAAACATAGGCAGGGACAGTGACATTTATTTTTTTCTTGCTTAACCTGGATTCCTTTAGTTTAGGGAAAGAGAAGGATAGGTAGGGAGAGTGTCAGTGTGTTTTACTGTGCGAATCCTTGTTTCTAGGGACAGGGAAGGACAGTGAGGGAATTCTCCTTGTGCTATAGTGTGCTTTAAAAAAACATTTTTTCTAGGGACAGAAAACTATAGGTAGGGAGAGTGTCAGTGTCTTTTACTGTGCGAATCCTTGTTTCTAGGGACAGGGAAGGACAGTGAGGGAATTCTCCTTGTGCTATAGTGTGCTTTAAAAAAACATTTTTTTCTAGGGACAGAAAACTATAGGAAGGAAGAGTGTCAGTTTCTTTCACTGTGATAAACCTTGTTTCTAGGGACAAAGAAGGAAAGTGAGTGAAATTCTCCTTGTGCTATAGTGTGCTTTAAAAAAACATTTTTTCTAGGGACAGAAAACTATAGGTAGGGAGAGTGTCAGTGTCTTTTACTGTGCGAATCCTTGTTTCTAGGGACAGGGAAGGACAGTGAGGGAATTCTCCTTGTGCTATAGTGTGCTTTAAAAAAACATTTTTTTCTAGGGACAGAAAACTATAGGAAGGAAGAGTGTCAGTTTCTTTCACTGTGATAAACCTTGTTTCTAGGGACAAAGAAGGAAAGTGAGTGAAATTCTCCTTGTGCTATAGTGTGCTTTAAAAAAAACATTTTTTCTAGGGACAGAAAACTATAGGTAGGGAGAGTGTCAGTGTGTTTTACTGTGCGAATCCTTGTTTCTAGGGACAGGGAAGGACAGTGAGGGAATTCTCCTTGTGCTATAGTGTGCTTTAAAAAAACATTTTTTTCTAGGGACAGAAAACTATAGGAAGGAAGAGTGTCAGTTTCTTTCACTGTGATAAACCTTGTTTCTAGGGACAAAGAAGGAAAGTGAGTGAAATTCTCCTTGTGCTATAGTGTGCTTTAAAAAAACATTTTTTCTAGGGACAGAAAACTATAGGTAGGGAGAGTGTCAGTGTGTTTTACTGTGCGAATCCTTGTTTCTAGGGACAGGGAAGGACAGTGAGGGAATTCTCCTTGTGCTATAGTGTGCTTTAAAAAAACATTTTTTCTAGGGACAGAAAATTATAGGTAGGGAGAGTGTCAGTGTGTTTTACTGTGCGAATCCTTGTTTCTAGGGACAGGGAAGGACAGTGAGGGAATTCTCCTTGTGCTATAGTGTGCTTTAAAAAAACATTTTTTTCTAGGGACAGAAAACTATAGGAAGGAAGAGTGTCAGTTTATTTCACTGTGATAAACCTTGTTTCTAGGGACAAAGAAGGAAAGTGAGTGAAATTCTCCTTGTGCTATAGTGTGCTTTAAAAAAACATTTTTCTAGGGACAGAAAACTATAGGTAGGGAGAGTGTCAGTGTCTTTTACTGTGCGAATCCTTGTTTCTAGGGACAGGGAAGGACAGTGAGGGAATTCTCCTTGTGCTATAGTGTGCTTTAAAAAAACATTTTTTCTAGGGACAGAAAACTATAGGTAGGGAGAGTGTCAGTGTCTTTTACTGTGCGAATCCTTGTTTCTAGGGACAGGGAAGGACAGTGAGGGAATTCTCCTTGTGCTATAGTGTGCTTTAAAAAAACATTTTTTCTAGGGACAGAAAACTATAGGTAGGGAGAGTGTCAGTGTGTTTTACTGTGCGAATCCTTGTTTCTAGGGACAGGGAAGGACAGTGAGGGAATTCTCCTTGTGCTATAGTGTGCTTTAAAAAAACATTTTTTTCTAGGGACAGAAAACTATAGGAAGGAAGAGTGTCAGTTTCTTTCACTGTGATAAACCGTGTTTCTAGGGACAAAGAAGGAAAGTGAGTGAAATTCTCCTTGTGCTATAGTGTGCTTTAAAAAAACATTTTTTCTAGGGACAGAAAACTATAGGTAGGGAGAGTGTCAGTGTCTTTTACTGTGCGAATCCTTGTTTCTAGGGACAGGGAAGGACAGTGAGGGAATTCTCCTTGTGCTATAGTGTGCTTTAAAAAAACATTTTTTCTAGGGACAGAAAACTATAGGTAGGGAGAGTGTCAGTGTCTTTTACTGTGCGAATCCTTGTTTCTAGGGACAGGGAAGGACAGTGAGGGAATTCTCCTTGTGCTATAGTGTGCTTTAAAAAAACATTTTTTCTAGGGACAGAAAACTATAGGTAGGGAGAGTGTCAGTGTGTTTTACTGTGCGAATCCTTGTTTCTAGGGACAGGGAAGGACAGTGAGGGAATTCTCCTTGTGCTATAGTGTGCTTTAAAAAAACATTTTTTTCTAGGGACAGAAAACTATAGGAAGGAAGAGTGTCAGTTTCTTTCACTGTGATAAACCTTGTTTCTAGGGACAAAGAAGGAAAGTGAGTGAAATTCTCCTTGTGCTATAGTGTGCTTTAAAAAAACATTTTTTCTAGGGACAGAAAACTATAGGTAGGGAGAGTGTCAGTGTCTTTTACTGTGCGAATCCTTGTTTCTAGGGACAGGGAAGGACAGTGAGGGAATTCTCCTTGTGCTATAGTGTGCTAAAGCATTCCTCATCAACCATCTTTGAAATCCTTGTTTTTTTGCACAGTCAGGGAAATTGTCGTTGTGCTATTCTGTGCAAAAGCAATCATCCTCAACCATATTTAGAAATCCTTAAGTAAAGGGACAGAGAAGGACACCTGAAGGTAGCCCTTATTGCTTTTTTCCCATCTCCCTGCAGGCCATCTATTAGAATGTCTGGAAGGCAAACAAGGAGAGGCAGACAGTCAGGAGGCAATAAAAGAGGGCAAGCAGGCTCTGTGTCTGGGGGCAACAGTGCTGGTCGTGGACGCGGTGCATTGTCATCAGCACATGGCCATGGGACACGCTTGTCCTTCTTTTCGGCAGCTGGACATGTTGAGCCACATCATGCCGAAGACTTGGTAGAGTGGATGACCAAGCCCTCCTCCTCCTCCTCATCCTCTCTCACCCAGGCTCAGGGTACTGGAAAAGCAGCTGCCAAAGCGTCCTCTTCCCTGGTATCAATGTCAGACTCATCATCAGTCACTCCTTCCCTAGACCCACCATGTCCTCCTCCTGAGGAGTCCCCCGAACTGTTTGAGCACAGTGTTGGGTACATGCTCCAGGAGGATGCCCAGCGTTTCGAAGGGTCTGATGATGAAACCCAGCTAGAGGAAGGCAGTAGCGTGAGAGCAGACAGAGGGGATGCTCAAGAAGGACACCAATCTGGCAGTCATGTTCCAGCAGCTGCAGCATACTGCCAGATTGGCTCCAGTGATGAGGAGGGAGGGGATGATGAGGTCACTGACTCCACGTGGGTGCCTAATAGGAGAGAGGAGGAGGATGAGGATGAGGAGGAGGCACATCTCCAACGAGGCAGGATGCCCTTTGGTGGCCAGCGTAAGGGCAGTACACCGACGGAATCACACCGCAGAGCTCCGCCTGTGCAGGGCGCTGCCTCTGCCCGTCATTCAAAAAGTTCTTTGGTGTGGGCCTTTTTTGAGGCTAGTGCATCAGATCGCACAGCTGCTGTTTGCAACATATGTCTCAAGCGTATATCGCGTGGCCAAAACATCAGCCGCTTGGGTACCACATGCCTGACCAGACATATGTTGACCTGCCATGCAGCTCGTTGGCAAGCCTACCTCAAAGACCCACACCAAAGAACAAATTGGACCTCTCCTTGCACCGCATCAGCTGGGATCTCCAACCCCACTATAACTTCAGTCCTCTCTGAAACATGCACTGAGAGGAATGAAGGTGTAGAATTAGGTGTGTCACAGCCAAGTACTTGCGGCCACTCTGCTAGCAGTACACCGACGTCCGATTCTAGCAGGCAAATTTCCCTGCCCCAGCTGCTGGACCGTCGAAAGAAGTTCACTCCCAGCCATCCACATGCCCAGCGGTTGAATGCTAGCTTGGCTAAATTGCTAGCGCTTCAACTGCTGCCTTTTCAGTTGGTAGACTCGGCCCCCTTCCGTGAGTTTGTGCAATGTGCGGTTCCTCAGTGGCAGGTTCCCAAACGCCACTTTTTCTCACGGAAGGCTATTCCGGCTCTCTACCGGCATGTGGAAGGCAATGTCTTGGCCTCGCTGGACAGGGCGGTCAGCGGTAAGGTGCATATTACCGCTGACTCATGGTCCAGCAGGCATGGACAGGGACGTTACCTTTCTTTCACGGCCCATTGGGTCACTCTTTTGGCAGCTGGGAAGGATGCAGGACAAGGTGCAGTAGTGTTGGAGGTTGTTCCACCGCCACGCCTCCAAAATGCTACTACTGGTTGTGACACACCTCTCTCCTCCACCCCCTCCTCTTCTTCTTCCTCCATGGCCTCTTCCTGTGGTTTGTCCTCGGAACCAGCGGTGCTCCGTAGGCGTTCAAGGGGCTACGCAAGTACGCAGGCAAAAAGATGCCATGCCGTGCTTGCGCTGGTGTGTTTGGGGGACAGAAGCCACACTGGGGCAGAGGTCCTGTCTGCTCTGCAGGGCCAGGCCGAGAGGTGGTTGACGCCACGCCAGCTTAAGCCAGGAATGGTGGTTTGCGACAATGGCACCAACCTCCTCTCCGCCCTCCGACAGGGACAACTGACCCATGTGCCCTGTGTGGCTCACGTCCTTAACCTGGTGGTACAGCGGTTCTTGGGCAGGTACCCGGGCTTACAGGATGTCCTGAGGCAGGCCAGGAAAGTCTGTGTGCATTTCCGCAGATCTTATAATGCCAGTGCTCGCCTGGCTGAGCTGCAAAAGGAGTTGAACCTGCCCAAGAACCGCCTTATATGTGACATGCCCACCAGGTGGAACTCAACGTTGGCCATGCTGCAGCGGCTGCACACGCAGCAGAGGGCCATCAATGAGTACCTGTGCGACTACGGCACCAGGACAGGGTCAGGGGAGCTTGGTTTTTTTTCTCCACGCCAGTGGGGCATGATCAGGGATGCATGCACTGTCCTGGCACCATTTGAGGAGGCCACGAGGATGGTGAGCAGTGACAGTGCATGCATCAGTGACACTGTACCTCTTGTCCACCTGTTGGAGCACACGCTGCGTGGAATAATGGACAGGGCACTTGAGGCAGAACAGAGGCAGGAAGAGGAGGACTTCCTTGCCTCTCAAGGCCCCCTTTACCCAGACAGTGTTCCTTCTGTCCCACCCATCGCACAGGAAGAGGACGAGGAGGAGGAGGAGGAGGAGGAGGATTGTGTCAGCATGGAGGTGGAGGCTGGCACTCAGCATCATCAGCAGCAGTCTTTTAGGGATGATTTACAGTCACAAGAAACCAGTGGACTTGTACGTGGCTGGGAGGAGGTGGCTGCGGATCATGTCATCCTTAGTGACCCAGAGGACTCCGGAGCGAATGCCTCAGCAAACCTACGCTGCATGGCCTCCCTGATCCTGCAAAGTCTGCGGAAGGATCCTCGTATTCTTCGGATCAAGGAGAGGGACCATTACTGGCTGGCCACTCTCCTTGATCCACGGTACAAGGGTAAGGTTGCGGACCTTATGTTACCGTCGCAGAGGGAGCAGAGGATGAGACAACTCCGGGAGGCCTTGCAGAAAGGTCTGTGCAACGCGTTCCCAGAGACTGGGAGGTTACAAACTCCTGGTCCTGGACAACGAGTTGCTGAGGCTTCGGCCAGTCAAAGAAGGAGCGGTGGGGAAGGTGGCCGTCTGACCGATGCGTTCAGACAATTCTTTAGTCCGCAGCCCCAAAGTATGATCGGTTCCAGCAACCATCGCCAGCGTCTGATAAACATGGTGCAGGAATATCTAGGGGCAAGGTCAGACTTGGACACCTTCCCCACCGAAAATCCTCTGGCTTACTGGGTCTTGAGGATGGATCACTGGCCAGAGCTTGCACAGTATGCAATTGAGCTACTGGCCTGTCCTGCATCCAGCGTTCTTTCGGAACGCACATTCAGTGCTGCTGGAGGATTTGTCACGGATCACAGGGTGCGCCTGTCCACCGACTCGGTTGATCGACTGACTTTCATCAAGATGAACCAGTCTTGGATCACCACCAGCTACCACACACCTGATGCTGATATAACAGACTAATTGATTTTAACATGTCACATCCCTTCAAGACTGATGCTGATGCTGAGTGCCTGTGCTGTTATGTTGACTGGCTATCCTCCTCCTCCGAGTCCTCAATGATACGATTGATGATGATAGCTTGGAAGATCATTTTTGTTTATGGGTGCCGCCACCAGTGGCTAAGGCCCAATTTTTCAGCCCCTGTTTTACAGGGGCGTGTAATTACAATTTTTTTAGCAATAATTTGCCATAGGGCTCATTGCTGTGCTCCAAGTACAGTATCTGTGAGGGGTTGGAGTGTTGTGGCACCAGTGCCTAAGGCCCAATTTTTCAGCCCCTGTTTAACAGGGGCGTGTCATTACAATTTTTGAAGCAATACTTTGCAACAGGGCTCATTGCTGTGCTCCAAGTACAGTATCTGTGAGGGGTTGTAGTGTTGTGCCACCAGTGCCTAAGGCCCAATTTTTCAGCCCCTGTTCAACAGGGGCATGCAATTACAATTCTTGATCTAATAATTCACAGCAGGGCCCATTGCTGCACCCACCAAGAGTAACTCTGAGGGCTTACAGTGTTGTGGCAACGCCACCACCACCACCACCACGAAAGGCCCAATTTTTCAGCCCCTGTTCAAAAGGGGCATGTAATTACAATTCTTGATCTAATAATTCACAGCAGGGCCCATTGCTGCACCCACCAAGAGTAACTCTGAGGGCTTACAGTGTTGTGGCAACACCACCACCACCACCACCACCACGAAAGGCCCAATTTTTCAGCCCCTGTTCAACAGGGGCATGCAATTACAATTCTTGATCTAATAATTCACAGCAGGGCCCATTGCTGCACCCACCAAGAGTAACTGTCAGGGCTTACAGTGTTGTGGCACCAGCACCACCATCAAAGGCCCAATTTTTACTACCACTGTTCAACAATTATATGTAATTAAAATTCCTGATATAATAGTTGACAGCAGGGCGTTCCAGCACCAACCAAGAGTAACTGTGAGTGCTTACAGTGTTGTGCCAACACCAACAACTAAGGGGCCTATTTCTGCAGAGTATATACGGCAGGTCCCTACTTTCAAACATCCAACTTACAAACGACTCCTACTTGCAAACGCAAGAAGACAACAGGAAGTGAGAGGAAATCTACCACTAGGAAGGAAAATTCTCTCCTGTAAGAATAAATATGGGAGAAAGGTGTCTCCTCTGTACTGATGCTTTATCAGCAATCCTTGTTTCAAGAAAAACACCACATTTCAAAAACAGTTGTCATTGGGACGGAAAGTGAGGTGAAATGTTCTGAACAGGGGCACAGACAGCAAAACAAATGTTACAGGGGTGATAACCCTTACCTATGTTTTCCAAAAAGTTTAAAAATAGATTTTTGGGCTGGAGCTACACTTCAACAATGTACCTGTTCAAAATTACAAACAGATTCTACATAAGAACAAACCTACAGTCCCTGTCTTGTATGCACCGCCTGTATACGGCTGTTCAGAGTATATAGGGCCTTTTTTATTTTATGTGCGGGGTTCCCCTTAATATCCATACAAGACCCAAAGGGGCTGGTAATGGGCTGGGGTAGGGGGGGGGGGGGGTCATGGGGTAGCTATGCCATTTTTCTTAAAGATTTTCATCCATATTACCGGGACCAGACATTACATTAAAGCCGCAAGCAGTTTTAAATGGCTTTTTTTTCCTTTAGAAGTGTCATTTTGTGCAGGGACAGTTCTAAACACGGGAAACACGTGGCACTTCACAGGCATACTTTAGACACCCCCCAGGTACGATATTTAAAGGAATATTTGACTTTTTTTTTTTCACTTTATGCATCATTAACCACTTCCCTACCCAGCCATAGTAATATGACGTCCACAGATGGGATCTCCCATCCTGGGTGGACGTCATATGACGTCCTCTGCTTTGTAGGGGAATATCTGAATGATGCCTGCAGCTAGAGGCATCATTCAGATATCCTTTTGTTCTGCCAGCGATTCTCTGCACCATAAGAACGATCATAGCGGCGGTTCCGCCGCTTGATCGTTCTTATAGGCGGCGGGAGGGGGCACCCCCCCCTCCCGCCGCCATCCAGTGCTTCGCCGGCTCTCCCAGGTACCGTTGTGTTCCTTAGGACACAGCAGTTCCCTGATGGGGGTAAATGAGTGGCGGCGGAGCAGCAGCGGCGGGCAGCGGAGCGGCTTACCGGCTCCCATATGCAGAGCTGCAGCAGCGACGTGCACGGTGCCCGCGCGCGCCCCCGGGGGCGCGCAGCGCGGCGATCTGGGATCCGGTGTGTCCCTCTGGACACACCGATTCAAGTAATGTGGTGGCGGGCGGCGGAGATTCCGGTATAAACTTACCGGAATTGATGATGCAGAGCTGCGCAGCGGCGTGCACGGCGCCCGCGCGCCCCCCGGGGGCGCGCAGCGCGGCGATCGGGGCTGAGGTTTTTCCCTTGGATACAGCCCAGCCTCGATCAGGGTAAAGAGCCAATGAAATTGGCTCTTTACCACGTGACCGGCTGTGTCCAATCACAGCAGGTCACTAAATGTAAACAAAACACACAATTGTGTGTAACTCACTGTTGCCTGGTTCTCCTCTTCACACACCTGTGAGGAGGAGATCAGCTAACAGTGAGTTACACATATGTTATACACATATACATATGTACTACTGTGCCCAGATTGCCCCCCCCTAAATAAAGAGTACCTGTCATCTAGTACCTGCCACCAGATCACCAGCCACCCACCTGTCCATCAGGAGTACCTGTCCATCAGGAGTACCCGCCACCTCACCTGAGTACCCGCCACCTCAGAGTACCCGCCACCAGTCCATCAGGAGTACCTGTCCATCAGGAGTAACTGTCCATCAGGAGTACCCGCCACCTCACCTGAGTACCCGCCACCTCAGAGTACCCGCCACCAGTCCATCAGGAGTACCTGTCCATCAGGAGTACCTGTCCATCAGCAGTACCCGCCACCTCACCTGAGTACCCGCCACCTCAGAGTACCCGCCACCAGTCCATCAGGAGTACCTGTCCATCAGGAGTACCCGCCACCTCACCTGAGTACCCGCCACCTCAGAGTACCCGCCACCAGTCCATCAGGAGTACCTGTCCATCAGGAGTACCTGTCCATCAGGAGTACCCGCCACCTCACCTGAGTACCCACCACCAGTCCATCAGGAGTAACTGTCTATCAGCAGTACCCGCCACCTCACCTGAGTACCCGCCACCTCAGAGTACCCACCACCAGTCCATCAGGAGTACCTGTCCATCAGGAGTACCTGTCCATCAGCAGTACCCGCCACCTCACCTGAGTACCCGCCACCTCAGAGTACCCGCCACCAGTCCATCAGGAGTACCTGTCCATCAGGAGTACCCGCCACCTCACCTGAGTACCCGCCACCTCAGAGTACCCGCCACCAGTCCATCAGGAGTACCTGTCCATCAGGAGTACCTGTCCATCAGCAGTACCCGCCACCTCACCTGAGTACCCGCCACCTCAGAGTACCCGCCACCAGTCCATCAGGAGTACCTGTCCATCAGGAGTACCCGCCACCTCACCTGAGTACCCGCCACCTCAGAGTACCCGCCACCAGTCCATCAGGAGTACCTGTCCATCAGGAGTACCTGTCCATCAGCAGTACCCGCCACCTCAGAGTACCCGCCACCAGTCCATCAGGAGTACCTGTCCATCAGGAGTACCCGCCACCTCACCTGAGTACCCGCCACCAGTCCATCAGGAGTACCTGTCCATCAGCAGTACCCGCCACCTCACCTGAGTACCCGCCACCTCAGAGTACCCGCCACCAGTCCATCAGAAGTACCTGTCCATCAGGAGTACCTGTCCATCAGGTGTACCCGCCACCTCACCAGGAGTACCCGCCACCTCACCAGGAGTACCCGCCACCAGTCCATCAGGAGTACCTGTCCATCAGGAGTACCCACCACCTCACCAGAGTACCCGCCACCTCACCAGAGTACCCACCACCAATCCATCAGGAGTACCTGTCCATTAGAGTACCCGCCACCTCACCAGAGAACCTGCCACCAGAGTACCTGCCACCTCACCAGCGTACCCACTATGTCCAGAAAGGTGTACACCCCAGAAGAAGCATATCAAATACTCAGTCTGACCGATGAGAGCAACGGGGAGCTCTCACCGCTCAGTTCTGATTCCGATTCTGGTTCGGAATATGAACCCCCCGAAGGCAGCACATCCGGATCCGAATTAGAGGAGGACACAGTCCGTCCAAAAAGAAGACGGTCTGAACACCAGGCAGCGATCAGCAGTGCCAACGGCGGTAGACCCCAGGAGGCGAGGTCCAGTGCAAGCGCTGCTAGACCCCAGGAGGAAAGGCCCAGTGCAAGCGCTGCTAGACCCCAGGAGGAAAGGCCCAGTGCAAGTACACGCCAAAGAAGTAGGACCCGAACCCAGCTTCCAGATGGCTTGGCAAACCCATTGTGGCTGCCTTCTACCTCAGGGTCAGCCACGATCCCCCCTTTTACAGCACAGCCAGGTGTGCAGGTCAACACTGAGGGTTTTTCCAAACTTGATTTTTTTAATTTATTTTTCCCTGATGAATTGGTTCAAGGCATTGTGGAGCAAACTAATCTTTTTGCTCAACAATTCATTGAAAACAACCCCAGCTCCAGCTATGCCCGCCCTTTTGAATGGAGACCCCTAACAGTGGTGGAGCTTAGATTGTTTTTAGGCCTAACGTTTAACACGGGGCTTACAAAAAAAAATGAAATGAATAGGTATTGGTCGAAGAAACCCATCCACCATATGCCAATTTTTACATCGGCCATGTCCAGGTCCCGATACGAACTTATAATGCGGTTCCTGCATTTCAGTGACAACTCACAGTGCCCCCCCGAGATCACCCAAACTTTGACAAATTATATAAAATTCGCCCCCTAATTAATTTTTTTTCCAAGAAGTTTGCCGAACTTTATGTCCCTGACCAAAACATTTCTGTGGACGAATCCCTGGTGCATTTCACAGGCCGGCTGGGAATCAAGCAATATATCCCCAGTAAGCGGGCGAGGTACGGCTTGAAGCTCAACAAGCTCTGTGAAAGCGCCACTGGTTATGTGCACTCATTCCGCATGTACGAAGGCAAAGATTCCCAGCTCGAGCCCCCTGAGTGTCCATCGTACATGGGAATAAGTGGAAAAATTGTTTGGGAGTTGGTATTTCCACTCCTCCAAAAGGGGTATCATATTTATATGGACAACTATTATACCAGCCTGCCCCTTCTCCGCCACCTCTACCTAAAAAATAACTCTGGCGTGTGGTACAACAAGAATAAACAGAAAGGGCTTCCCACAGCGTCTTGTCACCACAACCATTCAAAAGGGGGAATCGGCAAGCTTGAGGAACGAGGAAGTGTTGGCTGTGAAGTGGAGGGATAGGAAAGATGTGTACATCATGTCCACCATCCACGATGACACCTCGGTGGAACTTCACAGAAGACGCAGTACCGTTCGCAAGCCTTCCTGCATCAATGAGTACAATAAATTCATGGGGGGTGTGGATTTAAATGATCAAATGTTGCAGCCCTATCTTTCAACCCGAAAATCCCTCTTCTGGTATAAAAAAATCGCAATTTACTTTTTTCATTTGGCCCTGTTAAATTCTTTCATAGTCTACCAAAAATCCACACATAGACCCACCACCTTCATGAGATTTATTGAAGACATTGTCACTGCCCTGATCTACCAACAAACATCCCCCCCAGAAAGCATTCACTCAGATTGTGTCAGCAGACTACATGAGCGCCATTTTTCAGACCATATTCCACCATCACGATCCGGAAGACGACGGCAAAAAAAATGTCGGGTGTGCACCAGAAGAGGAATTAGGAAAGACACCAGCTTCCATTGTCCCGACTGTCCCTCCCAACCTGGCCTTTGCATCGGAAAATGCTTCAAGCGATATCACACTCTCGAAAACTATTAGCCCATATTTCTAATACTGCCATTTCCCCGTTTTCAATATGTCCTGAATATTTCCCTGCCTCAATCAACCATATCATTGTCTTCCATGTGAACTGACCCTGGCCTGTTTCTCGACTATGTCTCTGCCTACTGTCTGCATTGTTTATCCGCCATGTTTCTGCCTTTCACGTGAACTGACCCTGGACTGTATGGATTATGCCTCTGCCTACCGTTTATTTCTGCCTTTTACCTGCACTGACCTCGGCCTGTTGACCATGTTTTTGCCTGCCCCCTTGGACTGATCTTTCACCCTGCTACACAGGGGTCTCACATATGTGAGGGGCTCCAGAATAGTGTTCTGAGTTCAGAAAACCAGTTTTTGGTTTTCTGTGTTCCCAGAACAGGGTCTGGTTGTCCGGAGGCTTCAAAGCGATTTGGGTGGGAGAAGCCTCTACCCCTGTCCCCATTCTTTCCTGACCGTTGCCCTAAGCTTGATGGTCCTGCCTGCTCCCTGGACAAATACTCTGGCTGTGCTGACCATACCTCTGCCTGCTGCATGTACTAACTATGGACAGTATTCCTGCCTGCTGCATGGACGATCCTTTGTTCCTTTTGCTACTGCTGACCACATCTCTGCCTGCTATCTGGACCAATGCTTTGGCTGTGCTGACATCATCTCTACCTGTACTGACTATTCCTGCCTGCTGCCTGTTTTGCTGTCGCTGTCCACGTTCCTGCCTGCTGCCTGGACCGATGCTCTCCTCTTTGGACCACTGCACTACTAAAACCGCAGGTAATCTTTTCTTTACCCTTTTTCTCAGAAGAATGTATTTTGGTTTATAATTGGTATGTACAGTACATGCTATGTTTTAGAAATATGAAGGGCCTTCAACAATGTGATAGGTTGTCAGGAATTTATGTGTGTAATTTATGCTCCTAGAACACATGACGGTGCTACTTAGATGTTAGGCCTCTGTATTTGGCCAGGCTGTGTAAAAGTCTCACACATTTGGTATCGCCATACTCAGGAGGAGTAGCAGAATGTATTTTGGGGTGTCACTTTTGCTATGTACATGCTATGTGTTGGTAATATCTTATAAATGGACAACTTTGTATAAAAAAAATGCGTTTTCATTTTTTTCCCACATATTCCAAAAACTTCTGGAAAAAAATGAACCGTTCAAAAGACTCATTATGCCTCATAGATTATACGTTGGGGTGTTAGCTTTCCAAAATGGGGTCATTTTATGGGAGTTTCCATTGTCCTGGTGCTCCAGTGTCTTCAAAACTGTAATAGGTGGTTGAGAAATGAGATGTGTAATTTATGCTCCTAGAATGCCTGAAGGTGCTATTTCAATGTTGGGCCTCTGTATTTGGCCAGGCTGTGTAAAAGTCTCACACATTTGGTATCGCCATACTCAGGAGGAGTAGCAGAATGTATTTTGGGGTGTCATTCTTGCTATGTACATGCTATGTGTTGGTAATATCTTATAAATGGACAACTTTGTATAAAAAAAATGCGGTTTCATTTTTTTCCCACATATTCCAAAAACTTCTGGAAAAAAATGAACCGTTCAAAAGACTCATTATGCCTCATAGATTATACGTTGGGGTGTTAGCTTTCCAAAATGGGGTCATTTTATGGGCGTTTCCATTGTCCTGGTGCTCCAGGGCCTTCAAAACTGTAATAGGTGGTTGAGAAATGAGATGTGTAATTTATGCTCCTAGAATGCCTAAAGGGGCTATTTCAATGTTGGGCCTCTGTATTTGGCCAGGCTGTGTAAAAGTCTCACACATTTGGTATCGCCATACTCAGGAGGAGTAGCAGAATGTATTTTGGGGTGTAATTTTTGCTATGTACATGCTATGTGTTGGTAATATCTTATAAATGGACAACTTTGTATAAAAAAAATGCGTTTTCATTTTTTTCCCACATATTCCAAAAACTTCTGGAAAAAAATGAACCGTTCAAAAGACTCATTATGCCTCATAGATTATACGTTGGGGTGTTAGCTTTCCAAAATGGGGTCATTTTATGGGAGTTTCCATTGTCCTGGTGCTCCAGGGTCTTCAAAACTGTAATAGGTGGTTGAGAAATGAGATGTGTAATTTATGCTCCTAGAATGCCTGAAGGTGCTATTTCAATGTTGGGCCTCTGTATTTGGCCAGGCTGTGTAAAAGTCTCACACATTTGGTATCGCCATACTCAGGAGGAGTAGCAGAATGTATTTTGGGGTGTCATTCTTGCTATGTACATGCTATGTGTTGGTAATATCTTATAAATGGACAACTTTGTATAAAAAAAATGCGGTTTCATTTTTTTCCCACATATTCCAAAAACTTCTGGAAAAAAATGAACCGTTCAAAAGACTCATTATGCCTCATAGATTATACGTTGGGGTGTTAGCTTTCCAAAATGGGGTCATTTTATGGGCGTTTCTATTGTCCTGGTGCTCCAGGGCCTTCAAAACTGTAATAGGTGGTTGAGAAATGAGATGTGTAATTTATGCTCCTAGAATGCCTGAAGGTGCTACGTCAATGTTGGGCCTCTGTATTTGGCCAGGCTGTGTAAAAGTCTCACACATTTGGTATCGCCATACTCAGGAGGAGTAGCAGAATGTATTTTGGGGTGTCACTTTTGCTATGTACATGCTATGTGTTGGTAATATCTTATAAATGGACAACTTTGTATAAAAAAAATGCGTTTTCATTTTTTTCCCACATATTCCAAAAACTTCTGGAAAAAAATGAACCGTTCAAAAGACTCATTATGCCTCATAGATTATACGTTGGGGTGTTAGCTTTCCAAAATGGGGTCATTTTATGGGCGTTTCTATTGTCCTGGTGCTCCAGGGCCTTCAAAACTGTAATAGGTGGTTGAGAAATGAGATGTGTAATTTATGCTCCTAGAATGCCTAAAGGGGCTATTTCAATGTTGGGCCTCTGTATTTGGCCAGGCTGTGTAAAAGTCTCACACATTTGGTATCGCCATACTCAGGAGGAGTAGCAGAATGTATTTTGGGGTGTAATTTTTGCTATGTACATGCTATGTGTTGGTAATATCTTATAAATGGACAACTTTGTATAAAAAAAATGCGTTTTCATTTTTTTCCCACATATTCCAAAAACTTCTGGAAAAAAATGAACCGTTCAAAAGACTCATTATGCCTCATAGATTATACGTTGGGGTGTTAGCTTTCCAAAATGGGGTCATTTTATGGGAGTTTCCATTGTCCTGGTGCTCCAGGGTCTTCAAAACTGTAATAGGTGGTTGAGAAATGAGATGTGTAATTTATGCTCCTAGAATGCCTGAAGGTGCTATTTCAATGTTGGGCCTCTGTATTTGGCCAGGCTGTGTAAAAGTCTCACACATTTGGTATCGCCATACTCAGGAGGAGTAGCAGAATGTATTTTGGGGTGTCATTCTTGCTATGTACATGCTATGTGTTGGTAATATCTTATAAATGGACAACTTTGTATAAAAAAAATGCGGTTTCATTTTTTTCCCACATATTCCAAAAACTTCTGGAAAAAAATGAACCGTTCAAAAGACTCATTATGCCTCATAGATTATACGTTGGGGTGTTAGCTTTCCAAAATGGGGTCATTTTATGGGCGTTTCTATTGTCCTGGTGCTCCAGGGCCTTCAAAACTGTAATAGGTGGTTGAGAAATGAGATGTGTAATTTATGCTCCTAGAATGCCTGAAGGTGCTACGTCAATGTTGGGCCTCTGTATTTGGCCAGGCTGTGTAAAAGTCTCACACATTTGGTATCGCCATACTCAGGAGGAGTAGCAGAATGTATTTTGGGGTGTCACTTTTGCTATGTACATGCTATGTGTTGGTAATATCTTATAAATGGACAACTTTGTATAAAAAAAATGCGTTTTCATTTTTTTCCCACATATTCCAAAAACTTCTGGAAAAAAATGAACCGTTCAAAAGACTCATTATGCCTCATAGATTATACGTTGGGGTGTTAGCTTTCCAAAATGGGGTCATTTTATGGGCGTTTCTATTGTCCTGGTGCTCCAGGGCCTTCAAAACTGTAATAGGTGGTTGAGAAATGAGATGTGTAATTTATGCTCCTAGAATGCCTAAAGGGGCTATTTCAATGTTGGGCCTCTGTATTTGGCCAGGCTGTGTAAAAGTCTCACACATTTGGTATCGCCATACTCAGGAGGAGTAGCAGAATGTATTTTGGGGTGTAATTTTTGCTATGTACATGCTATGTGTTGGTAATATCTTATAAATGGACAACTTTGTATAAAAAAAATGCGTTTTCATTTTTTTCCCACATATTCCAAAAACTTCTGGAAAAAAATGAACCGTTCAAAAGACTCATTATGCCTCATAGATTATACGTTGGGGTGTTAGCTTTCCAAAATGGGGTCATTTTATGGGCATTTCCATTGTCCTGGTGCTCCAGGGTCTTCAAAACTGTAATAGGTGGTTGAGAAATGAGATGTGCAATTTATGCTCCTAGAATGCCTGAAGGTGCTATTTCAATGTTGGGCCTCTGTATTTGGACAGGCTGTGTAAAAGTCTCACACATTTGGTATCGCCATACTCAGGAGGAGTAGCAGAATGTATTTTGGGGTGTCATTGCAAGTATGCATGTGCTGTGTGAGAGAAATAACTTGTTATTATGACAATTTTGTGCAAAAAAATAAAAATTTAAAAAAAATTAAAAAATTTCCCAAGAATTGTGGGAAAAAAGTACAACTTCAAAAAACTCACAATGACTCTTACTAAATACATTGGAATGTCTGCTTTCCAAAAAGGGGTAATTTGGGGGGTATTTGTACTTTCCTGGCTTGTTAGGGTCTCAAGAAATGAAATAGGCCTTCAGTACATCAGGTGTGATCAGATGTGATAATTTTTCAATGATTTGCACCATAGCTTGTAGACTCTATACCTTTCACAGAGACCAAATAATATACACTTTTTTGGTTATTTTTACTAAAGATATGTAGCAGTATACATTTTGGCCCAATTTTATGAAGAAAAATTACTTATTTGCAAAATTTTACAATAAAAACAAAAAAAAGTGTTTTTTTTAAAAAAAATCTAACTTTTTTCGCTTATATTGCAAAAAATAAAAAACCTAGCGGTGATTAAATACCACCAAAAGAAAGCTCTGTTTGTGAGAAAAAAATGATAAAAATTTGGTTTGGGTACAGTGTAGCATGACTGAGTAATTGTCATTCAAAGTGTGAGAGCGCTGAAAGCTACAAATTGGTCTGGTAAGGAAGGGTGTATAAAAGCCCTGTATTGAAGTGGTTAAAATGACTGCTCCCGAAAAACGACCGTTTTTAAAACTTCTTTTTGCATTGATACATGTCCCCTGGTGCACAACCAGGGTTCCCAAACCCTTTTTAGGACAATAACATGCATAATAGTTGTTATAATTAGCACTTTAGAATTCGAACGTTCGCATCCATTGTATTTAATAGGGTTCTAATGTTCGTACGAACTTTCGGTCCGTTCGCGGGTTCTGGTGCGAACCGAACCCGGGGGTGTTCGGCTCATCACTATTTAGAACTGTCCCTGCACAAAATAACATTTCTAAAGGGAAAAAAGTCATTTAAAACTGCTTGCGGCTTTAATGCAATGTCTGGTCCCTGTAATATGGATGAAAATCTTTAGGAAAAATGGCATAGCTACCCCATCAACCCCCCCCTACCCCAGCCCATTACCAGCCCCTTTGGGTCTTGTATGGATATTAAGGGGAACCCCGCACACAAAATAAAAAAGGACCTATATACTCTGAACAGCCGTATACAGGCGGTGCATACAAGACAGGGACTGTAGGTTTGTTCTTATGTAGAATCTGTTTATAATTTTGAACAGCTGCATTGTTTAAGTGGAGCTCCATGGCAAATTCCTTTTTTTTAGCTTTTTGTAAAACATAGGGAACGGTTATCACCCCTGTCACATTTTTTTTGCTGTCTGTGCCCCTGTTCAGAACATTTCACCTCACTTTGCGTCCCAATGACAACTGTTTTTGAAATGTGGTGTTTTTATTGAAACAAGGATTGGTGATAAAGCATCAGTAGAGAGGAGACACCTTTCTCCCATATTAATTCTTAAAGGAGAGAATTTTCCTTCCAAGGGGTAGATTTCCTCTCACTTCCTGTTGTCTTCTTCCGTTTGCAAGTAGTAGTAGTTTGTAAGTTGGATGTTTGAAAGTAGGGACCTTCCGTATATACTCTGCAGAAATTGGCCCCTTAGGTGTTGGTGTTGGCACAACACTGAAAGCACTCACAGTTATTATTGGTGGGTGCTGTAACGCCCTGCTGTCAAGTATAATATCAGGAATTGTAATAACATATAATTGTTGATCAGTGGTAGTAAAAATTGGGCCTTTGATGGTGGTGCTGGTGCCACAACACTGTAAGGCCTGACAGTTACTCTTGGTGGGCGCAGCAATGGTCCCTGCTGTGAATTATTAGATCAATAATTATAATTGCATGCCCCTGTTGAACAGGGGCTGAAAAATTGGGCCTTTGGTGGTGGTGGTGGTGGTGATGGTGGTGCTGGTGCCACAACACTGTAAGGCCTGACAGTTACTCTTGGTGGGCGCAGCAATGGGCCCTGCTGTGAATTATTAGATCAATAATTATAATTGCATGCCCCTGTTGAACAGGGGCTGAAAAATTGGGCCTTAGGCACTGGTGGCACAACACTGCAACCCCTCACAGATACTGTACTTGGAGCACAGCAATGAGGCCTGTTGCAAAGTATTGCATCAAAAATTTTAATTACACGCCCCTGTTAAACAGGGGCTGAAAATTTGGGCCTTAGCCACTGGTGGCGTCACCCATAAACCAAAATGATCTTCCAAGCTATCATCGTTAATCGTATCATTGAGGAGGAGGAGGAGGATAGCCAGTCAACATAACAGCACAGGCACTCAGCATCAGCATCAGTCTTGAAGGGATGTGACATTTTAAAATCAATTAGTCTGTTATATCAGCATCTGGTGTGTGGTAGCTGGTGGTGATCCAAGACTGGTTCATCTTGATGAAAGTCAGTCGATCAACCGAGTCGATGGACAGGCGCACCCTGTGATCCGTGACAAATCCTCCAGCAGCACTGAATGTGCGTTCTGAAAGAACGCTGGATGCAGGACAGGCCAGTAGCTCAATTGCATACTGTGCAAGCTCTGGCCAGTGATCCATCCTCAAGACCCAGTAAGCCAGAGGATTTTCGGTGGGGAAGGTGTCCAAGTCTGACCTTGCCCCTAGGTATTCCTGGACCATATATATCAGACGCTGGCGATGGTTGCTGGAACCGATCATACTTTGGGGCTGCGGACTAAAGAATTGTCTCAGCCTCAGCAACTCGTTGTCCAGGACCAGGAGTTTGTAACCTCACAGTCTCTGGGAACGCGTTGCACAGACCTTTCTGCAAGGCCTCCCGGAGTTGTCTCATCCTCTGCTCCCTCTGCGACGGTACGATAAGGTCCACAACCTTACCCTTGTACCGTGGATCAAGGAGAGTGGCCAGCCAGTAATGGTCCCTCTCCTTGATCCGAAGAATACGAGGATCCTTCCGCAGACTTTGCAGGATCAGGGAGGCCATGCAGCGTAGGTTAGCTGAGGCATTCAGTCCGGAGTCCTCTGGGTCACTAAGGACGACATGATCCGCAGCCACCTCCTCCCAGCCACGTACAAGTCCACTGGTTTCTTGGGACTGTAAATCATCCCTAAAAGACTGCTGCTGATGATGCTGAGTGCCAGCCTCCACCTCCATGCTGACACAATCCTCCTCCTCCTCCTCCTCCTCTTCCTGTGCGATGGGTGGAACAGAAGGAACACTGTCTGGGTAAAGGGGGCCTTGAGAGGCAAGGAAGTCCTCCTCTGTTCTGCCTCAAGTGCCCTGTCCATTATTCCACGCAGCGTGTGCTCCAACAGGTGGACAAGAGGTACAGTGTCACTGATGCATGCACTGTCACTGCTCACCATCCTCGTGGCCTCCTCAAATGGTGCCAGGACAGTGCATGCATCCCTGATCATGCCCCACTGGCGTGGTGAAAAAAACCCGAGCTCCCCTGACCCTGTCCTGGTGCCGTAGTCGCACAGGTACTCATTGATGGCCCTCTGCTGCGTGTGCAGCCGCTGCAGCATGGCCAATGTTGAGTTCCACCTGGTGGGCATGTCACATATAAGGCGGTTCTTGGGCAGGTTCAACTCCTTTTGAAGCTCAGCCAGGCGAGCACTGGCATTATAAGATCTGCGGAAATGCACACAGACTTTCCTGGCCTGCCTCAGGACATCCTGTAAGCCCGGGTACCTGCCCAAGAACCGCTGCACCACCAGGTTAAGGACGTGAGCCACACAGGGCACATGGGTCAGTTGTCCCTGTCGGAGGGCAGAGAGGAGGTTGGTGCCATTGTCGCAAACCACCATTCCTGGCTTAAGCTGGCGTGGCGTCAACCACCTCTCGGCCTGCCCCTGCAGAGCAGACAGGACCTCTGCCCCAGTGTGGCTCCTGTCCCCCAAACACACCAGCGCAAGCACGGCATGGCATCTTTTTGCCTGCGTACTTGCGTAGCCCCTTGAACGCCTACGGAGCACCGCTGGTTCCGAGGACAAACCACAGGAAGAGGCCATGGAGGAAGAAGAAGAGGAGGGGGTGGAGGAGAGAGGTGTGTCACAACCAGTAGTAGCATTTTGGAGGCGTGGCGGTGGAACAACCTCCAACACTACTGCACCTTGTCCTGCATCCTTCCCAGCTGCCAAAAGAGTGACTGTCACGTACCTGACGGTGACGAGCCCGGATCTGCAGAGGGAGGCCTCTCTTACGGCTTCCACCGGCGGCCCCTGGTACTGAAGACAGGAGGCACGGAGGTAGAAGGGGTACGAGTGCCTGGCAGGATGGATCAAGGTAGAGTAGAGTCTGAAGACTGGGACGGATCCAGGCACCCAGGAAGTATGGCAGGCTGAACCGGAACCAGGAACACAGCAACTGGACTGGAACTGAAGAGACTGGCTGGACTGGAACCAGGATACAGCAACTGGACTGGAACCAGGAACAAGCAACTGGACTGGAACTGATGAGGCTGACTGGACTGGAACCAGGACACAGCAACTGGAGAGATTGGTCGGACAAGCCGGGTCGGTAGTATTGGCTGACGGCAAGGTACTGGAGGATCAGGCAGAAGATTGGTCAAACAAAGCCGGGGGTCAGAGGCAGGCAGGAAACTGGAAGGGTCAAGGCAAGCCGGGTCGGATACAGGTAAATACACGAATCAGGTCTCTTTGGGTACTACACGCTGTAGAGCAGACAGCAGGGACTGTCTGTCACAGGCATGTTTAAATAGCTCTTCTGGCGCGCTTTGTGGAGCGTGCGCGCGCCCCCGCTAAGCGCGTGCGCGCGCACGTGCTCGCCATCGCGCGCGCGCGTGCCCGCGCGCGTGGACGTGCCCGAGATTCAGAATCAGGAAGTCCAGGAATCCTGTAGCTGACAGGATTTCTATGACATTGCCCCCCCCCAAGGGGCAGCCTCTGGATGCCCAGCCGGGTGAACCTTCCAGGGTGAGTCCTTTTGAAAGCCTGTATCAAACTCCTGGCATGGATATTCTCCTCGGGTTCCCATGAGTTTTCCTCGGGTCCGTAGCCCTTCCATTTAATTAGGAATTGGTTCTGGTTATTTCTTCTCCTGAAGTCCATGATAGCTTCTACTTCGAATTCCTGCTCACCGTCAATAATGATCGGATCAGGGTGATCCGGCTTCCGATCTGGAAACGGATTAGAGACTGTGGGTTTTAGGAGAGAGACATGAAAAACTGGATGGATTCTAAGAGAGTCAGGAAGTTCCAATTCATAAGCTACTTCATTAATTTTCCTCTTAACAGGGAATGGACCTAAAAATTTGGGGCCCAGTTTTTTAGAAGGGCATGCCATTCTTAGGTTTGTGGTAGATAGCCATACTTGGTCGCCGGGTACCAACACTAATTCACCCCGTCTCTTCTTGTCATAAATTGTCTTGTTGCGTTCTTGAGTCTTGGTCATGGTCTCTTGTAAAAGCTGGTTATTGACCGAGAAAAAATTTAACTTTTCCTGGACTGCAGGTACAGGACACTCAGGAAGGGAGTTAGGCAGAAAAGTAGGATGAAAACCATAGTTTGCAAAGAAAGGAGTCTGGCAGGTAGCGGAGTGGATGGAATTGTTATACGCAAACTCGGCCAACGGAAGTAGGGAAACCCAGTTGTCCTGAGCAAAAGAGGAGAAGCATCGCAGGTATTGCTCGAGTGTCTGATTCGTTCTCTCCGTCTGTCCGTTGGTCTGTGGATGGTAAGCAGAGGAAAACGATAATTCGATTTTCAAGGTTTTGCAAAGGGATCTCCAGAATCGAGAGGTAAATTGAACCCCGCGATCGGAAACAATATTGGCTGGTACCCCGTGGAGTCTGACTATTTCTCTGATGAATACCTGTGCGGTTTCAGGAGCGGAGGGAGTCCCTTTCATAGGGATGAAGTGTGCCATCTTGGACAGACGGTCCACAATAACGAAGATGGTGGAATGGTTCTCGGCCGGGGGTAACTCGACAATGAAGTCGATGGACAACATTCTCCAGGGCCTATCTGGAACGGGTAAGGGTTTTAGTAGTCCCCAGGCCTTGGATCTGGAACCCTTGTTTCGGGTACAAGTTGTACAAGAATCTACAAACCTCCTACAGTCTTCACGTACTCGAGGCCACCAGAAGGTGCGCTGTACCAGGTCAGTGGTCTTGGCAACGCCAAAATGCCCGGCCAGGGCGTGGTCGTGGCAGAGTTCTAATGCGGTTACTCTTAGTTTCTCAGGTACGTAGATTCTGTCTTGGTACCACAATAGTCCATCCTTAACCTGCAATTCCGGCTCGGAGAACTGTCTCTGCCCGGTGGAAGCTTGTTTGATTTGAGTGAACAGGTTCTCCTGTAGAAGAAGGAAATTTCCGGGGGCAAGGATGGTATCAGGCGGAGAAGTCTCCTTGGACTTATGGAACATCCGAGACAGGGCGTCAGGCTTAATATTCTTGGCCCCAGGACGATAAGTAACATGAAAAGAGAACCGGGAGAAGAAGAGTGCCCACCTGGCTTGTCGTGGATTCAATCTTCTCGCGGCTTTCAGGTACTCCAGGTTCTTGTGGTCAGTGAATATTAGGATCGGATGAGCCGCGCCCTCCAGCAGGTACCGCCATTCTTCTAGTGCAGACTTGATCGCTAGTAGCTCCCGATCCCCCACGTCGTAGTTCCTCTCTGCTGCATAAAGCTTGCGGGAGAAGAAGGCTACTGGGTGGAGCAAGGCTTTGACTCCCTGTCTTTGGGACAGTATTGCTCCTACCGCTATTTCGGAGGCGTCTACCTCAAGTACGAATGGTAGTGAGGAGTCTGGGTGTTTCAAGATAGAGGCTGAGGTAAATAGGGCCTTCAGGCGTTCAAAAGCTTCTTGGGCTTCAGGAGACCAGTGAAAACGTGTTCCTTGCTTGGTGAGTTGAGTAATGGGTGCGATAATAGCTGAAAACCCCCTGATGAACTTGCGGTAGAAGTTGGCGAATCCAACGAAACGTTGGATTCCCTTCTTGTCCACCGGTTCTGGCCAGTCCAGGATTGCGGTAATCTTTTGAGGATCCATCTTGATGCCCTCGCTGGAAATGATTAACCCCAGAAATGATATACTCTCTTGCTCGAACTCGCATTTTTCGGCCTTCGCATACAGGCCATGCTGGCGGAGCCGACCCAACACATTTTTGACATGTCTGCGATGAGAATCAAGGGAGGAAGAAAAAATTAAGATATCATCAAGATAAACAATAACAAAGAGGTCTAGGAAGTCCCGTAGAACATCGTTGATAAAATACTGGAAAGTGGCAGGGGCGTTACACAACCCGAATGGCATTACCAAGTACTCAAAATGTCCATACCGGGTACGGAAGGCGGTCTTCCATTCGTCACCTTCTTTGATACGGATCAAGTTGTAGGCTCCGCGGAGGTCAAGTTTGGTAAAGATGGTGGCAGTACCTAGTCTCTGAAATAACTCTGGTACCAGGGGGAGAGGGTAGCGATTTTTTACTGTAATTTTATTCAATTCCCGGTAATCCACACAAGGTCGAAGGGTGTGGTCCTTTTTCTCTACAAAAAAGATGCCTGCGCCTGCTGGGGATGTGGAAGGGCGGATGAACCCTTTTTGCAAGTTCTCATCAACATAATTTTTTAAAGCCCCTTGTTCCACCTCCGTTAAAGGGAAGACTCTACCGAACGGAATCTTTGCTCCAGGAAGTAGGTCGATGGGGCAATCGTAGGCCCGATGGGGTGGTAGAGTCTCTGCCTTTTGTTTACTAAATACGTCAAGAAAGTCGTGGTAAACTTCTGGGATGGATTGACGGGTGCCATCTTCGGTGTCAATGCATAGTAACGAGGCCGGCCCAGGAGGTTTATATGAGCCGCAGGACTGTTGGCAATAGGAAGAAGGAAAGGCAACTATTCCCGTAGTCCAGTTGATAGTGGGATTGTGGGCTTGTAACCAAGGCATACCAAGGATCAAGGGAAACAACGCGGAAGAGATGATGTCCAGACACAAGCATTCTTGGTGGGTTCCAGAGGTGGTAAAGATGGTAGCGGGTATAGGAGTGGTCTCCTGGGTCACAGGTCCGGACTTAATGACGGAACCATCAGCCAGATGGACACGAAGTCCGTGGGTCTTGGTACGAAGGGGAATTTGGTGTTTAATGGCAAAGGCTGAGTCCATAAAGCAGCTGCATGCTCCGGAATCAATAATGGCGGGTACTTGCAAAGTCCTTCCTGGGAGCTGTAATGAAACAGAGAGGGCAAGGTGAGATGTGGTTTTGGCTTGTAGGTTAGTCATGTTAGAAGAAACTGAAAGAAACTTACGAAGCTTCAGGGGACAGGTTCTAACGAAATGTCCGGGGTCCCCGCAGTACAGGCACAGATTATTTATTCGGCGGCGCTGGCGTTCCTCAGGAGCGAGGGATGGACGAAGGAGCCCGAGCTGCATTGGTTCAGGCGTGTCAGATGTGGGAGTTGGAGGTGTAGCAGGAGCCGAGTACAGGTGACTAGGAGCCCGAGGAAGCATCCAGGTTGGGCGGGAGAAGCCAGTGGTCCTCTCAGCCCTCCGTTCCCTCAGACGTCGGTCAATCTGGATGGTTAGATCAATCAACAGGTTGAGTGTCTGTGGTACACCAACTCTAGCTAGCTCGTCCTTCAAGGAATCGGAAAGTCCTAAGCGAAACAGATGGCGGAGGGCGGCATCATTCCAATTGGTATCCGCACTCCACCGCCTGAATTCTGCCACATAGTCCTCCGCTGGTCTGCGTCCTTGTTGAAGGGAACGCAAGGCGGCTTCTGCGGTTACTGAGAGTTGGGGATCTTCGTATAGCTGGGCCAGGGCATCGAAAAAAGCAGCGAGGTTGTTTAGTGATACATCCTTCTGTTCAAAGAGACGGTGGGCCCAGCTCTGAGGGTCTCCAGCGAGCAAAGAGACCACAAAGCCCACCTTGGTGGCCTCTAGAGAAAAGGTACGGGGCTGTAGGGCAAAATACAGTTCACACGAATTCCGGAAGGCCCTAAACTTGCTCCGATCCCCGGAAAATCTTTCGGGTGTAGGAACCTTAGGTTCAGGAGGAAGCATGACCACTGTGGGTGAGGAACTTGTTCCGGCTGTGGAAGCAGAGGCGTGGGGCCCCTCTTGGATGGCAGAGGGATTGGTGAGGACCCGCACTTGTTCTTCCAAGCGGGTGTATCCTTGTTGAAGACTCTTGACTGCTTCAGACAAACCTGCCAGGTGCCGACAGAGTTCCTCCATAGGTGAGGCTCCCTGCCCGGGCTCAGACATGGCTGTCTGCTACTGTCATGTACCTGACGGTGACGAGCCCGGATCTGCAGAGGGAGGCCTCTCTTACGGCTTCCACCGGCGGCCCCTGGTACTGAAGACAGGAGGCACGGAGGTAGAAGGGGTACGAGTGCCTGGCAGGATGGATCAAGGTAGAGTAGAGTCTGAAGACTGGGACGGATCCAGGCACCCAGGAAGTATGGCAGGCTGAACCGGAACCAGGAACACAGCAACTGGACTGGAACTGAAGAGACTGGCTGGACTGGAACCAGGATACAGCAACTGGACTGGAACCAGGAACAAGCAACTGGACTGGAACTGATGAGGCTGACTGGACTGGAACCAGGACACAGCAACTGGAGAGATTGGTCGGACAAGCCGGGTCGGTAGTATTGGCTGACGGCAAGGTACTGGAGGATCAGGCAGAAAATTGGTCAAACAAAGCCGGGGGTCAGAGGCAGGCAGGAAACTGGAAGGGTCAAGGCAAGCCGGGTCGGATACAGGTAAATACACGAATCAGGTCTCTTTGGGTACTACACGCTGTAGAGCAGACAGCAGGGACTGTCTGTCACAGGCATGTTTAAATAGCTCTTCTGGCGCGCTTTGTGGAGCGTGCGCGCGCCCCCGCTAAGCGCGTGCGCGCGCACGTGCTCGCCATCGCGCGCGCGCGTGCCCGCGCGCGTGGACGTGCCCGAGATTCGGAATCAGGAAGTCCAGGAATCCTGTAGCTGACAGGATTTCTATGACAGTGACCCAATGGGCCGTGAAAGAAAGGTAACGTCCCTGTCCATGCCTGCTGGACCATGAGTCAGTCAGCGGTAATATGCACCTTACCGCTGACCGCCCTGTCCAGCGAGGCCAAGACATTGCCTTCCACATGCCTGTAGAGAGCCAGAATAGCCTTCCGTGCGAAAAAGTGGCGTTTGGGAACCTGCCACTGAGGAACCGCACATTGCACAAACTCATGGAAGGGTGCCGAGTCTACCAACTGAAAAGGCAGCAGTTGAAGCGCTAGCAATTTAGCCAAGCTAGCATTCAACCGCTGGGCATGTGGATGGCTGGGAGTGAACTTCTTTCGACGGTCCAGCAGCTGGGGCAGGGAAATTTGCCTGCTAGAATCGGACGTCGGTGTACTGCTAGCAGAGTGCCCGCAAGTACTTGGCTGTGACACACCTAATTCTACACCTTCATTCCTCTCAGAGCAGGTTTCAGAGAGGACTTAAGCTATACTGGGGTTGGAGATCCCAGCTGATGCGGTGCAAGAAGAGGTCAGCTTTGTTCTTTGGTGTGGGTCTTTAAGGTAGGCTTGCCAACGAGCTGCATGGCAGGTCAACATATGTCTGATCAAGCATGTGGTGCCCAAGCGGCTGATGTTTTAGCCACGCGATATACGCTTGAGACATATGTTGCAAACAGCAGCTGTGCGATCTGATGCACTCGCCTCAAAAAAGGCCCACACCAAAGAACTTTTTGAATGACGGGCAGAGGCAGCGCCCTGCACAGGCGGAGCTCTGCGGTGTGATTCCGTCGGTGTGCTGCCCATACGCTGGCCACTCAAGGGCATCCTGCCTCGTTGGAGATGTGCCTCCTCCTCATCCTCCTCCTCCTCTCTCCTATTAGGCACCCACGTGGAGTCAGTGACCTCATCATCCCCTCCCTCCTCATCACTGGAGCCAATCTGGCAGTATGCTGCAGCTGCTGGAGCATGACTGCCAGATTGGTGTCCTTCTTGAGCATCCCCTCTCTCTGCTCTCACGCTGCTGCCTTCCTCTAGCTGGGTATCATCATCAGATCCTTCCAAACGCTGGGCATCCTCCTGGAGCATGTACCCAACACTGTGCTCAAACAGTTCGGGGGACTCCTCAGGAGGAGGGCATGGTGGGTCTAGGGAAGGATTGACTAATGAAGATAATGATACCAGAGAAGAGGATGCTTTGGCAGCTGCTTTGCCAGTACCCTGAGCCTGGGTGAGAGAGGATGAGGAGGATGAGGTGGGCTTGGTCATCCACTCTACCAAGTCTTCGGCATGATGTGGCTCAACATGTCCAGCTGCCGAAAACAAGGACAAGCGTGTCCCATGGCCATGTGCTGATGACAATGCACCGCGTACACGACCAGCACTGTTGCCCCCAGACACAGAGCCTGCTTGCCCTCTTTTTTTGCCTCCTGACTGTCTGCCTCTCCTTGGTTGCCTTCCAGACATTTTAATGGATGGCCTGCAGGGAGATGGGAAAAACAGCAATAAGGGCTACCTTCAGGTGTATATTGTGCAGGAGGCTTAGCAACAATGACACTGACACTGTGCCCTGCCTATCCTTCTCTGTCCCTAAACACAAGGATTGAAAATATGGTTCAGCAAAAAAGTTTTAGAACAGAATAGCACACTGACACTTTCCCTCACTGTCCTACTCTGTCCCTCCCTACAAACAAGATTTAGCACAGAATAGCACACTGATAATTTCTACGAGTGTCCTTCTCTGTCCCTAAACTCAAGGATTGAAAATATGGAACAGCAAAATTGGTTTAGAACAGAATAGCACACTGTCAGTTTCACTCACTGTACCTCTCTGTCCCTCAACTCAAGGATTGAAAATATGGAACAGCAAAATTGGTTTAGAACAGAATAGCACACTGTCAGTTTCACTCACTGTACCTCTCTGTCCCTCAACTCAAGGATTGAAAATATGGAACAGCAAAATTGGTTTAGAACAGAATAGCACACTGTCAGTTTCACTCACTGTACCTCTCTGTCCCTCAACTCAAGGATTGAAAATATGGAACAGCAAAATTGGTTTAGAACAGAATAGCACACTGTCAGTTTCACTCACTGTACCTCTCTGTCCCTCAACTCAAGGATTGAAAATATGGAACAGCAAAACTGGTTTAGAACAGAATAGCACACTGTCAGTTTCACTCACTGTACCTCTCTGTCCCTCAACTCAAGGATTGAAAATATGGTTCAGCAAAATAGTTTTAGAACAGAATAGCACACTGACACTTTCCCTCACTGTACCTCTCTGTCCCTCAACTCAAGGATTGAAAATATGGAACAGCAAAATTGGTTTAGAACAGAATAGCACACTGTCAGTTTCACTCACTGTACCTCTCTGTCCCTCAACTCAAGGATTGAAAATATGGAACAGCAAAATTGGTTTAGAACAGAATAGCACACTGTCAGTTTCACTCACTGTACCTCTCTGTCCCTCAACTCAAGGATTGAAAATATGGTTCAGCAAAATAGTTTTAGAACAGAATAGCACACTGACACTTTCCCTCACTGTACCTCTCTGTCCCTCAACTCAAGGATTGAAAATATGGAACAGCAAAATTGGTTTAGAACAGAATAGCACACTGTCAGTTTCACTCACTGTACCTCTCTGTCCCTCAACTCAAGGATTGAAAATATGGAACAGCAAAATTGGTTTAGAACAGAATAGCACACTGTCAGTTTCACTCACTGTACCTCTCTGTCCCTCAACTCAAGGATTGAAAATATGGTTCAGCAAAATAGTTTTAGAACAGAATAGCACACTGACACTTTCCCTCACTGTACCTCTCTGTCCCTCAACTCAAGGATTGAAAATATGGAACAGCAAAATTGGTTTAGAACAGAATAGCACACTGTCAGTTTCACTCACTGTACCTCTCTGTCCCTCAACTCAAGGATTGAAAATATGGAACAGCAAAATTGGTTTAGAACAGAATAGCACACTGTCAGTTTCACTCACTGTACCTCTCTGTCCCTCAACTCAAGGATTGAAAATATGGAACAGCAAAATTGGTTTAGAACAGAATAGCACACTGTCAGTTTCACTCACTGTACCTCTCTGTCCCTCAACTCAAGGATTGAAAATATGGAACAGCAAAATTGGTTTAGAACAGAATAGCACACTGTCAGTTTCACTCACTGTACCTCTCTGTCCCTCAACTCAAGGATTGAAAATATGGTTCAGCAAAATAGTTTTAGAACAGAATAGCACACTGACACTTTCCCTCACTGTACCTCTCTGTCCCTCAACTCAAGGATTGAAAATATGGAACAGCAAAATTGGTTTAGAACAGAATAGCACACTGTCAGTTTCACTCACTGTACCTCTCTGTCCCTCAACTCAAGGATTGAAAATATGGAACAGCAAAATTGGTTTAGAACAGAATAGCACACTGTCAGTTTCACTCACTGTACCTCTCTGTCCCTCAACTCAAGGATTGAAAATATGGAACAGCAAAATTGGTTTAGAACAGAATAGCACACTGTCAGTTTCACTCACTGTACCTCTCTGTCCCTCAACTCAAGGATTGAAAATATGGTTCAGCAAAATAGATTTAGAACAGAATAGCACACTGACACTTTCCCTCACTGTACCTCTCTGTCCCTCAACTCAAGGATTGAAAATATGGAACAGCAAAATTGGTTTAGAACAGAATAGCACACTGTCAGTTTCACTCACTGTACCTCTCTGTCCCTCAACTCAAGGATTGAAAATATGGAACAGCAAAATTGGTTTAGAACAGAATAGCACACTGTCAGTTTCACTCACTGTACCTCTCTGTCCCTCAACTCAAGGATTGAAAATATGGAACAGCAAAATTGGTTTAGAACAGAATAGCACACTGTCAGTTTCACTCACTGTACCTCTCTGTCCCTCAACTCAAGGATTGAAAATATGGAACAGCAAAATTGGTTTAGAACAGAATAGCACACTGTCAGTTTCACTCACTGTACCTCTCTGTCCCTCAACTCAAGGATTGAAAATATGGAACAGCAAAATTGGTTTAGAACAGAATAGCACACTGTCAGTTTCACTCACTGTACCTCTCTGTCCCTCAACTCAAGGATTGAAAATATGGAACAGCAAAATTGGTTTAGAACAGAATAGCACACTGTCAGTTTCACTCACTGTACCTCTCTGTCCCTCAACTCAAGGATTGAAAATATGGAACAGCAAAATTGGTTTAGAACAGAATAGCACACTGTCAGTTTCACTCACTGTACCTCTCTGTCCCTCAACTCAAGGATTGAAAATATGGAACAGCAAAATTGGTTTAGAACAGAATAGAACACTGTCAGTTTCACTCACTGTACCTCTCTGTCCCTCAACTCAAGGATTGAAAATATGGAACAGCAAAATTGGTTTAGAACAGAATAGCACACTGTCAGTTTCACTCACTGTACCTCTCTGTCCCTCAACTCAAGGATTGAAAATATGGAACAGCAAAATTGGTTTAGAACAGAATAGCACACTGTCAGTTTCACTCACTGTACCTCTCTGTCCCTCAACTCAAGGATTGAAAATATGGAACAGCAAAATTGGTTTAGAACAGAATAGCACACTGTCAGTTTCACTCACTGTACCTCTCTGTCCCTCAACTCAAGGATTGAAAATATGGTTCAGCAAAATAGTTTTAGAACAGAATAGCACACTGACACTTTCCCTCACTGTACCTCTCTGTCCCTCAACTCAAGGATTGAAAATATGGAACAGCAAAATTGGTTTAGAACAGAATAGCACACTGTCAGTTTCACTCACTGTACCTCTCTGTCTCTCAACTCAAGGATTGAAAATATGGAACAGCAAAATTGGTTTAGAACAGAATAGCACACTGTCAGTTTCACTCACTGTACCTCTCTGTCCCTCAACTCAAGGATTGAAAATATGGAACAGCAAAATTGGTTTAGAACAGAATAGCACACTGTCAGTTTCACTCACTGTACCTCTCTGTCCCTCAACTCAAGGATTGAAAATATGGAACAGCAAAATTGGTTTAGAACAGAATAGCACACTGTCAGTTTCACTCACTGTACCTCTCTGTCCCTCAACTCAAGGATTGAAAATATGGAACAGCAAAATTGGTTTAGAACAGAATAGCACACTGTCAGTTTCACTCACTGTACCTCTCTGTCCCTCAACTCAAGGATTGAAAATATGGAACAGCAAAATTGGTTTAGAACAGAATAGCACACTGTCAGTTTCACTCACTGTACCTCTCTGTCCCTCAACTCAAGGATTGAAAATATGGAACAGCAAAATTGGTTTAGAACAGAATAGCACACTGTCAGTTTCACTCACTGTACCTCTCTGTCCCTCAACTCAAGGATTGAAAATATGGAACAGCAAAATTGGTTTAGAACAGAATAGCACACTGTCAGTTTCACTCACTGTACCTCTCTGTCCCTCAACTCAAGGATTGAAAATATGGAACAGCAAAATTGGTTTAGAACAGAATAGCACACTGTCAGTTTCACTCACTGTACCTCTCTGTCCCTCAACTCAAGGATTGAAAATATGGAACAGCAAAATTGGTTTAGAACAGAATAGCACACTGTCAGTTTCACTCACTGTACCTCTCTGTCCCTCAACTCAAGGATTGAAAATATGGAACAGCAAAATTGGTTTAGAACAGAATAGCACACTGTCAGTTTCACTCACTGTACCTCTCTGTCCCTCAACTCAAGGATTGAAAATATGGTTCAGCAAAATAGTTTTAGAACAGAATAGAACACTGACACTTTCCCTCACTGTCCTACTCTGTCCCTCCCTACAAACAAGATTTAGCACAGAATAGCACACTGATAATTTCTACGAGTGTCCTTCTCTGTCCCTAAACTCAAGGATTGAAAATATGGAACAGCAAAATTGGTTTAGAACAGAATAGCACACTGACACTTTCCCTCACTGTACCTCTCTGTCCCTACAAACAAGATTTAGCACAAAGTAGCACACTGACACTTTCCCTCACTGTACCTCTCTGTCCCTACAAACAAGGATTAGCACAGAATAGCACACTGTCACTGACACTCTCCCTACCTATCCTTATCTGTCCCTAAACACAAGGAATCCAGGATTATGTAAAGGAAAAATAATGACACTGTCCCTGCCTATGCTTCTCTTTCCCTACTCCGGAACACACTACACAAGGCCTTTTATAGTGTGGGGCGTGTACTAAACCCCCTCAGCAATAATTGGCCACAGGCATCCTGCCTGTGGCCAATCATTGCTCTCCTCGCTGCCGGCGCTGTGATTGGCCAAGCATGCGGGGTCACAGTGCATGCTTGGCCAATCACAGCGCCTGGATGACACTGCGATGGCGTAGTGCATTGTGGGCTGTTCGCGTCACTCGAATTTGGCGCGAACGGCCCAAATCGTTCGATCTTCGTCGAACGATCGAACAGCCGATGTTCGAGTCGAACGTATGTTCGACTCGAACACGAAGCTCATCCCTAGTAGCCAGTCATTTTTTTTAGGTTCGCCGCAGGTTTTTATAGCGTCGGGTACCCCAATATATTACCTAATAAAGGTTTAACCCCCTTGATCGCCCCCCAGGTAACCCTTTCACCCCCTATCACCACTGTCGCTAAGCGATCATTTTTCTGATCGCTGTCTTAGCGTCGGTGATGCAGATCGGTAGCCAGTAATTTTTTTTAGGTTCGCCGCAGATTTTTATAGCGTCAGGTACCCCCATATATTATCTAATAAAGGTTTAACCCCCTGATCGCCCCCCAGGTAACCCTTTCACCCCCTATCACCACTGTCGCTAAGCGATCATTTTTATGATCGTTGTCTTAGTGTCGGTGATGCAGATCGGTAGCCAGTAATTTTTTTTTAGGTTCGCCGTCAGGTTTTTATATAGCGTCAGGTACCCCCATATATTACCTAATAAAGGTTTTAACCCCCTAATTGCCCCTAGTTAACCCTTTCACCAGTGATCATCATATAAGTGTTACGGGTGACGCTGGTTAGTTAGTTTGCTTTTTATAGTGTCAGGGCACCCGCCGTATATAACCCAATAAAGGTTTAACCCCCTGATCGCCCGGCGGGTGATATCAATTAGGTTTTAGCGTCAGAAAGGGTCTGCGTCACACCCCAGGCAGCGTCAGGTTAGTGCCAGTAACGCTAACACCCACGCGTGAAGCATAAACCCCCCTTAGTGGTATAGTATCTGAACAGATCAATATCTGATCTGATCAGATCTATACTAGCGTCCCCAGCAGTTTAGGGTTCCCAAAAACGCAGTGTTAGCGGGATCAGCCCAGATACCTGCTAGCACCTGCGTTTTGCCCCTCCGTCCAGCCCAGGCCACCAAAGTGCAGTATCGATCGATCACTGTCACTTGCAAAACACAACACACGTAACTGCAGCGTTCGCAGAGACAGGCCTGATCCCTGCGACTCCAGTGCTGTAGGAGGTGATTTCGCCACCACAGTTAAAAAAAAAAAAGCATATATGCCAAAGCATTGGGGCAGCAGGGGCGGAGGAGCGATTTTGCTCCTAATGCCGCGTACATACGGTCGAAATTCCGACGGAGGCTTGCCCGTGGAAAAGTCTGACCATGTGTACGCGGCATAACTTTTGCGGGAAGATGCCCCCATGCTTCGGCATATATAAATGGTGCATGTATGCCCATCATTAGAAGTGGGTGGATGAAGGGCGGTATTCTAATGGTGGGCATACCCACCGATCAATCTTTTTTTTTCGTTCAGCCAACAGGCTGCATGAAAAAAAAGATTACAATACATGTCCAACAAGGACCAGCAACGTACTGTTATGTTGCTGGACTTTGAATGTTTATACCAGAATGATGCCTGCGGGTTTAGGTATCATCTTGGTATCATTCTTTTCAGCCAGCGGCCGGCTTTCATGTAAAAGCAATCCTAGTGGCTAATTAGCCTCTGGACTGCTTTTACAAGCAGTGGGAGGGAATGTCCCCCCCCCGGATATAAAAAGCGCCATTGGGAAATTGGGAAAGCATTTTATCACACCGATCTTGGTGTGGTCAGATGCTTTGAGGGCAGAGGAAAGATCTAGGGTCCAATAGACCCCAGTAGCTGTCATTACCTATTGCTATCATAGGGGATATTTACATTCCCTGAGATAACAATAAAAATGATAAAAAAAAAATATGGAAGCAACAGTTTAAAAATAAAATAAAAAAGCAAAATTAATAATAAAAAAAAAAAAAAAAAAAGCACCCCTGTCCTGCCCTGCTCTTGCCCAATGGCGAACGCAAGCGTCGGTCTGGCGTCATATGTAAACAGCAATTGCACCATGCATGTGAGGTATCACCGCGAAGGTCAGATCGAGGGCAGTAATTTTAGCAGTAGACCTCCTCTGTAAATCTAACGGGGTAACCTGTAAAGGCTTTTAAAGACTTTTAAAAATATATGTAGTTTGTCGCCAATGCGCGTTTGTGCGAAATTTTAAAGCATGTCGTGTTTGGTATCTATGTACTCGGCCTAAGATCATCTTTTTTATTTCATCAAACATTTGGGCAATATAGTGTGTTTTAGTGCATTAAAATTAAAAAAAGTGTATTTTTTCCCCAAAAAATGCGTTTGAAAAATCGCTGCGCAAATACTGTGTAGAAAAAAAAATGCAACACCCACCATTTTATTCTGTAGGGCCTTTGCTTTAAAAATATATATAATGTTTGGGGGTTCAACATAATTTTCTTGCAAAAAAAAAATGTTTTCATGTAAACAAAAAGTGTCAAAAAGGGCTTTGTCTTCAAGTGGTTAGAAGAGTGGATGTAAGCTTCCTAATGTTGTGTATAAAATGCCAGAACAGTTCAAAACCCCCCCAAATGACCCCATTTTGGAAAGTAGACACCCCAAGCTATATACTGAGAGGCATGTCGAGTCCATGGAATATTTTATATGTTGACACAAGTTGCGGAAAAAAGACAATTCTTTTTTTTTTTTGCACAAAGTTGTCACTAAATGATATATTGCTCAAACATGCCATGGGCATATGTGGAATTACACCCCAAAATACATTCTGTTGCTTCTCCTGAGTACGGGGATACCACATGTGTGAGACTTTTTGGGAGCCTAGCCGTGTACGGGACCCCAAAAACCAATCACCGCCTTCAGGCTTTCTAAGGGTGTAAATTTTTGATTTCACTTCTCACTGCCTATCACAGTTTCGGAGGCCATGGAATGCCCAGATGGCACAAAACCCCCCCAAATGACCCCATTTTGGAAAGTAGACACCCCAAGCTATTTGCTAAGAGGTATTGTGAGTATTTTGCAGATCTCGCTTTTTGTCACAAAGTTTTGAAAATTGAAAAAAAAAAAAGAAAAAAAAAAAATGTTCTTTCTTCATTTTCAAAAACAAATGAGAGCTGTAAAATACTCACCATGCCTCTCAGCAAACAGCTTGGGGTGTCTACTTTCCAAAATGGGGTCATTTGGGGGGGTTTTGTGCTATTTTGGCATTTTATGGCCTTCGAAACTGTGATAGGTAGTGAGGAGTCAAATCAAAAATTTGTGCCTAGAAATCCTGAAGGTGGTGATTGGTTTTCGGGGTCCCGTACGCGGCTAGGCTCCTAAAAAGTCCCACACATGTGGTATCCCCGTACTCAGGAGAAGCAGCAAAATTTATTTTGGGTGCAATTCCACATATAACCATGGCATGTGTGAGCAATATATCATTTAGTGACAACTTTTTGTAATTTTTTTTTTTTTTGTCATTATTCAATCACTTGGGACAAAAAAAAAATATTCAATGGGCTCAACAGGCCTCTCAGCAATTTCCTTGGGGTGTCTACTTTCTAAAATGGGGTCATTTGGGGGGGTTTTGTGCTATTTTGGCATTTTATGGCCTTCAAAACTGTGATAGGTAGTGAGGAGTGAAATCAAAAATTTACACCCTTAGAAATCCTGAAGGCGGTGCTTGGTTTCCGGGGTCCCGTACATGGCTAGGCTCCTAAAAAGTCCCACACATGTGGTATCCCCGTACTCAGGAGAAGCAGCAGAATGTATTTTGGGGTGCAATTCCACATATAACCATGGCATGTGTGAGCAATATATCATTTAGTGACAACTTTTTGTAATTTTTATTTTTTTTTTGTCATTATTCAATCACTTAGGACAAAAAAAAAAAAAATTCAATGGGCTCAACATGCCTCTCAGCAATTTCCTTGGGGTGTCTACTTTCCAAAATGGCGTCATTTGGGGGGGTTTTGTACTGCCCTGCCATTTTAGCACCTCAAGAAATGAGATAGGCAGTCATAAATTTAAAGCTGTGTAAATTCCAGAAAATGTACCCTAGTTTGTAAACGCTATAACTTTTGCGTAAACCAATAAATATACGCTTATTGACATTTTTTTTACTAAAGACATGTGGCTGAATACATTTTGGCCTAAATGTATGACTAAAATTGAGTTTATTCGATTTTTCTTATAACAAAAAGTAGAAAATATCATTTTTTTTCAAAATTTTCGGTCTTTTTCCGTTTATATCGCAAAAAATAAAAATCGCAGAGGCAATCAAATACCATTAAAAGAAAGCTCTATTTGTGGGAAGAAAAGGACGCAAATTTCGTTTGGGTACAACATTGCATGTCCGCACAATTTACAGTTAAAGCAGTGCAGTGCAAAATTCTGAATTCACCTCTGGTCCTTTAGCTACCAAATGGTCCGGGGCTTAAGTGGTTAATTACCACCTTAATCAGCCACAGAACCTGTGTAATTAATGTGTGTCCTGGATTAAAGGGATGATGTGGCAACCCTAGTATATATGTATGTGTGCATGTATGTGTTTATATCAGTGGCGGTGCGTCCATAAGGGCGCACGGGAGCTGCCCCCTCTCTCCAGCCACCCCCTCTATCACCAATAGATAGATTCATGCATAGCATGAATCTATCCATGGCCGCCGCTACCACCCCCTATTTAGGCGTCCAGCCCCTTTTCGGACGCCGGACACCTGAATTACAGCGGCGGGGGAGTAGTTTTTAAGCACTAATAGGCTTCAAAATAGGTGAACTGCAAGCACCATGCTGAGCGCTCGCAGTCCACCCAGGTGTGATAGGAAAGCAAATGAATATTCACTTTTCTAACACTGAACCGCCTCTCCACCAATCAGGTGCTCAGGTCTGTTACCTGTCACCTTATTAGCTGAAAAGACAGGCGCCGCTATTGGACAGGATGGGAGAAGACGCATGGAGGACACCGCTCGTCGCTGTCACCCGCTGCCCCACCGAAACAGGGTAAGTGCAGGGCAGACTGCGCATGGGCGGGGTCACAGTGGCTATGTTTGATGGCACAGTGGCTGCGTTTGATGGCACAGTGGCTGCGTTTGAGGGCACAGTGGCTGCTTTTGATGGGCACAGTGAGGCTGCAATTGTTTTTTTTAAATAATTTTTCAGTTTGCTTGCGCCCCCCCCAAAAATTTTGAGCACCAGCCGCCATTGGTTTATATGTGTGTGCATATGTGCATTTATATATATGTGTGTGTGTGTATATATATATATATATATATATATATATATATATATATATATATATGTGTGTGTATGTATATATATATTGTGAGGGGGTTAGCTCGGCAGCGGGTGTGTGTGACCCCCGAGATGGGCTCCCCACACAAAAACAGGCCCAGCAAACGGAGGTTGTGGTTTTCAAAATCAAAAAGGTGCGGTTTATTTTCTATTTACAGTGACAAAACACAGCAAAGCAAAAGAAACATAAACAAAATAAATCCTGGTCAACTTGACCTCTGACTAAACATACAGGTTTCCTAACTAACAACTGGGATCAGCCTAGTGCTGTCCTAGTCCCTAAGTCCCTGGTTTTAAATGTCCAAGCAAATAGCCACACAGGCTTTGTCTCACCGCACAGGGGTTCACTCTCCCTAGACAGTCCACACAGGTCTGGGTCCAGGCATGAGCTAACATCTAATGAAGCTGGGAGTTCTTATAGAGGCCTAAATGAGCTGACAAGCTTCAGCTGGTCTCATCAACTCCCTGTCTGCACGACGCCCCACACTCTCCCTAGAGGTATGAGTCATCCATGAGCCCACTAGCCTCAGCTGGGCTTATACAACTCTCTACCTAGTTGTATAAGTCGGCGTAAAGCCTGAATCTGGGCGAAATATATCTACCCCCCTGGATGCAACCAGGTGACTTTACCTTCCTGCTGTCACATACCCCCCCTCTTGTTTTAACCTCGGGGTTGGAACACCAGCAATCAGGCATTCATGTACTCGAGACAAAGCATCCACATTCCCCATTTGAACGCCAGGGCGATGCTTTACTGTGAAGTTGAATTCCTGGAGGGCCAGGAACCACCTATTCACTCTTCTATTTGTTTCCTTGTTTTGAGCCATCCACTTTAACGGAGCGTGATCCGTAACCATGTCAAAGTGCCTACCTAGCAGGTAGTACCGAAGGGAATCTAGAGCCCACTTCACCGCTAAACACTCCTTTTCAACGGTGGCGTAATTTACCTCATGGGACTTCAACTTCCTGCTGAGGTAAATGACTGGGTGCTCTTCCCCGTTCCAGACCTGGGACAATACTGCTCCTAACCCCACATCTGACGCATCACTTTGTACGACAAAGTCTTTAGAGAAGTCGGGTGAGTACAACACTGGCTGGCTACATAAGGCTTGTTTCAAGAATTGGAATGCTGCCTCAGCCTCGGGGGTCCATTTAATCATGACCGACCCTTTCCCCTTCGTCAGGTTGGTTAGGGGCACAGCCTTAGAAGCAAAGTGGGGAATGAATCGCCGATAATACCCAGCGATTCCCAGAAAGGCTCGTACCTGCTTCTTGCTGTTGGGACGTGGCCAACTCTGGATGGCCTCGACTTTGTTGAGTTGGGGTTTTATTACTCCCCTCCCAATGGTGTACCCAAGATATTTGGCCTCCTCCTGCCCAATGGTACACTTCTTGGGGTTAGCCGTAAACCCCGCTTCCCGAACAGAGTCCAGGACTGCTTGCACTTTTGGCAGATGTGAGGCCCAATCTGTGCTATGGACAATTACGTCATCCAGGTAAGCCGCAGCATACTTCCGATGGGGCCTCAGCATCTGGTCCATTTTCCGCTGGAATGTGGCCGGCGCATTCTGTAACCCGAACGGCATTCTTTTATATTGGAACGCCCCGTCTGGGGTTACAAATGCGGTTTTCTCTTTGGCCGACTTGGCCAGGGGGATTTGCCAATACCCTTTTGTGAGGTCAAGAGTCGTCATGTATCGGGCTGTTCCCAGCCGGTCGATCAACTCATCTATACGTGGCATGGGGTAGGTGTCAAATTTTGTAACTTTGTTCAACTGACGAAAATCGTTACAAAATCGCCAGCTCCCATCTGGTTTAGGCACCAACACAATGGGACTAGACCAATCACTTTGGGACTCCTCTATCACCCCTAAGTTCAGCATTTTCTGTACTTCCTCCCGTATTGCCTCCCGTCGGGCCTCTGGGATCCGATAGGGTTTTAACTTCACCCTTTCACTGGGCGGGGTAATGATGTCATGCTCTACCCCAGATGTTTGTCCCGGCAGCTCAGAGAATACCTCCTTGTTGCGAAGCACAAACTCCTTAACCTCCTGTTGTTGGGGTTGTGACAAGGTGGCTGCTATTCCAACCTCAGGAATCACGCAACCAGTTTGAGCTGGTGACCAAGTGTCTGCGACTAGGGACTCTCTATCCCTCCAGGCTTTCAACAGATTAACGTGATAGATCTGTTCGGGCTTTCGCCTTCCTGGTTGTCTGACCTTGTAATTCACTTCGCTCACTTTTTCCATTATCTCGTAGGGGCCTTGCCATTTGGCAAGGAATTTACTTTCAACCGTAGGGACAAGTACCAGTATCCTATCCCCCGGGGAAAAGGTACGGGTCTTGGCTCCACGGTTGTACACTCTCTGCTGTGCTAACTGCGCTTGGGCCAAATGTTCCTTCACGATGGGCATTACCTGTGCAATTCGGTCTTGCATCAGGATGACATGCTCAATCACACTCCTGTGGGGAGAACTCTCACTTTCCCAAGTTTCCTTGGCAATATCCAACAGCCCTCTTGGGTGTCTCCCATACAGTAACTCAAAGGGGGAGAATCCCGTAGAGGATTGGGGCACCTCCCTAATAGCAAACATCAGATAAGGAAGTAGACAGTCCCAATCCTTTCCATCTCTATCCACCACTTTCTTCAACATTTGTTTTAGGGTTTTGTTGAATCTTTCAACCAGCCCATCGGTTTGGGGGTGATACACAGATGTACGTAATTGCGTCACTTTGAACAATTTACACAGCTCCTTCATAACCCGGGACATAAAGGGTGTACCTTGGTCCGTAAGCAGTTCTTTACAAATACCCACCCGGCTAAACACAAGAGATAGCTCTTTGGCTATGGTTTTGGCCGAGGTATTTCGGAGAGGGATCGCTTCTGGATAACGGGTGGCATAGTCCATTATAACTAATATGTACTGGTGCCCCCTAGCGGACTTGATTATAGGACCTACCAAATCCATGGCGATCCTCTCAAACGGGACCTCAATGATGGGTAGAGGGACCAGCGGGCTACGGAAATGTGGCATCGGGGCCGACCTCTGACACACAGGGCAGGAGGAACAATAATTTTCTATGTCCTTCATCACCCCCGGCCAATAGAATCTCTGTAATACCCTCTCTCGGGTTTTCTCTGTCCCCAGATGACCTCCAAGAATGTGCCCATGGGCCAACTCCAACACCAACTTCCTGTAAGGTTTGGGCACCACAAGCTGCTCAACGGTTTCTTCTGCCCTTTTTGCCACCCGATACAGTAGGTCCTTCTCTACGCTGAAGTATGGGTAAGTGCAGGTATTATCTGGGTTCACTAACTCGCCATCTATTTTCACTACGTTTTCCCGTGCCTTTATTAGGGCGGGGTCTTTCAACTGTTCTGTGGCAAAGTTTTCCCTGTGAACCTCAAGATCAGAAAACTCCACAGACGGTAGGTTTTCGTCTGAGGAGGTGGGCTCCTCTCCAGTTTCTTGAGTCTCCCCTGCCAATACTGATAAGGGAAATTCCGGAGAGTCCTCACCACTCTCAGGGGAGTTCTGGCTATCACATTCCTGGTACATAGGGGCACCAGTGGGGGGCTCAGGATCATCCCACAGTTCCCAGAACTTCGGAAAATCCCTTCCCACAATGGCGTCATGCGGTAACTGAGATACTAAGCCCACTGGATGAGAGAGGGTACCTTTGGGGGTCTCGAAACACACTGTAGTCACTGGATACTCTCGGGTGTCCCCATGCACACAAATAACAGCTACCTTGCTATTCCCAGAGACCTCTGTTTTAACTAACTCAGCCTTTATCAGGGTCACAAGGCTACCTGAATCCAGCAATACCACAACATTTCTACCATTAACACACATTTTGCATAAATGTTTCTCAGTTCCTCGAATGGCAGTGCATGCGACTGTCGCACACAGCGACTGACGTCTGCCCGTCAGAAAGTCACACTGCATGGGTTCCTCCACAACCGGGCAATTGGCTGCAATATGTCCCGCTTGCCGGCAGCGGTAGCAAACGATCCTTCTTGCGGCCTCTTGAGCCGCTGATTTCCCAGGCTGTTCTCGCCAAACTTTGGGTATAGCTCCCACCCTCTCACTCTCTCCACCCTCACCCCTTGGAATCCTCTTATCCGCCCCTGGGGATGGTCTGGTCTTAGGGTGGAAAGTCCGAGTGTCTCTGGAAGAGGCCGTCAGGTTCTCTGTAGCCAAGTATTTCTCCACACGATCCACAAGACCATCGGCCGTCTCTGGGTCTCCATGGCTTACCCACTTTTGGATGGCAGTAGGAAGAGCTCTCAAAAACCGATCCATTACAACACGTTCCACAATCTTTGGTGCGGACAAAGTCTCTGGCTGTAGCCACTTTCTGCTCAGGTGAATGAGATCATACATTTGAGACCTGGGGGGTTTTCCAAGCTGGAAAGTCCAGTTATGCACACGCTGAGCCCGGACAGCCTGGGTGACACCCAGCCTTGCCAATATTTCAGCTTTTAGCATCACATAGTCTTTTGCTTGGTTAGGCTCTAGGTCATAGTAAGCTTTCTGCGATTCACCAGTTAACAGAGGAGCCACCAGTCCAGCCCACTGCTCCTCAGGCCACTTTTCTCTTTCAGCGGTCCTTTCAAATGTGGTCAAAAATACCTCTGGATCATCCTCTCCAGTCATTTTTGTCAATAAATGACTCACCCCAAAGGACGCGGTATTAGTGGGACGGCTTTCCTCACTGGTCTGCGGACGTTGCTGCATTACTGCTTCCATCTGTTGTTGTAGTCTCTGCTCTTGCTTCTGCAACAGGTCTATGAAGCGGGCCTCAGATTGCTGCTGGGCTTGTTGCTGAGCCTCCAGACTCTGTTGCAAAGTTGCGTTTGTCTGCTGCTGGGCTGCAAGGCTCTGTTGATGAGCTTGCTGCTGGGCTGCGAAGTTCTGTTGTTGAGCTGCAAGGCTCTGTTGATGAGCTGCAAGGCTCTTTTGCAAACCTGCATTTGTCTGTTGTTGATTGGCATTTGCTAGAGCCAGCTGCTTCAGTATCTCCTCCATGCTGGCTTAAAAAAAAACTGCCACTGGTTCTCCACCAACTGTGAGGGGGTTAGCTCGGCAGCGGGTGTGTGTGACCCCCGAGATGGGCTCCCCACACAAAAACAGGCCCAGCAAACGGAGGTTGTGGTTTTCAAAATCAAAAAGGTGCGGTTTATTTTCTATTTACAGTGACAAAACACAGCAAAGCAAAAGAAACATAAACAAAATAAATCCTGGTCAACTTGACCTCTGACTAAACATACAGGTTTCCTAACTAACAACTGGGATCAGCCTAGTGCTGTCCTAGTCCCTAAGTCCCTGGTTTTAAATGTCCAAGCAAATAGCCACACAGGCTTTGTCTCACCGCACAGGGGTTCACTCTCCCTAGACAGTCCACACAGGTCTGGGTCCAGGCATGAGCTAACATCTAATGAAGCTGGGAGTTCTTATAGAGGCCTAAATGAGCTGACAAGCTTCAGCTGGTCTCATCAACTCCCTGTCTGCACGACGCCCCACACTCTCCCTAGAGGTATGAGTCATCCATGAGCCCACTAGCCTCAGCTGGGCTTATACAACTCTCCACCTAGTTGTATAAGTCGGCGTAAAGCCTGAATCTGGGCGAAATATATCTACCCCCCTGGATGCAACCAGGTGACTTTACCTTCCTGCTGTCACAATATATATACAGTGTATGTGTATGTATGTGTGTTTACATGACCCCCTATATGTGTATGTAGTGGGTATGTACTTTTCCGGGTGTAAATTTAACTGGCAGAGACACCAGTGATGTGTAATTTCCTGCAACCAAGCAGGTGGCGCTGTCACCGTGGGCTGGGGGTTGAGCCATTGCTGTGTGCCGGGCCTCCTTTTTGTCCTCTCTCGGCAGTGGTATGATGGGGCGGGGAACCCGCCGTGCTTGCTGGGAGAGCGTATAAAGGGGCCGGCCATCTTTGTCACGGGGTCGAGTCCCAGGCACCTTCAGCCTGTGGGCGGTGGTTCGTGTCGGTCCTCTAGGCGGTCTAGGCCTAGAGGACAGCCGGAGGTCGTGTTCCATCTCAGGCACCTTTAGCCTGGGGTGAGGTACTGGTACTCGAGAGGAGGTCTGGAGCTCAGTGCCCATCACTGAGTTCCACGAGGGAACAAGGTCCTAGGGAACCCAGGGATTGGGAACCTGAATCCGGAAGGCGTAATGGACCGGGGGGAGCTCCTCACTTGAAGACCGGGTGCAGCAGATTGCCAGTGACAGGTGAGCCTCCCATCGGAGACCGCCTGGAAGGAAATTCCCCCTCGCTCGGAGACCGCAACCCACTTTCAGGAAGGAAAGTGGAGAGTTTATTGTGTCTGGGCCTACTCGCACCCCCCCCCCTCTTTTTCTGTTCTGTTCTCCAAGAGAGTTCAACTGATTGTGCTCATTCAAGAAGAATAAAGGAGTGTTGGACTTTAATGGTGTGGGGCTTTTTCCTGACAGACATTGTTCAAGGTAATCTCAGTGGAGGCTCTAGGTGCACAGCACTGACCCGAAGCTAAAACAAGAACTTTGCTCACACCGCACTGACACCTGTGGTGAAGGCTAGGCGTGGTGTCCCCGCTCCCTCCCCTCTAAGGTACCCCTAGACCAGAGACAGACGAGCTGAAGTGAAGAGGGGAGTGAGGAGGGCGCTACATGTACAATCAGAACCGATTTTTTTTTTTGCTTGTTCATAGTACCAGCAAAAAAATGCTGTTCCACTGAAAAGCGATCCATGCTCACATCGCTTTTCAGAGGCATTTGACAGACGGTAAAGAGGCAATATGTTTCCTCCTGACCTCCTGTTTTAACCCCTTAAATGCATCATCACTATGCTGCAACTGCATGCAATGCACACAGTTGCAGGGTGGTTGCAGTGCAGCCCCATTCACCTAGGGGTATACTTCAAGGGTGCCCTGGCTGGAAAAAAATTGAGAAACACTGGCATAGAGGAACCAATCTCTCCATTTTCATCCTGCAGCCGCTGAATGCCTGCGGGAGGGAGAGGAGGAGAAGCGGGGGTAAATGGAGAAATCGGTTCCTTTTTATGCAGCCACCCACTTGCGTCCGGGTCCTGTTGTTCCGCCACCGGGCTCTGAGAAAAAAGCCCTGTCCGGGGGGTCACGGGGGCCCTTCATGGTTTCTTGCATCGGGGCCCTGAAGGTTCTAATTACGCCACTGTTCCCTCTGACAGGTCACCAGGCCTCTCCCGAGACAGCAATCTTCCATTACTCACCTTCTCAGTGTGACCGATCCTCCCCTGGCTTCCTCTCGGTCAGAGCGGGTACCCTCCCCGGGCACCGTGGGACTCCAATGGGCGAACTGTAGACCCAGTTAAAGGTACTGGGCCTACCTGGAGCGTTGCAGCCTCAGGCCAAAGGTGCCCAAGACCTCTAGGCCAGTCACCCTACCCCCGAGGGGCACACCCCTCCGGCTCCTACTCCTCCTCCTCCAAACACACCGACCACCCGCGTCTGCCCCTTATGTACCCTCTCCCGGCATGCACAGCAGGCCGACTACGCCCACCGTACCACTGCCGAGAGAGGACACCCTAAGGCCAGCAATGCCACCCCCGGCTCAACCTTGACCCGATATGGCAGCGCCACCTACAGGCCACAGGGGACCATACACCAGGCAGCACCACATAGGCAGAAGCGAATACCTAGCAATCAAAGTGGTCTGAGCCTGGCTAATAGGCATATAACACCCCTAAAAAGTAAAAGGACGCTACATATATATATATATATATATATATATATATATACACATAAACATGTATAGTTATTATTTATATCAATATTTTAGCTTGCTATTTCTGATATTAGGAAGAAAGAAGCCTCTTTCCTCACATCACAGCAGCTTCTCACCCATATTCTCCACCTCTGAGCTGGAGAATCTGGGAGGAGATATTTTACAGAGATGGCCAGTGAGATCTTCAGGTCTCACCTTCATAAACTGGCCATCTGTGTAAAAGTGAAGGGCAGAAGGGTGTGCCCTGTGATGAAAAGTGAAGAACATCTTCTCCACTCCTCATCTCAGCTTCATAAACTGGTACACTTGAGAGATCATCAGGATCTCAGCTCTCTGTTTGATAATTGTGCACCTGACTGTCTATCCTGGTTCCAGTGACCAGTGCCACCCAAAAGTTTGGAATTTCCTTCCTTTTCAATCCCAGTGATAATAGACACCAGGACAACAAGTAGGAAGGGGGAATCTTCCTGATGGGGATACGAACGGTAATAAACAACTGGCACAGGTTGTAACCTAAATTTATACCCCCCATTCAAAAGCTACCTAACTACGTAGCTGGGTTGAAAAAACACATTGAGCTTAACCAATAGAAAATAAAAACCCTATAAAGTATGATCCAATTTGCTCCAACAACAGATACAATGCTTCCTGATCTCTCTCTTATGGCAATTGGATATTCCCTGGATCAGCAGTTGCTGTTATTACCTATAAATGTAGTGATATTTTGTGCATTTAGGAATGCATCCAGCTCTTTTCCAAGCAACCAACCAAGCTAACAATTTTTAGTCAAGAAGTCAAGGAATATAGGTAACATGTAAAGTGCAGATGCCCACAGCAATGAACTTTCCATTTTGCAAGTTTTAGGTCAGAATTTAGCCACCAGCTATAATAAAACAGGTGAATGGACAATAGTACAAAACACAAGAAGGTCTACTGCACCACCTAGTGGTAATCCATGTACAGCACATTGTGATTATCTTTGTTTTATAAATGCCATGCCTTGAACATGGATCAACTTATTGGGGGAGTGTTACTAAAACTGGAGAGTGCAAAATCTGGTGCAGCTCTGCATAGAAACGAATAGGCTTCCAGGTTTTATTGTCAAAGCTTAATTGATGAAGATGAAATTAGAAGCTAATTGGCTACCATCAGGCCTGGACTGGGACAAAAAATAGGCCCGGGCATTTTAGACCGAGCAGCTCATGGCATATTTACCGGGAGGCATGGAGAGCATGGGGAGGCGGAGAATGTGGGGGGTGAAGAACATGGGGGAGTGTGGAGAGCACTAGGGGGTCCAGAGAGCACTAGGTGGGCCAGAGAGCACAGGGGGTGAAGAGAACGGGGGGGATGGAGAGCACTAGGGGGAGCCGGAGAGCACAGGGGAGTTGGAGAGCACTGGGGGAGTCAAAGAGCACTGAGGGGGCAGGGCCCAGGGGGGGGCTGGAGAGCACAAGCAGGGGCAGAGAACACGATGGCGGAGAGCACAGAGGGGGTCGGAGAGCACTGAAGGGGTGTGGACCACGGGGGGGCTGGAGAGCACAAGCAGGGGCAGAGAACACGGGAGGCGAACAGCACGGGGGTGAAGAGCACAGGGGGGTGGAGAGCACTATTGGGGTCTGAGAGCACAGGGAGGGGCTGGAGAGCACTGGTTGGGCCGATGAGCACAGGGGGGCCTGAGAGCACTGGGAGGGGTTGGAAGGCATAGGGGGGCTGGAGAGCACTGGTTGGGCCGATGAGCACAGGGGGCCTGAGAGCACTGGGGGGGCCGGAGAGTAAAGGGGGCTGATGAGCACTGGGAGGCGCTGGAAAGCATGGGGGTGCTGAAGAACACAGGGGGCCTGAGAGCACTGGGAGGGGCTGGAGAGCATGGGGGGCTGGAGAGCACTAGGGGGGCCGGATAGTGCAGGGGGCTTATGAGCACAGGGAGGCTGGAGAGTACAGTGGGGCTGATGAGCACAGGGTGCCTGAGAGCACTGGGAGGCGCTGGAGAGCATGATGGTGCTGAAGAGCACAAGGGGGCCTGAGAGCACTGGGAGAGGCTGGAGAGCACTGGTTAGACCGATGAGCACTGGGGGGCCTGAGAGTAAAGGGGGGCTGATGAGCACAGGGCGCTGGAGAGCACTGGGAGGCGCTGGAGAGCATGGGGGTGCTGAAGAGCACAGGGGAGCCTGAGAGCACTGGGAGGAGCTGGAGAGCATTAGGGGGGCTGGATAGTGCAGGGGGCTTATGAGCACAGGGGGGCTGATGTGCACAGGGTGCCTGAGAGCATTGGGAGGCACTGGAGAGCATGGGGTGCCAAAGAGCACAGGGGGGCCTGACAGCACTGGGAGGGGCTGGAGAGCATGGGGGGCCGGATAGTGCAGGGGGGCTGATGAGCACAGGGTTGCTTGAGAGCACGGGGGGGGGGGGCTGGAGAGCACTAGGGGTTGCCGGAGAGTACTGGGAGGGGGGGCTGGAGATCACTGGGGGGAGGCTGGAGTGCAGTGGGGGAGCATAAGAGCCGGGGGGACACCTGTGAGCATGGTGGGAGCCTAAGAGCACTAGAGGGCAGTAGAAGCTGGATAGGAGGAGCCACTGCATACACATGTAGCGGACAGGGTCGCCCGACCCCCACCACACTCTATTAAAGTTCTCGCTCGCAATGTCTCTGGTCTAGGGGTATGATGGGAAAGGGAGTGCGGCCGCTACGCCAGGCCTCCACCACAGATGTATAAGTGGTATTAGCAGAAGTTTTTTTACCTTCGGGCCTGCATTGTGTATCGGGTCCTCCCTCCAGGAGTCATCTGCCAGGAAACGAGCCTCACACCGTTGCAAGTCCAACACTCCTTTATTTGAACATAGCATGGACTTACTTGCTTTACAAAACAGAACAGGAGGTGTGAATGTGTATATAGGCCCAGACACAAGTTCTTTCCTCCACTCTCCTCCAAAGAGTGGGCAATGGTCTCCGCACAAGGGAATTCACCTTCCGGACGGTCTCCGACAAGAGGCTCACCCGTCACCAGCAGTATGCTACACCGGGTCTTCAGATGAGGAACTCTTCCCGGTCCATTACGTCCACCTCGGATTCAGGCGTCCATCTCCAGAGCACCCTAGGATCCTTCCCTCGCGGAACTCAGTGTTGGGCACTGAGCTCCGGACCGCCAACCGAGTACCTCACCCCAGGCTAAAGGTGCCTGAGGTGGAACACGACCTCCGGTGGTCCTCTAGGCCCAGTCCGCCTAGAGGACAAACACGAACTCCGTCCGAAGGCTGAAGGTGCCAGGGACAACAAACCCCGTGACAAAATGGCCGGCCCCCTTTATACCTTCCCCCGGCATGCGCAGCGGGTTCCCCGCCCCACCACACGGCTGCCGAGAAAAGACAAAAAAGGATTCGACCCAGCAATGACTCGTCCGTCGGCCCAAAGTGACAGCGCCACCCGGTGGACCGCCGGAGATACACCACTGGTGTCACCGCAAAAATTCAAAATTACTGGCGGGAAAGTAAACACCCGCTACACACACATTAGAAGAATCCATCTCTTTATTTTTCTCCTACAGCCTCTGAATGCCCACGGGAGGGAGAGAATGAGAAGCAGGCATTCAAAGGCTGTAGGAGAAAAATAAAGAGATGGATTCTTCTACTGTGTATATGCAGTGGCTCCTCCGATCCAGGCACACGCATGAGGAGCCACACTCACATTTCCTCCTGTCTGGCGGCCTCGTCTCCCGTCCCTCTTCATGGTCACAGGTAACGTGACCTGTAGTCTCCTCCACCCGGCCTGACTGCAGGTTTCTGCACAGATGGCAATGTAAATCGCGAGCCGAAATCGCAAAAAGTAGTACAGAAACTACTTTTTTAAATCGGTGCAGCGCCGCAGATGCGGCATCGCACCAATTAGGACCATGTCATTGCCGGCAATTGCTGCCGATTTGACATGCGATTTGACATGTCAAAACGCAGCAGTGTGAACCAGGGCTTAATGTCAATAAAAGCCTTGCTTTTAAGAATTTTATATTTAATCTGTTTGTATTATCTTGAGTATACTGTATACATAACATGGAACTAAAACCTGAAATACTTACCTCTGCTTCAACGGTCCCTCACCAGCGCCAGCATCTTCTCCCTGGCTTCTTCTTAGTGCTGGTCTTCAGCCATCTAGATTGGCTGGTGAGGGATGACAACACTCACGTGCACACAGGCACTATGAGTACGCAGACTGGACTGCGTATGCGCAGCTCAGTGTATATTCTGCAGAAGACTGCGAGCAGGCAGGTAGGTATATTTTATTGCAGATAAGACATTGCATGCCTCTTCTGCAATAAAGAGCCTGCCTGTTTTTTTAGACTTTTGTTCCCCTTTAAAGCTGAACTCTGGGAATGAGACAAAATTTGCCTTTGCAGTGGACCCCCACATGGGTTAAGTTTTTGTGTAGGTATCCTCTGCCCTCTATTGTCAGCTGCTAGTGTCACACTGTAATGTAAAATTATATACATATCATTTCCTGACTTGGGGGTTGTTGGGAAAGATCCTGAAAGGAGGAAGTGGAGAGAGAGAAGGTCTCAGCCGCATGTACTGTCCATGCTACTAATACCAGATCAGAAGAGATGTTTATAGAAGTAAAAACAGATGTGACCTGCCTCAACCCTAATATAACAATGGCATGCCTCCATCCCTTAATATATTGTAGAGAAAACTAAATAGAGCTGGGACTGTGCATGAGGCATGTCATTGTGTATGCTAATATATATATGTAGCGGGCATTTAAATTTGGAGGGGAGCATCTGGGTTATTCAACCCAGATGTACTGATTGTTAGGGAATCTGAGAATCCCTTTTGTGGTTCTTGGAGGACTCTGGTGGTGCAAGGTTCCCTGTGGCCTGCAGGTGGCATTGTCGCCCTGGGCCGGAGCTGAACCTGCACCGCAAGACTGTTCCTTTTTGTCCTTTCCTGGCGCTGGTACAGCGGGGCGGGGAACCCGCTGTGACGCAAAGGGAGAGGAGATAAAAGGGGCGGACGCCCTGACCTCAGGGTTCAGAGTTGGAGGACGCGGCCGCGCCCAGGCACCTTCAGCCTGGGTGCTGGCGTTCTCGGAGTTCCGGGCCCAGGTGCCCTTGACCTGGCCGGAGCGAGGGATAGAGTCCATCCCAGGCACCTTAAGCCTGGTGTGAGGTACTACGGCCAAGGCCTGGGACCCAGTAACTTCGACTGGGTTCCACGAGGGTGGAGGAGTCCGAGGGGCCCTAAGGTGTTGGGACCCGTATCTGAGGTGAGGAGGCCGGGGAGTGTAACCCCTCCGAAGAGCCCTGTACAGCATTAATCCGGTGACAGCGGGGCCTCTGGTAACTCTCTTTGAGGGATGTCTCCCCCCTGACAGGGCCTGCAACGTAGCGAAGGTAACTCCAGTTCCAGTTCACTAGAGTCGCTGGAAGAGCCTCTGAAGCCAAAAAGTACATTTTACAGCCACTGGGCTTAGCAACCGTTGGTGAAACCTCAACGGTTTAGTTTTCTTTGAGGATTGTGACTTGACCTACTCCCCACCAATACTGAACTGTTCTATGGGTCTCAAACTGTCTGCTCGCAAAGGACTAATCTGATGCTGGCCTTCACCTCTACATGCAGTAATCTAGAGGACATGGGCCGTGGTGACGTGGGGCCGTGGTGCACCTCGCTCTCCCCTTCAAGGTACCCCTAGACCAGAGCCAAAGTAACCGCTAAAGAAGAGAGAGAGGGTGAGGCCGCTACACGTGGGGGCTCGTAAGTCCGGGATGTGTGTTTCGTGTATGGAGCTGAGAACGTCTGTGTTTGGACTTTGCTGCCCGATGTATGGGAGGAGTCTGGCCTTGTGGAAGTAGTCACGTGGGGATTCTGGCGCGAGTTGGTCAGTGCGCAATGGAGCAGCAGACAGTCGGGATGACCTCAAGTACCCCGTGGATTCCGGTTCCTTACCCCACGAAGATGACTTCCTTTGCTGCTTCCATAATGGATACAGGAATAAGACTTAGGCCCCGAGGACATTTGGCTCTGTATGTGTGCAGAGACATAGAGGCCCTCGGTGTGATCTGTCCCGGCTGCTCGGGACTGGTGGTCAACTTGAAGCCATTCGGGCGATGTGAGGCCTGCAAGGAGTTTCTTTTTGAGGTGGAGCCATTCACAGAAAGGCCCCGAGCCTTCCACCTCAACTGCCTCACAGGTACCGCCACTCCGGAAGGGGAGATCCAGGCCTTTGCAGAGATTTCTGTGCGCGCTGACCAGGGCAAAGAGAGTGCCCAACCAGAGACTGAGATTGAAAAATCCGAGGATGCTGCTTCGGTCACCACAAGCTCCCTGCTCCCGCCTCCGAAGAGGAAAGTCGGCCTTGTACAGGCATCCTATGGTCGTGGAAGAGCTTCGCCCCGCCGCTTGCCTGGCCTGGATGGATCCGGAGGGAAGAGCCCTGGACATCCCTGTTCTACTGAAGGCCCTGGTAAGCCAGGGGTTGGGACTGTGAGTGTGGCTGGAGGTGTCAGGAGTCCATTGTCGGTGGAGCCCGTAAGGGAGGGTGATTCCGTATCTACTGGGAATTACCTGCCCACAGAAATGTACGACACCTCCGACCTAGAGTCGCTGTCAGATGCTGGCGATGATGGCGAGATTGAGGTCTTTCACCGCAAGGGTTGGGACAGGATGCCATTACCCGCGCTCTGTGCGCCAAGGGATCTGCCCATGTCTACAGGGGATAGTACACCCCGGGTGGAGGTCCCGGAGCCCGGGGAGAAATCTGGTCTCCTGCCTACCCTTTCATCCTCTGAATCACCTACTGCTTCATCTGTTCCGGTGGATGGGAATGCAACGTTCATTACTGCGGGCTCCTAGGTCCAAGCCAATGGAGGTAGTTAAAGTGCCTCGGCATCCGGAGTCCATTGTCCAGCCTGGAGAAGGAGACCGTGCCACAATACCACCTCTGGCCCGGCTACAGCGGCTCTTCTGTCAGAGGGTTGCCCGTGAGTATGGGTGGGAGTACCCCTACCTACCCCGGGACTTGCTTTTTGAAGTGGAGGTCCTGCGGCAGCGATGGTATGATGAGTTTATCTGGGAAAAGCTCAACGTGCCCCATGCTCGCCGATACCTTTCGTGCTCATCCCCCGTGCCCAAGAACTTCAAGGACTGTAAGGCGGAGTGGATGTTGGGTCGGCACATCAATGCGGACAGAGTGCTTATTTGTCGCAAAGACGGAGAGAACATTGAGTATAATGTGGAGACTTTCGATAAGCACAGCACTTGAAGCCCCTGTTCCTGCCGCACCCAAAGTTATACCTTTAGGAGGAAAAGACTCCTGTATGCTCTGTTTGTTGTTCATTGCTGAACTTACCGGAACACAAGAACTGTGCCCTAGTTTTTTTTTAATTATTTGGGCGTTTTACTCTTTGGAGGAATAGGAGCTGTTACTGTTTGTTCTCCCTCTTTCTCCCTGCACCGCAAAGAAGATAATTACTTTGGGGTGTAGTTAGTGTAGACACAGTGAAAGAAGAAGGAAAGTTGTCTGGAGGATTTGACAAGTGTCATTACCGTGGCGCTGTCACCAGGTGGCAGTGCTGCGCAACGACTGTTTTTTTTTTACACTCGCACCACCATACTCATTGGAGCGAATGGGCCTTTTCAAGGACAGGCCCGTTCATTCCAAGAAAACACACATTGTGGTAGGATGTTTGTTTTTTTCCCTTCTGCAGGAGATTCATCTGTCAAGGCTGCTGAGAATGGGTGGTCCTTAGATAGCCAGAGGGAGGATTGTACATATGTAAATGTCAGAAGTGTGTTATTGAAAGTTTTATAGTTTTACTGTTTATGTTTTCCCTTTCACATTCTAGGTCTTGGCACAATTCAGGACTAAATTGTATGGTTTAGTTTCTGGGCGGAGCTCATGTCACCACCTTTGTGGGATGTGAGTTTGGACCAGACACTGGGGACCAGTGTCAAATCACAGGGGGGAGAGTGTAGCGGGCATTTAAATTTGGAGGGGAGCATCTGGGTTATTCAGCCCAGATGTACTGATTGTTAGGGAATCTGAGAAGCCATTTTGTGGTTCTTGGAGGACTCTGGTTGTGCAAGGTTCCCTGTGGCCTGCAGGTGGCGTTGTCGCCCTGGGCCAGAGCTGAACCTGCACCGCAAGACTGTTCCTTTTTGTCCTTTCCTGGTGCTGGTACAGCGGGGCGGGGAACCTGCTGTGACGCAAAGGGAGAGGAGATAAAAGGGGCGGATGCCCTGACCTCGGGGTTCAGAGTTGGAGGACGCGGCCGCGCCCAGACACCTTCAGCCTGGGTGCTGGCGTTCCGGGCCCAGGTGCCCTTGACCTGGCCGGAGCGAGGGATGGAGTCCATCCCAGGCACCTTAAGCCTGGAGTGAGGTACTACGGCCAAGGCCTGGGACCCAGTAACTTTGACTGGGTTCCGCGAGGGTGGAGGAGTCCGAGGGGCCCTAAGGTGTTGGGACCCGTATCTGAGGTGAGGAGGCCGGGGAGTGTAACCCTTCCGAATAGCCCGGTACAGCATTAATCCGGTGATGGCGGGGCCTCTGGTAACTCTCTTGGAGGGATGTCTTCCCCCTGACAGGGGCTGCAACGTAGCGAAGGTAACTCCAGTTCCAGTTCACTAGAGTCGCTGGAAGAGACTCTGAAGCCAAAAAGTACATTTTACAGCCACTGTGCTTAGCAACCGTTGGTGAAACCTCAACGGTTTAGTTTTCTTTGAGGATTGTGCCTTGACCTACTCCCCACCAATACTGAACTGTTCTATGGGTCTCAAACTGTCTGCTCACAAAGGACTATTTGTTTGCCGTTATGGAATAAATAAGTGTTGGACCTTTTCAGTGTGTGGTACTCCAATTACTGGGAACAAAGGGGGGTTATCAGCAGAACAGACTTGGCTCTGAACGTATACACAGCCCGAAGGTAATCTGATGCTGGCCTTCACCTCTACATGCAGTAATCTAGAGGACATGGGCCGTGGCGCACCTCACTCTCCCCTTCAAGGTACCCCTAGACCAGAGCCAAAGTAACCGCTAAAGAAGAGAGAGAGGGTGAGGCCGCTACATAAATTAATGTATCTAACTGTAAATTGATTTGATGTCACAATCCCAAAGGGTAGTCCATGGATATATGAAACATATTGTATCAATGAATAATAATAATGTAATATAGTGTAATCATAAAGGATTAACATATCAAATATATAATAATATTACCGCATTTAATATGAATGATCAATGGACATGATTGGTACAATCAATACAGAATATATAATACATTGATTATACAGAATGCAGATTAATAAAAATGATTCACATGATGAGAATACAAACAATAGGTAATAATGTTATTGAAATTCATAATTTGGGCGAGCTTGTCTCGGCACCCTTGATTTGGAAACTCAGCGCGTTTCATGGCTTACAGCCAATCATCTGGAGTAAGATGCACGATTATTAAAAAAAGCCCACAGGCTATGCCCAGCTGTCACCTACCTGGTGGAGATCGAGCTGCAGAGGGGGCTTCTCTTGCACCTCCTGTCCAACACCCCTGATAGTGGTGACAGGGAGTGGAGGACACAGAGTGGCACGAGGGCCGATGTAGCAGATGGCTCTGGCTGGGACTTGGCAGGAACCAGGTAGCTGCAGAGTGCTGGGCCGGAACTGAGAACAGGAGTTCCATGTCGCTGGATCAGCAGCTGGAAGCGTAGCCGGGACGTAAGCCAGTGGGTCATCAACAGCCGGACAGAGCAGGTACCGAGACGTGAGGCAGAGGCAAAGACAGGACACAGGCCAGGTTCGGTACACAGTCGGGCAATGAGGCACAGGAACATCAGGCAGAGGCGGAGTCAAGCACAAGCCGGGGTTACAAGTAGCCAGGCGGAGGTCAAGAGGAAGGTTCAGGCAAGCCGGTCAGGTTTACAGGAAACTGGTACAAATCAGGTAAGTCAGGCACTAGCTGAAAGACCACTCAGCAAAGTGTGCATGTCACTGGCAGGTTTAAATAGGCAGACCGGCGCCAATGCGCGCATGCGCCAAAACATGTCCTTTCTTGTGCATTTCTTGGAAAGTGCACGTCTGCTAATGGCTGCGTGCTTGTTCTCCGGGTTTCTCTTACACCAGCTTCTATATTGGGAATAGGCGGTAGCCTAGGATGAGCTGTGTCATCTGGGGTTGAGACGGGAGACCCCCTATAAACCGGAATAAGAACCAGGGGGGCAACAGCCATGGAGCGGACACGGCCAGCAATGACACAGTCCCAGAGGGTGATGTATGTGCATACTTAACATGCACCCAGTCCTATGGTGTGAATATAGTGTGAATGATGCCCTTCCTTGTCGTGAGATCATGTTTATGCAAGTATTTATATGATCTGAGAGGGCCAGTTCACACCAAAACACAGTGCGGGAAACCCACAATCTGTTTGCGTTTCCTGCACCGCATTCAAAATGCACTGCAGTTGCAATCTGCAGCTGGTCTATATGTTAACTTAACGACACCCAAAATGCAGGTCGCAAACGCAGTGAGTTTGCCTGCACCAGATCGCATGATACAGTAGTACCATGCAATCCGTTTGCGGTGTGTTTTTTAAAGTAGTGCATGCGCTATTCTTGGTGCGGTCCGGCACAATTTCAGCCCATTTAAATATATGGGCTGAGATCGCAGTGCAACCGGATAGCATCTGAATCTCAAAGGAACCCACAGTGCATTTCTGTTTGATTCATTGTGTCAACTGGTCCTAATGTAGTTGTCCATAGCTTCTTGAGTGTATTGCTATAGAGTATCTCTGTCGTATTACTATCTCACATGCACATGGCCAGATAACTAGGACTGCATTCCAGACTGGTTGGGTAATGGCTGGAGGGCAGGGGAGGGCTGGTAGCCTTAGGCCTGGGGGGCAAGTCCAGTCAAGTGGCCCACTGAACCGCCGAATCAGCTCACCATCTATGGCCCACCTGGTTTTTCAATGCAGCCTCACCAGTGCTTATAAGTGCAGCCAACTCCACTGCCCATCAATGAAGCCTGATCACTGGGGCAGGTTACATGGGGTGTATGGTGGGGGAGATGGGGGGTCAGCTAGGGGTGTCAGGGTCTCTCACCTCAGCGATCTCAGCAGGTCCTTGCAAGCCACGGTCTCCTGGGGGGGGGGGGGGGTAACGCTCCTGATCCAGGGGTCAAGTTGCAGCCAGCGCCCAGCCCTGCGTTCCGACTCCCTGGCACGCCCTGCCTCTGTCTGCTTCCAAGAATCGGAGTTGTAGTTTCCTCTGCGCTGCTGTGTTTTCCACCCACCGGAAGCTTGAACGCGGACTACAACTCCCGGAATGCAACAGCTAGTGGTCGGCCGCCATGGCCGTGCTCCCGGCCCTACTTCCTAGACCAGAATAAAAAAAGGAAATGGTAGCGGGCAGAGGCTGCCGGCCATTTTGATCATAAGTTAGGGCGGCCTGGGAGGCAATTGCCACTCTGCCCCCTGGCCCAGCCCTCCCCGGCTGGAGGGTCTCCTCATTACTGCAGATCTTGTCTTCAGGTCTCCGACACAAAGACAAGTGCTGCATCATCCTTAGGTGCCCTGCAAAAGGACATTGTTGCAGCATTCATCTTGCGGTATCTCTATGACAAACTATATATTCCCGAGTATATGTGCACAATTCCACCAGGATTCCTATCTGGGTCTTTGCTTATAATACCTGTTTGTACATTGGCTTTAAGTACTGTTATTAGCTCTTCTTATATAAAGCTTGTAATATTTCTATACTAGTGTGGATCTATATGCTTAGACCCCTTTCATACTGGGGCGTTTTTCAGGCGCTAAAAATAGAACCTGTAAAGAGTCTAAAAAACCGCTCCCCTGCAGTCTCAGTGTGAAAGCCTGAGTGCTTTCACACTGAGGCGATGCGCTGGCAGAGCGTTAAGAAAAAGTCCTGCAAGCAGCATCTTTGGAGCAGTGTATGCACCACTCCTGCCCATTGAAATGAATGGGCACTGCTGCCGAAGTGCCTGCAAAATCGCTTCGGCAGCAGCGCTACACGGGTGCATTTAGCCCCTTCCTCGGTCGCTAGCAAGGTTAAAATTGCCACCCTAGCGGCCGAATAGCGCCGCTAAAACTAGCAGCGTTTTACCGTCAACGCCCGCCTGCTCCAGTGTGAAATCAGCCTTATGGCTAATGTTATATGCTGGTTGCAGTAGTTCTTCTGCTTCCAATTACTTTGATTAGATTACTGGTTCAATCCCCTCCTGTCCTGGGTGGAGGCACTGCTAACTTTATTATCGATCCCACTCTTTCACTTAGTGAAGGTTCTGGTTTTCTTATTTAGCTACAAGTTTAGCACAATAAGTCCTCTTTCACACTGGGGCGGGCATGTGCGGTGGCGGTATAGCGACCCGATTTTCAGCGCCGATATAGCGCCGTATTTACCGCGATATTCGGCCGCTAGCGGTGTGGTTTTAACCCCCGCTAGCGGCCGAAAAAGGGTTAATACCACCCGCAAACCTCGCATGCAGCCGTGGTTTGCAGGCGGTATTACCGCGGTGTCCCTTTGATTTCAATGGGAAGGAGCGGTAAAGGAGCCCCTTCCTGCCCAGGACAATTTTCAGCTTTCATCGCTGTTGCACTTTGAATGAAAATTGCGCGGTCATGCAACACTGTACCCAAACTAAATTTTTATAATTTTCTTCCCACAAATAGAGCTTTCTTTTGGTGGTATTTGATCACCTCTGGGGTTTTTATTTTTTTGCTAAAAAAACTAAACAAACTAAAAAAGACCAAAATTTTTGAAAAAAAATAAGTTCTTCTCAGTTTCTGTCATAAAATTTTGTTTTCCCCTTCACTGACGGGTACTAATAAGGCAGCACTGATGAGGCGGCACTGATGAGGAGGCACTGATATGTAGAATTGATGGGGACTGATAGGCGGCACTGATATGCAGCACTGATGGGCACCAATAGGCGGCACTGATATGCAGCACTGATGGGCACTGACTGGCACTGACAGGCGGCAGTGATTGGCACTGACAGTCGGCTGTGATGGGCACTGACAGGCGACACTGATAGGTGGTACTGATTGGCACTGACAGATGGCACTGATGATGTGGTACTGATGTGTTACTGACAAGTGTTACTGCTGGGCACTGGCACTGTGGTGGGAACTGATTGGCACTGGCAGTCTTTTATTATGGGGACACTGCTGGGCACTTATTGGCATGTGATTGGCACATCTGTGGGGGCTGTGCTGATAGTCAATGTGCTGATTATCAGCATAGACCCCCCCCCTCTGACAGGGAGAGCCGCCGATCTGCTCTCCCTGACAGCGCAAACCGAGGAATGCCGTTTACCGCCACTTCCTGGTTCACACAATGATCAGCTGTGATTGGTCACAGCTGATCACGTGGTAAGAAGTCTCTGACAGAGGCTTCTTATTACGATCAGAGATGCGGCGTCTCAAACTGACACCAGATTCTCCACCAGGACATTCAGAACTCCAATTGTCAGAATCTCCAACAGGACTCCCAGAACTCCTAAGCCTCGTACACACGAACGAGTTTCTCGGCAAAAACCAGCAAGAAACTTGCTGGCAGAGATTTTTTGCAGAGAAATTCGTTCGTGTGTATGGTTTCTCATCAAGAAAAGCGACAAGAATCTCGACGAGAAAATAGAGAACCTGCTCTCTATTTTCTCGTCGAGATTCTCGTCAGCCTGTTTCTCGACGAGAAAATTGTGTGTGTGTACACTTACCTTTTCGCCGGGAAGCCCGCGCATGCTCGAAATGACTTTGACGCATGCGCGGTAGCTTCCTAGGCATAGGTAGGGTGAACCAAGATGGCGGCGACGGCATCGAATGTGACGAGCGCATGCTCGTCGTATTCGATGACGTCACCACGTTCGCTCCATTCAAAGAACCGCGGGTTCTTTGAATCGAGTGTCTGTACACTCGGCCGGGACAAGTTTCTTGTCCAAGAATCTCGTCAAAAAAAACGAAATTTTTTCGACGAGAATCTCGGCCGTGTGTACGAGGCTTAAGTGTCAGAATTTTCAACAGGACTCCCATACAGGTCCTGCCCAGACCAATTTTCTGCTTTCAGCACTGACACACTTTGAATGACAATTGCACGGTCATACAACGCTGCACACAAATGAAATTTTTATCATTTTTTTCCACACAAATAGAGCTTTCTTTTGGTGGTATTTAATCACCGCTGGGGTTTTTATTTTTTGCTAAGCAAACAAAAAAACAAAATCATGTTTCATAGTTTGTTATAAAATATTGCAAACAGGTAATTTTTCTCCTTCATTGATGTACGCTGATGAGGCGGCACTGGTGGGCACTGATTGGCACTGGGGTGGGCACTGACAGTCTTTTATTATGGGGACACTGCTGGGCACTTATTGGCATGTAATTGGCACAGTCTTTTATGATAGGCTGCACTGGTGGGCAATGATAGGCACAGATAAGGCGGCACTGATGGGGACAGATAAGGCAGTACTAATGGGCACAGATAAGGTGGCACTGATGGCCACTGATAAGATGGCACTGATGGCCACTGATAAGATGGCACTGATGGCCGGCACTGTTGTGCACTGGTAGGTGGCACAAATGAGCAGGCGGCTGCTCTCCTTGATCAGGACCGATGTCCCTCTGACAGCCACCGGTGATCGGCTTTCTTTTTTCTACTCACGCTATCAGCGTGAGGAGAAAAAATAGCCGATTACCGGCTCTGTTTACATCACATGATCAGCTGTCATTGGCTGACAGCTGATCACGTGGTAAGGGGTTGGGATCGACCCCCTTACTTCGATCTGGGATCAGCCAAATCTCATTGACTCGCTGATCACAGGGCACGCAGGCCGCTCGAGAACGGGAGGACGTTCATGGACACCCTCCCGGCAAATTAGGTCCATGCTGTAGCCGTCTTTTGGCTATAGTGCGGATCTGAATTAGTTAAAGCCTCTCAAAAGCTGCAGGTGCTTCAAGTGAGCTTTGTCATAGACTTCTATGGAGGCTTTGAAGACGCTTTGAAGCACCACTAAAGCTACATGGAGTATAATTTTTGAAGCAAAGCTGAAGAAAAGCAAACACAAGGTGTAAACAGGACTGTAAGCTAGCCATTTTATTTGGTGACAGGGGCTTTGACTGGTGTTCAGAGTAGGATGACCAGACATCCCCGGTTTTAGGGGACAGTCCCCGGATTGAGGACACTGTCCCCGGACCAAGTCTGTCCCCGGTTTTGTCCCCGGATTTGGGCTGGGGCAATTTCAAAGACAGTCAGTGCAGAATAAAAAAAAAATCTGAATTACACACCCCCGCACACTCCACCGCTCCTACTAGCTTAGGGGGGTGTATTTTTTTCCATTATCTGTGCCCCTTTCTGATGATCATGTGCTGGTCGGAGCGGAGAGAATATTTCTTCAGTTTCGGGTGCATGCCCATTCAGCTCCGCTCGCATGTTCTTCTGCCTTGGCTCAAGTCCCGACCAGCCACCTGCTTGCTTATCTCTTTGCCTTCCCTGGTGCAGTGATCTTCCTCTGCTCCACACCCAGTAGTAGTCGGGGCCCGGAGAGTAAGACTTGACAGGCTGTGAGGCGGGCAGCGATAGTCAGAGAGTCGCTGATTGCCGCCATTACTAGTAAAAAAAAAAATGTCCCCGGATTTCATTTTAAAAATCTGGTCACCTTAGTTCAGAGAGCTTTGTTTTGAAGCAAGTGTAAACTAGCTCTCACTTGAATAAGTGGTAATGCCCACTAAACATGACAGGGGGTATCATTTTTGCTGTAGCGTGTGTACCAACCCCTGCAGCCAACGTGTTAGCATAAGGTAGGCATTTAGGGGGCAGTAAAACTGCTGCTCACCAGCTGTTTTGAGATGTCCCCAGAAGAGGGACTGAGGGGAAATCTTCCAATGGGGACACTAGGTCTTGTGACAACCAGGTATTCCCTCACTGTTTTGGTTGTGGGACAGGACGGGAAATCTCCCCAATGGGGAACACATAGCATATAAAATCTGAGAGTGTTTATAAAACTCTATGATTCTATCCAAAATTAAAAAGTAGCCTTTAGTTCTACTTTAAGTTGACCTCCACTACTGACTCTAAAAAATGTCACAAACTGACAAAATATCTCTGAAATGTCATGAATTTCACTAGAATTCAATGAAACTAGATATCCCCAGCAATGACAACTTTTCATTCCCCTCAGATGTATTCAGAGCTCTGTCCTTATATCTAATAACCGTGCCTGCCTCATGAGGAGAGCGCTCCCTTACATAAACTATAGCTGTCTGTGTATATCCGTTTTATAATACTGCCCCTAGCGGTGTCCACTGTCATCTGCGCGAAGTATCCCCACATTACACCTATCCCGCCTCCACCAATATGGCGGCCGCTCCCAGCCTCCGCCACCACCAACATGGAGGACCTTCTGCAGACGGAAGTGGGGGTGACCTTTGGGCGGAAGTGAAGCTTGTTGACATCTGATGCTGGAGTTGCCAGGAAGGGTGGAGGTATTATTGTCTGTACGATTTACCAGAAGAATGATCCCGAACGAGGAGACCTCGGGCCGGAAGAAGGAAATAGAAGGGAAGCTGAAGCAGGTTGTGTGTCATGTTTATCCCTCAAGGGTAGGCGGAGGGCTGGAGGAAACCTGTGGACAGGGCTTTGTACCAGGCAGACATGGATGGAATATTTCTCCTGGGATGAATACATGTCATTAGTAAATCCTGAGTGCTGCCATAGCTGGACTCTCCTTCTAAATGTCATGCTGATCTCTGGGCTTTATTACTGTCTGACCTGAAACCAGTCTACAGATTTGGAGCACAGACAAGGAATGATCTGGGATGTGTTTGGACCCAGGATCTAGCCCCACATGTGAGATCCTGCCGGGAAGCGGTTACCTGTATGGGCCAATCATCTACGGTAGGGGTAGACAACCTGAGGCCCTCCAGCTGTTGTGGAACTACATTTCCCATGAGGCATTGCAAGGCTGGCAGTTACAATTACAATCAGAGGCATGACGGGACTTGTAGTACTGCAACAGCTTTTTCTCTGGCCGATGCCGATATTTAGAAATCGGGGCAGCCGATGGCCGATATATGATGCCGATTTTTGCAGCCGATATTTTAGGTCTATTTTTATTTTTTGGGCAGGTGGCACTGGTTGACACTGGCAGTTGGCACTGACAGGTTTCACACTGAGCTGATTTGTCAGTTTCACGGTTACACTATATTTAACTGAATGCAGAGAGAGACCAGCTGTCAGAATTGAGCAGTGATGTTGGGGTGGGCGGTGCCCTGCAGCTATCAAACACCAGCTAATGATTGGGCTGCTTAAGAAAGTGGGCGGGCCACATACACGTAGCGGCCCGCCCAGATCTCATTCCATTGGCTGGTGTTTGATAGCTGCTGGGTCCCGTCCACCCCCGACATCACGCTGAATTCTGACACCTCCTCTCTCTGCATTTAGTTTCAAACGTCAGTTTCACACACTGTGTGAAACTGCCAGTGGAGTGTGGGGAAGGGTGGAGTGCGGTCAGTAATCGTCCGAATTTGCACAAAAAACGGCTAATGCCGACTTCTTAAAAAAGGCCAACTATCGGCCGATATATCGATAAACCTCTAATTTACATACCACCTGAAGCCTGACTGGAATACTCCCAGGACGTTTCTAAGTGGGGTTAAGCCCTCGTTCACATTGAATACGGCCTGAAATCGCACGACTTCAAAGCTGCATGTCAGTGCGACTTGAAAGATATCTGTGCAGCTTCATGTACAGATGTCTATTGAAGCCGCACCCAAAATCACCAAAAGCAGTGCAGAAACTACCTTTCAAATCGGTGTGGTGCCGCACTAATTGGAACGGTGCCATGACTGGCAATAGGCTGCGACTTTTATTGCAATTTGACAAATCGCATGACAAATGGTTCCAATGTGAACGAGGGCTTAGTCATTACTGCTCACCTGCACCATCACAGGAGTGAGCTCTCTCTTTCTGATTCAAACCCCCATTACATGCTCTCTCTCCCCTGATGCAGTAGCTCTGAGCTCAAATTTGAGAGCTCACTCTTATGATGGTGGAGGTTTGCAATAATGACTACTTCTCACGTAGCAATGTCCTGGGAGGTAGGTAAATGGCCTTCACCTATAGCAAGGGCATTATTTACATTTAAGAAAATATAGGAACCAATAGGTTCCAAACCCGCACACATCAATAACAAATAAACTACAATTAGGATCTGCGTGTTGTAAAGTGTAAAAAAAACACCTATGACGTGAAAAGAAACAAAGGGACCCGCGCTCTTATATCATAAATTACATATCACCATAGTGAACAAATAAATACATCTTCGTTTAAATTATAAAAAATACATAAAAATTGTGACGTCCATGTATAGATCCCACACGTGAAAAACATCCTCAAAAGAGAACCAAAGAGGGTGGTGTTTGAGATGTCACTTCCTGTCAGCTAGAATGCAGCGTGAGAGAAAAAAAGCTGATCACCAGCTCTTGTGTTAGGGACATCGGCCCCGAAGAGGAAGAGGCACATCCGCCTCATTAGTACCCCCTGCCAGTGCCCACCAGTGCAAAAAAGTGCCACTTATCAATGGCCGCAAGTGCCACCTATCAATGCCAATCAGTGCTGCCTATCAGTGTCACCAGTGCCGATCAGTGCCCATCACTGCCACCCACCAGTGCCACCTATCAGCGCTTACCAGTGCCACCTATCAGCGCTTACCAGTGCCACCCATCAGTGCAGTCCATCGGTGCCCATCAGTGCAGTCTCATCAGCGTACATCAATGAAGGACAAAAATTACCTGTTTGCAAAATGTTATAACAAAATATAAACAGGTTTTGTATATATATATATATATATATATATATATATATATATACATTTATTTATTTATTTATTTATTTATTTTTTAATTCGGTCTTTTTCATTTTTTTTTTACAAAAACTAAAAACCGCGGTGATCAAATAGCACCAAAAGAAAGCTGTATTTGTGTGCAAAAAATTATAAAAAATGTATTTGGGTACAGTGTTGTATGACCGCACAATTGTCATTCTAAGAGTAAGAGCGCAGAAAGCTGGAAATTGGTCTGGGCAGGAGGGGGGTTTAAGTGCCCAGTAAGCAAGTGGTTAAATAAATTATTTGAAATACTGCACCATGAGAGTGTTCTTTCCTCTCCCTCTCTATATGGAAAAACTGGAGCTTTGAATACGACACACACACACACACACAATGGATGACAGCAGCGGTTTGGATTAATTCCTCTGACCTCATGTATGACATCTTGGGTTTCCCCTTTTGAGTAATTTGACTCCCTGTAATTGGGGTCAATTAACGTTATTTATGTTTGGGATCTATACATGGACTTTGGACAGTTTTTATGTAACTTTTATAATTTAAATGAAGGTGTAGTTATAGGGCTGAAACAACTAATCGATTAATCGGCCAGTAAAATAATGGGGATAAAAAATAACTAAAATTAGCTCTTTATAGTACAAAAAGAGCAAATTGCTACTGTAAATATTACTTTCACTATCCCACAGTAAAAAATGAACCCCTTACAGTAGATTATTTGCTCTTTTTGTACTAATTTTAGTATTTTTAACCCCATTATGTTACTAAACATCTCAGGCCTGGGTCACACCTCCTGTGTTTTTTGGTGCGTTTTGCAGAAACACACTACAGATCATTTACATGGTTTCCTATGGGACACGTTCACATCCATGATTTTTTTCAGCTGCTGCATATTTGGAAAGGGCAAGGACTTTTTTTTAACAGAAAACAATGCCATTTTGTTTTTTTGGTTCAATATACTTCAATGGAGAAGCTGCAGAAAAGCATGTAATGCGTTTTTGCGGCATTTTGTGTTTTTTTAATCTGCCCAATAACAAATTGGCCCAAAAAATTGCAAATATGAAAATCGCAGCAAAATTCCTTTTTTTTTAAGGTTATTAACCGAATAATCGATTAATCGACACAATAATCGGCCAACTAATCGATTATGAAAATAATCTTTAGTTGCAGCCCTATGTAGTTATATTATTTAAATTTAGTTAGAGCTGCACAGTTGGTTTTTATTTACAGACTCCCCTTATCTGCAGTAGCATTTTTATTTATAAAGGTGAACTAACCCTTTAAAGCCCAGCTGCAGAAATATCAAATATCCACCCCTGTAGTGGAGACCCCCCCCCTACACCTCACTAATGGCTACACCATTAGTGAGGGTCATGTCTGCTCTACTGTAAGGCCCAGTTCACACTTGTGCGATGCCAGACATCGCATGTAATCCGCAGCGCACTGCTGTTCACATTACAAGCGATGTCTGTGCAGTGCAATTTCAGTCATACAGATAGTAGGCCTAAGGCCCCTTTCACACTTGTGCGATTTCAAAGTCACCCGATTTTACCGCGATTCGCGGCCACGATTTCAAGGAATGCCTGTGTAAGTGGCATCAAAATCGTACCAAAGTAGTGCAGGGACTACTTTGAAGTCAGAATGACTTGAATTCGTACTAATATTAATGGTTATCATGGGGAACGACTTGTCATGCTACTTTGCAGTCCCAAATCGTGGGACAAGTCATACAAGTGTGAAAGGGGCCTTAGTAGGCCTGACAGTACAAGGTTTGCAGATATCCAGCTAGATGCCTCTGTTAAGTTGCACTGTACCTCAGGGCCTGTGCACACTATTTTTTGGTTTCTGAAGAGAAATTTATGTTTAGATTGCTCCTCAGAGAGCATTCGAAAAATGGGGAAGAGGTGTTGCATTGTCTCCTTCACCGCCTGCTTTATCCCCCTAAACCCCACACTAGCGTACACACAGTTGCAGTGCACTTGCAAAGCAGCCCTATTCATTTAAATGGGTCATGTTCAACAGGGGTATATTTCCTGTGTACACCCATTCGCCACTGCCTCTACAACTGAAAAGGGAGCACTTTGGAGGGTGGGTAGCAAAAATGTGGCTCAACCATGGAGTTTTACTGTCGCTCACCCTCTATCCCAACTGCAAGTGTGAATGAGCCCTAAAAGATGATAGTTGACACTTCAGTTAATAGTGTTCTAGTTTTTGGGGTCAGCATTGACAGCCTTCATGTTACTTTAAAGGGCAGCAGGGCAGCAGGCAATACAATATGTCTATAGGGTTGGTGACCACTGATTTATTATTATTTTTTTCTATCAGGAGGAAGAAATGTTGACATTCATCAAAGAGAGTCTAGAAAAGAGTGATCAGCTAACCAATAACATGGTGAGTATGAGACAAGGAATGGGAGGTGGTTCATAGTGAATGAATGGGCTTTGCTAGAGCCTCTTGTGTCTATCTTCCAGGTGTCCATCCTTTCTTCCTTTGAGAGCCGATTAATGAAGTTGGAGAATTCTATCATCCCAGTGCACAAGCAGACAGAGACACTGCAGCGCCTACAGGAAAATGTGGATCGTACCCTTTCCTGTCTGGACCACGTCATTAGCTACTACCATGTAGCCACGGAGACTGAGAGGGTTATCCGAGAGGGGTAAGAAAGAAAGGAATGGGGTTTCTTGAATGTGCAGTGCATTTTTATTTATTACACATGATGAAAAACAGATGGTAAGCATTGTGTACATACCTGTCATAGCCCTTATTAATTCATAGTTACATATTTAAAGGGTTTCGGCACCTAATTGGAAATATCAGAAGATTCTTGTGAAGTCTCTTCTTAACACGACTGTCGCTAATTTAATTTAAAAAGCTCCGCCTGCAAAGAAAAGAGTTCAAAGCATATCATTCGTATTGGATACCTGGCCCCCTTCTGTGTGCAGTGGTTCCATCCGCTGGCTCCTATGTCATACTGTAGTAGAATATAGGAGAGGGGAATGTGCCACACGGCACATTTGGAGACCAGGCATCCAACGCACCAAAAAGTGCGTTGATGCTGAAGATTCCTAAACAAGCTTAAAGCGGAGTTCTACCCAAAAATGGAACTTCCGCTTTAAGTACTTGTAAACCCCCTGACATGCCACATTTGGCATGTCATTTTTTTGGGGGGTGGGGGAGCATTTACACTTTTTGTAGGCGCTGACTTTTAAATGGGTGGAATTTGGCTTTAACTCAAAAAAATGTACTTAACCGCTTGTCTACCGCCTAACTGTATATATACGTCATTAGTTTGACGTTAAATACCGGGGTTATGGATGCAGCTAGATGCCATAATCCAGTATCTTTTTTTTTATTTTTTACTTAGTTGACTGGCTTTGCAATAAAAGAGATCCCAGCGGCAGATCTGCCTGCTTCTCGTGGTTCCCGGGCTTATGTCACTTCTGGTTCTCGAGCCATGTAAACATGATTAATTTTTTTTAGCAAAAGATAATATTTTTTTTTTGATCCATGGCTTTTAACCACCTCCCGCCCGCCGTATGCAGAATGACGTCCGGGAAGTGGTTCTGTTATCCTGACTGGACGTCTATTGTCTAGTGTCAGTCTGACAACCCGCATCTCCGATCGTGATAAGAAGCCAATCACAGCTGATCATCGCTTGAACCAGGAAGTGCCGGTAAACTGCATTTCTCGGTTCACGCTGACAGGGAGAGACGATTGGCGGCTTTCCCTGTCAGAGGGGGGGTCTGTGCTGATAATCAGCACATTGATTATCAGCACAGCCCCCTCAGATGTGCCACAACACCTTTTTAAAGTGCCCATAAGCTGTCAGTCAGTGCTATATAAAAACACAGCTCTCAGTGCCCCATATCAGTGCCAGTCAGTGCCCATCTCAGTGCCCAGCAGTAAAACCTGTCAGTACCTCATCAGTGCCACCTGTCAGTGCCAATCAGTACCGCCTATCTGCCAATCAGTGCCCATCACAGCCGCCAGTCAGTACTGCCAGTCAGTGCCCATCAGTGCCACCTATTGGTGCCCATCATTGCCGCCTATCAGTGCCAATGAATTCTACATATCAGTGCTGCCTCATCAGTGCTGCCTCATCAGTGCTGCCTCATCAGTGCCGCCTCATCAGTGCCTGTCAGTGAAGGAGAAAACAAAATTTTATAACCGAAACAAAGAAACCCTTTTTTTTTTTTTTAAATGTTGTTCTTTTTTAGTTTGTTTAGCAAAAAAAAAATAAAACGCAGAGGTGATCAAATACCACCATAAGAAAGCTCTATTTGTGGGAACAAAATGATAAAAATTTTGTTTGGGTACAGTGTAGCATGACTGCGCAATTGTCATAAAAAGTGCGACAGAGCTGACAGCTGAAAATTGTCCTGGGCGTGAAGGGGCGAAAGTGCCTGGTATTGAAGTGGTTAATTGTAGGGGAGAGATTTGCGGTCCTTTAGACCCCAGATCGCTCCATAAAGAGGACCTGTCATGTTGTATTGTTATCACAAGGGATGTTTACATCCTTGCGATAGCAATAAAAGTAATCAAATTTTTTTTTTAAAGGGACAGTGTAAAAATGTAAGATATATAATAAAATAAATAATAAATGTTGTTATTTAAAAAAAAAAATTTAAGCGCTCCCGTCCCTGCGTCCTCGCGCGCAGTAGTGAGCGCATACGTAGGTCACGCCCACATAGGTAAACGGTGTTTGCACCACACATGTGAGGTATCGAATGTCTGAGCAAGAGCAATAATTCCAGCACTAGACCTCCTCTGTAACTCTAAACTGGTAACCTGTAGAAATTTTAAAAACGTTGCCTATGGAGATTTTTAGAAACCGTAGTTTGGTATCATTCCACCAGCGAGCGCAAGTTTAAATAATGACACGTTGGGTATCTATTTACTCAGCGTAACATCATATTTCATATTATACGAAAAATTGGGGTATTTATTAGAATTTTTTTTTTTTTTAAGTGTATTTTTTCGAAAAAACTGTGTTTTTAAAAATCCACTGGGCAAGAACAATGTGACATAAAAAAATTCAATGACTGCCATTTTATTCTCTAGGGTCTTTGCTAAAAAAAATATATAATGTTTGAGGGTTCTAAGTAATTATGTAGCAAAAAATACAGAATTTAACTTGTAAGCAACAAATGTCAGAAAAAGGCCCAGTCAGAAACTGGTTAAAATGTTAGCAGCACTGGCAGAAAGAAAGCTAAAAAATATTATCAATAGAAGGAGAGTACTCTTATAGTGTTGTCCATCTGTGCCTTGCGACTAGCGATTATCCCTCTTGCACATTGTAAGTGTGTTTTTTTTATTTTTATACTTTTTTATTGAATAAGCGAAACTTGCTATATTATGGGTTCTGTCCCTCTATTGATCCTGATGGACTATGAGTGATGCCAATATTGGCAGCTAGACACGTCACATCACTGGTCATCTAGAAAGATAGAAAAGATCTACTAAACACCCTCTCATCAGAACTAAGCGTGTTAGACCCTCATGCACACCAGCAGGCGGTCCATTCTCTCTGGTAAGTAAGGGCACAAAGGGGGGGGGGTGTGCAACACTTCACAGCATGAGGTTTTTCGGAGCACTTCAGTACTTTGTTTACTAACCCCTTCATGCCAAAGTAACGCATATTTGTGGCTTTCTGCTTCAAGCGGTTGTACCAGGGTGATGCCTGGCAGGCATCACCCTGGTACTGTTTTTTTAGAGACAATGTTTTGCTTTCTTGTGGCCCCACAGCCTTCCATGGCTTGCCCAGGCTCTCCTCTCCCACCGGGAGGACTGAGCGACCAGCCAGCACGCGCGCCGGCTGCCTGGAGACCCGAACAAAGCCAGAATCTAATAACCTGGAAGCAATGTTATGACATTACTTCCGGTTTATTAAGGCCTTAAAGGCGCCAGATTAAAAGAAAAAAAAAAAGTCTATTCAAAACAGCCACACTTGGCGTTTTGAATGGTTTTAAGTGCAAAGGAGGGATTTGAGGTCTTCATAGACCCCAGATCTCTTCAAAAGAATACCTGATACGTGACTATTGCTGTCACGATGGATATTTACAGTGAAGGGGGCATTTACTGATACTGATCCCCTTTCCTCCTGCAGCTACTAAATGCCAGTGGGAGGGGGAGGAGGAGAGGCGGCTTTCAGCAGCTGAAAGAGGATCAGTACCAGTTAATGCACCCCCGCCGCCCCTCCTGTCCAATTTTCAGGGGTTGGCATGGAAAGATCGCGGTCTACCCGTCACCTACCCTCGATCGATGGCTTGCTGACCGGCAAACTAAAGTATACCTAAGCTATTTTTATTTCAAGACTAAAGACTAAATTTGGGATTTTTTTTTTCTTTACCAGTGGCAATGGTTACCAGAACAAACAGAATAAATTATCCCTACTGAAAATATCCTGACATGGGGTTTAACACTTCCATGATGCATTCTGAGCTTAAAGAAAAAAGTTTTGGTATTTTTATTTTTATCCAAGGATTTGACTCAATTTTAAAATAATGTATAGCGTAAAGCAAATCGACTAGTGGAGAGACTGGAATATTAAAACAAGTCTTTATTGGTTGTGTTTGTATTGAGGAATCATATGTAATTAAACAACTCCTATATTACAGCATGGAGGCAACAGATATCTGAGCTAAACTTTAGTGTGTTACTCAATAGCACAAATTTTCACTGGAAGTGAAACTCTGGCCAAAAGTTTTTGTTTTTCAACGGCATTAAAATATATGTGAAGCCTCACTTTGTAAGACAACACATTTAGCTTATAATAGAAATGAAAGGCAAAACATTTGTGTGTGTGTGTGTGTGTGTGTGTGTGTGTGTATATATATATTAGGGCTGTTACTGATTAAAATTTTCGTGTTCGATTAATCGTTTTTTTTTTTTTTAACCACTTAAGCCCCGGACCATTTGGTAGCTAGAGGACCAGAGGTGATTTCAGAATTTTGCACTGCGCTGCTTTAACTGTAAATTGTGCGGACATGCAATGTTGTACCCAAACGAAATTTGCGTCCTTTTCTTCCCACAAATAGAGCTTTCTTTTAATGGTATTTGACTGCCTCTGCGATTTTTATTTTTTGCGATATAAACGGAAATAGACTGAAAATTTTGAAAAAAAATGATATTTTCTACTTTTTGTTATAATAAAAATCGAATAAACTCAATTTTAGTCATACATTTAGGCCAAAATGTTTTCAGCCACATGTCTTTAGTAACAAAAATGTCAATAAGCGTATATTTATTGGTTTGCGCAAAAGTTATAGCGTCTACAAACTAGGGTACATTTTCTGGAATTTACACAGCTTTTAGTTTATGACTGCCTATCTCATTTCTTGAGGTGCTAAAATGGCAGGGCAGTACAAAACCCCCCCAAATGACCCCATTTTGGAAAGTAGACACCCCAAGGAAATTGCTGAGAGGCATGTTGAGCCCATTGAATATTTTTTTTTGTCCCAAGTGATTGAATAATGACAAAAAAATAACAAATTACAAAAAGTTGTCACTAAATGATATATTGCTCACACATGCCATGGTTATATGTGGAATTGCACCCCAAAATACATTTTGCTGCTTCTCCTGAGTACGGGGATACCACATGTGTGGGACTTTTTGGGAGCCTAGCCGCGTACGGGACCCCGGAAACCAAGCACCGCCTTCAGGATTTCTAAGGGCGCAAATTTTTGATTTCACTCCTCACTACCTATCACAGTTTCGAAGGCCATAAAATGCCAAAATAGCACAAACCCCCCCTAAATGACCCCATTTTGGAAATTAGACACCCCAAGCTATTTGCTGAGAGGCATGGTGAGTATTTTACAGCTCTCATTTGTTTTTGAAAATTAAGAAAGAACATTTTTTTTTTTTTTTTTTCAAATTTCAAAACTTTGTGACAAAAAGCGAGATCTGCAAAATACTCACAATACCTCTCAGCAAATAGCTTGGGGTGTCTACTTTCCAAAATGGGGTCATTTGGGGGGGGTTTGTGCCATCTGGGCATTCCATGGCCTCCGAAACTGTGATAGGCAGTGAGAAGTGAAATCAAAAATTTACACCCTTAGAAAGCCTGAAGGCGGTGCTTGGTTTTTGGGGTCCCGTACGCGGCTAGGCTCCCAAAAAGTCTCACACATGTGGTATCCCCGTACTCAGGAGAAGCAGCAGAATGTATTTTGGGGTGTAATTCAACATATACCCATGACATGTTTGAGCAATATATCATTTAGTGACAACTTTGTGCAAAAAAAAATAAAAAATAAAATAAATTGTCTTTTTTCCGCAACTTGTGTCAACATATAAAATATTCCATGGACTCGACATGCCTCTCAGTATATAGCTTGGGGTGTCTACTTTCCAAAATGGGGTCATTTGGGGGGATTTTGAACTGTTCTGGCATTTTATACACAACATTAGGAAGCTTACATCCACTCTTCTAACCACTTGAAGACACAGCCCTTTTTGACACTTTTTGTTTACATGAAAACCATATTTTTTTTGGCAAGAAAATTATGTTGAACCCCCAAACATTATATATATTTTTAAAGCAAAGGCCCTACAGATTAAAATGGTGGGTGTTGCATTTTTATTTTCTACACAGTATTTGCGCAGCGATTTTTCAAACGCATTTTTTGGGGAAAAAATACACTTTTTTTAAATTTTAATGCACTAAAACACACTATATTGCCCAAATGTTTGATGAAATAAAAAAGATGATCTTAGGCCGAGTACATAGATACCAAACACGACATGCTTTAAAATTTCGCACAAACGCGCATTGGCGACAAACTACATACATTTTTAAAAGCCTTTACAGGTTACCCCGTTAGATTTACAGAGGAGGTCTACTGCTAAAATTACTGCCCTCGATCTGACCTTCGTGGTGATACCTCACATGCATGGTGCAATTGCTGTTTACATATGACGCCAGACCGACGCTTGCGTTCGCCATTGGGCAAGAGCAGGGCAGGACAGGGGTTTGTTTTTTTTTTTTTTTTTTTTTTTTTTTTTATATTATTAATTTTGCTTTTTTATTTTATTTTTAAATTGTTCCTTCCATATTTTTTTTTTTTTTTTTTATTGTTATCTCAGGGAATGTAAATATCCCCTATAATAGCAATAGGTAGTGACAGGTACTCTTTTTTGAAAAAACTGGGGTCTTCTAGACCCTAGATCTTTCCTCTGCCCTCAAAGCATCTGACCACACCAAGATCGGTGTGATAAAATGCTTTCCCAATTTCCCAATGGCGCTTTTTATACCTGGGGGGGGGGGGACATTCCCTCCCACTGCTTGTAAAAGCAGTCCAGAGGCTAATTAGCCACTAGGATTGCTTTTACATGAAAGCCGGCCGCTGGCTGAAAAGAATGATACCAAGATGATACCTAAACCCGCAGGCATCATTCTGGTATAAACATTCAAAGTCCAGCAACATACCAGTACGTTGCTGGTCCTTGTTGGACATGTATTGTAATCTTTTTTTTTCATGCAGCCAGTTGGCTGAACGAAAAAAGAGATTGATCGGTGGGTATGCCCACCATTAGAATACCGCCCTTCATCCACCCACTTCTAATGATGGGCATACATGCACCATTTATATATGCCGAAGCATGAGGGCATCCTCCCGCAAAAAAGTTATGCCGCACACACATGGTCGGACTTTTCCACGGGCAAGCCTCCGTCGGAATTTCGACTGTATGTACACGGCATTAGGAGCAAAATCGCTCCTCCGCCCCTGCTGCCCCAATGCTTCGGCATGTATGCTTTTTTTTTTTTAACTGTGGTGGTGAAATCACCTCCTACAGCACTGGAGTCGCAGGGATCAGGCCTGTCTCTGCGAACGCTGCAGTTATGTGTGTTGTGTTTTGTAAGTGACAGTGATCGATTGATACTGCACTTGGGTGGCCTGGGCTGGACGAAGGGGCAAAACGCAGGTGCTAGCAGGTATCTGGGCTGATCCCGCTAACACTGCGTTTTTGGGAACCCTAAACTGCTGGGGATGCTAGTATAGATCTGATCAGATCAGATATTGATCTGATCAGATACTATACCACTAAGGGGGGTGTATGCTTCACGCGTGGGTGTTAGCGTTACTGGCACTAACCTGACGTTGCCTGGGGTGTGACGCAGACCCTCTCTGACGCTAAAACCTAATTGATATCACCCGCCGGGTGATCAGGGGGTTAAACCTTTATTGGGTTATATATATGGCGGGTGCCCTGACACTATAAAAAGCAAACTAACTAACCAGCGTCACCCGTAACACTTATATGGTGATCACTGGTGAAAGGGTTAACTAGGGGCAATTAGGGGGTTAAAACCTTTATTAGATAATATATGGGGGTACCTGACGCTATAAAAACCTGCGGCGAACCTAAAAAAAATTACTGGCTACCGATCTGCATCACCGACGCTAAGACAGCGATCAGAAAAATGATCGCTTAGCGACAGTGGTGATAGGGGGTGAAAGGGTTACCTGGGGGGCGATCAAGGGGGGTTAAACCTTTATTAGGTAATATATGGGGGTACCTGACGCTATAAAAACCTGCGGCGAACCTAAAAAAAACTGGCTACCGATCGGCATCACCGACAATAAAACAGCGATCAGAAAAACGATCGCTTAGTGACAGCGGTGCTAGGGGGTGAAAGGGTTACCTGGTGGGGCGATCAAGGGGGTTAAACCTTTATTAGGTAATATATGGGGGTACTCGACGCTATAAAAACCTGCGGCGAACCTAAAAAAAATTACTGGCTACCGTTCGGCATCACCGACGCTAAGACGGCGATCATAAAAATGATCGCTTAGCGACAGTGGTGTTAGGGGGTGAAAGGGTTATCTGGGGGCGATCAGGGGGTTAAACCTTTATTAGGGGGGGGTTAGGGGGCTACACTGGACCTAAAACTAAACTTTGGTGACACTTTTACAGTCACAAATGTCACTGATTGCAGTGATCAGTAAATAAATGGTCACTGCAATCAGTGACACTGTGGCTGGGGGGTGATCTGGGGGTGCCTGGGGGGGCGATTTATGTACCTATGTGTCCTGGTGTCAGTGTAGTGTTTTGTGCACTAACCTGGCATCTTCTCCTGTACGGCGCTCGGTATATGTGAGCGCCGCAGGAGAGATGACATCACTTCCTCTGCCTGTGTAAACATTACACAGGCAGGGAAGCTCTCTCATTCGCCGGCATGAGGGGACGGCCGTTCGATTCCGGCCACCCCCTCTCGATCGCTCCCGATCAGTTAACCACCGCTCACTGTAAAGAAGGGGGGTCCGATCGGACCCCCCAACTATACAAAGGCAGTCACGTAGATATACGTGATTCTGCCTGTCGGTGCCACTCTGCCGACGTATATTTACAGTGGGCGGTCGTTAAGTGGTTAATCAAATAATTTCGATTAATTATAACGCACATACAGATCCAACTACTTTTAGCTGATCTCCTTGCAGGCTGATTCCCAGTGCAGCTACCAACCACTGGAAAAATCGATAGCAGGATGCAAAAAACACACAAAGGCAGCGCTCGATGGGAAAAGCATTAAAACTTTTATAGTCTTCAAGTAGGTAACAAAATAAATATTGCACTGGAGATAAAATCGATGTAGCTACATAAACTGTAAAAATTTGTGCGAGTAATACCAAACGGTAGCAAAAGCAGTCATTAAAACATGTAGCTAGGTATGATACTGGTATAAAAATGTGTACAATGATACCACTGCTGAATCCAGATGAGGAGGGGCTAACATCAGTCCGTCGGCATGTAGATGTCCCGTGAAGGGAACTATCACAACTCCCAGTGGATGGCTGTAGAATCCCAGGTTGATAGAGGGAAGTGATAGAGGGAAGTGTAACAGCTCTTGCGTGTGGCAGATAGTAAGGTCCCGCCGGCATGCAGATATGAAGGCACAGCAAAGGAGCCCTTCAGATGGACACGGCAAGCCCAAAGAATTTTGATCGATCAAAAGAATTTTGATCGATCAAAACAATTAATCGATTAATCGAGGAATTAATAGTTAATTTCCACAGCCCTAATATATATATATATATATATATACATACATACATACATACATACATACATACATACATACATACATACATACATACATTTTATAATAATGATCAAATTGACATCCATGTGAGTGCAGGTGCACAGCCCCGAACAAGACACAGCATGCGTTCAGAGACATCCACTCTCACACAGATGTTATATTGGGACACTGCGGCTGTGTATCATTAGACATCAATCGGACTTCCTGCACGGGCATGCATGGAACACTTGTGCATCCCCGTACGGGTAAACATGGCCCTGCATGGGTGTACAGTTTAGTACATCTTGTGTGGACGAGGTCTATGGGTCTACCCACAAAAACAGATGCATCCAAACAAAAGGTGTTCAGTATTTTTCTAAAGGAGCTATAACTTAAACAGACCCGTCCACTGCCAGCATGCTGTAGAGAAGGACTCTTTGCTCTCTGTGTGGAAGCAGTGGTCTCTGCAGAGGTCCAAAACACAACTTGCTTGGTCATACCTAAAGCCCTGCAATCAGCCAAGCTTGTGCTCCTTGCTAATTGGAGAGCTCTTCTTCTTCTTTTTTATTTTTTTTCCCTTTTCAAATTCTTTATGTTTACAAATAAAATATCCAACAAAGCAATGCAAGACAAAACTGCAGCGACGTCTCATAACAGGTTAAATGCTATACAAGAAGAGGACATATTGAGTATTTACATGGGATACAAAGTGCAAGAATACCAAATGAGTGTCATATACCAAATGCAAGTAAGAAAAGGGTCTTCAAATATGAAGAGGTCCAGCAAATGATAATAACAAACCTATGGGCGGGGACAATATTCTGCGTATCGGCTATAAGCTACGTTGGTCATTGGGATGAAAGCACCCCTAGAGGCCGACGTAGAGAGCAGATACGTCTCCAAGCTCCAGTACTGTCAGTTACTAGTCATAGTACCCAATTTTTTAGGAGGAGAAGAGAGAGTCAAGAGAATGGGAGAAATAGAGCAGTACAGAAAAGCATGTGGGGGGAGAGGAGAGAAAAAGAATAAAGGAGGGTAATGTAATGCTGAGGTGCGCATGGAGAAGATAGGGGTCGAAAGAGTTCAGTCCCCAGAACAGGTTTCTAGTAGGGCCTTGCCCCCATCAGAATAGATTAACATGTTCCAGTAGAACCACATTTTTGTATATCTTCCCCCCCCCCCCTGTTCTGGGCGGTGAGTACCAAAGCTTCCAACTTGTTGATGTCCCCCACCCTGTTGAGCCACAATTAGATGGAAGGGGGGTGGTTTAGATCCTGCCATTATAGAGCGATGAGAGCCCTGGTTATGATTTAGTAGGGGGTGTGTTGGCCCTCTGCAGTGAGACCACTGCTTCCTTTGAGAGCAAGTGTCCTTCTCTTCAGTATTCTGGCAATGGGAAGGTTTTTCTACTCAGGCTGTGGCTGCTTTGGAAAGAAAATGAACTGTAAGGTATTATTCACACCTCTGCAGCCTGTAAAACACTATGAGAGGCTAAAAGCTGCTGGGGCCAGATGGTGCACGGAGTGGTACTTGCATTTAGGGAAGTATGCACCCAGGGATAAATGCCCAGAATGCAAGCAATCCGTGTTCCAGGCATTCATCCATGGCACCATACGGCCCTAAACATTAGTACCACTCGGTGCACTGCACCATTCAGCCGCATCAGCTTTTAACCTCTCATAGAGTTTAAAGGGCTGCTAGCAGTGGGACTGTGCCTTCCCCTGCACCAAAAAGCTGGGATCTCGTACAGCAGGGCTAAACGTCAAGACATTGACCTTTTTGTTTGATACACCTGGATAATATTTAGCTGACTAAAGGGCTAAACAAACAAATGGGCCAAAAATCGGGCAGTATCGGCTAGTTCAATAGAAACTAACCGACATTTCGGCCCGTGTGTATGGCAGCCAGTCCATCAGAAGCCAGTCTTCTGTCAAAGAGGCATGACCAAAAAAGGTCTAGCATCCGATCAGCGCTCTCAGCCAATGGCTGAGAGCACGGACTGGTTTGTTCTGGCAGGGGGCCGTCCATCTGTCAGAACACAATAGATCAGCGAGGAGAGTGCTGTACTAACATCGAATTGTTACAGGATCTCCTCCTGAGCTCTTCCGTTTTTTTTCATTCAGCCCCCGCTGGGTTGAACAAAAAAAAAAAAAACTGATAGTGTATACCAGGCTTTGAACTGAGAGTTCAATTGGGCTTTAACTGTGTTTGATCATTTTCTTTTTAGATCATTCTGTTAACATGCCAAAATTTTGCAGGCATGTGTTATTGGTTATTTGGCCACTGCAAGCCTCTGTTTTTAATAATCTCCACCTGGAATTGCTCTATTTTCTGCTCTCTCCAACAGATCGCTTTTAAAACCTCAACGTCCATGCATTATTTTTTCTGAACTGACTTTTACATACAAAGTACCCCCTGAGTGGTTTCCTTGAATGACAAGCTTTGCCATATTCAATTCAGATTTATGGGCCACTCTGTCACCTAAAATCTTCACAGAAGTTAGGCATGAAGTTTTGTGTTGCTGACCTTTTACATATATTAATATACAGTATCCCTCAGTTTAATGTGTTGTATAATGGAAGATAATTACCCTTATTCTTAAAGCGGAAGTAAACCCATTGATTTAACAGTTTCAAAAAGCAGCTACATTCCCGGCATGCCGGGAATGCCAACTGTCACATTGGTTGTACTCTCAACCAAACTGTCAAACCATCCAATGGCTGGTGTCATAACTGATCACATGTGCAGCATCATGGCAGTTGAAGATTAAACAGAGGCCAAGATGGCAGCTTCCTTGCCTGAAAATGATAGGAGGGTTTACTTCCACTTTAAAGTGGAATTAAACCCTTCTACCCTTTACAGCCAAGGAGGCTGCCTTCTTAGCCTCAGTTTGATCTGCACTTGCCATGGTGCTGCATTGGAGTATTTTTATTATTTTTAAAGTGCATGTATAGCCACTCTATCAGAGACGCATCAGGAAGTAAGAGGAAAGCTTTAAAAGTGAGGGTTGTCACCATAATGAGGGTTTCGGGTTCTAGATAATATATTCACCTTCACCTCTTGCTCTGATGAGGGCTGTAAAGGTTTGAATTCACCATCGCTTTCAGTCTCAATGGCCATGGTGACCAGGATGAATCTCAAAGGCAGTAAAAAACTTAACGGTTTGGCTATGTATGCACCTTAAATCTGTCGATCATTTAAAGAAGTGTAACTCTTTATTTTATTTGCTTTATGTATGGAAATCACTTTTCATACTTTATATCTTTTAGACCATCGGGACGACTAGAAGAATATCTAACCTGCATTGCTAAGATTCAGAAAGCAGTGGAGTATTTTCAGGATAACAATCCTGACAGCCCTGAGTTAAACACAGTGGTACGTTACCAATCATACGCATGCTAAGAAATATTTTTTTTCGAAAATCAAAATTCAGAGCATAAATTAACTAGACATGCTAATGGAGATCATAAATTAATCTTGTACTGCTATACTGATTTTTTTTTTTTTGCGTTTTTTGCTCCTAATTTAAAGGTTATGTTTTCGATCTCATAACAAAGTTAATTTTTGGACATTTTCTATAGTGATTGTATTACCCATATTTTGCAGAAGTCGCTGTTTGAAAGAGGAAAGGAATCCTTGGATGCTGAGTTTCGAAACCTCCTTCAGAGACACAGCAAACCAGTCCCTCCTATTCTCATCTTGGACCTCATTGGTACAGATGAAGAGATTGAAGGACAAGAGGAGGGAATTCTAGAGCACCTTCCAGAAGGAATCTTACAAGACATCATACGCATCTCTCAATGGTTGATAGAGTATGGCAGAAACCAAGGTGAGTGCATATCGCTGAGGTTCTATAAAATAGACCATAGTTTTTTTCTCAATGTGTATTTTATATATAGTGCATCCAGAAAGTATTCAGAGCGATGCACTTTTTTCACATTTTGTTTGTTACAGCCTTATTCCAAAATAGATTAAATTCATTATTTTCCTCAAAATTCTACAAACAATACCCCATAATGACAACGTGAAAGAAGTTTGGTTGAAAAACAAAAAAAATCCCATGTACATAAGTATTCACAGCCTTTGCTCAATACTTTTTTGAAGCGCCTTTTGCACCAATTACAGCCTCAAGTCTTTTTGAGTAGGATGCTACAAGCTTGGCCCACCTATTTTTGGGCAGTTTCTCACATTCTTCTTTGCAGGACCTCTCAAGCTCCATCAGAATGGATGGGGAGCGTCGGTGCACAGCCATTTTCAGATCTATCCAGAGATTAAGTCTGGGCTCTGGCTGGGCCAATAAAAGACATTCACAGAGTTGTCCTGTAGCCACTCCTTTGTTATCTTGGCTGTGTGCTTCTGGTCTATGCCCTGTTGGAAGATTACCCTTCGCCCCAGTCTGAGGTCCAGAGCCCTGTGGAACAGGTTTTCATCAAGGATGTCTCAGTACATTGCTGCATTCATCTTTCACTCGATCCTGACTGGTCTCCCAGTTCCTGCTGCTAAAAAACATCCCCACGGCATGATGCTGCCACCACCATGCTTCACTGTAGGGATGGTATTGGGTAGGCGATGAGCGGTGCCTGGTTTCCTCTGGACATGACGCTTGCCATTCAGGCCAAAGAGTTCAATCATTGTTTCTTTTTTTTCATATTCTTTATTTTTCCAAGTTTTGTCATTCACAAAAAAAAGCAACAAGCAAAACATTTCCCCATCTTTGTTTCATCAGACAAGAGAATTTTGTTTCTCATGGTCTGAGAGTCCGTCAGGTGCCTTTTGGCAAACTCCAGGCGGGCTGTGATGTGCCTTTTACTGAGGAGTGGCTTCCGTCTTGCCACTCTACCATACAGGCCTGATTGGTGGAGTGCTGTAGAGATGGTTGTCTTCTGGAAGTTTTTCTTTTCTCCACAGGGAAATGCTGGAGCTCTGTCAGAGTGACCATTGGGTTCTTGGTCACCTCCCTGACTAAGGACCTTCTCCCCCGATCACTCAGTTTGGCCAGACGCCCCGCTCTAGGAAGAGTCCTTGTGGTTCCAAACTTCTTCCATTTATGGATGATGGAGGCCACTGTGCTCTTTGGAACCTTCAATGCTGCAGAAAATTTTCTTAACCCTTCCCCAGATCTGTGCCTCGATACAATCCTGTCTCGGAGGTCTATAAACAATTTATTGGCTTGGTTTGTGCTCTGACATGCACTGTTAACTGTGGGACCTTATATAGACTTTCTAAATCATGTCCAATCAACTGAATCTACCACAGGTGGACTCTAATGAAGTTGTAGAAACATCTCAGTGGAGACAGGATGCACCTGAGCTCAATTTTGATTGTCATGACAAAGGCTGTGAATGCTTATGTACATTTTTTTTTTTTTTTATAAATTTGCAAAGATTTCAAGCAAACTTTTTTTAAGTTGTCATTATGGGATATTGTTTGCAGAATTTTGAGGAAAAGAATGAATTGAATTTATTTTGAAATAAGGCTGTAACATAACAAAATGTGGAAAAAGTGAAGCGCTGTGAATACTTTCCGGATGCACTGTACTTACAGACTGGATAGCATTTCTGAAGATCTGTGGTTTACAAACAGTTAAAGTACATCTGTCAGTACTATAATGGTAATAGACAATCTGCTGGACTACAATGCAAGCATTGATTGGCGCCTGCACTTCTTATATTTTGTTCAGCACATTGGGTGGTCAGAGTTTCAGTGCTAAAACAAGCATGTTTCAACAATTATGGATAGTGCCCATTTCTGATCCTCCTGATATTGGTAGTGTCCTCTGCTGATCCTGCTGTCTAAGTATTTCCATTCCTATCCTATCATAGATGACCTAACTGGCTCTCTCTGACGACTCTAAATAATATACAAATTTTAACCTTTCATGATAGTGTTGAGAACTTGTGAGTTGACAGCTTGCCCTTTATTGGCCAATAAGAACATGAATAGTGGTTGGGCACTTGATACTGTTAGAAAGTCAAATTTGTATGCTACAGTACCCAGAGACTGGGGACATCAGGGAAATTGGAGACATCTAAAGCATAGTAGTGCTGTAGCATGTTCTATTACTATTAGGGTACTGACAATTTAGGGCAGAGTAACACTACCTTTGTAAAGTTCCCCCTCCCACCCCCCTACACCAGTTATACTTAACTTGGCAGCATTCTATTGCCAGTTCTGCTTTTGTTGCAGCTGGCAACAATATCCGGTACTTCTGGGTATATGGGAGCATGTGACATTGCTCTCATCTAGCAGCCTCTTCATAGGTTTGAACCCTGTTGCTTGATTGGGGAAGGCCATCTTTAATCCCCTTATCATCCTACACCAGCTGACACCTTGGACTTTAGTGCTTACTGTAGTGGGGCAGAAGCTGTAAGGGAATGCTGGTAGGGTGAGTATAACTGGCGTGGTGTTACTATAAAAACATTAACCAATTGTATACCAGCCTCTAAATATTCCTTCTTCATTACCACACCATTTTTCAGTTTCCAGTGCTGTGATAGTCTGACTGACAATTACTCTGTCATGCTACATTATGCAGAAAATTAAATTTATTTAATTTTTTGAGACAGAGCTTTCTTTTGGTGGTATTTAAAGAGGAAGTAAACCCCCAAAAAATGTTCCTGTAAAAAAAAAAAAAAAAAAAAAAAAAAACCCTGCAAGAAAAAGGCATAATGAGCTAGTATGCATAGCATACTAGCTCGTTATGTGGCACTTACCTGAGATCGAAGCTCCTGAAGCGCTCCTCTTCGTGGCCGCCGCCATGTCCCCTTGGAGCGTCTTCCTTGTATCGCCGCTCCGGCGCTGTGACTGGCTGGAGCGGCGATGACGTCACTCCCGCGCATGCGTTTCCGGCATTATCACAATGATAAAACCGTCACGCTCAGTGCGCCTGCGCCGTAGACATCGGTGCAGTGTTTTCTGCAAATATCTCCTTAACAGTGTAGGTTAAGGAGATATTTCTTGCACCTACAGGTAAGCCTTAATCTAGGCTTACCTGTAGGTGCAAGTTGTCTGGTTGGGTTTACAACCACTTTATTAATATGTGCTGTTTTTTTTTTTTTTTTTTTACTATAAAAAGGAAAAAAGACCAACGAGTTTCCCCCTACTTTCTGTTAAAATATAAATGCCAGAACAGTACCACCCCAATTCCAAACAATTTAGGATGCTGTGTAAAATCTACATAAAAATAGAATGCAATGATTAGCAAGTCTAATAAACTAATATTTTTCTCACAATAGAAAATGTATACAATTGTTTAAACTGAGAAAATTTACCATTTTAAGAAAATAATAAGGTAATTTTGTAATTGATGGCAGCAGTAAGTCTCAAAAAAGTTGGGACAGGACTATGTTTACCACGGCGTAGCATCCTCTCTTTAACAACACTCTGTAAACTGAGGAGACCAGTTGCTGGAGTTTTGGGGGAGAAATGTTGTTCCATTCTTTCCTGATTTAGGACTCGAACTGCTTAACAGTCCTGGGTCGTCTTTGCCATATTTTTAGTTTCACTCTCTGAAAGGTCTGGACTACCAGCAGGCCAGTTAAGTACTCAGACTTTCCTACTACGAAGCCATGCTTTTGTCATAGATACAGTATGCTGTGTAGCACTGTTAAAATATACAAGGCCTTCTCTGAAAAAGTTGTCTGGATAGAAGCATATTTTGCTTTAAATATTGATGGTGCTTTTCCAGATGTGCAAGCTGCTTCTATTCAATACTCACTAATGCACCCCTATACCACTAGAGATGCAGACTTTTGAACTGAGCGCGGTTAACAAGCTGGAAGGTCCCTCTCCTCTTTAGTCCAGAGGATGTGGCACCCATGGTTGCCAAAAAGAATGTCAAATTTCAATTCGTCAGACCACAGAACAGTTTTCCACTTTGCAACAGACCATATTAATGAGCTTTGGCTGAGATTAGACGGCGGCGTCTTTGGATCATGTCCAGATATGGCTTCTTCACTGCATGCTAGAGCTTTACCTTGCATTTTTAGATGGCATGGCAAATTGTGTTTACAGACAGTGATTATTTTTTATTTATTTTTTAAGTAGTACTGAGCTCATCATAGAGTCATGCCTGTTTTTAATGCAATGCTGTCTGAGAGCCTGGAGATCACAGGCATCCAATATTGTGTTTCGGCCTTGTCACTTGCTCACAGAGATTTCTTCAGATTCTCGGAATCTTTTGATGATATGTACTGTCAATGATAATATATTTAAAGTCTTTGCAATATTACGTTACAGATTATTATTCTGAATTTGTTCAACAATTTTTAGATGCAGCATTTCACAGATTTGGTGAACCTCTGCCCATCTTTACTTCTGAGACACTCTGACTCTCTAAGATGCTCTTTTTATACTCGTCATGTTACTGACCTGTTGCCAATTAACCTAATTGGCTGCAAAATGTTCTTCCAGCTCTTCCTTGTTAGTACCACTTACTTTGCCAGCTTTGTGTTGTCATGTTTCAATTTTTTTAAGATGTGTTGCTGCCATCAATTTCAAATGACCTTATTTTTTCTTAACCGGTTCCCAACCGCCTCCTCTACATATACGTCAGCAGAATGGCACGGCTGGGCAAAGTAACGTATATTTGCGTCACTTTGAAATTACAGCCGTGACCGTACCCGCGGACTCGATGTGTGCTGGTGTCCCGTGATCGGGTCACAGAGCTGCAGAACAGGGAGAGGCAAGTATAAACAAGCATCTCCCCGTTCTGCCTAGTGACGCTGTCACTGATCGTATGCTCTTTCTCATCGGGAGCAGCAATCAGTGACGTGTCACTCGTAGCCACGCCCCCTAACAGTTAAAATCATTACCTAGGACACCCTTAACCCCTTCCTAGCCCCCTAGTGGTTAACCCCTTCACTGCCAGTGTCATTTTCACAGTAATTAGTGCATATTTATAGCACTGATCGCTGTATAAATGACAATGGTCCCAAAATGGTGTCAAAAGTGTCCGATGAGTCTGCCATAATGTCGCAGTCACGATAAAAATCACTGATCGCCGCCATTACTAGTAAAAAAATATTTAAAAAATAAAATAAAAATGGCATAATTCTATCCCCTATTTTGTAGACGCTATAACTTTTGCACAAACCAATCAATATACGCTTATTGCGATTTTTTTTCTTTACCAAAAATATGTAGAAGAATACGTATCAACCTAAACTGTGGAAATTTTTTTTTTTTAATAGATTTTTTGGCGATATTTATTATAGCAAAAAGTAAAAAATATTGCATTTTTTTTCAAAATTGTAGCTCTATTTTTGTTTTATAGCGCAAAAAATTAAAATTGCAGAGGTGATCAAATACCACCAAAAGAAAGCTCTATTAGTGGGAAAAAAATACGTAAATTTTGTTTGGGAGCCACGTCGCACGGCTGTGCAATTGTCAGTTAAAGGGACGCAGTGCCGAATCGTAAAAAGTCCTCTGGTCTTTGGCCAGCCAAATGGTCCGGGGCTTAAGTGGTTAAAATAGTGTAGTGAATTCTTTCTGTTTAAACATTTGAAATACCCAAAAACACATCTAAGATGAGTGCGCTGTCTCTTTAAATCATTAGTGTCTTATGTGCAATCAAATAAGTCATCGTAATAAACGTAATTTATATATAATTATAAAACCTTGCCTGCTATGTAAATATGATAGGGATAAAACTTTTCCGCGTAAGAGAATTTAATAAAACATGTGACCATTCACTAAAATTAGAAAAAAAGCGGTTCAACCTTAATCTTTGGAGAGGGTTCTTTACGGTAAGAGCGGTTAGGATGTAGAATTCCCTTCCATAGGCGGTGGTTTCAGCGGGGCGCGTCAATAATTTCAAAAAACTATTAGATGGGCACCTGAACGACCACAACATACAGGGATATACAATGTAAGACTGACCTATACTCGCGCGCACACACAGGTTGGACTTGATGGACTTGTGTCTTTTCTTTATCATACACCACGGGACACAGCCAGTCATTACATAATGGGTTAAGGATCACCAGCGGTGATTAGACACTGGCACAACCAATTGAAGACAGTTCCCCTCCATATAACCCCTCCCATCAGGGAAGTACCTCAGTTTTTTCGCCAGTGTCTAAAGGTGTTGGACGCGATAGTATGCTAAAGGAAAGCTCTGCCAAAGAGACCCTCTGGGGGTAAAAAGAGCTATGCTTTCGGACCCATCCAAGACACCTAAAATTAAGCCAAAACCGGATGGGATGCGGGCCTCATGCACGAGGCGTCGCCTGTAATGTCTCTCTTCGGAGGACTGGGTTCTAGGATCCAGCACTTTCGCTACTTCGCTAAAAGTCCTGGTAAGAGTTTTTTACAAGGCCCAGGGGAGAGGTATCCTTTAAATAGGAACCCATATCCCTGAAGGTTGGCACACAAAGCCTGCCGTGATGGGTGAAAGTTGGTTCTGTCTGTGCAGAAAAACCTGCGGCGTGGATAAGGTAAGTGGTTAAGAGTCCTAAACTGTGTTTTTTAAGGACCTTTTTCCTATATGTTGAGTGTCTTCTCTAAAGCCGCCACTGGGAGAGTAAAGAGTTGAGTTTGTAACTCACCATGCTTTGTGTAGTGTCAGCGCCTTTGGACAAGTCACACTATCCCTCCTGTGCTGCAGAGCTCGGCTTCAGTCGCCTCCCTCCTTCTCCTCTCTGGATGCGGCCATAAGTGCTCAGATATTTTATTATATAAAGGGCAAAAGACTTTGCGGCCATAAGGAGGGATCTTCCCTCACCCCTGAGCCGCCCCCATAGCCCCAGGTCGCGCAGACGCTTTATCGGCGGGAGGGGGGTCGCGAGCGCGCACGTGCGCGGGCACACTGAACGGCGCTGATACAGGAAGTCATAAAAGGCTTCAGAGGCTGGCAGCTCACTCCTTGAATGGGACACAGCAGCATACGGGGACACGTAAGACTCCATGTGGTTGGGCTGGGTACTACCAAGAGAGACACCCACTTTTTGCATAGAAACTGTGTGTTTAAGGTTGCATACTTTATGTAAATTGCTAAACTGAGCACAGTAGTATATGCTTTGGGGCACCTCGGCTTTGCTTAAGCAGTATGACCAGGCCAAAAAACAAAAAAGCATCGCTGCCTGAGGCAGGAGGCTCTAGCAGTGCTGACCCAGTACCCTCCTCACCGGCATTATCTGACGTACCTGTGCAGGATGAGCCATAGCTGCTATCAGGGATATCGGCTTTCCCTGTGGTGCCTGGGCCTGCATATGTCACTGAGGACACTTTAGCAGTAGCCCTAGGCAACTTAGAAGGCAGAATCGCTAAATAATCGCAAAGTCCTCAAATAAGGACAAAAAGCGAAGCAGATCTCCTTCTGTTGTAGATCTCCTTTCAGAAAAATCTGATGATGAGGATGATGCTATACCTGCAGAGGATCAGGATGAGGAGTCGGATGGATCAGGAATATCAGAGGAGCCTTTCTCTCCGTCCCAGATTCTGAAGTCACAGGTGCAATGTTATGCTGGAACAGTGCGTTCTGCGTTTAGGTTACCCTCTTCGGAGGTATCTGAATCACCTGTCTCCTCCCTAGGTTCACTAAAATCCCAGCAGGGTGCATGCTCTTTCCCAGTTCATCCATTACTAGAAAATGTAATGTACGCAGACTGGCAACACCCAGACAAGCGTTTTTCACCTTCTAAAAAGTTTGACATTCTTTATCCTATGGAGGAGAAGTTTTCCAAGAAGTGGAGCCTGCCTTCTGTAGACACAGCTATTTCTTGTATAAATAAAAACCTGACTTGTCCGGTGGATAATGTACAAATGTTTAAAGATCCTTCTGAAAAGAAATTGGAATCTTTATTAAATACCTAATTTCTTAAGGCCGGCTCAGTTACCCAACCTTCTGTAGCAGCAGTCGGTATGTGTCAGGTCATCAAGCAACAGGTAAAACAGGGGCTGAAGGATTTGACTCCGGAACAAGCCAAATTTTGGGAGAATTTGCCTAAAGCCTTATGTTTTACAGTGGATGCCATGAGAGATTCTGTTTTGCAAGGATCTCGCCTTACACTCCAGCTGGTGCTTATGCGCAGAATTCTTTGGTTAAAGCATTGGTCAGCAGAAGCTCCATGCAAAAAACTTTTGGCCAGTTTCCCCTTCCATGGCGAACGCCTCTTTGGGGAGGATCTGGAAAGATATATCCAAAAGGTATCGAGCGGTAAAACCACTCTTTTACCAGAGAAGAAGAAAAACAAGCGGCCTTGTTGTAAACGTTCTCTTTCCCTGGTTCCTGGAAAACCTGCCTCCAGCCAGTGGCGACGGCATTATCAGCCAGCCACCAAAAGCCAAAGGAAATCAGGCTCAGAAGAACAAGAAGCCGTGGGGTTCAAGAGCTAACAAGCAAGACCCCAAAGCCTCTCTCTGAAGGGCGAGTGGGGGGGCGGCTTCGTCAGTTTTCAGCGGCATGGCAGACAGAAATCCAGGACAATTGGGTAGTATCAACAGTATCCCTAGGGTACAAACTAGAATTTCGAGAGATCCCATCTTCTCAGTTCCGAAGTTCAAGGCTCTCCAAAGATCCACTAAAAAGAGGATCTTTCTTCAAAGGTTTGGATCACTTGCTGTCTCAAGGGGTGGTCACAGAAGTACCCCTAAAAGAGCAAGGTTCAGGTTTTTATTCAAACCTCTTTGTGATTCCAAAACCAAATGGAGACGTCAGACCCATCCTGGATCTAAGATCTCTAAATAGGTTTCTGAACATGCGCCATTTCCGAATGGAAACGATTCGATCCGTGGTCACCACCCTACAAGGCGGAGAATTCATGGCATCCATAGACATCAAGGATGCATATTTACATGTGTCTATCCATCCCGCTCACCAAAGATTCCTAAGGTTTGCGGTAGAACATCGCCACTTCCAATTTGTGGCCCTGCCCTTTGGTGTGGCTACCGCGCCCAGAGTATTTACAAAGGTACTAGCTCCTCTGTTGGCAAATTTGAGGACACAGGGCATAGCGGTAACAGCCTATCTAGACGATCTACTTGCGATAGATCACTCGGTGGCAGGATTAGATCACGCTGTGCTCACTACAGTAAAGTACCCTGGAGCATTTAGAATGGATTGCAAACTTAGAAAAATCCTCTCTACCAGCCCAAAGAAGGGTAGAGTATTTGGGCATGATCATAGACACAGCCCAAAGCAGGGTATTCCTGCCAGAGCCGAGGATACAGTCTCTAAAGGACCTGATCCGCAAGGTCAAGGCAAAGAAGGGGCCATCTATTCGCCTTTGCATGAGGCTATTAGGGAAGATGGTAGCCTCCTTCGAGGCTGTCCCTTACGCTCAGTTTCATTCGAGACTACTTCAAGGTAATATCTTAGCCGCCTGGAACAGGAAGATCCAAGCTCTGGATTTACCCATGCGCCTGTCTCCACAAGTACGCCAAAGCTTCAGTTGCTGGTTAAGAACCAAAAACTTACGGAAAGGATGATCCTTTCTACCAGTCACCTGGAAGGTGGTGTCTACGGATGCCAGCCTGTTGGGCTGGGGAGCAGTGTTAGAAGAAGCTTCAGCACAGGGAACCTGGGTCAAGACCGAAGAGAACCTGCCCATCCACATACTGGAGATCCGGGCAGTATATCTTGCCCTCAGAACCTGGACATACAGGTTGCAGGGCCACTCTGTTCGGATTCAATCCGACAATGCTACTGCAGTAGCTTACATCAATCATCAAGGAGGCACCCGCAGAAAGAGGTGAATCAGATTTTGGCATGGGCAGAAGATCATGTTCCTTGTCTTTCTGCAATCTTCATTCCAGGGGTAGAAAACTAGCAAGCAGACTATCTGAGTCGCCAGCAGCTGTCCCCAGGAGAGCGGTCTCTCCACCCTGATGTCTTTCAGGCCATATGCCAGAGATGGGGGACCCCGGATGTAGACCTGCTAGCCTCCAGGTTCAACAAGAGGTTGGACAACTTTGTGTCCAGGACGAGAGATCCTCTGGCCTACGGATCGGATGCTCTAATAAATCCCTGGAATCGGTTCTCACTGATCTATGCATTTCCTCCGATCCTCCTCTTACAAAGACTACTATGCAGGATCGAGAAGGAGGGAATTCCAGTAATCCTAGTGGCCCCAAATTGACCAAGAAGGCCCTGGTACGCCAAGATCATAAAGATGGCGGTAGGAAGACCTTGGAAGCTTCCACTTCGTCACGACCTGCTGTCGCAAGGTCCAGTGTTCCATCCTTCCTTACAAAAGCTAAATTTGACGGTCTGGCCACATTTTGAATAAACTAGGGATCTCAGGTCCAGTTCTTTCTACACTCATTAATGCTAGAAAGCCAGCATCCAGGCTTATCTACTATAGAGTCTGGAAGGCATATGTTTCCTGGTGTGAAACCAGAAGATGGAATCCTCAGAAGTATGACATAAGTAGGATTCTTGCCTTTTGCCAGTTAGGAGTAGATATGAAATTAGTCCTTAGTACCATCAAGGGTCAAATATCGTCTCTCTCCGTCTATCACTGGCATCTCATTCCCTCGTTTGGGCGTTCATTCAGGGGGTACTACGGTTAATTAAGCCAGTCAAGTCTACTTTGTGCCCATGGAATTTGAATTTGGTATTATCAGTATTGCAAGAGCAACCTTTTGAACCTATTCGCCATATTCCTTTGATCCTTTTGGGCGGGAAATTGGCTTTTTTGATTGCTATCTCTTCTGCTAGAAGGGTATCAGAATTAGCGGCTCTTTCTTGTAAAGAGCCTTATTTAATTTGTCACAAAGACAAAATTGTACTACGACCCCATCCTGCCTTTAACCTAAGGTGGTGTCGGCTTTTCATTTGAATCAAGACATTGTTCTGTCTTCTTTTTTTCCTGACCCGCGGACGGCGGGGGGAAAGGTTATTGCACTCTCTAGATCTAGTGAGAGCAGTAAAGGTGTATCTGCAGGCAACCGCTCAGATACGTAAAACAGATGTTTTGTTTATTTTGCCAGATGATCCCAAGAAGGGCCAAGCGGCATCAAAATCCACCATTTCTAGGTGGATTCGACAAGTAATTGTTCAAGCTTATGGTTTAAAGTACAGGACTCCTCCTTTTTCTGTTAAGGCGCACTCTACCAGGGCGATAAGTGCTTCATGGGCAGTGCATCACCAGGCTTCGATGGCTCATATCTGTAAAGCTGCAACTTGGTCTTCGGTCCACACATTTTCCAAATTCTATCAAGTAGATGTGAAAGGACATGAGGATGCCGCCTTTGGATGAAGTGTGCTGCAGGCAGCAGTGTAGGGCTTCTTGTCCGTTAGCGGCCTGTTTGATCTGGGTCTCCCACCCTTCATTGAGCATTGCTCTGGGACGTCCCGTTATGTAATGACTGGCTCTGTGTCCCGGGGTGTACGATAAAGAAAACAAGATTTTTATAACAGCTTACCTGTAAAATCCTTTTCTTGAAGTACACCACGGCACACAGAGGTCCCCCCCTTCTTATGGGAACCTTATTGCTTGCTACAAAACTGAGGTACTTCCCTGATGGGAGGGGTTATATGGAAGGGAACTGTCTTCAATTGGTTGTGCCAGTGTCCAATCACTGCTGGTGACCCATAACCCATTATGTAATGACTGGCTCTGTGTCCCGTGGTGTACTCCAAGAAAAGGATTTTACAGGTAAGCTGTTAAAAAAATCCTGTTTCTTCAACCTTACTTTTTTAACCACTATGTAAATTCATCAAATTATAAATTAACATAAAGTGCAATTCAAAATAGAATTCATACAACTTGCAGTATGTGCTATAAATAAATTGCAACATTCAATAGAGTTTATCAAATTGCAAGTGTCATAGCAAACAATGAGAAGTTCCAATGGAGTGATCAGATCTCTAAATTATGGGAGATCGGTCTGGCGCAGATGTATGAAAAGGACAACAAACAGCAGCCTGGAATTAATCATGCCAAATGGCTCCAACCCCTCTCAAAGAGCTCCAGTGGACCACCTCCACAATCATCTGACCAGTAATGCTCAGAGAAAGTAAACAGAATACTCCATGACCCAGTATCAAAAGTTACATGAGTTTTATTTTAAGCAAATATACTCACAAGAGTAGACAACAATCACTCAGCTCAAAACATGGTGCCGCTTGCTGGCATCGAGCATGTGCGATGACGTCACAGGCAGTTTATATATAAAAAAAATACAAAAAAAACTCCTGTGTCACAGCAACCGAATGAATGGATCAGTAGCTGCAGCTGCTGATCCATTCATTCTGTGCCCATTCATAAACTCTGCTCTCTCTACTTACTGTTGTAAGTGGAAGGGGAGGAACCAGCACTGTAAATAGTACCTTGTGATCGCTATGATGACCGATCACATGGTGCCCAGCCCCTCGGCTCAACTGGGTACAGTGTCTCTGTGCTTCGAGCTGTCGAATGATAGCTCGGAACACAGCACTCAACTTGTGGTTCAGCGGTTTGACGGCTTTTTATCCAGTGCACTGGTTAAATAATGGGCTATTGATCCGCCATTGATAGACCTACTATGGTACGTCGGGGGTTACCTTGCCGAATGTCTTGTGACGGTTATATAGGTTCTCTCAAAGTGGAGTTTTCCTTTAAAGTGCATTTAATCTTATTATCAACTAGAACTACAATATTAGATTTGATGTAGCTTTAAATATTCCTTATTGCCTGCTTTACTACTAGAAGTAGTTTCTATCATTTTTAATGTGTCATTTTTATTGTTTTGCTTTCTGACTTTATAATTATCTCCTTTTTTTTTTTCTGCATTGTTGCAATCTGACCTTCTATTTGCATTCTTTTTACTCTTGTACTCATTGAAGATGATTCATTCATTCATCTGCTTCTCCTTGCAGACTTCATGAATGTATACTACCAGATTCGCTCCAGCCAACTGGACCGGTCAATAAAGGGACTGAAAGAACATTTCCGAAAGAACAGTGCAACTCCTGGGGTCCCCTATTCTCCCATTGTGCCTAACAAGAAGAAGGATACCCCCACCAAGAAACCAGCCAAGAGGCCAGGTCAGACTTAATATGCACTGTAGCTCTCATCTTCCCAAGCGTTCCACCCTCCATATACTTGCCTACACTATGTGACCAAAAGTTTGTGGACACCTGACTATCACCTTTCTGCATGTTTAAAAGGTTGTGGATACCCCTTCAAATGATTGAGTTTAGGTGTTTCCAGTGAAGGGTATTGTTAGTGCTACAGCATACAAAGACATTTTAAACAATTGTGCACTTCCAGTTTGGAGAATGTCCTTTCCTGTTTTAGCCTAACTATGCCCCCTGTGCACAAAGCCAGGTGTATCTATTTGTTAGGTACTCTTTAATGACTTGAATTGTACCACTGGATTGCCGTAAGGCCAATGCGGTGCCTATATTTAAAAAAGGATCCAAGTCTTTACCAAGTAACTGTAGACCTGTTAGTTTAGTAAAAGTTCTATAGTCTGGAAGATACTGGAGAGTTTAATAAAAGACCACATAGATAAGTTCTTGCTGGGAAAAAAATATTTTAACCAACAGACAACATGGATTCATGAAAGACAGAAGTGTTGGCAGACAAACCCGACATCTTTTTTATGAGGAGATAAATAAAACCTCAGACAAAGAGGTGGCTGTGGATGCAAAAGCATTTGACACAGTTCCCCACACACGGCTAATGTGTAAGGTTAATTCTACAGGCTTGGAAAAATAATTATGTAAATGGATAGAAAACTGTATTCAGAGAGTAGTGGTTCATGATTCTCAAATTGGTGTTGAGTTATTCACTTTAAGGTCATCACAGAGGACATGGGGGCACTCTTTACGTCTGGAGGAAAAGAGATGTACCTTCAAATACGGAAAGGTTTCTTCACAGAAAGAGCTGTGAAAATGTGAAATTTACCCCCTCAACAACTGGTTCTGTCCAACTCAGTAGGTTGCTTTTAAAAAAGGCCTGAATTATTTCCTAAATGTACCTAATATAACTGGATACTAACATTTCTTTCTCGTACATCACGGGACACAGAGCGACATAGTCATTACTAATGGGTTATATAGATACCGTCAGGTGCTGGCACTGGCAACTTCCAAAACCGGAAGTACCCTCCCCTATATAAGCCCCTCCCATCCGGGAGCACCTCAGTTTTTTGCCAGTGTCTAAGGTGTTGGCCAAGAAGAAACATGTGTTTTTCACTGAGCTTGCGTACAGGTTCTTTTGGGCCTCAGTAAGCTATTCCGGATCCGACCAAAAAAGCTTCATAGCTAAACGGTCGGTACCCGGGCCTTGCAGAGAAGAGCAAGGTTTTGCCTGTAATGCTTCTCTTAGGAGAGCTGGACCCTGGGATCCAGAGCTCTGGTCATACCCACGACCAAGATGTTTTCTGTGCAGGGTGCTATACAGGTCCAGGGGAGTGGAATCCTTGGGAACCCGGTCCCTGAAGGTTTGATTACAATGCCTGCCGTGATAGGTGAAGTTTGGGCTTTTGTGGACCAAACAAAGTCCTGCGGCGGGGAACAGGTAAGTGGGGGCCCCCAGGAACTTGGTTCTATTGGGGGACCCCCAAGCCTAATTTGTCTTTCTGTCTGTTACCTAATGGTATTCCCGCAAAATTCTGTGCATGCCTGTAACTACTAAAAAAAAATGTAATAATTTTTAATGGTGGTCAAGAAAAAAAAAAAAAATTTTTTTTTTTTATATATATATAGATTTAATATATTAGACTGCGGTACCTGTGTTGTCCACTAGAGGCCGCTGTGGAACGTTTCTTGTCATGTGGACTAGTTTCTTTTCATCAGAGCGAGTCCAGGCAGATGGTGAGTTCTCTTATGGGAAACTGCTTCCTCTGCCATGTTGCAATGCTCGTCCATCCCCCGGCCTGCGGCAAAGGGGCCCTGGCTCTTGTCCCTGGTTTCCATTTTCAAAATTAGCGCCGAAGGCGCACGTGGCCGCGCGCGTGCGCGTGCACGCGCCTCTATATATAGAGGTGAGCCGGGAAAGGGGGCGGAGCCTGGGGGATGACGCTCTGTGCGCGCCGCAGCGCTTCTGTGCATGTGCGGGCGTCCCAGCAGGTTAAAAACCACAATTTTGTGTGGTGAGCTGGCTATGAAGTACAGAGACAGAGCTGGCAACATTTAAAGAAGGCATACAGCAAGCGGTTGATACAGGCATCCCCTAGAAAGGCACATTAGTAGACACCAACTGTTTCTTATAGCAGCATTTATGCTAGACTATTGTCAGTAACTGGTGTATTTCGGCTGGAATACCTCAGCTTTGTGGCTTAGGAATATGCCGTCTAAAAACTCCGGGACTAGAAATTCCAGGAGGAATAGGGGGTCTCCATCGGGCTCTGAGGATCTTGGGCATGCTTTGGCTGCACCAGTCTCCCCTGAAGAATCAGAGGTTAGTGACCGTAGAGCACCCTCAGGAGTACCTGGTACTGTGGCTGTCCTCAGTTCACCTGCTCCTGTGTATGTAACAGAGGAGGTTTTTTCCTCAGCTCTGGGAGGGCTGGAAGAGAGATTGTCAGCATTGATCGCGGCTTCCCTGTCACAGGAGAAAAGCGCCCGATCTCCGTCTCCTCCCTCAGAGTGCCTGTTAACAGAGCAACAGTCCCATACAGGGATCGACCTACCTGAAGGGGATCAGGATGAGGTCGATTCGGTTGTAGAGGAATCAACAGTGGAAGAGCCGTTCTCAGCATCACATGCTGAAAGGTTATGGGTTCAGTCCCTGACTAATATGGTCCGATCAGCATTTAAAATGCCACTTGCGGAGCCATCATCCACTTCTGTCTCCTCGTTGGGGTCGCTAAAAGCTCCCCAGACTGTTTGTTCCTTTCCGATCCATCCTTTACTGGAAGGGCTCATTTACCAGGATTGGGAGCATCCTGACAAAATATTTACTCCCCCCAAGAGATTTCCGGTGGTCTATCCCATGGAGGATAAGTTCATCAGAAAATGGAGGGTCCCTACAGTGGATGCAGCCATCTCTTGTGTGAATAAATCACTGACATGTCCAGTGGATAATGTCCAAATGTTCAAGGACCCAATAGATAAAAAATTGGAGTCCTTATTAAAATCTGCTTTTTCTACAGCAGGATTGGTGACACAACCAGCAGTGGCAGCTATTGGGGTCTGCCAAGCAGTGAAGGATCAGTTGAAACAGGTCTTAAGGGACTTGCCAGATCAGCAGGCTCTTGCCCTAGCTGATCTACCTAGAGCCTTATGCTTTGCGGTGGACGCTATAAAGGATTCAATCCATCAGGCCTCCCGCCTTACGCTGTCTGTAGTACATATGCGCAGGCTTCTATGGCTCAAAAACTGGTCTGCTGAAGCTCCCTGTAAAAAATTGCTGGTCAGCTTCCCATTTCATGGTGAACGCTTATTCGGGGAAGACCTGGACAAATATATCCAGAGAATTTCCAGCGGTAAAAGTACACTTTTGCCGGTTAAAAATAGAGTTAGAGGTCCCTCTTTTAAGAGGCCTGCTTCTCCAGTCCCTAGGACATCGGCTGTGAAACAGTTCCGACGGCCTCCTCGGTCAAATCCCGGAGGTAAAAATCAGGGACAATTGCAGGGTAACAAGAAGCCCTGGAGCAGGAGAGGTACAAAACCTCCCCCAAAGTCAAATGCATGAAGGGTTGCCCCCACCCAATCGGGTGGGGGGAAGACTTCAGTTGTTCACAGAGACCTGGCGGGACACGATCCGAGACAGATGGGTGCTCTCCACAGTAAATCTGGGATACAAATTGGAGTTAAAAAACTCCCCTCCTTCCCGCTTTATAAGGTCAAACGTGCCAAGGGATCCCCAGAAGAGAGGATCCCTCCTGTTGGCACTAGAACAATTATTGCTCCAAGCAGTAATTATAGAGGTTCCCCTGGAAGAATGGGGGTTCGGGTTTTACTCAAACCTCTTTACAGTCCCGAAGCCAAACGGGGACGTGAGGCCCATATTAAATCTAAAAGGGCTAAACAAATTCCTACATATCAGGACTTTCCGGATGGAGTCGATCCGATCGGTAGCCACTGCCCTACAAGGGGAGGAATGGTTAGCCTCGATCGACATCAAAGATGCTTATTTGCACATTCCCATCTTTCCAGCCCACCAAAAATTTATACGCTTTGCGGTAGAAGGGCACCATTTTCAGTTCAGAGCCTTACCCTTCGGTCTGGCCACAGCACCAAGAGTGTTCACAAAAATTCTGGCCCCATTATTGGCCAATCTAAGAACACGAGGTGTAACGATAATGGCATATCTAGACAACTTGTTGCTGATAGACCACTCAGTGGAAAAACTAGAAGTGGTTGTTCACGAGACAATCAAGTATCTGGAATCTCACGGTTGGATTATCAACCGAGTCAAGTCAGCCCTAAAACCAGTCAAAAGTCTGGAATACTTGGGGCTAAGGCTGGATTCAGACCAGAGAAAAATTTTCTTGCCTCAAGAAAAGGGGTCGTCTTTGAGAGATTTGATCCACTTAGTGGGTTCAAAAAGACAGCCATCCATACGCCTGTGCATGAGGCTGCTGGGAAAAATGGTGGCATCATTCGAAGCAGTACCCTACGGTCAATTCCATTCAAGGAAGTTGCAAAGGGCCATACTGTCAGCCTGGAACAAAAAAGTTCAGGCTCTGGACTTACCAATGTCCTTGTCCCCTTCCGTTCGCAAGAGCCTCCGCTGGTGGTTGGTTCCCCAGAATCTGGAAAGAGGGAAATCCTTCAGTCCGATTTCCTGGAAGGTGGTCACTACAGATGCCAGCCTTATAGGCTGGGGAGCAGTACTGGAGCAATGGTCTCTCCAGGGCAGATGGTCGGATGCGGAAAAGGCCCTGCCCATCAATCTCTTAGAGATACGAGCAGCCCGGTATGCCCTAGTAGCATGGACATCCAAACTCCAAGGGTCCCCTGTCAGAATTCAATCAGACAATGCCACAGCAGTGGCATATATCAATCGTCAGGGGGGCACCAGGAGTCGTGCAGCCCAAAGGGAAGTAAATTACATCCTGAGATGGGCAGAAAGATATGTCCCAGCCATATCTGCGGTATTCATTCCAGGAGTGGAGAATTGGAAGGCGGACTTTCTAAGTCGCCAACAATTATGCCCAGGGGAATGGTCCCTTCATCCCGAGGTTTTCCGGACAATATGTCAGCGGTGGGGAACACCGGATGTAGATCTTCTAGCATCCAGATTCAACACAAAAGTGGACAGGTTTGTCTCTTGGACAAGGGATCCCCTAGCTTGCGGCTCGGATGCCCTAGTGTTCCCTTGGGATCAGTTCAAGCTGATATATGCATTCCCACCGCCACAATTGTTACCTCGATTACTCCGCAGAATCAGGGTAGAAAAGAAACCAGTGATTCTGGTGGCTCCAGCGTGGCCCCGAAGAGCATGGTACGCGGATATTGTAAAAATGTCTGTGGGGAGTCCTTGGACCCTCCCACATCGTCCGGACCTGCTTTCGCAAGGACCGATATACCACCCTTCCTTACCAGCCCTAGGTTTGACGGCCTGGCTATTGAAGCCCACATTCTAAAAAAGAGAGGGCTCTCTAATGCTGTGGTATCTACCATGATCAATGCCAGGAAGCCGGTATCCAGGCAGATCTACTATAGAATCTGGAAGGCGTACATCGCCTGGTGTGAGGCCAAGAAATGGCATCCACGTAAATACGTAATAGGTAGGATTCTGGACTTCCTACAATGGGCTGTAGATAGGAAGCTTGCCTTGAGTACTATCAAGGGTCAGATTTCGGCCTTGTCAATATTTTTTTCAAAGGCCCTTGGCTTCGCATTCACTAGTCAAAGCCTTTATACAAGGAGTGATGCGTATTAGTCCTCCGGTTAATATTCCCATATGTCCATGGGATCTAAACTTGGTTCTGTCGGTTTTACAGAAACAACCATTTGCACCATTACAGCATATTTCCTTGGTGCTTCTCACCAGGAAATTGATTTTTCTAGTAGCCATTTGTTCGGCTAAAAGAGTGTCGGAATTAGCAGCTATGTCCTGTAAAGAGCCATATCTGGTTATCCATAAGGACAGAGTAGTATTACGTCCTCAGCCAGCCTTTCTTCCTAAGGTGGTATCGAGGTTTCATTTGAACCAAGATGTGGTTCTTCCTTCTTTTTTCCCCAAACCTACTTCGGTAGAGGAAAAGTTATTGCATTCTTTGGATGTAGTAAGAGCAGTTAAAGCTTATCTAAAAGCCACTGCTCAGATTCGCAGAGCGGATACTTTGTTTATTCTGCCGGAAGGCCCCAGAAAGGGTCAGGCAGCGTCAAAATCTACTTTAGCCAGGTGGATTCGACAGGTCATAATACAAGCCTATGGCTTGAGAAGGAGACCGCCTCCGTTCAAAGTTAGAGCGCACTCCACGAGAGCAGTTGGAACTTCATGGGCAGTGCATCACCAGGCCTCCCTGGCTCAAATCTGTAAGGCCGCAACATGGTCTTCAGTTCACACGTTTACTAGGTTCTACCAGGTGGACGTTAGAAGTCAGGAGGATGTCGCCTTTGGGCGCAGTGTGTTGCAGGCCGCAAAAGATCCTCATGTCTGATAGCGCTCAGCTTATATATGGTATATCCCCCCCCCCTCATTTGGCATTGCTTTAGGACATCCCATTAGTAATGACTATGTTGCTCTGTGTCCCGTGATGTACGAGAAAGAAAATAGGATTTTTATAACAGCTTACCTGTAAAATCCTTTTCTTGGAGTACATCACGGGACACAGAGCTCCCGCCCCTCTTTGGGGACACTTATTGCTTTGCTACAAAACTGAGGTGCTCCCGGATGGGAGGGGCTTATATAGGGGAGGGTACTTCCGGTTTTGGAAGTTGCCAGTGCCAGCACCTGACGGTATCTATATAACCCATTAGTAATGACTATGTCGCTCTGTGTCCCGTGATGTACTCCAAGAAAAGGATTTTACAGGTAAGCTATTATAAAAATCCTATTTTTATAGGTAAAGTTGATCTCGGGGATCAGAAAGGATTTTTTTCCCCTGCTGAAGGGAATCGGATCATGCTTTGCTGGGTTTATTTGCCTTCCTCTTGATCAACTGTAGGTATAGGATTGTGTATATAGGGATATATGGTAAAATAAAAGAATTGTATATTTCCCCCCCCCCCCCCACTTTTATTGGTTGAACTAAATGGACTATATGTATATCAAGATATGGTTTGAAGAGTGGTGTGAAAGAATTCTAAGTCCTCACCTCAACTTTCATTCACACCATTGGAATGAACTGGAATGCTGATTGCAGGCCAGATCTTCTCGCCCAAAATCGGCACCTATATAAAATTTTCACAGACACTCAAGTCTTGTGGAAAACTTTCCCAGAGCAGAGGCTGTTCTAGCAGTAAAAGTGGGCCAGATCCATAATATTGCCCATCGTTTTGGAATGTGATGCCCAACGATCTCATATAGATGGTGTGGTCAGGTGTCTAGAAACTTTTGACCATAAGGTATATGTCCTGATAAAAGGTTCCTATGTTTTTATCTTCAGAAAGTTTTAGGTAGTTATTAGGAAGTTCTATTTGGCTTTTTATTACAATCAAATAAATCCTATGAGTTATTTGAAAAAGTACATTACGGTAAGTGTTTGAACTTTAGTTGATTGCGTAGGCAGGAGCAGGTTTCTTTCCCCCCCATATTATAGTTAAATTTAATTAGTAGAACGCTTTTATTGTAACGACCACATTAAAGTAGTTGGATGCATTCTAATATTGGATTTGCTGTCATTATTATAGCAGTAGTTCCCTATGTTCAGTGACCACGCTTCCTGCATAGCAATATATTTAGGAAGAACTTTATGTTCCATTGTCCAGGAGATACTGATTTTACTGTTTCCTCTTTTGTATATCCTGATGACATGCAGTCTTCATGCCAGGTAAACAAAAAAGTAATTTCTGTCTTAAAAGCAGCGCTGGCATTAACCCTAAACATGCTTCACATATGGTTGAAGCTGTGCTCAGTCTATTGTAACACGCTAGAGACGTGAAATGCTGCTTTAAGCCAGCTTCCTTGTCTAAGTAAATTGCTGCTTTTGTATCTGTTCTTTAACCTGAATAATAATATTAGCAATGCGTCAGGCGGTATGAATTATTAGCCCCTGTTTCCCACCCATCACGGCATACTGACTTGCTTGGATGCAGAGTATGTGCCCCATAAGGGCCCGGCAGTGTGTGTACTTACTGACTTCAGAAATGCTGTTTTATATTCTTACATGTCATTGTCTGGTGTACTTTACTGTGCTATTTAATAAGCATTCATGTAACATGATAATCATTGTTTTGTCAGCCTGCAGCCTTCCAGAGTTAAGGCCTCTCCGCGTGTCCAGGCTAGTGGGTGGGAGACTAACTTCTCTCTTTCTTCCCTACCCTAGCAGATGGTTGGCCTGGGTCTCCACTGTCCATCTAAATAGCTTTTTGTGAGCATTCTGTGTACAAAGTTTGCTGTCAACCTTCTCCAAGATGCTCATGAAACAGCTGTGCTTGGCTGCAAAGTGAAGATTTTAAACTGTTGATTTGAGGAACTTACTAAAAGTGTAATTTACAATATAATAATATCAAGATGACATACAAGTCAAAATATTGGAACCTCCAGATATCTGGTTTGATATTGTCAATCTAACAAGCATGCCATTCATTCAGGCATGTAACCCTTTCTGGGACTAGCTAGAAGTTTTCAGTTGTTCTGTGATGAGGGATCTGTTGCTTTACTGTAGAATCCTAAGGGCTTAAATTTTTGGGTCTCACACCTGATCCACAAGCCCCATGCCTATACATTATGGATAGGTTCACTGCAGCACGCTCTGAAATCCAATCTGCAGTGAATCACTTGTTGGTGTGAAATTAAGCAAAAAATAATTATTTATAGATAAAATAAGGATTCATAAGAAACCTTAGTCTATATTAATATTATTATTATACAGGATTTATATAGCACCAACAGTTATGTGTTTTTATATATATATATATATATATATATATATATATATAAAATATACACAGAGTGCAGACATAATGTGCTGAGTTAGTTTTGGGTAGAATGGAGAAAGGTTTAGACACCTGTCAGGTTTCTTTATCGTACACCACGGGACACAGAGCTAGTCATTACATAATGGGTTAAGGGTCACCAGTGGTGATTGGACACTGGCACAACCAATGGAAGACAGTTCCCCTCCATATAACCCCTCCCATCAGGGAAGTACCTCAGTTTTTTCGCCAGTGTCGAAAGGTGTTGGACGCGTTAGGAGGTGCTAAAGGAAAGCTCTACCAAAGAGACCCTCTGGGGGTAAAAGAGCTATGCTTTCGGATCCATCCAAGACGCCTACAAATGAGCTGAATCTGGATGGGATCCGGGCCTCATCCATGAGGCGTCGCCTGTAATGTCTCTCTTCGGAGGACTGGGCTCTAAGATCCAGCACTTTCGCTATTTCGCTATAAAGTCCTGGTAAGAGTCTTGTACAAGGCCCAGGGGAGAGGTATCCTTTAAATAGGAACCCATATCCCTGAAGGTTGGCACACATAGCCCACCGTGAAGGGTGAAGTTTGGTATCTGTCTGAAATCTTTCAGCAGAAAAACCTGCGGCGTGGATTGGGTACTTCCTAGAAGACATCCATGTTATGCATAGTTATGTGTTAAAAGTTGCATACTTAATGTATTTGCTAAACTGAACACGGTAGTATATGCATTTAGGTACCTTGTATTTTGTCTAAACGGTAAGCCTTCCAGGGGAAGTAATACGGACAAAAAGAGATAAGAAAGCACCACCGCCTGAGAGGAGGCTCTAACTGTGCTGACTCGGTACCTTTCTCTCCTGTGTTGCTAAATGCACCTGTTCAGGATGAGCCATTACCTCTGTCAGGTATGGCGGCTTCCCCAGTGGAGCCTGGGCCTGTATATGTCACTGAGGACACTTTATCAGCTGCCCTAAATAATCTGGAGGAAAAAATTGCTACCTTAATCGCTAAGTCCTCTAAAAAGGAACAATAAGCGAAGCAGGTCTCTTCCAGTATTGGACCTCCCTTCAGAAGTACCTGAGGGAGGAGGATGAGGAGGAGGAGGCTACATCAGCAGAGGATGAGGAGCCAGATTTTAAGGTCACAGGTACAATGCTATAGCAGTGCATTTAAGTTAACCTCTGCGGAGGTAACGGAATTACCTGTCTCCTCCCTAGGGTCATTAAGATCCCTGCAAGGTGCATGCTCCTTCCCGGTTCATCCGTTACTAGAGGATCTAATATACGCAAACTGGCAACATCCAGATAAGCGTTTCTCACCTCCAAAAAGGTTTAACATTCTTTATCCTATGGGGGAAAAAATTTTTTTTTAAGAAATGGAGCCTGCCTGCGGTAGTTGCGGCTATTTCTTGTGTAAATAAAAACCTGACATGTCCGGTGGATAATGTACAAGGGTTTAAAAGATCCTTCTGAGAGGAAGTTGAAATCCTCCTTCCTTTTGGCCGGCTCAATTACCCAACCTGCAGTAGCAGCAGTCGGTATGGGTCAGGTCATCAGCCAACAGGTAAAGCAGGGGCTGAAGGAACTGCCTTCAGAGCAGGCTAGAAATTGGGAAAAATTTGCCTAAAGCCTTATGCTTCACAGTGGATGCCATGAGAGATTCTATCATACAGGCATCACGCCTTACACTCCAGCTGGTACAGATGCGCAGAGTACTTTGGCTTAAGCATTGGTCAGCGGAGACCCCATGCAAAAAGCTGTTGGCAAGTTCCCGTTCCATGGCGAACGCCTATTTGGGGAAGATTTAGAAAAATATATACAGAAGATCAAGTGGTAAAATGACTTTTACCTGAGAGAAAGAAAAACAAGAGATCTTGTTTTAAACGCTCTCTCCCCAGCTCCCGGGAAATCTGACTCCAACCAGTGGCGGCGGCCTGTTTTAGCCGCCCACAAAAGCCAAGGGGCAAGCTCAGAAGAACAAGAAGCCGTGGGGTGCAAGAGCTAATAAGCAAGCCCCCAAAGCCTCTCAGTGAAGGAGCGCCCCCGCTCGGCCGAGTGGGAGGAAGGCTTTGTCAGTTCTGAGCGACTTGGTGATCAGAAATCCAGGACAATTGGGTAGTATCCACAATATCCTCAGGGTACAAACTGGAATTTCGAGAGATCCCATCTTCTCAATTCCGAGGTTCAAGACTCTCCAAGGATCCACAAAAAAGAGAATCCTTCTTCAAAGGTTTGAATCACTTAATGGCTCAAGGGGTAGTTACAGACGTACCCCAAAAAGAGCGAGGTTCAGGTTTTTACTCAAACCTCTTTGTGATTCCAAAGCCAAATGGAGATGTCAGACCCATCCTGGATCTAAAATCCCTAAATCGGTTCCTGAACGATCGCCATTTTCGAATGGAAACGATCCGATCCGTGGCCGCCACTTTAAAGGGCGGAAAATTCATGGCGTCCATAGATATCAAGGACGCACATTTACACATACCCATCCTCCCCGCTCACCAAAGATTCCTAAGGTTTGCGGTAGAAGATCGCCACTTTCAATTTGTGGCTCTGCCGTTTGGTGTAGCCACCGCGCCCATAGTATTCACAAAGGTGCTAGCTCCTCTGTTAGTAACCTAAGAACACGGGGCATTGCGGTAACAGCCTATCTGGACGATCTACTAGTAATAGATCAGTCAAAGGACGGATTGGGTCACGCTGTACACACTACAGTAGGATACCTGGAGCATTTAGGATGGATTATAAATTTACAAAAATCCTCTCTCCAGGCCCAAAGAAGGATAGGGTACCTGGGCATGATCATAGATACAGCCCAAAACGGGGTATACCTGCCAGAACCGAAGATACAGTCTCTGAAAGACCTGATCCACAAGGTCAAAGCAAACAAGAGGCCGTCTATTCGCCTTTGCATGAGACTATTGGGAAAGATGGTAGCCTCCTTCGAGGCGGTCCCTTACGCCCAGTTTCATTCGAGACTACTTCAAGGCAATATTTTAGCTTCCTGGAACAGGAAGAGCCAAGCTCTGGATATACCCATGCGCCTGTCCTCACAAGTACGCCACAACTTCGATTGGTGGCTAGAAGCCAGGAATTTACGGAAGGGAAAGTCCTTCCTCCCAGTGGCCTGGAAGGTGGTATCTAGGGATACCAGCCTATCGGACTGGGGTGCAGTATTCGAGGAGGCTTCTACCCAGGGAACCTGGGCCAAGACTCAGGGGATCCTGCCCATCAATGTGCTAGAGATCCGGGCGGTATATCTAGCCCTCAAAACCTGGACATACAGGTTACAGGGCTACCCAGTTCGGGTTCAATCCGACAATGCTACTGCAGTAGCTTACATCAATCACCAAGGAGGCACCCGCAGTCGGGCAGCCCAAAGAGAGGTGAACCGGATCCTGGCATGGGCAGAAGAGCATGTACCTTGCCTTTCTGCAATCTTCATTCCAGGGATGGAAAATTGGCAAGCAGACTACCTGAGTCGTCAGCAGCTGCTACCAGGGAGTGGTCTCTTCACCCCGAGATCTTTCAGGCCATATGTCTGAGATGGGGAAACCCAGATGTAGACCTGCTAGCTGCCAGGTTCAACAAGAAATTGGACAACTTTGTGTCCAGAACGAGGGATCCTCTAGCCTACGGGACAGACGCTCTAATAATACAGACGCTCTAATAACTCCATGGAATCAGTTCTCACTGATCTAGGCATTCCCTCCGATCCCTCTTCTACAAAGACTGCTTCGCAGGATCAAGGAGGAGGGAATACCAGTAATCCTAGTGGCCCCAAACTGGCCCAGGAGGCCTTGGTACGCCGAGATTGTAAAAACGGCGATAGGAAGGCCCTGGAAGTTTCCACTCCGACACGACCTGCTGTCACAGGGTCCAGTATTCCACCCTTCCTTACAAAGGCTAAAGTTGACGGCCTGGCTGCTGAGACCCACATTTTTAAAAAGAGAGGGGTCTCTGGTCCGGCTCTTTCTACGCTCATTAATGCTAGAAAGCCAGCCTCCAGACTCATCTATCAGAGAGTCTGGAGAGCATACGTTTCCTGGTGTGAATCCAGATGTTGGAATCCTCAGAAGTATGAAATAAGTAGGATTCTTGCTTTTTGCCAGTTAGGAGTGGATATGAATTTAGCCCTTAGCACCATCAAAGGGCAAATATCGGCTCTATCAGTCTTCTTTCAGAGACCATTGGCATCTCACTCCCTAGTTCGGACATTCATTAAGGGGGTACTGAGGATAAATCCTCCAGTTAGGACTCCCTTGTGTCCATGGGATTTGAATTTGGTATTGTCAGTGTTGCAAAAGCAACCTTTTGAACTATTCGCCATATTCCTTTAATTATATTAAGTAGGAAGTTGGCCTTTCTGATTGCTATAGCTTCTGCTAGGAGAGTATCAGAGCTAGCAGCTCTTTCTTGTAAAGAGCCTTGTCTAATTTGTCACAAGGACAAAATCGTACTACGACCCCATCCGGCTTTTCTACCTAAGGTGGTGTCGGCTTTTCACTTGAATCAAGACATTGTTCTGCCTTCCTTTTTTCCAAACCCGCGGACGGCGGGGGAAAAATTATTACACTCTCTAGATCTAGGGAGAGCGGTAAAGGTGTATCTGCAAGCAACCGCTCAGATACGTAAAACAGATGTTTTGTTTATTTTACCAGATGGGCCCAAGAAGGGCCAAGCGGTATCAAAATCCACCATTTCCAGGTGGATTAGACAAGTAATTATTCAAGCTTATGGTTTAAAGAACAGGACTCCTTTTCCTGTTAAGGCGCACTCTACCAGGGCGATAGGTGCTTCATGGGCAGTGCACCACCAGGCTTCGATGGCTCAGATCTGTAAAGCTGCAACTTGGTCTTCAGTCCATACATTTTCCAAATTCTATCAAATAGATGTGAAAGGACATGAGGATTCCGCCTTTGGGCGAAGTGTGCTGCAGGCAGCAGTATAGGGCTTCTGGTCCGCAAGCGGCCTGTTTTGATCTGTGTCTCCCCCCCTTCATATGAGCATTGCTCTGGGACGTCCCATTATGTAATGACTAGCTTTGTGTCCCGTGGTGTACGATAAAGAAAATAGGATTTTTATAACAGCTTACCTGTAAAATCCTTTTCTTGGAGTACACCACGGGACACAGAGGTCCCCCCCTTCTTATGGGAACCTTACTGCTTTGCTACAAAACTGAGGTACTTCCCTGATGGGAGGGGTTATATGGAGGGGAACTGTCTTCCATTGGTTGTGCCAGTGTCCAATCACCACTGGTGACCCTTAACCCATTATGTAATGACTAGCTCTGTGTCCCGTGGTGTACTCCAAGAAAAGGATTTTACAGGTAAGCTGTTATAAAAATCCTATTTTTACTGCTATGCGGGATCCGTTAAAACAATTTTCTTTTTCGTACATTGAGCCTTTAATCATTACATAATGGGTTATATCCTGCGGCCTGCCAGGTTGCGTGCTCGGATAAGGGTCTGGTATGGATTTTTGGGGGAACTCCACGCCATTTTTTTTTTAATTTTGGGATGGAGTTCCCCTTAAAATCCATGCCAGACCTGAAGGGCCTGGTATGGATATTTGGGGGGACCCCCACGCTTTTTTTTATCAATTACTTTTCTATGTATTGCCGGGAGCCGACAATTCATTAATAGCCGCGAGTGAGTTTTAAATGACTTTTTTTCCTTCAGAAATGACATTTTGTGCAGGGACAGTTCTAAGCACGGGAAACAAGCGCGACTTTACATGCATATTATACACCCCCCCCCCCCCCAGGTACAAAATTGAAAGGAATATTTCACTTTTATTGTTTCACTTTAAGGCCTCATGCCCACGGACGTTTTTACAGCCGCGTTTTTGAGCGTTTTTTACAGCTTAAAAACGCCTGTCCATGTTAGTCTATAGCTTCATGCCCACCTAGACGTTTTTGAGCTGCAAATAGCATAGACGTTTTTAAGCTGTAAAAAAAACCCAGGACCAGTGCGTTCCTCAGCGTCAGAAAGTTAGGCAGAAAAAAATGCGAGCGTCAAAAACCGCGCACAAACGCTCACTAACGCGCAAAAACGCGCACTAACGCGCGGTCGCGTTTTTTTAGCTCTGACGTTTTTTTTTTGTTTTTTTTTTAAATAAATAAATTTGCAATAACATGGACAGGCGTTTTTAAGCTGTAAAAAACGCAGCTGTAAAAACGTCAGTGGGCATGAGGCCTAAGCATTATTAAAATCACTGCTCCCAAAAAAACGTCCGTTTTTTAAAACTTTTTTTTGCATTGATACATGTCCCCTGGGGCAGGACCCGGGTCCCCAAACACTTTTTTATGACAATAACTTGCATATTAGCCTTTATAATTAGCACTTTAGATTTCTCCCATAGACTTTTCGCATTTGCCGCGAACACCCCAAATTGTTCGCTGTTCGGCGAACGGGCGAACAGGCAATGTTCGAGTCGAACATGAGTTTGACTCGAACTCGAAGCTCATCCCTGCAGGATTCCTTATGTTCGCATAAGAATACATGTCTGCATGGATACATGTTGGGTGATGTTGCATAGACACGTTCGTAAATGTATGCTTGTTCGCAAGATGCCCGTTCCATAGCATACGTGCTATATATAATATATACAGTCAGGTCCATAAATATTTGGACATCGACACAATTCTAATCTTTTTGGCTCTATACACCACCACAATGGATTTGAAATGAAACAAACAAGATGTGCTTTCACTGCAGACTTTCAGCTTTAATTTGAGGGGATTAACATCCAAATCAGGTGAACGGTGTAGGAATTACAACAGTTTGTATATGTGCCTCACACTTTTTAAAAGACCAAAAGTAATGGAACATATTAACAATCATAAATCAAGCTTTCACTTTTTAAAACCTGGTTGCAAATCCTTTGCAGTAAATTACAGCCTGAAGTCTGGAAAGCATAGACATCACCAGATGCTGGGTTTCATCCCTGGTGATGCTTTGCCAGGCGTCTACTGCAACTGTCTTCAGTTCCTGCTTGTTCTTGGGGCATTTTCCCTTCAGTTTTGTCTTCAGCAAGTGAAATGCATGCTCAATCGGATTCAGGTCAGGTGATTGACTTGGCCATTGCATGACATTCCACTTCTTTCCCTTAAAAAACTCTTTGGTTGCTTTCGCAGTATGCTTCGGGTCATTGTCCATCTGCACTTTGAAGTGCCGTCCAATGAGTTCTGAAGCATTTGGCTGAATATGAGCAGATAATATTGCCCGAAACACTTCAGAATTCATCCTGCTGCTTTTGTCAGCAGGCACATCAATAAATACACTCTCTGGTGAAGTCTTCTCTTGATTGTTGACTTTGACACACATACACCTACCTCCTGGAGAGTGTTCTTGATCTGGCCAACTGTTGTGAAGGGTGTTTTCTTCACCAGGGAAAGAATTCTTTGGTCATCCACCACAGTTTTCCATCGTCTTCCGGGTCTTTTGGTGTTACTGAGCTCACCAGTGCGTTCTCTATTTTTAAGGATGTTCCAAACAGTTGATTTGGCCACACCTAATGTTTTTGCTATCTCTCTGATGAGTTTGTTTTGTTTTTTCAGCCTAATGATGGCTTGCTTCACTGATAGTGACAGCTTTTTGGATCTCATATTGAGAGTTGACAACAACAGATTCCAAATGCAAATAGCACACTTGAAATGAACTCTGGACCTTTTATCTGCTCTTTGTAAATGGGATAATGAGGGAATAACACACACCTGGCCATGGAACAGCTGAGCAGCCAATTGTCCCATTACTTTTGGTCCCTATAAAAGTGGGAGGCACATATACAACCTTTTGTAATTCCTACACCGTTCACCTGATTTGGATGTAAATACCCTCAAATTAAATCGGAAAGTCTGCAGTTAAAGCACATTTTGTTTGTTTCAGTTCAAATCCATTGTGGTGGTGTATAGAGCCAAAAAGATTAGAATTGTGTCAATGTCCCAATATTTATGGACCTGACTGTATATATGCGTGTATATAGTACACACTTATGTTTTTTGCGTAAAACATATTTGTACAAGTTCATGCTTCCATGAAGGTACGCTTCCATTGAAGCATTTAGCTTCAACACTTACCACTTACACATATGGGGAACCATTTGTGTTTGTTTACATGGGACTGCAGGAGGTTGTCTGCATTTCGCAGGGGGACAGCACCTCTTCCGGTTGGTGGTTTTGCCCTTTGGGTTAGCCACCGTACCCGGGTTTACAAGGTGCTAGAGCCCGCCTCTAGCAGGACTAAAGCCCAGGGTATAGCAGTAATGGCTTCCCAAGGCAATCTGTTGCTGATAGATCAGTCAGTAGCATGGCTGGATCTAAGTGTGTCCAGCATAGTCAAGTATCTGAAACTCCTGGGTTAGGATCCCAGTCTAAGGGTACATTCGTACGTTCGATAAGGAACTTGGAGCGTTTGGGACACAGCCCAAGAAAGAAGAGTTGTTTTTTTTTTGCTTCAGACAAGTCACCGTTTTAGAAAGCTGGTCTATGTGGTCAAGGCAAGGAAGAGTTCCTAACATTCCTTTTGCTTAAGATGCTAGGGATGGTGGCTTCATTCAAAGAGGTTCCCTATGCTCAGTTTCAAGTCTGCTTGATCCTAACCTGGCGTTATCCAAGGATCTGATGCCACGGATACGCTGGAATCTCAGTTGGTAGTTCTTAACCAAAAGATTTTGCAGAAAGGAAGATCCCTCATGTCGGTTACTTGAGAGGTAGTGGCTACGAAGATTGGTCTCTAGGGATGTAGACCAGTCCTGGAAAAGACAACTGCCCAGGGGAGGTAGTCTAGTTGCAAGAGAAGCCTTGTCTGTCAACTTGCTAGCCATTAAGGGTCGAAAGCTTCGGATGGCACGTCTATCTTGATCGCCTGGGTGTTTGGGTTGCAGGTTTGTTCTGTCAGAGTATAATCCGACAATGCCACATCAGCGGTTGACTTTGTTTACCAAAGGGATACTAGAAGTCATGCAGCCAGAAGGAAGTGAGCCATGTTCTGGCTTGTGCCTTGCCTGTCTTCATTTCATGAAATGGAGAATTGGCAGGCAGTTCTCTGGAACCGTCAACAATTATTCCCGGGTGTATGGCCTCTAAGCCCCAATGTTTTTCTGATCAGAAGCCAGAGAAGGGGCACCCCTGGCAAAAGATTTATGGGAGTCCAGTTTAAACTAAGAAGCTGAACAGCTTTATGTCTAGGACAAAGCATCCACTCGCATAGGAGACAAGATGCATTTGTAACCTCGTAAAACCTGTTGTCACTTATTATGCATTCTCTTCCCCCAGTGCTACAACTACCGTGGCCTATATGCTACATCAGAGGGGAATGGAAGCCGGCCTAATAATTCCGGCATGACCCAGACAACCTTACTGTGCAGGGATCGTAAGGGTGGTAGTAGAGGACCCAGGGGCCCTTACATCTTGTCCAGACCTACTTCGAGTGTCGGTATTCCATCCTGTCTTGAAAACATGGGAATTAATGGTTTACTTGGTTTAGCCTGCATTTTTGATGATCGCGGCTTCAGAATCAGGGACGATTACGCTGATTCATACAGGAGAGCGGACCTCCAGGACCATGTATTATAGGATCTGGAAGGCCCATATTCCTGGTGTGACACCAAGGGATGGCATCCTCGGAAGTATGTCACAGGTAGAATTCTTACCTTCCTACACTAGGTAAAGGGATGGAGCTAGCCTTGAGTTCCATCAAGAGTCGATTCTCGACCTAGTCAGTGTTTTCAAGGTCACTTGCGTTGCACTCTTTGATCCGGGCCTTTCTACAAGGGGTAACGCATATAAGTCCGCCAGTTAGTTCGCCCTTGTGCCCGGGGGGATTTGAGTCTGGTTTGTCGGCTTGCAGGGACAGCTCCTTGGGCTGATGCACCATATTTCCCTTCATCCTCCTTCAAGGGAGTTGGTGTTCTTGGTTGTGGTAGCCTCCGCAAGAGAATTCCAGTATTGGCAACTTTCTTTGTATAGAGCCATACTTCTTTATTAGGGGGATGTTGAATCCTCTCCCAGCCTTTTTCCCAAAAAGATCTAGTTTTCTATAAATATAGATGAGAATAGTTGAGGTCTATCTGAAGGTTTCAGATACAGGAAACTGACGTTTTGTTATGCTGCCAGAAGACCCTAGAAATGGGTAGGCAGCGTTCTAATCTGCTATTAAATGGTTACTCTCTCATTTATATTGAGAGCAGTCAAGGCCTATCTAAAGCGGTTACTCAGATACGGAAAACTGATGTTTGTTGCGCTACCAGGAGGCCCCGGAAAGGGCAGGCAGCGTCTAAATCAACTGTTTCAATATTGATTCATCAGGCTATTATTCAGGCTTGTGATTAAAGAGAGGGCTCCCCCGGTTTCTTTTAGAATACACTCTACCAGAACAGTAAGCAGGTCATGTGCATTGCATTACCAAGCCTTTATGACTCAGATTTGCTAGGCCGCAACTTGGTCATCAGTGCTTACGTTCACTAATTTTTATTGGGTGAACGTAAGACGGTTAGAGGATGCTGCTTTTTAGCGCAGTATTCTGCAGGCAGCAGTATAGGTCCTTGCGTCTGATGGCGGTCTGCGTTATTTGTGTCTCCCTCCCCTCAAGTTGAGCATTGCTATGGGACGTCCCATTAAGTAATGATTAAAGGCTCTGTGTCCCGTGATGTACGAAAAAGAAAATAGGATTTTTAATAACGGCTTACCTGTAAAATCCTTTTCTTGGAGTACATCACGGGACACAGAGATCCTGCCCCTCTTATTTGGGGATATGGGGACACCTATTTTTTGCTACAAAACTGAGGAGCTCCCAGTGTGGGAGGGAACTTCCTGTCTAGTTGATTACACCAGTGTCCAGCACCTGAAGTTGGATATAACCCATTATGTAATGATTAAAGGCTCTGTGTCCCGTGATATACTTCAAGAAAAGGATTTTAGAGGTAAGCTGTTATTAAAAATCCTATTTTTCTCTCCATCTGTTTTGGGGACAACCTTTGCCAGAGAGGAAGTGAGATAAAATTGCCACAAGGGAAACGGGCAACAATAAAAAACTGACAGAGGTTCTAGCATTCACCTACTTAACCCACCCTAATGCCGCGTACACACGATCATTATTCACGGCGGTTAAAAAACCGCCGTGAATAATGACAGGAAAAACGAGGGAACCGCTTCGGTTCCAAGGGTTCCCTACACACGGTCGTTTTTCCCGTCATTTTTTCTCTTGACGAGAAAAACGACCGTCTGTGGGCTCCGCGGCAGTGTCTCCCTATGGGAAAACTGCCGCGGAAAAAAATGATGGAAAAAACGATGAGAAAATTTAGAACATGTTCTAATTTTTCTCGTCATTTTTTATGCCGTTTTACTAGACGAGAAAAACGACATAAAGCCCACAGACGATCGTTTTTCTCGGCGAAAAAAAAAATGCAGTTTTTCTCGTCGAGAAAAGCGGTCGTGTGTACGCGGCATTAGGGTTACTCTTAGATTTTCCCTCACTTTCTGTCATTGGAACAGCCTTTTTATTAGATAGAAAGTGAAAGAATCTCTCCAGCAGAGCCTCAGACAACTGTAAAATCTGTCAGAAGGCCTAATCTTTCTCCATTATATCCAACTATCTAAACCTAAAAAAAATTAGAGATACACTTCAACAGAGCAGCTAAGAATATGCATAAAAACTTGTAAAAAAAAAAAAAAAAAAAGACATCACCACCTGCTGGCTGGAAATAGATAGATGTGCTATAGTTCAGATGTACAGTCCACAGGACTGTGGAGTGGTGGTAATCCACTGGTGCATACCATTTGTTTTACAGGCGTTGTCCCCAATTCTAGATTATCTGTTGTTCCAATATGAACGCTTGCTATATATTGTGAAGTCAGCTAATCACAGTTTTTTTTTTTTTTCATGCCAACATATTCTTGCACCTGGTTTATCAGCATTCTTTGTGGCGTGGTGGCATTCAAATGCTTGTCTAATACTTTTCTAAGGAATTCTTAATACACAGTGTTAGTCAGTCTTCTCTGCACTCTTACCTGGTGACCTGCATTTTGGTGTTTGGTGTCTTCCTGCTCATTCTCCAAGATCTTTTTCCTTGCCCTCTCTTCTTTTTCTCGCTCTCCTTTTTGGTGACAGGAACTATCCGCAAAGCTCAGAATCTTCTCAAACAGTACTCGCAGCACGGGCTTGATGGGAAAAAGGGAGGGGCCAACCTTGGAGTCCTTGAAGGTAATTGTCCGACTCTTTATTGCTGATTGGGGTTTCGGGGATGTGACTTGCTGAATCTGAGATCAGAATCTTGTGGTGGGACTTTAAAAGCAGGCTACACTCTTCTGAAAATGTTAGTTGCACTTCTGTTTGCAAGAAAGTTGCTCAATAAAATTCAGTTAGATTTAAAGCTGAACTCCTGACAAATGTATAAAAACACCAAACTCTGGAGTGATGTATTCGTTAAAGTGTTACTAAACTCTGGTTGTAAAAATATTTCCAGTATGTATTCTTAACTAAAAAAGTTTTTTTTTCAATTTTTCTCAGCCTCCTCCAAATCTACAAATATTTTTTTTCCCCACCGTATGTAGGAACATAGCTGGGTTCCTACATACATTTTTAGTGTGCATAGAGCAGTGCATATGACGGCAACCAACCTGTACTGCTTACTCCAAACAAATGGAAGTGGGATAGAAAATGAGAGATTCAGGAGCACACAGAGGACATTATAAGGAGGCAGAAAAACACAATAAGAAATGTTTTCATGAAAAATATATAATACAGGTCCATTAAGAAGTGGATGTGTATGGGTTGTTTTTGGAGAAAATGAATATCGTTTAATGTCACTGTAAAAATAATTAAGTGTATTTTCAAATGTAGCAATTATCAGTACGTAAATTTGACTTGCAATCCACCTCTTGTAATGCCCTACAGCAGAATTCAGAGAGGGAGGGACAGCACCAGGGGACAGTCAGCATGCAGATGTCCTGACCAGGAATATGTTGACAGGAGGGATGGGACAGAATGATAACATGCTGATGCTCAGTGTCACTCACTGTCGATTCACAGACTGGGGACAGGGAGGTAACCCAGCTTTACTGTTTAACAGAGTGGGAAAAAAATGTAAGATCACAAGCTTGGCTGTCCTGTTTAGCAGAGCGATTGTATTTTGGACATTTATTTATTTGTCGGGAGTTCAGCTTTAATAGTATGACACATGTCTTAGTGTGAACAATAACATAAAAAGACGTATATAAAGACAAGAAGGTCATACGGAAGACTATAGCCTGCATGGTACTCTGTAACTATCTGTGAAGGGACCTTTATTACTCCCATGCCACGTCTCTCCTTTTTCTTTGGACACCGGATTGCCACTCTGCGTGGCCCAGGCCTCTGTGTAGTTTACTGGATAACAGTATACCTACCCTCCACACTGATCAGGTCATGAACAAGATTCACGTAGCAGGCACCATGGAGAGACAATGGGAGAAAAACACGGGACACCTTTAGGTGAGTACTGGTTCATCAGTATGTGGGGATATCTTGTAAATGAGCATACTACAATGTACTCTTTCGGTTGGGTCTTCTTAAAGTGGACCTGACCTGGACCTGAAAACTGGTACTACCTGTCTGCCCTTGGATTCTAGGCTTAGTATGTTCAAGAGGGCCTGACATATTTTGCAGTTCAGGGTTAAGCTCTACCTTCACCTGGCACTAAGCCCACCTTTTGCCAATCAGTGCCAGATCCTCTGTGGAAAGCTGGAGGCTCAGGCATTTGACAGATGACAGGGGCAAAGTAGGTGTGTGCTTTGGGAGTCTGCATTATTATTATTATTATTATTTTATTTAATAATTCCTCCCTCAACTTTTTTCTTTATTCAGGAATACCCTCTCTGATATAAACAACACATTAAAAGATACAGACTTGATGCAGATATCAAGTTTAAGTTTAATCTGCTTATATTTTCTCTGGTTTCTGAGGCCTGGAATGAGGGAGGCTGCAGTCCTGCAGTGGGTTGGTTGAGAACCACCGATCCGAATTAGCAACCTGTGAACATAGATCGTGTTTTTAGTGAAAATGAAATCCAGAACCCAGAACTGTGAGACAAGAGTCCTAACCGCCTTGCCACCATGATGCTCCACCTGACTACAGTATTTATGGTGGAAATTAAATCCAGAACCTTAGTATCTCCACACAAGTGTGCCAACTCCCTTGCCACCATGATGCCCCGCCATGTTACAATGTAGATATCATCTAGACTACAAGTCCCATCATGCCTCTGCCTCTGGGTGTCATGCTTGTGGCTGTCAGAGTCTTGCTATGCCTCATGGGACTTGTAGTTCTGCAACAGCTGGAGGTCCGCTAATTGCATATCCCTGATCTAGGGCATCCTTTCTCAACCTTTTTTACATGGAGGAATCTTTTTAAATAGCATTTCTAGTCTCCGGGTACCCCATGTTAATATTGCTATTTCTACAACTCTGTACTTTAGAGTGATGGTCACCAGGAAAAATGCTCCTTACATTTTTGGTCATTATGAAGATTTCCTTTTTACAGATAGCTAAAAAGATCATTTTTGTCAGTGGTTACTTACAGCGGAGCTCCACCCTAAAGGATAAGCTCCGCTTTAAGGACTCGTTCCCCCACTCCTGTTTGTGGGATGGAGCTTTTGGGGAGAAGGGTGGGAGTAGGTACCTGATTTTGACAGGTACCCGCTCTCACTTTCGCTCCAACTGCCTAGGTGATAGTTCTCCTCCCTCCCCCTCTGCAGTCTTCTGGGACACATGACAGATCCCAGAAGACTGCTTGACCATTCACGATACACAGTGCTGCTCGTGCATGCGCAGTGGGCACTCGGCTGTGACAGCTTGAGCTGTCACAGCCGGGTGCCCATAGTTAAGATACTGGAGCCGAGGAAAGAAGAGACCGGTGAAACCGGCTGGGGTGAGCACACCGCTGGATTGTGGGACACAGGTGAGTGTGTTTTTTTAAAAGTCAACGGCTACAGTTTAGTAGCTGCTGATTTTATTTCTTTCTCGTACATCACGGGACACAGAGCGACATAGTCATTACTATGTGGGTTATATAGATACCTTCAGGTGCTGGCACTGGCAACTTCCAAAACCGGAAGTACCCTCCCCTATATAAGCCCCTCCCATCCGGGAGTACCTCAGTTTTTTGCCAGTGTCTAAGGTGTTGGCCAAGAAGTAACATGTGTTTTTCACTGAGCTTGCGTACAGGTTCTTTTGGGCCTCAGTAAGCTATTCCGGATCCGACCAAAAAAGCTTCATAGCTAAACGGTCGGTACCCGGGCCTTGCAAGAGAAGAGCAAGGTTTTGCCTGTAATGCCTCTCTTAGGAGGGCGGGATCCTGGGATCCAGAGCTCTGGTCATACCCACGACCAAGATGTTTTCTGTGCAGGGTGCTATACAGGTCCAGGGGAGTGGAATCCTTGGGAACCGGTCCCTGAAGGTTTGATTACAATGCCTGCCGTGATAGGTGAAGTTTGGGCTTCTGTGGACCAAACAGAGTCCTGCGGCGAGGAAAAGGTAAGTGGGGGCCCTCAGGAACTTGGTTCTATTGGGGGACCCCCAAGCCTATTTTGTCTTTCTGCCTGTTACCTAAGGTATTCCCGCTAAATATTCTGTGCATGCCTGTTACTACTGAGAAAATGTAAAAAAAAAATTTATAGTAGGCAAGGAAAAAAAAAAAATATTTAAGACCGCGGTACCTGTGTTAAACACTAGAGGCCGCTATGGTTCTTTTTTCTTGTAATATGGATTTTTTTCTTCCGAAGTCAAATCCAGGCAGTTGGTAAGTTCTCTGCTGGGAAGCTGTCTCCTCTGCCCTGTTGCTGCGCTCATCCATCCCCGGGCCCTGCGGCAGGGACCCTGGCTCCCATCTAGCTCCTTGTTTTTTCAAAAAAGGCGCCGAAGGCGCACGTGCCCGCGCGCGTGCGCGTGCACACGCCTCTCTATATAGAGGCGATCTGAAAAAAGGGGCGGAGCGGGTGGATGACGCTCGATGTGCGCCGCGGCGCTACTGCGCATGTGCGGGCGTCCAGCATGTTTTAAAAGCACTCAAGCTGGCTATTGAAGTGCACAAACAGAGCTAGCAACAGTAAAAAGGCACACAGAGGCGGTTGATGCAGGCATCCCCTAGAAAGGCACTTTAGTAGACACCAACTGATATATAGCAGCAATTGTGCTAGACTATTCTCAGTAAAAAGGGTGTATTACGGCTGGAATACCTCAGCTTTGGGCTTAGGAATATGCCGTCCAGAAGCTCCGGAACTAAATCTTCCAGGAAGCAAAAGGGGTCTCCATCGGGCTCTGAGGATCTTGGGCATGCTTCTGCTGCACCAGTCTCCCCTGAAAATTCAGAGGTTAGTGACCGTAGAGACCCTGCAGGAGTACCTGGTACTGTGGCTGTCCTCCGTTCACCTGCTCCTGTGTATGTAACGGAGGAGGTTTTTTCCTCAGCTCTGGGAGGATTAGAGGAGAGATTGTCAACATTAATCGCTGCCTCCCTGTCACAGGGAAAGCACGCCCGATCTCCGTCTCCTCCTTCAGAGTACCTGTTAGCGGAGCAACAGTCCCATACAGGGATCGACCTGCCTGAAGGGGATCAGGAGGAGGTTGATTCTGTTATAGAGGAATCAACTGTGGAGGAACCTTTCTCAGCATCTCAAGCTGAAAGATTATGGGTTCAGTCTTTGACTAACATGGTCCGATCAGCATTTAAAATGCACCTTGCGGAACCATCAACCACTACTGTCTCCTCGCTGGGGTCGCTAAAAGCTCCCCAGACTGTCTGTTCTTTTCCACTTCACCCTTTATTGGAAGGGCTCATGTACCAGGATTGGGAACATCCTGATAAAATATTTACTCCCCCCAAGAGATTTCCGGTGGTCTATCCCATGGAGGATAAGTTCATCAAAAAATGGAGGGTCCCTACAGTGGACGCAGCCATCTCTTGTGTGAATAAATCACTGACTTGTCCAGTGGATAATGTCCAAATGTTCAAGGACCCAATAGATAAAAAATTGGAGTCCTTATTAAAATCTGCTTTTTCTACAGCAGGCTTGGTGACACAACCAGCAGTGGCAGCTATTGGGGTCTGCCAAGCAGTGAAGGATCAGTTGAAACAAGTCTTAAGGGACTTGCCAGATCAGCAGGCCCTTGCCCTAGCTGATCTACCTAGAGCCTTATGCTTTGCGGTTGACGCCATAAAGGATTCAATCCATCAGGCCTCCCGCCTTACGCTGTCGGTAGTACATATGCGCAGGCTTCTATGGCTCAAAAACTGGTCTGCTGAAGCTCCCTGTAAAAAATTGCTGGTTAGCTTCCCATTTCATGGTGAACGCTTATTTGGGGAAGACCTGGACAAATATATCCAGAAAATTTCCAACGGTAAAAGTACACTCTTGCCGGTTAAAAACAGAGTTAGAGGTCCCTCTTTTAAGAGGCCTGCTTCTCCAGTCCCTGGGGCATCGGCTGTGAAACAGTTCCGACGGCCTCCTCGGTCAAATCCCGGGGGTAAAAATCAGGGACAATCGCAGGGTAATAAAAAACCCTGGGTTAGGAGAGGTACAAGACCTCCCCCAAAGTCAAATGCATGAAGGGTTGCCCCCACTCAATCGGGTGGGGGGAAGACTCCAGTTGTTCGCAGAGACCTGGCGGGACACGATCAGAGACAGATGGGTGCTCTCCGCAGTAAGTCTGGGATACAGATTGGAGTTAAAAGACTCTCCTCCTTCCCATTTTATGAGGTCAAACGTGCCAAGGGATCCCCGGAAGAGAGAGTCCCTCCTGTTGGCACTAGAACAACTATTGCTCCAAGGGGTAATTATGGAGGTTCCCCTGGAAGAAAGGGGGTTCGGGTTTTACTCAAACCTCTTTACAGTCCCGAAGCCAAACGGGGACGTGAGGCCCATATTAAATCTAAAAGGGCTAAACAAATTCCTGCATATCGGGACTTTCCGGATGGAGTCGATCCGATCAGTGGCCACTGCCCTACAAGGGGAGGAATGGTTAGCCTCGATCGACATCAAAGATGCTTATTTGCACATTCCCATCTTTCCAGTCCACCAAAAATTTCTACGCTTTGCAGTAGAAGGGCGCCATTTTCAGTTCAGAGCCTTACCCTTCGGTCTGGCCACAGCACCACGAGTGTTCACAAAAATCCTGGCCCCATTATTGGCCAATCTAAGAACGCAAGGTGTAACGATAATGGCATATCTAGACGACTTGTTGCTGATAGACCACTCAGTGAAAAAACTAGAAGTGGTCGTTCACAAGACAATCAAGTATCTGGAATCTCACGGTTGGATTATCAACCGAGACAAGTCAGCCCTAAAACCAGTCAAAAGTCTGGAATACTTGGGGCTAAGGCTAGATTCAGGCCAGAGGAAAATATTCTTGCCTCGAAAAAAGGTGTTGTCTTTGAGAGATTTGATCCACTTAGTGGGTACAAAAAGACAGCCGTCCATACGCCTGTGCATGAGGCTGCTGGGAAAAATGGTGGCATCATTCGAAGCAGTACCCTACGGTCAATTCCATTCAAGGAATTTGCAAAGGGCCATACTGTCAGCCTGGAACAAGAAAGTTCAGGCCCTAGACTTACCAATGTCCTTGTCCCCTTCCGTTCGCAAAAGCCTCCGTTGGTGGTTGGTTCCCCAGAATCTGAAAAAAGGGAAATCCTTCAGTCCGATTTCTTGGAAGGTGGTCACTACAGATGCCAGCCTTATAGGCTGGGGAGCAGTACTGGAGCAATGGTGTCTCCAGGGCAGATGGTCAGATGCGGAAAAGGCCCTGCCCATCAATCTCTTAGAGATACGAGCAGCCCGGTATGCCCTAGTAGCATGGACATCCAAACTCCAAGGGTCCCCTGTCAGAATTCAATCAGACAATGCCACGGCAGTGGCATATATCAATCATCAGGGTGGCACCAGGAGTCGTGCAGCCCAGAGGGAAGTAAATTGCATCCTGAAATGGGCAGAAAGATATGTCCCAGCCATATCCGCGGTATTCATTCCAGGAGTGGAGAATTGGAAGGCGGACTTTCTAAGTCGCCAACAATTATGCCCAGGGGAATGGTCCCTTCACCCCAAGGTTTTTCGGACAATATGTCAGCGGTGGGGAACACCGGATGTAGATCTGCTAGCATCCAGATTCAACGCAAAGGTGGACAGGTTTGTCTCTTGGACAAGGGATCCCCTAGCTTGCGGCTCGGATGCCCTAGTGTTCCCTTGGGATCAGTTCAAGCTGATATATGCATTCCCACCGCCACAATTGTTACCTCGATTACTCCGCAGAATCAGGGTAGAAAAGAAACCAGTGATTCTGGTGGCTCCAGCGTGGCCCCGAAGAGCATGGTACGCGGAGATTGTAAAAATGTCAGTGGGGAGTCCTTGGACTCTCCCACATCGTCCGGACCTGCTTTCGCAAGGACCGATATACCACCCTTCCTTACCAGCCCTAGGTTTGACGGCCTGGCTATTGAAGCCCACATTCTAAAAAAGAGAGGGCTCTCTAATCCTGTGGTATCTACCATGATCAATGCCAGGAAGCCGGTATCCAGGCAGATCTACTATAGAATCTGGAAGGCGTACATCGCCTGGTGTGAGGCCAAGAAATGGCATCCACGTAAGTACGTAATAGGTAGGATTCTGGACTTCCTACAGTGGGCTGTAGATAGGAAGCTTGCCTTGAGTACTATCAAGGGTCAGATTTCGGCCTTGTCAATATTTTTTCAAAGGCCCTTGGCTTAGCATTCACTAGTCAAAGCCTTTATACAAGGAGTGATGCGTATTAGTCCTCCGGTTAATATTCCCATATGTCCATGGGATCTAAACTTGGTTCTGTCGGTTTTACAGAAACAACCATTTGAACCATTACAGCATATTTCCTTGGTTCTTCTCACCAGGAAATTGATTTTTCTAGTAGCCATTTGTTCGGCTAAAAGAGTGTCGGAATTAGCAGCTATGTCCTGTAAAGAGCCATATCTGGTTATCCATAAGGACAGAGTAGTATTACGTCCTCATCCAGCCTTTCTTCCTAAGGTGGTATCGAGGTTTCATTTGAACCAAGATGTGGTTCTTCCTTCGTTTTTTCCCAAACCTAGTTCAGTAGAGGAAAAGTTATTACATTCTTTGGATGTAGTAAGAGCAGTTAAAGCTTATCTAAAAGCCACTGCTCAGATTCGCAGAACGGATACTTTGTTTATTCTGCCGGAAGGCCCCAGAAGGGGTCAGGCAGCGTCAAAATCTACTTTAGCCAAGTGGATTCGACAGGTCATAATGCAAGCCTATGGCTTGAGAAGGAGACCGCCTCCGTTCAAAGTTAGAGCGCACTCCACGAGAGCAGTTGGAACTTCATGGGCAGTGCATCACCAGGCCTCCCTGGCTCAAATCTGTAAGGCCGCAACATGGTCTTCAGTACACACGTTTACTAGGTTCTACCAGGTGGACGTTAGAAGTCAGGAGGATGTCGCCTTTGGGCGCAGTGTGTTGCAGGCCGAAAAAGATCCTCATGTCTGATAGCGCTCAGCTTATGTATGGTGTATCCCCCCCCCCTCATTGGGCATTGCTTTAGGACATCCCACATAGTAATGACTATGTCGCTCTGTGTCCCGTGATGTACGAGAAAGAAAATAGGATTTTTATAACAGCTTACCTGTAAAATCTTTTTCTTGGAGTACATCACGGGACACAGAGCTCCCACCCCTCTTTTGGGGACACTTATTGCTTTGCTACAAAACTGAGGTACTCCCGGATGGGAGGGGCTTATATAGGTGAGGGTACTTCCGGTTTTGGAAGTTGCCAGTGCCAGCACCTGAAGGTATCTATATAACCCACATAGTAATGACTATGTCGCTCTGTGTCCCGTGATGTACTCCAAGAAAAGGATTTTACAGGTAAGCTGTTATAAAAATCCTATTTTTTTTCACAGAAGACTGGAGCTCCTCTTTAACTAGGAGGCAGACACTGCTAAAAGCTCCTAACAACTTCTGGAGGAACCAAAGGGTTTCATGGAACCCTGGTTGAAAAGGGCAGATCTAGGGAGTAGATGCTCATAATGTAACCTTTTCTATGAGATTTCCTTTCTTGCTGTTGCAGGGAAGGAAGATGTACTTGATTTTGAGATTGATACTTACATGTACTGTATCAGTGCTTTTGTGCGACTTGCACAGAGCGAATACCAACTACTTGTGGACATCATCCCTGAACATCATCAAAAGAAGACTTTTGATTCTCTCATCCAGGTTGGTTGTTACTGTAGAATGACGACTAACAGCATTTCAGTTCTGTTCATCTTACAGATAGAATATAATTGATTCTACTTTCATTTTCTATCAGGAGACCCTGGATAACCTCATGCTGGAGGGAGAAAACATTGTCTTAGCTGCAAAGAAAGCCAACTCTAGGCATGACTTCACTTCTGTTTTGAGCATCTTCCCCATATTAAGGCACCTGAAACTTCTCAAACCCGAGTTCGACAAGGTTCTGCAGGTGCGGTCATGCTCTTTTGAAAAAAATGGGCCTGTACCATTAAAGTAGAACTAAAGCCAAAACTGTTTAGATGGCGTGGAGAGGGATTAGAACACCTGTCAGGTTTTTATTGTCACCTATGTCCCCAATAGAAAGATTCACTATATTTGTCCCAGTGATCTATGTCACAGAGAGGGAAAATTAAAAGAAAATCCAACATTTTGAGGTGTCACCAGAACAGAAACAGAAGGGAAATCTTTCAATGGGGACACTAGTTTTGGTGACCAGAAGGAATTTCCCTTGCTTTGGAGACATTTCCTCTCACTTACTGTTGTAAAAATGAAGGGAAATCTCCCCAATGGGAAACAGATGGCAAAAAAAAAAAATGAGGATTATAAGTCCAAATAAAAAACATCTGTGGCCCACTGGGGAGAATTTGCACTATTTTTTGTCCTGTAGATACAACAGAACATGGGAGCAAATCTTTCCAATCTTTATAAAATAGTTTTTATTGTAGCAGATGTCCCTATGGTAAGATTTCTCACCTGGCCTGTTAAAAATGGTAAAATTATAGATTTTCTTTGACATTCTGTCCAATGGGATGGGACAAAAATACAGGGTGAATCTCCCCAGCAATAAAAAACAGTAACAGTCACACCTCTCATTACAAGTTTCTCCACACAGAATCCTGTTGCAGAGAAGGGGGCCTGTGTCTGACCAGATATGAAAGGTGGCCATTGATGGATCAAAATTCTGCTGATTGAGCAGGGACCCGCCAAATTTCGATCAGTGTGTGGCTGTCCCTGCTTGACAGAAGTCGATCGCTTTTAGCCACTAATCAGTGTATTCTGACAATGCTACGAGCCACTGTCAAAATACTATGTCTTGGTGGGGGGGAGACCTGTTTACAGCCAGGTTTAATGAGTACTGATTGCTTTGTGCACTGGGTCTAACGTTGGTTCTAACTTAACTGCCTGTTGGACTGCACAGTCACATTTAAGCCTCGTACACACGATCGGATTTTCCACAGACAAAGAGTCTGACTTTTGTACGTAGGGCGTTGGGCAGGAATTTGTCTTGCATACAAACAGCAAATAATTGTCGGCCAACAAACGCAAACGTAGTGACATATTTTGTGGTTTTTCTGCTCGTTAGCGCCACCCTTTGGGCACCTTCTGCTAATGTTGTGTTTGGTGAGCATTGCTTCCGAGCATGCGTGTTTGTACTTTGGACTTTTGTCCAACGGACTTGTGTACACACGATCGGAAAATCCGACAACAGACCGTTGTCCACAGAAAATTTTAAAGCCTGCCATCCAACATTTGTCTGCAAATTTTTTTTTCCGATGAAGCGTACGAACGGTCGGATTTTCGACCAACAGGCTGTCAACACACAATTCCCGTCGGAAAATCCGATCGTGTGTACGAGGCTTAAGGCTGGATTCACACCTATGCATTTTTAGTGCTTTTTGCATTTTTTACATTTGCACTACAATCCATTTAACATGGTTTCCTATGGAACATGTTCTGTAGTGCAAATCTGCAAAATGCAAAAAGCACTAAAAATACATAGGTGTGAATCCAGTCTTAGACCCCCTGCCGTACCACTGTAAGAGGAAAGTGGAAGTAAAATAATGCAGCGGTTGTTAGTGCAATGTCCGATTGACTATTTCTATGATTTCCGTTGGGCTTTAATGTGATTTAGAATTATAAATAAATGTACATAAATAATACTATAAGCTGCTATTTACTTATGATTCCTAAACATACATTTTAAATATTATTCATGTTTCTTTTTACTGTTTAGGGTACTGCTGCTAGCACCAAGAACAAACTTCCAAATCTTATAAACTCTATAGAGACAACAGGAGCCAAAGCTCTGGAAGATTTTGCGGACAGTATTAAGGTAAGATTAGGTTCCATGTGCACAAAAAGTGTTGATTCAAGACGCCTTTCAGTTTATTACCCGCAGACCACCAGTTTCTGCTAAGGCTTCTTGCACACTGGGCATTTAGCCCTGTTGCATTTGGCTCCGGTGTTTAGCTGCAGCTGGAGGGCACAGGCACACCATCCAGCCCCAACCAGTCACAGCAACTGTCAAAAACTGTCTACTGTATTTAACACTACACTACTTTTTTTTTGGTGAATGGGTAGGGGTACAATGTATCCCATACTCATTCACATAGGGGGGCCGGTACCTGGGGGCCCGCTTGTTAAAGGGGGCTTCCAGATTCCGATAAGCCCCCCCGCCTGCAGACCCCGACAATCACCGGGCAAGGGTCGACGGGAAGAGGCCCTTGTCCCCATCAACATGGGGGCAAGGTGCTTTGGGGTGGGGGGAGCAGAGCCCCCCTGCCCCAAAGCACCCATCCCCCATGTTGAGGGCATGCAGCCTAGTATGGTTCAGGAGGGGGGCGCTCGCTCGTCCCCTCCCCTCCCTTTCCTGACCTGCCGGGCTGCATGCTCGGATAAGGGTCTGGTATGGATTTTGGGGGGGGCCCACACCATTTTTTTTATTTTATTTTATTTGGCATGGGGGGGTCCCCTCCGAATCCATACTAGACCCAAGGGCCTGGTATGGACCTGGGGGGGGGGGGGGGAATTCCACACTGATTTTTTTTTTTTTAGCCGGCAATCCTTTTTTTCTTTTTCGTACATCACGGGACACAGAGCGGCATAGTAATTACTATGTGGGTTATAGAGCCTACCTTCAGGTGATGGACACTGGCACACCTGAGACAGAAAGTCCCCTCCCCTATATAACCCCTCCCATACCGGGAGTACCTCCGTTTTTTCGCCAGTGTCTAAGGCAGTGTTTCTCAACTCCAGTCCTCAAGGCGCCCCAACAGGTCATGTTTTCAGGCTCTCCATTGTTTTGCACAGGTTATTTGATCAGTTTAACTGCTTTAGTAATTCCCACAGCTGTTTCATCTGAGGGAAATCCTGAAAACATGACCTGTTGGGGCGCCTTGAGGACTGGAGTTGAGAAACACTGGTCTAAGGTGTTGGTCACGGTTAACATGTGTTTAAAGAAGCTTCGCTTATAGTTCCTTTGTGGCCTAAGCAAGCTGTTTCTGGATCCGTCCAATGTGCTTCATAGTCAAAGTGGACGGTACCCGGGCCTCGGTTAAGACGAACGAGGCTTTTTGCCTGTAATGCCTCTCTTAGGAGGGCTGGATCCTGGGTTCCAGTTCTTTTGTCAGACCCAATACCAAAAGTTTCTGGCAGGATACGGTACAGGTCCAGGGGAGTGGTGATCCTAACCATGGACCCCGGTCCTGAAGGTCTTGTGACATTGCCCGCCATGATGGGCGAAGGTTGGGCTATCTGTTCCTGACAGAGCCCTGCGGCGAGGAAAGGTAAGTGAAGGTCCCTGGCGAACTTGGTTCATCAAGGAGCCTTCTATCAAGCTAATGTGTTTTTTGCCTGTAATTACCCCCACGGGTATTGACTTGCCTGCTGTAAAGAAATATGCCTATACCAGTAAAACTGTGAAATGGATTTCATTCAGTTTTTTTCTATACAGACATTGTAGTACTTTTTGTGCCACTGGAGGATGCTCACGGCTTCTTAAGATGTCTAATATAGGACTTATACCTTGTGCAGGTCAAGTGTATGCCATAGGCAGTGTGGTTTTTTTTCATGCTATGCAGACAGCTCCTGGAGACCAACTATCTTTTTTTGTTTGTTAAGCCACAAAAACTACTTGCCTTGCCCATTACATTGCGCCGGCTCAGCTGCGGCTCACAGAGCCTTCGGCGGCTCCCCTCCTTCCCTCTCTCGTTCCTCTCCTAAACAGGCAGTGTATCCGGAGGCACCGACGTGCACGCGGAACAGCCAGAGGTATGGTGGAGGAATGACGGAGGTGGGCGGAGCTTGGCGTGATGACGCTCTGTGTCCCCCCTGCTCGCTCTGCGCATGTGCGGGGCGTCCTCTGCCTCAAAAACAGTCTCTAAGAGACGCCCTGGCAATCGGATGGACACAGGAGCGTGGGACTTTGTTTTGGTGACAGTTACATAGTTAGGTTGAAAAAAGACACAAGTCCATCCAGTTCAACCATAAAAAATAAATAAAAAATAAATAAAATAAAAAATATCGTACAATCCCATTTACCCAATTCTATACCCACAGTTGATCCAGAGGAAGGCAAAAAAAAACAGCAGGGCATGATCCAATTTGCTACAGCAGGGGAAAAAACTCCTTCCTGATCCCCCGAGAGGCAATCGGATTTACCCTGGATCAACTTTACCTATTGTGAGGGGGTTAACTCAGCAGCGGGTGTGTATGACCCCCTGGATGGGTTCACCACACAAAAACAGGCACAGCAGACAGTGGTAGGAGAAAACAAAAGGGTGTGGTTTTATTTGAACTATATACAGACAAAAAAATACAGCAAAAACAAAAGAAACAGGAAAATAAATCCTGGTTAACTTGACCGCTCACTACACACGTTGGTGTCCCTAACGAACAACTGGGTACAGCCTTGTGCTGTCCCAGTCCCTAGCTCCCTGCTTTTAGAATTTCTTAGCAATAACCACACAGGCTTTGGCTCACCGCACAGAGATCACACTCCCCAGACTATCCACACAGATCTGGTTTCAGGTTGGAGCATCTCCCTTAGCATGCTGGGAGTTCTTGTAGAGGCCCTAATGAGCCCACTTACTTCAGCTGGGCTCATTAACTCTTCCCCTGCAAGACTCCCAGCACTCCCCCTAGTGGTATAAATCGGCATAAAGCCTGAATCTAGGACATATATTCCTTCCATCCTGGATGCAACCTGGTGATTTTACCTGCCTGCTGTCGCACTATAAATGTTAGTACTCAGTTATATTATGTACATTTAGGAAAGTATCCAGGCCTTTCTTAAAGCAATCTACTGAGCTGGCCAGAACCACCTCTAGGGGGAGTCTGTTCCACATTTTCACAGCTCTTACTGTGAAGAAACCTTTCCATATTTGGAGATGAAATCTTTTTTCCTCTAGACGTAAAGAGTGCCCCTTTGTCTTTTGTGTTGACCGTAAAGTGAATAACTCAACACCAAGTTCACTATATGGACCCCTTATATATTTGTACATGTTGATCATAGCCCCCATTATTCTCCTCTTCACAAGAGTGAATAAATTCAGTTCCTCTAATATTTCCTCATAGCTGAGCTTCTCCATACCATATGCCTCTGATCAGTTTGGTTGCCCTTCTCTGCACTTTCTCCAGTTCCCCAATATCCTTTTTGAGAACTGGTGCCCAAAACTGAACTGCATATTCCAGAAGAGGTCTTACTAATGATTTGAACAGGGGCAAAATGATATCTCTCTCTCTGGAGTCCATACCTCTCTTAATACAAGAAAGGACATTATTGAGCTTATGATCTACCAAAACCCCCAGATCCTTCTCCACTATGGATCTCCCCAGTTGTACTCCCCCCTACAACGGTAGTTATCTATGTGGCGATTCTAATGCCGCGTACACACGGCTGTTTTTCTCGTCGAGAAAAACGAATTTTTTTCCTTTCGACGAGAAAAATGATCGTCTGTGGGCTTTTTGCCGTTTTTTTTCGACGAGAAAAACAGCATTAAAAACGACGAGAAAAATTAGAACATGTTCTAATTTTTCTCGTCGTTTTTTTCGACATGTTTTCCGCGGCAGTTTTCCCATAGGGAAACACTGCCGCGGAGCCCACAGACGGTCGTTTTCTCGTCAAGAGAAAAAATGACGTGAAAAACGACCGTGTGTGGGGAACAAGCCATTCCCTCGTTTTTAATGTCATTATTCACGGCGGTTTTTTAACCGCCGTGAATAATGATCGTGTGTACGCGGCATTACAAGCTATAATTGGTGTTATTTGGCATACAACAGGCATTGATACAGGCATCCCCAGGCACATTAGCTTTGCATCTGACTGACCTTTTCATAGCAGCTAAAAGTGGATATGAACATCAAAAATGGACCTTAGTGTTGCCAACATCCCTAAGAGTCAATCAAAAGAAGGAACCCCCCCCCAAGGTGGGACTTTAAGGGCAACAAAAGGGTGACTAGAGTAAAATTGTTTTATTAGAAAACATACAAAATATACAAAGTACACAATTAAAATCATGAATGATACAAGGGTACATGAATCCCGAGAAGAGGTCCAGAAAGCCCGACGCGTTTTGGGACACAAGCCGTCCCTTCGTCAGGGACCAACATCCAGACGGGATCGCACTGTACAATACGAATGAAATAAATTATAACAACACATATATTACAGCTATTTACAACATTGATTGTGTGCACAGACAGGTTTAGGAAACCCAGTTTTGCAAATATAGAAAACATACCCCAAAACATCATCACAGCAGATTCGCGGTTGGACCAGCGGGCCCCGAGAGGCAAACGGCACTGAAGTGTTCGTGGTCCAACCGCAAATCTGCTTTTGATGATGTTTTGGGGTATGTTTTCTATATTTGTGATACTGTGTTTCCTAAACCTGTCTGTGCACACAATCAATGTTGTAAATAGCTGTAATATATGTGTTGTTATAATTTATTTCATTTGTATTGTATAGTGCGATTCCGTCTGGATATTGGCCCCTGACGAAGGGACGGCTTGTGTCCCGAAACACGTCAGGCTTTCTGGACCTCTTCTCGGGATTCATGTACCCTTGTATCATTCATGATTTTAATTGTGTATTTTGTTTTATTAGAAAACATACAAAATATACAATTTTACTCTAGTCACCCTTTTGTTGCCCTTAAAGTCCCACCTTGGGGGGTGTGACAGGAGGGTCACTTTGGACACAGGGTGAGCCAGGAAATAATGGACATTAAGAAATATATCTTGGACTACCTAAAATGGGTCTGTAATATTTATCCACCATAATCCCAAGGATATCTGTAAAGGACTATTTACTGATTCTGAACTCAACAGGTTAATTGAGAGATACTGAGGTGTTCAGCCTCAATCACCTGTCTGCCTAGTGTAATGCTAATCCCAGCTTCTAAAAGACCTGTTCATTGTTTGTGGTGATGTGGATTGGGGAAATTAAGTCTGTCCTTGTGTGTATTGTAAAGTAACAGACAGTCTGGTGAATATAAAGGTCATGCATAATTATTTAAACATAAAGGGATTAGCTTTTGCCTTCTAAGAGATGGGTAGTGGGAGACAAAAGCTAGCCTACTGTCAAATGTGTATTGGGTCTTGTTATGTTTTGGGTGGAGCTGGACCATTGTTCATTTTAGATTAATGCAGTATTGGATGTGTATAAAGGTTACAATGTTTTTGGCAATAAAGGCAGTCTATCCTAGAAAGATACAGAGTGCGTCTCGTTCTTTCAGAAGGATTAATTCCTATGGGAAGTGGTCGTCTGACTGTGGGGGATCGACAGTGAATTTGTGTCCAGGAGAGTGAAGATATTTAAACGGCGTTACCCCCTTTCGTATTTTGGGTGCCGTTACAGGGGGTTTTCCTTCTTTTGATTTTCATAGCAGCTTTTACGCTGGACTATAGCTCAGTAGTGGGTGCGATTTGGCTGTGAGTACCTCGGCTTTGTGCTTGGGACTATGCCTTCTAAAGGCTCTGGGACTAAAAATCCTAAGAAGCAAAAAGGGTTCACCATCGGGCTCTGAGGATCTCGGTCATGCTTCTGTTGTTCCATCCTCCCCTGATAAGTCAGAGGTAGTTGCCCAGGGTGAGCCATCGGGGTTGTTAGGTGCTGCGTCTGCCCTCAGCCCACCTGCCCCTGTGTATGTGACGGAAGAGGTTTTTGCATTAGCCCTGGGGCGTTTGGAGCAGAGATTGACGGCATTGATCGCGTCCTCTCTTCCAGAGAGAAAACGCGCCAGGTCTCCCTTTCCCCCTTTAGAGTTCCCAACAGCGGAGCAATTGTCCCCGGAGGAGGTTCACTTGCCCTCAGGGGACCAGGCAGAAGGGCATTCTGATGTTTCTGCCTCTGAGGAATCTACCCTAGAGGAACCATTTTCAGCCTCACAGACTGAAAAGTTGTTGGTACAATTACTTACAGAGATGGTTCGTTCGGCATTTAAATTGCCCCTATCAGAACCAGCAGCTAGCTCTCTTTCTTCTTTGGGGTCTTTGAAAGCCCCTCAGGATAACTGCTCTTTTCCTGCTCACCCTTTGCTAGAGGGACTTATTTATCAGGATTGGGAGCATCCGGTTAGGCTTTTTCTTCCTCCTAAAAAAAATTCTATTCTGTATCCTATGGAGGAAAAGTTCACCAAGAAATGGAGTATACCTACAGTTGACACTGCTTTCTCCTGTGTGAACAAAAGTCTGACTTGTCCAGTAGACAATGTGCAGATGTTTAAAGATCCAACAGATAAAAGGTTGGATACATTGTTGAAGACTTCCTTTTCTACGGCAGGTGCGATAGCTCAGCCTGCAGTGGCAGCTATAGGCATCTGCCAAGCTCTGAAGGATCAGATGAAGCAGGTTTTGAAAGATATTCCTGTATTTAGCCGATTTACCTAGAGCATTATGTTTCGCGGTAGATGCCATCAAGGATTCGATCCATCAGGCCTCCCGCCTTACGCTCCTATTGGTTCATATGCGTAGGCTACTGTGGTTGAAAAATTGGTCAGCCGAGATGCCTTGTAAAAAGCTCCTGGCTGGGTTTCCATTCCATTGGGAACGACTGTTTGGGGAGGACTTGTATGAGTATATCCAGAGAATCTCTAATGGGAAGAGTACTCTTTTACCAGTCAAGAGGAGATTCAGGCGCCCTTCCTTTAAACAACCCACCTCTCCAGTCCTGTGGACGTCGGCCTCTAAACAGTTCCGACACCCTCCGCGGACAGGTCTTGGAGGAAAGACTCAGGGGCAGGCTCAGGGTCACAAGAAACCCTGGGGACGTAAGCCTGTTAAACTAGGATCTAAGTCAGCATTATGAAGGGGCACCCCCACTTGGTCGGGTGGGGGGAAGGCTTTGGTTGTTCTCAGGGACTCGGCGGGAAAGGATTCAGGACAATTGGGTCCTCTCCACTGTGTCCCTAGGGGACAAGCTGGAGTTACGAGAATTTCCTCCCCCTCGTTTTCTAACATCAAGTGTGCCGAGAGATCCAGTGAAAAGAAAGTCTCTCTTCCTGGCATTAGACCGACTGTTGTTCCAAGGTGTGAGCATGGAGGTGCCAGTAGAGGAATACGGCTCAGGTTTCTATTCAAACCTCTTTACAGTTCCGAAGCCAAACGGAGATGTCAGACCCATCCTAGATCTCAAAGATCTAAACCAGTTTCTGAACGTCAGTTATTTTTGCATGGAGTCAATTCGGTCAGTAGCCTCCACCCTGCAGGGGGGAGAGCTGTTGGCATCAATCGATCTCAAGGACGCATATCTACACGTGCCTATTTTTCCTGACCATCAGAAGCTCTTGCGCTTCGTGGTAGAGCAGCGCCATTATCAGTTTGTGGCCCTATCCTTCGGCCTGCCCCACTGCACCTCGAGTGTTCACAAAGGTCTTAGCCCCTCTGTTGGCCAAATTAAGAGCTCAAGGTGTATCAATTATGCCTTACTTGTACGATCTCCTGCTAGTAGATCACTCAGTTGCCAGCCTAAATCTAGCTGTGCGCAACACGGTCAAGTATCTGGAGTCCCTGGGTTGGATCCTCAACCTGGAAAAGTCAGCCTTGCAACCAGTAAGAAGACTGGAATATTTAGGGCTGCTCCTAGATACAGACCAAAGAAAGCTTTTTCTGCCCTAGGCAAAGATCTCTTCCTTAAGGGAACTTATCCAGATATTCAGTGCAAAAAAAGAACCATCCATTCGTCTTTGCATGCGGTTGTTGGGAAAGATGGTGGCCTCAATCGAAGCCGTTCCATATGCTCAGTTTCATTCAAGAAATTTGCAGAACGCCATCCTTTCGGCTTGGAACAAAAAGGTCCAAGCCTTAGACTTCCCTATGGCCCTGCCTCTGACGATACGTCAAAGCCTCTGTTGGTGGTTGATACCCCAAAATCTGCAAAGAGGGAAATCCTTCATTCCAGTGACGTGGAAAGTGGTAACCACAGATGCCAGTCTTCGGGGTTGGGGAGCAGTCTTGGAAGAGCTGTCTCTCCAGGGAAGGTGGTCAGCTTCCGAAAGCCTCCTACCCATCAACATTCTGGAGATTCGAGCTGCACGCTTGGCCCTGAAGAAGACATGGACGGCTGAATTACGGGGGTCCCCGGTCAGGATACAATCCGACAATGCCACAGCTGTGGCTTATATCAATCACCGGGGGGCACCAGAAGTCATGCTGCCCTAAGGGAGGTAAATCAGATCTTGGTTTGGTCAGAAAGTCATGTCCCTTGCATATCCGCTGTCTTCATTCCGGGGATAGAGAATTGGCAGGCAGACTTCCTAAGTCGCCAGCAGTTATTCCCAGGGGAATGGTCTCTTCACCGGAAGATTCCTAGTCATATGTCAGAGATGGGGGACCCCGGACGTGGATCTCCTGGCGTCCAGGTTCAACATGAAGGTGGACAATTTTGTGTCCAGGACAAGGGACCCACTTGCTTGCAGGACAGATGCGCTGGTGTTTCCGTGGGATCAGTTCTCGCTGATTTATGTGTTTTCCCCCGTTGCAGCTGTTGCCACGACTCCTTTGCAGGGTCAGGTTAGAAAAGAAGCCAGTGATTCTTGTAGCTCCGGCTTGGCCCCGAAGGTCCAGGTACCCAGAAATTATAAGGATGTCCGTGGGGGATCCATGGACCCTTCCGCTTCGTCCAGACCTGCTCACGCATCCTTCCATCCTTCCTTACAAACTCTAAATTTAACGGTCTGGCTATTGAGTCCCACATCCCAAGGAATAGAGGGCTCTCAAACTCTGTGGTGTCTACCCTAATTAATGCAAGGAAGCCAGCATCCAGACTTATATATTATAGGGTTTGGAGGACATATGTGTCTTAGTGTGAAGCCAGAGGGTGGCATCCTCGTAAGTATGTCATAGGCAGGATTCTTGACTTTCTTCAGTTGGGTGTTGACATGAAATTAGCCTTGAGTACCATCAAGGGTCAAGTCTCGGCCTTATCGATATTCTTTCAAAGGCCACTAGCCACACATTCGCTGGTTCGATCGTTTTTGCAAGGTGTGACTCGGATCAATCCACCAATTAAGTCCCCCTTGTGTCTGTGGGATCTGAACCTGGTTCTATCAGCGCTGCAAAGGCAGCCCTTTGAGCCTTTGCTCCATATTCCCTTAGTCCTTCTGACTAGGAAGTTGTTTTTTTTGGTAGCCATATCCTCAGCCAGAACGGTATCAGAATTGGCTGCTCTTTCTTGTAAAGAGCCATATCTGATTTGTACATAAGGATAGAGTGGTTTTACGTCCTCATCCAGCCTTTCTTCCTAAGGTCGTGTCAAGTTTTCATTTGAACCAAGATGTGGTTCTCCCTTCTTTTCTTTCTCGTACATCACGGGACACAGAGCGACATAGTCATTACTAATGGGTTATATAGATACCGTCAGGTGCTGGCACTGGCAACTTCCAAAACCGGAAGTACCCTCCCCTATATAAGCCCCTCCCATCCGGGAGCACCTCAGTTTTTTGCCAGTGTCTAAGGTGTTGGCCAAGAAGAAACATGTGTTTTTCACTGAGCTTGCGTACAGGTTCTTTTGGGCCTCAGTAAGCTATTCCGGATCTGACCAAAAAAGCTTCATAGCTAAACGGTCGGTACCCGGGCCTTGCAGAGAAGAGCAAGGTTTTGCCTGTAATGCTTCTCTTAGGAGAGCTGGACCCTGGGATCCAGAGCTCTGGTCATACTCACGACCAAGATGTTTTCTGTGCAGGGTGCTATACAGGTCCAGGGGAGTGGAATCCTTGGGAACCCGGTCCCTGAAGGTTTGATTACAATGCCTGCCGTGATAGGTGAAGTTTGGGCTTTTGTGGACCAAACAAAGTCCTGCGGCGGGGAACAGGTAAGTGGGGGCCCCCAGGAACTTGGTTCTATTGGGGGACCCCCAAGCCTAATTTGTCTTTCTGTCTGTTACCTAACGGTATTCCCGCTAATATCTGTGCATGCCTGTAACTACTAAAAAAATTTAATAATTTTAATAGTGGTCAAGAAAAAATAAATAATTTTTTTTATATATATATATTTAATATATTAGACTGCGGTACCTGTGTTTGTCCACTAGAGGCCGCTGTGGAACGTTTCTTGTCATGTGGACTAGTTTCTTTTCATCAGAGCAAGTCCAGGCAGATGGTGAGTTCTCTTATGGGAAACTGCTTCCTCTGCCATGTTGCAATGCTCGTCCATCCCCCGGCCTGCGGCAAAGAGGGGCCCTGGCTCTTGTCCCTAGTTTCCATTTTCGAAATTAGCGCCGAAGGCGCACGTGGCCGCGCGCGTGCGCGTGCACGCGCCTCTATATATAGAGGTGAGCCGGGAAAGGGGGCGGAGCCTGGGGGATGACGCTCTGTGCGCGCCGCAGCGCTTCTGCGCATGTGCGGGCGTCCCAGCATGTTAAAAACCACAAAGTTGTGTTGTGAGCTGGCTATGGAGTGCAGAGACAGAGCTGGCAACATTTAAAAAAGGCATACAGCAAGCGGTTGATGCAGGCATCCCCTAGAAAGGCACATTAGTAGACACCAACTGTTTCTTATAGCAGCATTTATGCTAGACTATTGTCAGTAAGTGGTGTATTTCGGCTGGAATACCTCAGCTTTGGGCTTAGGAATAATGCCGTCTAAAAACTCCGGGACTAGAAATTCCAGGAAGCATAGGGGGTCTCCATCGGGCTCTGAGGATCTTGGGCATGCTTCGGCTGCACCAGTCTCCCCTGAAGAATCAGAGGTTAGTGACCGTAGAGCACCCTCAGGAGTACCTGGTACTGTGGCTGTCCTCAGTTCACCTGCTCCTGTGTATGTAACAGAGGAGGTTTTTTCCTCAGCTCTGGGAGGGCTGGAAGAGAGTCGCTGCTTCCCTGTCACAGGAAAAAAGCGCCCGATCTCCGTCTCCTCCCTCAGAGTGCCTGTTAACAGAGCAACAGTCCCATACAGGGATCGACCTACCTGAAGGGGATCAGGATGAGGTTGATTCTGTTGTAGAGGAATCAACAGTGGAAGAGCCATTCTCAGCATCACATGCTGAAAGGTTATGGGTTCAGTCCCTGACTAATATGGTCCGATCAGCATTTAAAATGCCCCTTGCGGAGCCATCATCCACTTCTGTCTCCTCGTTGGGGTCGCTAAAAGCTCCCCAGACTGTTTGTTCCTTTCCGATCCATCCTTTACTGGAAGGGCTCATTTACCAGGATTGGGAGCATCCTGATAAAATATTTAATCCCTCCAAGAGATTTCCGGTGGTCTATCCCATGGAGGATAAGTTCATCAGAAAATGGAGGGTCCCTACAGTGGACGCAGCCATCTCTTGTGTGAATAAATCACTGACATGTCCAGTGGATAATGTCCAAATGTTCAAGGACCCAATAGATAAAAAATTGGAGTCCTTATTAAAATCTGCTTTTTCTACAGCAGGATTGGTGACACAACCAGCAGTGGCAGCTATTGGGGTCTGCCAAGCAGTGAAGGATCAGTTGAAGCAGGTCTTAAGGGACTTGCCAGATCAGCAGGCTCTTGCCCTAGCCGATCTACCTAGAGCCTTATGCTTTGCGGTGGACGCTATAAAGGATTCAATCCATCAGGCCTCCCGCCTTACGCTGTCTGTAATACATATGCGCAGGCTTCTATGGCTCAAAAACTGGTCTGCTGAAGCTCCCTGTAAAAAATTGCTGGTCAGCTTCCCATTTCATGGTGAACGCTTATTTGGGGAAGACCTGGACAAATATATCCAGAGAATTTCCAGCGGTAAAAGTACACTTTTGCCGGTTAAAAATAGAGTTAGAGGTCCCTCTTTTAAGAGGCCTGCTTCTCCAGTCCCTAGGACATCGGCTGTGAAACAGTTCCGACGGCCTCCTCTGTCAAATCCCGGAGGTAAAAATCAGGGACAATTGCAGGGTAACAAGAAGCCCTGGAGCAGGAGAGGTACAAAACCTCCCCCAAAGTCAAATGCATGAAGGGTTGCCCCCACTCAATCGGGTGGGGGGAAGACTTCAGTTGTTCACAGAGACCTGGCGGGACACGATCAGAGACAGATGGGTGCTCTCCGCAGTAAATCTGGGATACAAATTGGAGTTAAAAGACTCCCCTCCTTCCCACTTTATAAGGTCAAACGTGCCAAGGGATCCCCAGAAGAGAGGATCCCTCCTGTTGGCACTAGAACAATTATTGCTCCAAGCAGTAATTATAGAGGTTCCCCTGGAAGAATGGGGGTTCGGGTTTTACTCAAACCTCTTTACAGTCCCGAAGCCAAACGGGGACGTGAGGCCCATATTAAATCTAAAAGGGCTAAACAAATTCCTACATATCAGGACTTTCCGGATGGAGTCGATCCGGTCGGTGGCCACTGCCCTACAAGGGGAGGAATGGTTAGCCTCGATCGACATCAAAGATGCTTATTTGCACATTCCCATCTTTCCAGCCCACCAAAAATTTCTACGCTTTGCGGTAGAAGGGCGCCATTTTCAGTTCAGAGCCTTACCCTTCGGTCTGGCCACAGCACCACGAGTGTTCACAAAAATTCTGGCCCCATTATTGGCCAATCTAAGAACACGAGGTGTAACGATAATGGCATATCTAGACGACTTGTTGCTGATAGACCACTCAGTGGAAAAACTAGAAGTGGTTGTTCACGAGACAATCAAGTATCTGGAATATCACGGTTGGATTATCAACCGAGACAAGTCAGCCCTAAAACCAGTCAAAAGTCTGGAATACTTGGGGCTAAGGCTGGATTCAGACCAGAGAAAAATTTTCTTGCCTCAAGAAAAAGGGTCGTCTTTGAGAGATTTGATCCACTTAGTGGGTTCAAAAAGACAGCCATCCATACGCCTGTGCATGAGGCTGCTGGGAAAAATGGTGGCATCATTCGAAGCAGTACCCTACGGTCAATTCCATTCAAGGAATTTGCAAAGGGCCATACTGTCAGCCTGGAACAAAAAAGTTCAGGCTCTGGACTTACCAATGTCCTTGTCCCCTTCCGTTCGCAAGAGCCTCCGCTGGTGGTTGGTTCCCCAGAATCTGGAAAGAGGGAAATCCTTCAGTCCGATTTCCTGGAAGGTGGTCACCACAGATGCCAGCCTTATAGGCTGGGGAGCAGTACTGGAGCAATGGTCTCTCCAGGGCAGATGGTCAGATGCGGAAAAGGCCCTGCCCATCAATCTCTTAGAGATACGAGCAGCCCGGTATGCCCTAGTAGCATGGACATCCAAACTCCAAGGGTCCCCTGTCAGAATTCAATCAGACAATGCCACAGCAGTGGCATATATCAATCGTCAGGGGGGCACCAGGAGTCGTGCAGCCCAAAGGGAAGTAAATTACATCCTGAGATGGGCAGAAAGATATGTCCCAGCCATATCTGCGGTATTCATTCCAGGAGTGGAGAATTGGAAGGCGGACTTTCTAAGTCGCCAACAATTATGCCCAGGGGAATGGTCCCTTCATCCCGAGGTTTTCCGGACAATATGTCAGCGGTGGGGAACACCGGATGTAGATCTGCTAGCATCCAGATTCAACACAAAAGTGGACAGTTTGTCTCTTGAGCAAGGGATCCCCTAGCTTACGGCTCGGATGCCCTAGTGTTCCCTTGGGATCAGTTCAAGCTGATATATGCATTCCCACCGCCACAATTGTTGCCTCGATTACTCCGCAGAATCGGGGTAGAAAAGAAACCAGTGATTCTGGTGGCTCCAGCGTGGGCCCGAAGAGCATGGTACGCGGAGATTGTAAAAATGTCTGTGGGGAGTCCTTGGACCCTCCCACATCGTCCGGACCTGCTTTCGCAAGGACCGATATACCACCCTTCCTTACCCAGCCCTAGGTTTGACGGCCTGGCTATTGAAGCCCACATTCTAAAAAAGAGAGGGCTCTCTAATGCTGTGGTATCTACCATGATCAATGCCAGGAAGCCGGTATCCAGGCAGATCTACTACAGAATCTGGAAGGCGTACATCGCCTGGTGGGAGGCCAAGAAATGGCATCCACGTAAATACGTAATAGGTAGGATTCTGGACTTCCTACAATGGGCTGTAGATAGGAAGCTTGCCTTGAGTACTATCAAGGGTCAGATTTCGGCCTTGTCAATATTTTTTCAAAGGCCCTTGGCTTCGCATTCACTAGTCAAAGCCTTTATACAAGGGGTGATGCGTATTAGTCCTCCGGTTAATATTCCCATATGTCCATGGGATCTAAACTTGGTTCTGTCGGTTCTACAGAAACAACCATTTGAACCATTACAGCATATTTCTTTGGTGCTTCTCACCAGGAAATTGATTTTTCTAGTAGCCATTTGTTCGGCTAAAAGAGTGTCGGAATTAGCAGCTATGTCCTGTAAGGAGCCATATCTGGTTATCCATTAGGATAGAGTAGTGTTACGTCCTCATCCAGCCTTTCTTCCTAAGGTGGTATCGAGGTTTCATTTGAACCAAGATGTGGTTCTTCCTTCTTTTTTCCCCAAACCTACTTCGGTAGAGGAAAAGTTATTGCATTCTTTGAATGTAGTAAGAGCAGTTAAAGCTTATCTAAAAGCCACTGCTCAGGTTCGCAGAACGGATACTTTGTTTATTCTGCCGGAAGGCCCCGGAAAGGGTCAGGCAGCGTCAAAATCTACTTTAGCCAAGTGGATTCGACAGGTCATAATACAAGCCTATGGCTTGAGAAGGAGACCGCCTCCGTTCAAAGTTAGAGCGCACTCCACGAGAGCAGTTGGAACTTCATGGGCAGTGCATCACCAGGCCTCCCTGGCTCAAATCTGTAAGGCCGCAACATGGTCTTCAGTACACACGTTTACTAGGTTCTACCAGGTGGACGTTAGAAGTCAGGAGGATGTCGCCTTTGGGCGCAGTGTGTTGCAGGCCGCAAAAGATCCTCATGTCTGATAGCGCTCAGCTTATGTATGGTGTATCCCCCCCCCTCATTGGGCATTGCTTTAGGACATCCCATTAGTAATGACTATGTCGCTCTGTGTCCCGTGATGTACGAGAAAGAAAATAGGATTTTTATAACAGCTTACCTGTAAAATCCTTTTCTTGGAGTACATCACGGGACACAGAGCTCCCGCCCCTCTTTGGGGACACCTATTGCTTTGCTACAAAACTGAGGTGCTCCCGGATGGGAGGGGCTTATATAGTGGAGGGTACTTCCGGTTTTGGAAGTTGCCAGTGCCAGCACCTGACGGTATCTATATAACCCATTAGTAATGACTATGTCGCTCTGTGTCCCGTGATGTACTCCAAGAAAAGGATTTTACAGGTAAGCTGTTATAAAAATCCTATTTTTTTCCTGAACCTAGTTCTGCGGAGAAAAAATCATTACACACCTTCAATGTAGTGAGAGCGATTTAAAGTCTATCTTTTTTGTTCAATACGTTTTTATTGTAATGGAGAATATGACACATTACAGAAAAAAGAAAGCAAAACATTTTGTAATGAGGTGCAGCCTCCCCTATATGACACTATTAACAATCGTATCACATATTATGTGGCCAAGGCTAATCTAGGAAAGTACTAAAACCCGTTTAGACAACCATCACAGCTATAGACCGGACATTACATCAAACCTTGAGAAAATCAATGGCTTGAGGCTGAAGCCGCTACAGACTGTGTACGTATCAATCGGGGGTAGCCACCCTCACAACATGAAAACATTCCAGGTGTCATTCAAGTAAAAAAAAGTGTACATAAAACCATAAAATGGAAGAAAGAAGGAAAAAGCAAGGAAGAGAATAAGTAGAAGGTGAAAAGGGAAAAGGGAGGGGGGAGGGGTATAACCAGCCTTTGCAAGTAGTTGTTTCAATAATAATTAGACTATATAGTTTACCCTCATCTATCCCATTTGGGCCATAATGCTTGCATATGCATCAGTATACTTAAAGACGAACCAACAGGACCATATCTTATTTGCTAAGTCAAATTTGTTCCTTAGCATAATCATGCTTTTTTCCATATGATAAAAGTGATCAACCACCTCCAGCCATTGACTTATCGTGGGAATAGATTGTTTTTTCCAGAATTTTGGAATAAGCGATTTAGCAGCGTTCAGGAGATGGGGTGTAATAGATTTTTTTATATGATCCTATTGGTTCACTCGTGCAATGAAGCAATACCGCCCAGGGGTCATTAGGAACAGTACTGCCTTGAATTTCTTTCATCCAATGTAACACATTATGGTCTAATGAGAGGACAAGACCACCATATATGGGCATGCGTCCCCTGTTCACCACAACCCCGCCAGCAGAGATTCTAAATAGCAGGGAAAGTTTTTTGTGAAGCACCGCTTGTGTGTAATGCCATCTTGTTACCAACTTGTAGTTTTTCTTTCTCGTACATCACGGGACACAGAGCGACATAGTCATTACTAATGGGTTATATAGATACCGTCAGGTGCTGGCACTGGCAACTTCCAAAACCGGAAGCACCCTCCCCTATATAAGCCCCTCCCATCCGGGAGCACCTCAGTTTTTTGCCAGTGTCTAAGGTGTTGGCCAAGAAGAAACATGTGTTTTTCACTGAGCTTGCGTACAGGTTCTTTTGGGCCTCAGTAAGCTATTCCGGATCCGACCAAAAAAGCTTCATAGCTAAACGGTCGGTACCCGGGCCTTGCAGAGAAGAGCAAGGTTTTGCCTGTAATGCTTCTCTTAGGAGGGCTGGACCCTGGGTTCCAGAGCTTTGGTCATACCCACGACCAAGATGTTTTCTGTGCAGGGTGCTATACAGGTCCAGGGGAGTGGAATCCTTGGGAACCCGGTCCCTGAAGGTTTGATTACAATGCCTGCCGTGATAGGTGAAGTTTGGGCTTTTGTGGACCAAACAAAGTCCTGCGGCGGGGAACAGGTAAGTGGGGGCCCCCAGGAACTTGGTTCTATTGGGGGACCCCCAAGCCTAATTTGTCTTTCTGTCTGTTACCTAATGGTATTCCCGCAAAATTCTGTGCATGCCTGTAACTACTAAAAAAATGTAATAATTTTTAATGGTGGTCAAGAAAAAAAAAAAAAAAAAAAAAATTTTTTATATATATTTAATATATTAGACTGCGGTACCTGTGTTTGTCCACTAGAGGCCGCTGTGGAATGTTTTCTTGTCATGTGGACTAGCTTCTTCTCAGCAGAGCAAAGTCCAGGCAGATGGTGAGTTCTCTTATAGGAAACTGCTTCCTCTGCCATGTTGCAGTGCTCGTCCATCCCCCGGCCTGCGGCAAAGAGGGGCCCTGGCTCCTGTCCCTTGTTACCATATTTGAAATTAGCGCCGAAGGCGCACGTGCCCGCGCGCGTGCGCGTGCACGCGCCTCTATATATAGAGGTGAGCCGGGAAAGGGGGCGGAGCCTGGGGGATGACGCTCTGTGCGCGCCGCAGCGCTTCTGCGCATGTGCGGGCGTCCCAGCAGTTTAAAAAAACCACAATATTGTAGTGAGCTGGCTATGAAGTACAGAGACAGAGCTGGCAACATTTAAAGGCATACAGCAAGCGGTTGATACAGGCATCCCCTAGAAAGGCACATTAGTAGACACCAACTGTGATATAGCAGCAATTGTGCTAGACTATTCTCAGTAAAAGTGGTGTATTACGGCTGGAATACCTCAGCTTTAGGCTTAGGAATATGCCGTCCAGAAGCTCCGGAACTGAATCTTCCAGGAAGCGAAGGGGGTCTCATCGGGCTCGGAGGATCTTGGGCATACTCCTGCTGCACCAGTCTCCCCTGAAGTTCAGAGGTAAGTGACCGTAGAGACCCCGCAGGGTACTTGGTACTGTGGCTGTCCTCAGTTCACCTGCTCCTGTGTATGTAACAGAGGAGGTTTTTTCCTCAGCTCTGGGAGGATTAGAGAGAGATTGTCAACATTTATCGCTGCCTCCCTGTCAGGGAAAGCACGCCCGATCTCCGTCTCCTCCTTCAGAGTGCCTGTTAGCAGAGCAACAGTCCCATACAGGGATCGACCTGCCTGAAGGGGATCAGGATGAGGTTGATTCTGTTATAGAGGAATCAACAGTGGGGGAACCTTTTCTCAGCATCTTAAGCTGAAAGATTATGGGTTCAGTCTCTGACTAACATGGTCCGATCAGCATTTAAAAATGCACCTTGCGGAACCATCAACCACTACTGTATCCTCGTTGGGGTCGCTAGAAGCCCCCAGACTGTTTGTTCTTTTCCACTTCACCCTTTACTGAAAGGGCTCATTTACCAGGATTGGGAACGTCCTGAGAAAATATTTATTCCCCCAAGAGATTTCCGGTGGTCTATCCCATGGAGGATAAGTTCATCAAAAAAAAATAAAAAAAATGGAAGGTCCCTACAGTGGACGCAGCCATCTCTTGTATGTATAAATCACTGACATGTCCAGTGGATAATGTCCAAATGTTCAAGAACCCAATAGATAAAAGATTGGAGTCCTTATGAAAATCTGCTTGGTGATACAACCAGCAGTAGCAGCTATTGGGGTCTGCTAAGCAGTGAAGGATCAGTTGAAACAGGTCTTGAGGGACTTGACAGATCAGCAGGCTTTGCCCTAGCTGATCTACCTAGAGCCTTAGGCTTTGCGGTTGACGCCATAGAGGATTCAGTCCATCAGGCCTCCCGCCTTACGCTGTCTATAGTACATATGCGTAGGCTCCTATGGCTCAAAAACTGGTCTGCTGAAGCTCCCTGTAAAGAATGGCTGGTTAGCGTCCCATTTCATGGTGAACGCTTATTCAGGGAAAACCTGGACAAATATATCCAGAAAATTTCCAGCGGTAAAAATACGCTCTTGCCGGTTAAAAGCAGAGTTAGAGGTCCCTCTTTAAGAGGCCTGCTTCTCCAGTCCCTGGGGCATCGGCTGTGTAACAGTTCCGACGGCCTCCTCGGTCAAATCCCGGGGGTAAAAAACAGGGACAGTAGCAGGGTAATGAGAAACCCTGGGTCAGGGGAGGTACAAAACCTCCCCCAAAGTTAAATTCATTGAAGCCCCCACTCAGTCGGGTGGGGGGAGGACTCCAGTTGTTCGCAAGAGACCTGGCGGGACACGATCAAGACAGATAGGTGCTCTCCGCAGTAGGTTTGGGATACAGTTTGGAGTTAAAAGACTCTCCTCCTTCCCATTTTTGAGGTCAAACGTGCCAAGGGATCCCCGGAAGAGAGAGTCCCTCCTGTTGGCACTAGAACAACTATTGCTCCAAGGAGTAATTATGGAGGTTCCCCTGGAAGAATGAGGGTTCGGGTTTTACTCAAACCTCTTTACAGTCCCGAAGCAAACGCGGTCGGGAGGCCCATATTAATTCTAAAAGGGCTATACAAATTCCTGTATATCAGGACTTTCCGATGGAGTCGATCCGATCGGTGGCCACTGCCCTACAAGGGGAGGATTGGTTAGCCACGATCGACATCAAAGATGCTTATTTGCACATTCCCATCTTTCCAGTCCACCAAAAATTTCTACGCTTTGCAGTAGAAGGGCGCCATTTTCAGTTCAGAGCCTTACCCTTCGGTTTGGCCACAGCACCACGAGTGTTTACAAAAATTCTGGCCCTTTATTGGCCAATCTAAGAACACAAGGTGTAATGATAATGGCATATCTGGATGACTTGTTACTGATAGACCACTCAGTGAAAAAACTAGACGTGGTCGTTCACAAGACGATCAAGTATCTGGAATCTCACGGTTGGATTATCAACCGAGACAAGTCAGCCCTAAAAACCAGTCAAAAGTCTGGAATACTTGGGGCTAAGGTTGGATTCAGGCCAGAGAAAAATATTATTGCCTCGAGGAAAGGTGTTGTCTTTGAAAGATTTGATCCACTTAGTGGGTACAAAAAAGACAGCCGTCCATACGCCTGTATATGAGGCTGCTGGGAAAAATGGTGGCATCATTCGAAGCAGTACCCTACGGTCAATTCCATTCAAGGAATTTGCAAGGGGCCATACTGTCAGCCTGGAACAAAAAAGTTCAGGCCCTAGACTTACAATGTCCTTGTCCCCTTCCGTTCGCAAGAGCCTCCGTTGGTGGTGGGTTCCCCAGAATCTGGAAAAAAGGAAATCCTTCAGTCCGATTTCTTGGAAGGTGGTCACTACAGATGCCAGCCTTATAGGCTGGGGAGCAGTACTGGAGCAATGGTCTCTCCAGGGCAGATGGTCGGATGCAGAAAAGGCCCTGCCCATCAATCTCTTAGAGATACGAGCAGCCCGGTATGCCCTAGTAGCATGGACATCCAAACTCCAAGGGTCCCCTGTCAGAATTCAATCAGACAATGCCACAGCAGTGGCATATATCAATCATCAGGGGGGCACCAGGAGTCGTGCAGCCCAGAGGGAAGTAAATTACATCCTGAAATGGGCAGGAAAAATATGTCCCAGCCATATCTGCGGTATTCATTCCAGGAGTGGAGAATTGGAAGGCGGACTTTCTAAGTCGCCAGCAATTAGGCCCAGAGGAAGGGTCCCTTCACCCCGAGGTTTTCTGGACAATATGTCAGCGGTGGGGAACATCGGATGTAGATCTTCTAGCATCCAGATTCAACGCAAAGGGGGACAGGTTTGTCTCTCGGACAAGGGATCCCCTAGCTTGCGGCTCGGATGCCCTAGTGTTCCCTGGGGATCAGTTCAAGCTGATATATGCATTCACACTGCCACAATGGTTACCTCGATTACTCCGCAGAATCAGGGTAGAAAAGAAACCAGTGATTCCGGTGGCTCCAGCGTGGCCCCGAAGAGCGTGGTACGCGGAGATTGTAAAATTTCAGTGGGGAGTCCTTGGACTCTCCCACGTCGTCCGGCTTTCGCAAGGACCGATATACCACCCTTCCTTACCAGCCCTAGATTTGACGGCCTGGCTATTGAAGCCCACATTCTAAAAAAGAGAGGGCTCTCTAATGCTGTGGTATCTACCATGATCAATGCCAGGAAGCCGGTATCCAGGCAGATCTACTATAGAATCTGGAAGGCGTACATCGCGTGGTGTGAGGCCAAGAAATGGCATCCACATAAGTACGTAATAGGTAGGATTCTGGACTTCCTACAGTGGGCTGTAGATAGGAAGCTTGCCTTGAGTACTATCAAGGGTCAGATTTCGGCCTTGTCAATATTTTTTCAAAGGCCCTTGGCTTCGCATTCACTAGTCAAAGCCTTTATACAAGGAGTGATGCGTATTAGGCCTCCGGTTAATATTCCCATATGTCCATGGGATCTAAACTTGGTTCTGTCGGTTCTACAGAAACAACCATTTGAACCATTACAGCATATTTCCTTGGTGCTTCTCACCAGGAAATTGATTTTTCTAGTAGCCATTTGTTCGGCTAAAAGAGTATCGGAATTAGCAGCTATGTCCTGTAAGGAGCCATATCTGGTTATCCATAAGGACAGAGTAGTGTTACGTCCTCATCCAGCCTTTCTTCCTAAGGTGGTATCGAGGTTTCATTTGAACCAAGATGTGGTTCTTCCTTCTTTTTTCCCCAAACCTACTTCGGTAGAGGAAAAGTTATTGCATTCTTTGGATGTAGTAAGAGCAGTTAAAGCTTATCTAAAAGCCACTGCTCAGATTCGCAGAACGGATACTTTGTTTATTCTGCCGGAAGGCCCCAGAAAGGGTCAGGCAGCGTCAAAGTCTACTTTAGCCAAGTGGATTCGACAGGTCATTATGCAAGCTTATGGCTTGAGAAGGAGACCGCCTCCGTTCAAAGTTAGAGCGCACTCCACGAGAGCAGTTGGAACTTCATGGGCAGTGCATCACCAGGCCTCCCTGGCTCAAATCTGTAAGGCCGCAACATGGTCTTCGGTACACACGTTTACTAGGTCCTACCAGGTGGACGTTAGAAGTCAGGAGGATGTCGCCTTTGGGCGCAGTGTGTTGCAGGCCGCAAAAGATCCTCATGTCTGATAGCGCTCAGCTTATATATGGTGTATCCCCCCCCTCATTTGGCATTGCTTTAGGACATCCCATTAGTAATGACTATGTCGCTCTGTGTCCCGTGATGTACGAGAAAGAAAATAGGATTTTTATAACAGCTTACCTGTAAAATCATTTTCTTGGAGTACATCACGGGACACAGAGCTCCCGCCCCTCTTTAGGGACACTTATTGCTTTGCTACAAAACTGAGGTGCTCCCGGATGGGAGGGGCTTATATAGGGGAGGGTACTTCCGGTTTTGGAAGTTGCCAGTGCCAGCACCTGACGGTATCTATATAACCCATTAGTAATGACTATGTCGCTCTGTGTCCCGTGATGTACTCCAAGAAAAGGATTTTACAGGTAAGCTGTTATAAAAATCCTATTATTTCCGCTGCTTTCGAGGAGATAGCCGAAACATGAGACAATTGGAGTATGGTGGAAAGTTGAATGTCCGACAAAGAGTGTTGAAGCTCGGTCTCCCATTTAGCCAGGAAAGTCTGCTGAGCAACAGGAGGTAAAGACAAAAGAGACTGATGAAACAAGGAAATAGGTTTATCCGGGGGTTGGTCACCCACAAGTAAACTCTCTATGGGATTCAGATCCGACTCTGACCTTAACGGTTGAGGGAGAGATTTAACAAAGTTTCGAAAGTTGGTGGTGCTTCCAGTGGTCCATGAATGATATTGGCGTTGATGGTAATAAGTCAGAAATAGGACATATGCCATTGTTCACAGTCACTTGGTGTAGTAGAAGTGGCGTGGTTGAGATCCAATTGCTAAATTTAGGGTCCATATTCCCGGGGGGAAAGTAGTCATGACCAGTTAGTTGCATAAGCGGAGAATTATAGAGCCATTTTTGCCTTTTGCAGAACCAGTCCCACATTGCCAAGGTTGATTTGGTGAGTGGCGAAACAGAAGGGGCGAACATTCGGAATTTGTCAGGAATCCAAATAATCGGGAATAAGTCTACCCCACTTAGATCTATTTCCAGTTGTACCCAAAGTTTTGAGTCTTTGTGGTATTTCCAATCAGAAATACGATTCAGTGTAATAGCTAGAAAGTAGCGTTTAAAGTCCAGGAGCGCCAGCCCACCCCTATGCTTTGGGTTGATAAGCCATTTAAACGCAATTCTAGGGCGTTTGCGGTTCCAGGCATATCTGCATATCATAGATTGTACCACTTTAAAGAATCCAGGAGGAATCTTGTAGGGAATCATTTGGAATAAGAAGAGCAGTCTGGGCAAAATATTCATCTTAACTATGCTAATACGTCCCAACCAAGAGTGAGCCAACTGTGTCCATTTTTGTAAATCTGCTCTAATGGAATTCAGCAAAGGGATAAAATCCCTGCGAAATAAGGACGCTGGATTAGGGGTAAGGTAGATTCCTAAATACTTCAGCGAGTGGGGTTGCCAACTAAAGGGAAACAAAGGTTTCAATAGTGCCGCCGTTCTGTGAGGGACCGATATATTCAATATTTCTGATTTGGTTAGGTTCATTTTAAAATTAGATAGGATTCCGTATTTAGTGAAGGCCGTCGTGAGATTGGAAAGTGAAATAAGGGGCTGTTGGACATAAAGAATATCAGCATACGCCGCATATTTGTGTTCTGTTGCACCTATGGAAACACTGTGGATGTTGGGGTCATTGCGAACCGTCGCTAGGAAAGGTTCTAACGAGAGTGCAAAAAGAATGGGCGAAAGGGGGCAGCCCTGCCGGGTACCATTATATAGGGAGAAAGAATCGCTCAGTGTACCATTAATTCGTATTCGCGCCATGGGTGATTGATATAGTGCTGAGATTCTTGACACCATGTTTGGACACAGGCCCAGATGTATTAGCGTAGACATCAGGTACCCCCAGTCCACCCTGTCGAAAGCTTTCTCAGCATCAGTAGACAAGAGAAGGGTGGGCTGGGAGCACCTGCGTACGTAGGAAATCAAGGAGAGCGTTTAAAGAGTTATCTCGCTCTTACCTACCCGGGATGAAACCAGTTTGGTCAGTCGAGACCCATTGCGTGATCAGGGGGAGGAGCCTAATCGCAAGCACCTTGGCGTATAATTTGGCATCTAAGTTCAATAAGGAAATTGGACGGTAGCTGCCGCACAAACTTGGGTCCTTACCGGGTTTAGGGAGTACTGTGATATGGGCATGGAGAGTCTCCGGACGGAAGCTCCCACCTGCAGAGGCATAATTGGCATATGACGTTAAGTGTGGGAGTAACGTGTCAGCATAAGCACGGTAGTAGGCCATTGTCAGACCATCAGGGCCTGGAGCTTTGCCATTAGCCATAGATTTAAGTGCCAATCTAAACTCTGCGGTTGTGAACTCGCCCTTCAGAGCCTGTAAGGCTGAGAGTGGAATTTTTGGCAGGTTAGCTTGCGTGAGGTAATCTTGGATGAGCGCAGTCCTGGTTAACTCATCTGTGGTGGTAGTATTAACGTGGTAAAGTTGTTGATAAAAGTCAAGAAATTCCTTTGCTTTTTCGCTAGTTTTGTGCAACAAAGTGTCTGATGGTGTTTTAATTTTTGCTATATGAGAGGCCGATTTTTTTTCTGTTGAAGTGAGCGAGCCAGAATACGACTGGGTTTATTACCCCATTCGTAAAAATGCTGGGACACTAAATGAAGCCGGGCAGTGTTCTCCTCACAGAAAAGAGCCTTCAATTCTGACCTTTTCTGTGTAAGGGAATGAAAAATAGAAGATGAGTTGGAAAGTTTGTGATTTCTCTCTAGCCTACCAATTTCTGCGATAAGGTGTGCTTGTTGAAAATTTCTCTCTCTCTTCTTCCACGAGCCTAATTCTATAAGTTTGCTATGTATATGAGCTTTATGAGCCTCCCAGAGAATTCCGGGGAAGCATTTACATGGAAATAGAGGGAGAGCCCAGTCCCAATCTCTTTTATGCCTATCTCCTCTGATATAAGGGAATCATTTAGCTTCCAATTAGTAGATTTAACAGGTAAGGAAGGTACATGGATCGACAAACTAATAGGGGAGTGATCTGAAATTGTAGATATTTCAATGTGGGAACGTGAGAGGAGCTCTAAGTAATGATGATTAATAAAAAAAGAATCTATCCTTGAGTGGGAATGGTGAAGATGCGAATAATGCGTATAGTCTTTGTCACTTGGATGCATTATCCTCCAGGCATCAATGAGCTGAGCTTCGCATAGCTGTTTGCGTATGTACGCAAGCTGCCTGTGGGAAATGCTAGATTTCCCCTGCGAAGTATCCAAAAGGGGTTCCAAAGGGATGTTAAAGTCCCCTGCCAGAACAATACATCCATGAGCAAATTCCCTCAATTTAGACAAGGAGGTGGACAGAAAGCTAGCCTGTCCCTGGTTGGGAGCATAAAGGTTGGCAAAAGTACAAGGTAAATTACCCAGACTGCCCTTCAGAAACAAAAATCTACCAAATGGGTCCACAAGAGAGTCCTCCAATGTAAAAGAGGAACCCTTCCTGAATCCAATGGCCACTCCCTTTGCCTTCGCCACATCTGAGAGGCTATAATACCAGGTGGGGTATTGGTGGGCAAAAAGTTTAACCGAAGTGGTGTGCGTGAGATGCGTTTCCTGCAGGAAGACGACATCCCCCTGCATCCGCTTAAGTTCCCTATAAAGAGCATGTCTCTTACCGGGTGCATGGAGTCCTCTTACATTGAGGGAAATCAACCGTGGCCATTGGATTTGTTGTGGGTTTCCGACATACACAAGAAATCTGCATGGCTGGAGAGGGAGGTGGAAGGAGAAAAGAAAAGAAAGAAAGTGGGAACAAAGAGAAAAATCAAAAGAGGAAGAACACAAAAAGTAAACAGTCAAAACATAGAATCGACCATGAATTGCACGCAAATACTTGCGGTGCAAAGCTCGCGCATGCCCAAATCAGACATACTCCGTCTGTGTGGTCCGGCGCCGGCACGTAGTCACTCAAGGCATAATAACAGCCTTAAATAAGATCAAAGGTCTGAACTTGAGGCCCAATGGTCCTCCAAGTAGAATTTGACCACCATGGCATCAAAAAAATTAGAAATAAAAATGAAACCCAGCACACAAAACGTAAAACAGAAATCAGCAACTGACAAAACCGTTTAAACATATAGTATGATAACCTCACTACTGTATATCACATATCTCTTAAAGATACTTACGTGCCACTAGACTGAAACACAACCCAAGTAGGGCCAGAGTCCTGCACGGCGGGAGTTCAGTCGACATGTGAGGCAGATCCCGGGGTGGCGGAACGGCGTTTCCAAGAGGCTTTCTGCCATTGTACTTCCAATGAGGTAGATGCAAAGGGAATGGTGTTTTGCCATCCGGGTAATTCAGGAGGGACAATGTTAAGGTCCATGCAAAACGCTTCCAGATCCTCTGGGAAGCGGAGAATGGCTGTCTTTCCGTCTCTGTTTGCAATAACACCCGCCCAGGAACCCCCGTCTCTAGTTGATAGACGCCTCCCGAAGCTTCTCCGTGAGGGGTTTGAGTGCTCTCCGTCTTTCCAGAGTCTCCCTGGCTAGGTCCGGGAAGAAGGAAAGGGTGATGCCATCAAATTCTAGCGTGGTCGCCTCTCTTGCTTTCCGCATGATCAGCTCCTTTTCTTATAAGTAATGCACCCGACATATAACATCCCTGGGGGTGTCTGAGGATAAGTTACGAGGGCGAATGGCACGGTTGGCCGTATCGAGTTTCAGAGGGTGATCCACAGGGTTTCCCAGGAGGCTATTGAAAATGCAGCGAATGGAGGCAGCTAGGTCGTCATCTCGTGTTGCCTCAGGCAATCCTCTGATGTGGATATTCCTCCTGTTACGGTTCTCCTGATCCTCTAATCTTATAAAGTGCCATCCTGTGAGCTATAGTCAGTTTGCGAGTGGTAGCCTGCAAGTCCCTGATGGCCGTCGCATGTTTCTTTATCGTACACCACGGGACACAGAGCTAGTCATTACATAATGGGTTAAGGGTCACCAGCGGTGATTGGACACTGGCACAACCAATGGAAGACAGTTCCCCTCCATATAACCCCTCCCATCAGGGAAGTACCTCAGTTTTTTCGCCAGTGTCGAAAGGTGTTGGACGTGTTAGGAGGTGCTAAAGGAAAGCTCTACCAAAGAGACCCTCTGGGGGTAAAAGAGCTATGCTTTCGGATCCATCCAAGACGCCTACAAATGAGCTGAATCTGGATGGGATCCGGGCCTCATCCATGAGGCGTCGCCTGTAATGTCTCTCTTCGGAGGACTGGGCTCTAAGATCTAGCACTTTCGCTATTTCGCTATAAAGTCCTGGTAAGAGTCTTGTACAAGGCCCAGGGGAGAGGTATCCTTTAAATAGGAACCCATATCCCTGAAGGTTGGCACACATAGCCCACCGTGAAGGGTGAAGTTTGGTATCTGTCTGAAATCTTTCAGCAGAAAAACCTGCGGCGTGGATAAGGTGAGATTAGAAGGTCCATAACTAGGTTGGGACCTTTTTCAAAAAATGGATGTCTTCTTTTTTTCCACCACTGGGGGGAGTAAAGAGCTGAATATACTCACCTCACTCTGTTCAGTGTCGGCTTCGGCGAAGTACACTGCTCGTCACCTCCGCTGCTGAGCTTGCTGGGGCACCCCGATCCTCCTTTCGGTGGCCGACCAGACACCTGCAGATGCAGGTAAGTGGGAACAAGGGCTGATGAGAGTCCTCTCTCACTATGGCCACCGCCATAGCGCTAAGGGCCGCGCGGGAGCGCGCGGGAGCACGCTTTATCGGAGGGGGGGGGCGAAGGCGTGCGCGGGCACGTGGCGCGCGCAGGCACAGAAACGGCGCCAAATTTAAAAGACTGTCAGTGTGAGAAGCACTGCAGCAGCAAGCAAGCTCGTTAGTTCTCTTGTTCCTGGCAGAGAAACACAGCAGCTATACAGGGACGTAAGACTCCATGTGGTTGGATTGGGTACTTCCTAGAAGACATCCATGTTATGCATAGTTATGTGTTAAAAGTTGCATACTTAATGTATTTGCTAAACTGAACACGGTAGTATATGCATTTAGGTACCTTGTATTTTGTCTAAACAGTAAGCCTTCCAGGGGAAGTAATACGGACAAAAAGAGATAAGAAAGCACCACCGCCTGAGAGGAGGCTCTAGCTGTGCTGACTCGGTACCTTCCTCTCCTGTGTTGCCAAATGCACCTGTACAGGATGAGCCATTACCTCTGTCAGGTATGGCGGCTTCCCCAGTGAAGCCTGGGCCTGTATATGTCACTGAGGACACTTTATCAGCTGCCCTAAATAATCTGGAGGAAAAAATTGCTACCTTAATCGCTAAGTCCTCTAAAAAGGACAATAAGCGAAGCAGGTCTCTTCCAGTATTGGACCTCCCTTCAGAAGTACCTGAGGGAGGAGGATGAGGAGGAGGAGGCTACATCAGCAGAGGATGAGGAGCCAGATTTTAAGGTCACAGGTACAATGCTATAGCAGTGCATTTAAGTTAACCTCTGCGGAGGTAACGAAATTACCTGTTTCCTCCCTAGGGTCATTAAGATCCCTGCAAGGTGCATGCTCCTTCCCGGTTCATCCGTTACTAGAGGATCTAATATACGCAAACTGGCAACATCCAGATAAGCGTTTCTCACCTCCAAAAAGGTTTAACATTCTTTATCCTATGGGGGAAAATTTTTTAAAGAAATGGAGCCTGCCTGCGGTAGTTGCGGCTATTTCTTGTGTAAATAAAAACCTGACATGTCCGGTGGATAATGTACAAGGGTTTAAAAGATCCTTCTGAGAGGAAGTTGAAATCCTCCTTCCTTTTGGCCGGCTCAATTACCCAACCTGCAGTAGCAGAAGTCGGTATGTGTCAGGTCATCAGCCAACAGGTAAAGCAGGGGCTGAAGGAACTGCCTTCAGAGCAGGCTAGAAATTGGGAAAATTTGCCTAAAGCCTTATGCTTCACAGTGGATGCCATGAGAGATTCTATCATACAGGCATCACGCCTTACACTCCAGCTGGTACAGATGCGCAGAGTACTTTGGCTTAAGCATTGGTCAGCGGAGACCCCATGCAAAAAGCTGTTGGCAAGTTCCCGTTCCATGGCGAACGCCTATTTGGGGAAGATTTAGAAAAATATATACAGAAGATATCAAGTGGTAAAACGACTTTTACCTGAGAGAAAGAAAAACAAGAGATCTTGTTTTAAACGCTCTCTCTCCCCAGCTCCCGGGAAATCTGACTCCAACCAGTGGCGGCGGCCTGTTTTAGCCGCCCACAAAAGCCAAGGGGCAAGCTCAGAAGAACAAGAAGCCGTGGGGTGCAAGAGCTAATAAGCAAGCCCCCAAAGCCTCTCAGTGAAGGGGCGCCCCCGCTCGGCCGAGTGGGAAGAAGGCTTTGTCAGTTCTGAGCGACTTGGTGGTCAGAAATCCAGGACAATTGGGTAGTATCCACAATATCCTCAGGGTACAAACTGGAATTTCGAGAGATCCCACCTTCTCAATTCCGAGGTTCAAGACTCTCCAAGGATCCACAAAAAAGAGAATCCTTTTTCAAAGGTTTGAATCACTTAATGGCTCAAGGGGTAGTTACAGACGTACCCCAAAAAGAGCGAGGTTCAGGTTTTTACTCAAACCTCTTTGTGATTCCAAAGCCAAATGGAGATGTCAGACCCATCCTGGATCTAAAATCCCTAAATCGGTTCCTGAACGATCGCCATTTTCGAATGGAAACGATCCGATCCGTGGCCGCCACTTTAAAGGGCGGAAAATTCATGGCGCCCATAGATATCAAGGACGCACATTTACACATACCCATCCTCCCCGCGCACCAAAGATTCCTAAGGTTTGCGGTAGAAGATCGCCACTTTCAATTTGTGGCTCTGCCGTTTGGTGTAGCCACCGCGCCCATAGTATTCACAAAGGTGCTAGCTCCTCTGTTAGCAAACCTAAGAACACGGGGCATTGCGGTAACAGCCTATCTGGACGATCTACTAGTAATAGATCAGTCAAAGGACGGATTGGGTCACGCTGTACACACTACAGTAGGATACCTGGAGCATTTAGGATGGATTATAAATTTACAAAAATCCTCTCTCCAGGCCCAAAGAAGGATAGGGCACCTGGGCATGATCATAGATACAGCCCAAAACGGGGTATACCTGCCAGAACCGAAGATACAGTCTCTGAAAGACCTGATCCACAAGGTCAAAGCAAACAAGAGGCCGTCTATTCGCCTTTGCATGAGACTATTGGGAAAGATGGTAGCCTCCTTCGAGGCGGTCCCTTACGCCCAGTTTCATTCGAGACTACTTCAAGGCAATATTTTAGCTCCCTGGAACAGGAAGAGCCAAGCTCTGGATATACCCATGCGCCTGTCCTCACAAGTACGCCACAGCTTCGATTGGTGGCTAGAAGCCAGGAATCTACAGAAGGGAAAGTCCTTCCTCCCAGTGGCCTGGAAGGTGGTATCTAGGGATGCCAGCCTATCGGACTGGGGTGCAGTATTCGAGGAGGCTTCTACCCAGGGAACCTGGGCCAAGACTCAGGGGATCCTGCCCATCAATGTGCTAGAGATCCGGGCGGTATATCTAGCCCTCAAAACCTGGACATACAGGTTACAGGGCTACCCAGTTCGGGTTCAATCCGACAATGCTACTGCAGTAGCTTACATCAATCACCAAGGAGGCACCCGCAGTCGGGCAGCCCAAAGAGAGGTGAACCGGATCCTGGCATGGGCAGAAGAGCATGTACCTTGCCTTTCTGCAATCTTCATTCCAGGGATGGAAAATTGGCAAGCAGACTACCTGAGTCGTCAGCAGCTGCTACCAGGGAGTGGTCTCTTCACCCCGAGATCTTTCAGGCCATATGTCTGAGATGGGGAAACCCAGATGTAGACCTGCTAGCTGCCAGGTTCAACAAGAAATTGGACAACTTTGTGTCCAGAACGAGAGATCCTCTAGCCTACGGGACAGACGCTCTAATAATACAGACGCTCTAATAACTCCATGGAATCAGTTCTCACTGATCTAGGCATTCCCTCCGATCCCTCTTCTACAAAGACTGCTTCGCAGGATCAAGGAGGAGGGAATACCAGTAATCCTAGTGGCCCCAAACTGGCCCAGGAGGCCTTGGTACGCCGAGATTGTAAAAACGGCGATAGGAGGGGGCGTGGCCTGGATAGCAATGGGATAGGTCGCATGTGATGTGAGCTCCGTCTGCCCATACTCCTAACCTACCATCCTGCCTGCATCCTGCTCGGTTCCTGCCATCCCCTACATCCGAGGACGTGTCCTGCTCTCCCTGCGGTTCCTGAAGCCTGTTAGCCCGCTGGTTTGCCGCCACTGCCGTCGCGGCGCTTCCCGGTCCTCTGCTTCAGGAAAGGCCCCGGCTTCGGCCTAGCTCCTGGTTCGGCGGCCATCTTGGCCCTCCCGACGGCGGCCCTGGACACTTCTCCTTGCCTCCCTGGGCGCACTGGGCTCCATCCTCTTCTACATCGGCCCCCGGATTACCTGCTGTAGCTGCTGGGGTGTCTTTGCACTCTACACCTGCTGTGTGAGCGGACCACGGTCTCGGCCTGACTCCCGGAACGGCGGCCATCTTGCTCCACCCGGAGACATCTTTGGCAAGTATTACAGGCCTCCCTGACTCCCCTGAGCTCAGATTCCCCTGCATACAGCCTGTTGCCATTACAGCTGCTTGAGAGTGACCTGCTGCCTACGTTGGGCCGTCCCTGGGCAGCGGAGGGGGGAGGTTGTGGAGGACCCGGCCTCCTTAACAGCGGCCATATTGGTGCACCCAGGGATCTTCCCTGTCGCCTTACAGCATGTCTCCGTCTAAAAATAATTCTGAAGCCATCGATAAACTGGCCAGATACCGCAGGCTTGAGGAGGGGGATCGGCAGGTCAGAGACGGCGCTGCTGCTATCCTGGATGCGGATCACTCTGTGGTGGCTACTAACAAATTACTGGATGCCATCGCCATGTGCCAGAGCACACTTACCACCAAGATCGAGGAGGTAAAAATTGATGTGTCCCTTATCCGGCAGGATCTCTCTACCCTCAGGGACCGCGTGACGGAGACGGAGACCCGTATTAGCAGAGCAGAGGATATCTTACACCCTTTACAACATACCACCGATGAGGTGCGCCGCCAGTTACAACAGATTAGCGCAAAACAGGATGACATGGAAAATCGCCTTCGGAGATGTAACCTCCGCTTCATCGGTCTTCCTGAGTCTGCTGAGGGCACCGATCCGGAGAGCTTCCTTGAAAACCTCCTAACCTCAACCTTCGGCAGAGACGCATTTTCGGTAATGTTTGCAGTGGAGAGAGCTCATCGAATCCCTGGCCGCCCTCCTCCCCAAGGAGCTCCACCGCGTACCCTGATAGCGAAGTTCCTTAATTTCAGGGATCGCGACAAGATCCTCCGCCTAACCAGAGAGAAGGGGAATATCCCCCATACCAACGCTCGTGTTGCCGTCTTCCCGGACTTCTCCAATGAGGTGCAACGGCAGCGGTCCAGGTTCCAGGATGTTAAGAAGCGCCTCCGCACTCTACACCTCAAATACGCCATGCTGTACCCTGCAAAGCTTCGTGTGGAGTGCGACAGTCGGACCCACTTCTTCGAGGACCCAGAGTCTGCATCCACTTGGATTGACCGGAGAGATCGGCGAGATTGAGCATACCGCGCTGTCTGGGAGCTGTGAGTACTTTTCTTTTCTCTCCCCTGCCGCCCCCTGTGCCGGTGGCACTCCCTGTTCGTGCCCTGGTGATTCGCCTCACGGTTGCTCTGTTGCTGGTGAGTGCCCTCCGCCGGGGCGGGGGAGACAGACCTAAAAGCCTTTTCCGCCCCTCCTTGGATCTCACAGCGTGCTCGCCACCTTCGGGTGATCTAACTGTTAATTCCCCGTTCTCCCCACGCATGGGAGATGCTTGTAGAGGGCAGCTTACCGAACGTTGCTGGAACTTCCTATCCTACTTTACGTACCACCCTGATGGCAGGCGGGGCTCCCTTCTGCACGGCTGCAATGGTGTTGTGCTTTTGTGGCCCCTACACCCCATGCACTTCTCAGGCCTCGTACACACGACCGATTTTCTCGTCGTAAAAAACACGTCGTTTTTTTCGACGAGATTCTTGTTAAGCTTGTCGATTTTCTCGTCAAGCTTTCTATGCGTACACACTGTCATTTCCCAATTTCCTTGTGGTTCTCTGCGCTCACGTCCAGCACGTACGACGGCACTATAAAGGGGAAGATCTTTTTTCTTGGCGCCACCCCTTGGGCTGCTTTTGCTGATCTCGTGTTACCGCGTGTGAAGTAAAAGTTTGGGAAGAGACGATTCGCGCTTTTCAGTCTTCGTACTTTTCAGATCGTTTTCTGCCGTTCAGTTTGTGCTTGTGGGTTCGTATCTTGACTTTCAGGGCGTCTAGGCAGGTCGTATCTGTTTTACAGTGCGTTCTTGCCTGTTCGTTTCTGAATTTCAGTTCGTTATTCATAGGCCTTGCTGTTCTAAAGTGCGTTCTGTTCTGTACGTTCTGATTAGACGACCGTTTCCTAGCCATGTCGCCTGGACGTTCTCGTCGTCGAGTTCGTGCTGTGCGTGCGCTTGGTGTTGGTCTGCTTGTTTTGGACCAAGACCAGTCCATGAATGGTGTGAGGAGGAGTTCATGGACCAAGAATTGGTTGCTCCAGCGGGACCAATTCTGCCACATGCCTCTGCTGCGGGAGATCGTCGAGAATAATCCTGAGGACTACAGGAATTTTCTGAGGATGTCTGACCCCGTTTTTCAGGAACTGTTGGCTTTGGTGTCCCCCTATATTACCAGGAAGGACACCGTTATGCGGGAAGCCATCAGTGCTGAGCAGAGGCTCATCGCCACGTTGCGTTACCTGGCGACAGGGAGAAGTCTTCAGGACTTGAAGTTCACCATAGGCATCTCCCCCCAGGCTCTGGGCCTCATAATCCCAGACACCTGTTCTGCTATTATACAAGTCCTGCAGGAGGACTATATTAGGGTAAGTTTTCTCCCTTCACATCACATTTTATGTATTACATGTATGCTAATGTATTGTATTTCTTTCATCCTTTCCTAATTACCATGATTGTAATATGCTGAGAATGTCCCCTTTGTCCCCATGCATGCTGGAAGTTTTTAAATGCCCCTTTTTTATCCTCCCTAAATATTTCCCCTCACTAACTTTTCCAGCAGGGGCGCCTGTTGCTCCAAATGTTGGGGGGTTACAACCCCAATTTCGGAAATAAACTTCCTCCTTTTTTGCTCTGTTGCCTAATAAACGCCCCCAGTTGTCCCCTCCAATGCAGCCATTTAGTCCCCTCTATTGCAGCCAGTTTCCCCCCAGCCCTGCACTTACCTTCTTGTGGTCAGCGCCATCCTTCTTCTGTCCTTGATGTCTTCTCCTTCCCTTCATGTTGCATCAGCCAATCATGTTACCATTAAACAGACTTGGTGAACATGATTGCCAGAGCTGCCTGTCAGTGTTTACACAAGGAATGCCCCCTCCTTGCGTCCCCGATTTTTCTTTGAGGAAGCCAATTACATCCCTCAGGTTGTAATTTGCAAGACTTTTTTAATACCTGTTTCTGCTCTGCAATTTTAACCCCCTAAATGACGCAATTAATCATATGTCGGTCGCTTTACAAGAGGCCATCCACCTGAATAGTGTGCGGCATAGACAATACATAGGTTCATGCAACGCATGAACCTATGTATTGTTCTGAGTGATGGGCACAGGAGAGAGGGGACAGTGCTCCAGCGCCCACTCTGGACGCACCGCCACTGCAATGCTATCCTGTGGCCAAACACATCTCCCCCCCCCAAAATAATTTAGTAATGGCCCATCAGAGGGGGTGATGAATATGATAAATGAGCCTTCCATTATACTTTTTTTACACACCTTAATAAACGTATAATTAGATTGATGTTGGTCTCTAATTTTTTGGTCTTGAATTTGCTTGTAATGTATGCCTTTGTTTTTCTAATATTATTTCATCTTGTTTCACTCCACAGCTTCCTTCAACGCCACAGGAATGGCAGACTGTGGCATCGGAGTTTGCCACGCGGTGGGACTTCCCCAACTGCGGTGGTGCCATAGACGGGAAGCACGTCCGCATCGTGCCGCCACCCCGTTCTGGATCCTACTACTACAACTACAAGGGGTTTCATAGCATTGTGCTGATGGCGGTGGTGTCAGCACGGTATGAATTCCTCTATGTTGATGTAGGGAAGAATGGCCGGATGTCCGATGGGGGATCCTTCATCCAGACGGAGTTTGCCCTCCGTCTCCAGAGTGACGACCTTGCATTGCCACCGGATGCAGGGAATATTGAAGGACTCCCCTTTGTTTTCTTGGCTGATGAAGCCTTCGGACTCGGACGGCATCTTATGAGGCCATTTCCACAGAGGACCCTGACCCCAGAGAAGAGTGTGTTCAATTACCGGCTGGCCAGGGCCCGAAGAGTCGTTGAAAATGCCTTCGGCATAATGGCCAGCCGGTTCCGCCTTTTTATGACTTCCATCCACTTGGCGGACTACAAAATAAACTATGTAGTGTTATGCTGCTGTGTGCTACACAATTTTCTTTGCCGCAAAGCGAATTCATATATGGCCTCAGTTTTGCCAGAGGCTGGACTTTCCCCTGCAAATCCCCTTCCGGGCCTGGAATCTGCCCGTCTTGGCTTGCCCCCCAAAATGCCCGTGTGGTTCGGGACAAATACATGGAGTATTTCACGGGTAGGGGGGCAATTCCTATGCCAGCCTATGTCTAAGTATCCCAATAAAAATCTTGTTTAAACCTTTAATTATTTGTTCTTTCCTGTCTCCTAGTTTGTCTTTGTGCATTTGTAGTGGCAAGTGTATTTTACTTTAGTAAATAACAACCAATTTCACTATGTTACCTTACAAAAGAACCAAATAAGCTTAGAGTGTATTATAAAAAGAAGCTACACGTTGTTTGTGGTCAAATATTTTACTCTCTGCACATTTTTTTTTGTTTTACTTTGGGGTTGGCCTGACCACAACCCGTCAAATTTTGGCTTATGAAAATACAAAAATACCACTTGCATTTCTAAAATGACAACATTGGATACCTCTGAGCAATCTGAGACATTCAGTTACACAAACTATGTCTCTATGTGCCCGTCCTAATATGGGGTCCTGCCACCCCTTGCCCAGCCAAAAATTCAATATGCACACATTTTTACTTTTTTGCAAATAGGAAGTTTACAATCCTGATCCCTATTGTCAACATGTGCTATCTGCCATCAGGGGTGATCAATGGATGTGTTTTGGGGGTGCATCCCCTTCCTCAGTTCACCGACTTTTGATACGAGGAAGGGGTTGCACCCACAAAAGACGTACATGGATATCCCCTGATGGCAGATAGCACATGTTCACACACTGTGTGCATATTCAATTTTTGGCTGCTTTGTTACTCAAAAAATTAGTAAAAATATAAAAACAAACATGTAAAAACAAATGTGTTTGGATGGCTTATTGAATTCTCCCCAAAACATCGAGAATGTCTTTAAATGTTTGTTCCATCACATGGATTCTTTGTTTAATTAGGTCCAGTTCCGTGCTACATTCCATCACTTGCTGGATGAGGCGGAGGGCACTGTCAGCAGAGAACGGTGTGCTATCCTTCACAACATTTCCATCCCCTAAAAACCATAAAAAAAAATTAATAAAACTCTGCAGGCCTACCTCGCTTACCTTAAGCTGTGGTGTCAGATACTGACCTGTTGTGGTGACCAGATCCACAACGTCATCCACCTCTCCTTCCTGCACTTCTCCTTCCTCCACCTCAACTTCCTGCACATCTTTCGAGTGTGGATCTTTGGGAGTTTGGGGTTGCTTGGAAGTTGTGGGGTGCATGTGCTCCCTGGAGTGTCCTCCTCCCAGTCTTCTCTCCCCTATGAGAATAAAACCAAAGGTCTATTTATCACACTGTAAAAATCTCATTTTTAAACTTAAAACAGGCTAAATTGTTTGGAAGTGGGGTACAAGTGTGTGTTTGTGCGGAATTTAAAGAAAAATGCATTCTTTATGACCCCAAATATGTTTATTATTCACATTTGGATGTAATTTTTTGGACATGGAGGCACCACAAATAAACTCTGATGCACCTGTGTGGGACACCCAAAAAAGGCGGGTCTGGTGGCCCACACTATAGTGCTCCAAAGTACAGATGTGGAAGCAGCTGCTGAGTGTCCTCTCCTTTACACTGATTAAAGTTTGCATTTCATTCTCCTTACAAACACATCATCTAGACTTAAAAATTATCCACAATACTTGATCAAAAATGGCAGATGTCTAATTACTTTTGGGGGTCTTAAATAAGCCAAAACCACGGATAGTGGCCGAACGAAGTGTCGGTAACGTAACGAACGATTACTGTGCCCAACCTAGTTCAAAATAATACATTTTGGAAGGGAGTCCAATATGCTTTAAAAAAAAAAAAAGTCAGTTTCTAAAAAGATTAATAGCAGAAAGGTCGTCATTTTACTTACTTTTAGCGAGCATCCTCTTTATGCTCCTCAACTGGTCTGGCTCCCTCAGTTTGAGGTCTGACCACCTCTTTCTGAGCTGCTCATTTGAGCGTTTCACCCCGAACTTCGCCCTCAGACTCTTCACAACTTTAGTGAGGATTTTGGCCTTCCTTCTATTTGGTTTGCTATACGGCCCATGCTTGGCATCATAATCAGCCTTGACCAAGATGTCCACCATCTCCGCCAAAGACATATTCGATGCCTTGAATCTCCTCCTTGATCGTGACGTGTCCTCGGTCTCCGGGCTTGTCTCCTCGCTAGTTGCGTAATTATCAGACACCTGCTGTAACTCCGCCATATCTGTCTGCGCGCCGAAAGAGAAGGGGCGGGGAAAAGATGTTAGTTAGAACGTCATGGGCGGGCGACGTGTGCGGAGCGACGTGTTCGAATTTGGACGCATGCGTGGTGTGTATATAGCAAACACACATGTGACTATAGTACGTTCGGTGTGCGGAGAGAGGAGTTCAAGTGACGGACGTGCGAACGAAGGTATGTGATTTTGTGAGACTTGTTAAAATTGTTGGCCTATACTGTCTTGAGATTGTTGGAGGATATATATGGTGACTAGGATGTGAAGGAGGTTAGACTGTTTGCCTCACATTATTTAAATATAATTTATTTTACTTGCAGATACAATATGAATGTATTTATTAGCGACAAAGAGTTCCTGGCGGAATTTATTGACCGGGTAAGGGAGCTGCCGGCTCTGTGGGAGACCAAAAACCCTATCCATAAAAAAAAAGGGGTGAGAAAAGCAGCGCTGGAGAAGCTGCTCCCATTTGTGCATACCAAGGTGCCCACAGCCACAGCAAAACAAGTGGACACTAAAATTGGGAGCTTGAGAGGTACCTACAGGACTGAACGCTCTAAGGTGCTGGCTTCTCAGAGGTCAGGAGCAGCAGCAGATGATGTTTATGTCCCGGTTTTGTGGTACTACAGCAGAATGTCCTTCCTGGATGACCACATTGAGCCAAGGCCATCACTCTCCACTCTTCCCCCCAGACTTCCCTGCAGCCAACCTGAGCCTTCTCTGGAGCAAGAGGAGGCAGCCATCCTGGATGATCCTGATTTGGCCATCTGGAGCCAGGTATAGTATTAACTGAAAATGTAGTGGGATAAAATTAATGTTTCCCAAATATGTCAGGATGAGAAACATACATTATTTTGTATTCAACAAGTGAAATCATGATCTGTAGACATTATTCTGCACTTAATTGTGTGGTAAATAGTCAAGCTGATGTAGTGGTAAATTTAAAGCAAGGATTTATGCATTTACATTCTAATTGCTTCCATCAGGATTACAAATTTGATGCAAAGATTAAACCAACATATTAAACTATGTTTCTTTTTCATACACAGGATGAAATCAGCCAGGAGGAGGGTCTGGAAACTGTCAGGCAGGAGGAGGAAGGGCCCAGTGGCAGCCAGGAGGTGGCAGGGCCCAGTGGCAGCCAGGAGGTGGCAGGGCCCAGTGGCAGACAGGAGGTGGCAGGGCCCAGTGGCAGACAGGAGGTGGCAGGGCAAAGGAGAAGCACCAGATCCCAGGTGCCTCCCATCAGGCTTCACAAAAGAGGCAGGAGGGACAGGACCACCAGTGAGGCAGCAATGGCCCTTATTAAAGAGGCCCATGCCACCCTCAAGGAGCCCACATCCCCTGAAGAGGCCATTGCCGGCCTAGTGGAGGCTAAGTTCAAGGTGATGAGCATGGAGCAACGCCTCCTATGCGAACCCCTGCTCATCACCTTGCTCAACAAGGGGGTGATGGAGCAAATTACCCCCAATACCGCCATATGTGAGGTGGCCCAACTGACCCAACCTCCACCTCCACCTTCCTCTTCTGCCCCACCCCCTTCTGCTACCCCTCCACCTTCTGCCCCACCCCCTTCTGCTACACCTCCACCTTCTTCTGCCCCACCCCCTTCTGCTACACCTCCACCTTCTGCCCCACCCCCTTCTGCTACACCTCCACCTTCTGCCCCACCCCCTTCTGCTACACCTCCACCTTCTTCTTCTGCCCCACCCCCTTCTGCTACACCTCCACCTCCTCCTCCTGACAGGAGTACCCCTCCAGTGGGCCAGCCTCCAGCTAAACGAAGAAGGAAGGCTTCAGTAAAGGCTGCAGGGAAGGTTGCCAGGAAGAAGAGGAAGTGATGGCCTTGCTTCATTGTGGTCGCACTGGTCGGACAGAAGGCAGCCTGTTGTAGTACCACACACTTGGGACATATATCTCACCTGCTGCTGTTCCTGACCTCTGGGAGGCCAGCATCAGATTGTGTTCTGAAATGTGGGCCTTCTCAAGCTCCCAATTTTAGTGTCCACACAGGGTTGCTGTGTGCTCTGGGGTCCCTGGGATGCACAAATGGCAGCAGCTTCTCCAGCGCTGCCTTCTCTTTATTTAATTTATAAACATGAATAAATGTGTTTTTTGTTTAAGTTCATACTTGACTATGTGTATTTTTAAATAAAAAAAAACAAGCTTTGGAGTAAGCAGATACATTTGACTGACAATAAAAGGCACAGATATCACCCCCCCAAAAGAATAACTAAATCTGATTAGCTCAAAAACATGGTGTGAAATTTTAAAAATATAGATTAGAAAATTAAATGGGAGATCGCTATCAAAACATTGAGAAATTATAATTAACATCATTTTGAAAAATCTAACCATTTAAATTATTCCTAAAAACTTGCACGATATAATACACATAAATCTTATAAAGAGCAGCATGAAAAAGGTTAAAAATAAGGCATAACTCTGTGTGAATATCAGCAGCAAAAGAAGGTCTCTCGTTTTGATTAATGTAACATTCTAACGAAGAATTCAATGCAGAACATTTAAACGATGAAATATTTATGAGCGTGACGAATGTGCTCTCTCCATTATGAAGGCTTGTTTTACCAGAAGATGCGCTCCCGTCTCATAGTTGCTTGTGAGCATGCGCGCTTTTGGAAGAGTCGTAAAAGCATACACACGAACCATTTTCTCGTCACAAAACAGGCCGACGAGGAACACGACGAGGAAATCTGGACTCCTGACGAGAAAATAGAGAGCAGGTTCTCTATTTTCTCGTCGAGATTCTCGTCAAGTTTCTCGTCGTAAAACCATACACACGAACGTTTTTCTAGACAAAAAAACTCTCGCGGCACTTTTCTTGACTGTTTACGACGAGAAAATCGGTCGTGTGTACGAGGTCTCAGAGAAGAAGTCGTCCCCCTAGGTTCTCTATGGACTTTTTTCACTCCCCCCGTTTACCTGATTGTTTTTTCCTCTTTTTTTGTTTTCTGTTCATCACAGGTATCTATGTCCCTTTGAAATTAAGTCCCTCGCCTCCAATGCTTTTTTCACGTTGGATGTCCCCGGTTGATACCTGGTTCTGGGATACTATGTTCATGCCGAGTTGGGGTGGCACTGGACTGGGAGGGAGGGGAAATGTTTTGGCTGTTTTTTATTTGCCACTATGTTCACAATTGTTCATTTCTGCTAAAGGTACTATGTCATTGTCATACATGCACTATCAATATTGGTTGCTGATATGTTCTGTACTGTCTGATGTGTCCTTATCTGCTCTGCTGGTCCTGGTTTGGCTGCGGTCTATTATACACACCATATACCCACCATGAGTTCCCTGAAGTTCCTCACGTGGAATGTTAGAGGCTTACGCAATAAGATCAAACGCACAGCGGTCCTGACATTTCTCAAATCTCAGAGAGCTGACATTATCACACTGGTCGAGACCCACGTCACGGGCCACTTGCAATCCTCCCTTAAAAAACCTTGGGTGGGGTGGGCTTATCATGCCACTCACACCTCATATTCCAGAGGAGTATCGGTCCTGGTTGCCAAACGGGTACCTTTTGAGCTTATACTGCTCCGCACGGATCAGCAGGGCAGATATGTGTTTATGCACGCCACCATTAATGGGTCTCCTATCCTGCTACTTGCCTGCTAAATTCCCCCCCCGTACAACTCAGCTGTAATTCAGGAAGGCCTTGCCTTTATGACACAATACCCCTCCGTACCGGCAGTGTGGCTGGGGGACTTTAATATGACCCTGATCCCCGCCCTGGACCGTCTGGGCACACTGGATCCCCCCCTTAACCCACCGACCCATACCAGACTGCACCGCATAATGACCGACTTTGCTCTTGTCGACACTTGGCGCCACAGACACCCGCACACTAAAGTCTTCTCATGCTTTTCAGCCAGTCATAACACAATGTCACGAATTGATTTTGTTTTTATCTCAATGTCCCTGCTGCCTAAGTTAGGAGATGTGGGCTTTGCTCCGAGAGTACTCTCGGATCACGCCCCCTACTGGGTCACGATTCAGCTCCTGAGGGCTTCCCCTGCTCCTTCTTGGCGGCTAAACCCGTTCTGGCTGACTGCCCTGCAGGACCAGGATGACATCCCCACAGAATTGCAATACTATTTTACGGCCAACAGGGACACTGCCGCGCATGATGTGGTGTGGGAAATGTTTAAACTTCACGCTCGTTCCCTACTTTCCACACGTATTAACAGGCTTAAACGGTCATCAACATTTATTGTCCAGCAGGCTGCGGAGTACCTGCAGGTGCTGGAGGAGGCGTTCCACCGGGACCCCTCGCCCAGCGCGGCCAATAATCTAAAGATTCAGGCGCGCCAGGTCTCCCAATTGCACATAGAGAAGGCTAAACAACGTATCTTCTTCTGTAGACAGAGGGTGTTTGAGTATGGAGAGAGATCAGGCAAATTGCTCGCATATCTCGCCCACTTGGATATGCGTCCCCCTGTGGTGGTGTCCTTGACCGACCCGCAGGGGAACGACATCACCGATCCGCAATTGGTGGCGGAGGAATTTGGGAGATTCTACCGTGCACTTTACACTTCCAGGGTCGCCCACACTCCCCAAGACACCAGGGACTACCTAGCGGGAGTTCAATTCCCTAGACTGACAGACGACCAGCTTGAAATTCTGGAAGCCCCTATTACTGAGGAGGACATCTCCGAGGCCATTTCCTGTCTGGCCTCATCCAAGGCCCCAGGATTGGATGGCCTACCTCTTGAATTCTATGCCACCTACTCCGAAATCCTAATCCCTGAACTTAAGTACCTGTATAAATCTATATTTGACTCAGGAGTTCTACCCCCATCTATGCGAGAAGCCCAAATAGTCGTAATTCCCAAACCCGGAAAGGACCCTAAATACCCGGAGTCGTATAGGCCCATTTCCCTGTTACAGGTAGATATTAAAATATTAGCTAAGATTCTAGCCTCCCGCCTTAACCAGGTTATTCTGTCATTGATACACCCTGACCAAACCGGCTTTATGCCAGGGAAGAACACGGCCATGAATATTCGCCGCCTATTTATGAATATTCAGGGGTCCCATGATGAAATTGGCTCGAGGGTTGTGGTGGCGCTGGATGCCGCCAAGGCCTTCGACTCCGTGGAGTGGAGCTACCTGTGGGAGTGTCTCTCAAGATTTGGATTTGGCCCCAGCTTCATTCGCTGGGTCCAACTCCTCTATCAATCCCCGAGGGCCAGAGTGTTTGTGAACGGTTGGCTTTCTGACCAGTTCCCGCTGGAGAGGGGGACCCGGCAGGGCTGCCCCCTTTCCCCCATGCTTTACGCATTGGCTGTGGAGCCGTTGGCCATAATGGTCCGTGCGGACACTTGCATCCGAGGTCTCAGGATGGGGAACCTGGAAGAAAAGATTGGGATGTATGCCGACGACACACTTTTGTATCTGGCGGACTCCGGTCCTTCTCTTATAGCAGCCCTCCAGTCCATAGAACGTATGGGTGGCCATTCGGGTCTGAGTATTAATTGGGCTAAGTCCCAGATCCTTCCGATTGATCATTTCCCCTCCTCGTTCGCGTCCCCTCCTCTGGCTCTTCCAAGGGTCTCCCAGATTAAATACCTTGGCGTACAGGTCACCAGATCGCTCTCAGATTATAAACTACTGAACATTGAACCCCTGTTTGCTCTGATCAAGAACAAGACGCAGACTTGGGCCAGACTACCCCTGGGTGTTATGGGTCGCGTCAGCTTAGTTAAGATGATACTCCTTCCCAAGATACTCTATTTGGTCTGGCATGCTCCCCTCTATATACCACAAAAAATTTTCAGGACAATTGAATCCATCCTGAATTCATTTATTTGGGGTCATGGCAGACACAAATTATCCTGGAGAATCCTGAAGAACCCTGTGACGTTGGGAGGAGCTGCTCTCCCTGACTTTCAGGATTATTATTTTGCCTCCCAGCTGTCCCACTTCTATTATTTTGATAAACATGAACTAACGAGATACCAGACACTACTCTGTGAGCACCCAGATGACTCGGCCCACACCCCACTTCAATCGGTCCTGAGAGCCCCATTGACAAGACGCCCCCCCAACACACAGCAGACATGTTGACTCACCACCGGAGGGTATGGCGGGCGGCACTGCAGAGAACTGGGACCCCAAGGGTACACTCTCATACCCCTCTCTGGTACAATACATGCTTGCCAGAATTATTGTCCATTCCGGACCCCGCGGCGTGGATACGCCATGGGATCTTATACATACACCAGATCATGACTAATTCAGGCCTTAAATCATTCCAAATGCTGAAGGACGAATTTTCCCTCCCCAATTGCCTGTTTTTCAGGTATTTGCAACTCCGCCACGCCATACAGGCCCAGTTTTCTGGCTCTTGCCCGTCCCTGGCAGTTCCCTCCATAGTGGACACAGTCACGGGTAATGTGCCTGCTAAGCTCATCTCCACTTTGTACTCCGCCATTCGTCTCCCTAGCACCACAGCATTGGCCTATACTGCTAAGACTAGATGGGAGGCGGATGTTGGACTTATAGAGGATGGGGACTGGGGCGAGATTTTGGAGGACGTGAAAAAGGTTTCCCCCAAGCTGTCGGACCGCCTCACACAGCTGTACATTATACATAGAACATATCTGACCCCTCAGAGAGTGGCACGTTTCAGGCCCACGTACAATCCGGGATGCCGCCTCTGTGACCATACCCCGGGCTCCTTTTACCACCTCATATGGTTCTGTCCCACCATTCAGGCATATTGGACACAGGTGATACGCTTCCTACACGATCAGATGGGCTCCCCTGCTACCCTTGACCCAAAGATGTGCCTACTTGGCCTGTTGCCAGACTTGGATGCCGACAAACCCCTCCGTACCTTTTTACATGAGACGCTATTCTTGGCAAGAAAAGTAGTGGCCCGTAATTGGATGCAGGCCCTGCCCCCTACAATTCAGTGCTGGAAAAAGGCGGTTAACGATGCTCTCCCATATAAAAAACTGATTTATGTACATAGAGGGTGTCCGCTAAAGTTTGAGAAGGTCTGGGACAGATGGATGGCGGATGGTGAAACGTGTACTTGACATGTCGATTTTTTATTTTTGTTGTATACCGGTTTTACTTTCACTGCTGTTATTATCTTTGTGACACACAGATGCTTCACTGTGTTCATGTATGTACTATTATATTGGCCATACTGGCTTATGTTGATTTATGTACCATGCATACTTTTCAATAAAGTTGGTTTCCAATTAAAAAAAAAAAAACGGCGATAGGAAGGCCCTGGAAGTTTCCACTCCGACATGACCTGCTGTCACAGGGTCCAGTATTCCACCCTTCCTTACAAAGGCTAAAGTTGACGGCCTGGCTGCTGAGACCCACATTTTTAAAAAGAGAGGGGTCTCTGGTCCGGCTCTTTCTACGCTCATTAATGCTAGAAAGCCAGCCTCCAGACTCATCTATCAGAGAGTCTGGAGAGCATACGTTTCCTGGTGTGAATCCAGAGGTTGGAATCCTCAGAAGTATGAAATAAGTAGGATTCTTGCTTTTTGCCAGTTAGGAGTGGATATGAATTTAGCCCTTAGCACCATCAAAGGGCAAATATCGGCTCTATCAGTCTTCTTTCAGAGACCATTGGCATCTCACTCCCTAGTTCGGACATTCATTAAGGGGGTACTGAGGATAAATCCTCCAGTTAGGACTCCCTTGTGTCCATGGGATTTGAATTTGGTATTGTCAGTGTTGCAAAAGCAACCTTTTGAACCTATTCGCCATATTCCTTTAATTATATTAAGTAGGAAGTTGGCCTTTCTGATTGCTATAGCTTCTGCTAGGAGAGTATCAGAGCTAGCAGCTCTTTCTTGTAAAGAGCCTTATCTAATTTGTCACAAGGACAAAATCGTACTACGACCCCATCCGGCTTTTCTACCTAAGGTGGTGTCGGCTTTTCACTTGAATCAAGACATTGTTCTGCCTTCCTTTTTTCCAAACCCGCGGACGGCGGGGGAAAATTATTACACTCTCTAGATCCAGTGAGAGCGGTAAAGGTGTATCTGCAAGCAACCGCTCAGATACGTAAAACAGATGTTTTGTTTATTTTACCAGATGGGCCCAAGAAGGGCCAAGCGGTATCAAAATCCACCATTTCCAGGTGGATTAGACAAGTAATTGTTCAAGCTTATGGTTTAAAGAACAGGACTCCTCCTTTTCCTGTTAAGGCGCACTCTACCAGGGCGATAAGTGCTTCATGGGCAGTGCACCACCAGGCTTCGATGGCTCAGATCTGTAAAGCTGCAACTTGGTCTTCAGTCCATACATTTTCCAAATTCTATCAAATAGATGTGAAAGGACATGAGGATTCCGCCTTTGGGCGAAGTGTGCTGCAGGCAGCAGTATAGGGCTTCTGGTCCGCAAGCGGCCTGTTTTGATCTGTGTCTCCCCCCCTTCATATGAGCATTGCTCTGGGACGTCCCATTATGTAATGACTAGCTCTGTGTCCCGTGGTGTACGATAAAGAAAATAGGATTTTTATAACAGCTTACCTGTAAAATCCTTTTCTTGGAGTACACCACGGGACACAGAGGTCCCCCCCTTCTTATGGGAACCTTACTGCTTTGCTACAAAACTGAGGTACTTCCCTGATGGGAGGGGTTATATGGAGGGGAACTGTCTTCCATTGGTTGTGCCAGTGTCCAATCACCGCTGGTGACCCTTAACCCATTATGTAATGACTAGCTCTGTGTCCCGTGGTGTACTCCAAGAAAAGGATTTTACAGGTAAGCTGTTATAAAAATCCTATTTTTATTCAGACGCTGCTCCGAGTCCTCTACTCGTTCCAGAACGTTTGCAAGATCTGCCCGAACTGTCGAGACTTCCTTCTTAATTATCTTTTCCAGGCCCAGCAGCATGGAGGCAAGGTCCGCTGTTGTGGGAAGGCTCACAGACTCTGTCGTTCCTGAGCGCCTGACCGGGCTTCCCTCTCCTTCCGAGCCTCCGGAGGATACTGGAGATCGGTGTCTAGTGTTAGGCCTGTGTCGGGGGGCGGAGCCCGCACCCGACCCACGAGGCGAGCGGCCTAGGCCATCCGACTCAGGAAAGTCCTCCGTATCCGCGGCTAAAAACCGCCAGATAGTGTTAGCAGGATTGCCCTTTTTAGGCTGAGACTTCCCCGTTCTCCGTCCCATACCGGTCATAAGAGTTCAGATTCGATAGGCTGTCAGAAAAGCAGATTTAAAAAAGTGCCAGCGCCGGAGCTCACATGGGACGCGTCTTCACTGTCTCATGCCCAAGCCACACCCCCCGTTAAAGTCTATTTTAAAGCTACTGCTCAGATTCGAAAAACTGATGTTTTGTTTATTCTGCCGGAAGGACCCAGAAAGGGTCAGGCAGCGTCAAAATCTACTATTTCAAAGTGGATTCGACAGGTCATTATTCAAGCCTATGGTTTGAAAGGAAACGTTCCTCCGTTTAAGGTTAAAGCGCACTCTACTACAGCAGTTAGTGCTTCCTGGGCAGTGCATCACCAGGCCTCCATGGCTCAAATCTGCAAGGCCGCGACTTGGTCTTCAGTCCATACATTCACTAAATTCTATCAGTTGGATGTAAGTAGATATGAGGATATCGCCTTTGGGCGCAGTGTGATGCAGGCTGCAGTATAGGTCCTCATGTCTGATGGCGCCAGGCTTTATTTATGGTGTCTCCCTCCCCTCATTTGGCATTGCTTTAGGACGTCCCACATAGTAATTACTATGTCGCTCTGTGTCCCGTGATGTACGAAAAAGAAAATAGGATTTTTATTACAACTTACCTGTAAAATCCTTTTCTTGAAGTACATCACGGGACACAGAGCTCCCGCCCCTCTTTTTGGGGACACTTATGCCGCGTACACACGATCGTGATTCACGGCGGTGAAAACACCGCCGTGAATCACGACATGAAAAAAAATGAAAAACGAGGGAACGGCATGTTCCCCCACACACGACCGTTTTTCCCGTCATTTTTTTCTTTGTCGAGAAAAACGACCGTGTGTGGGCTCCGTGGCAGTGATTCCCTATGGGAAAACTGCCGCGGAAAAAAATGCTGGAAAAAACGATGAGAAAAATTAGAACATGTTCTAATTTTTCTCATCGTGATTAATGCTGTTTTCCCGTCGGGAAAAACGGCAAAAAGCCCACAGACTATCGTTTTTCTCGTCCAAAGGAAAAAATGTAATTTTTCCCGACGGGAAAAATGATCGTGTGTACGCGGCATTATTGCTTTGCTACAAAACTGAGGTACTCCCGGTATGGGAGGGGTTATATAGGGGAGGGGACTTCCTGTCTTGGGTGTGCCAGTGTCCATCACCAGAAGGCAGGCTCTATAACTCGCATAGTAATTACTATGCTGCTCTGTGTCCCGTGATGTACTCCAAGAAAAGTATTTTACAGGTAAGCTGTTATAAAAATCCTATTTTTTACATTCAGCGGGAAGCCCGCTGACAGCTGATGACTCATCGGTTGTTAAGGACGCGGCGGCCGGCTTCCTGGCCCCCTCCTTAGCAACCAGCTATATACAGTGTAAAAAAAAAACGCATCAAAATCGCGGTAAAAACACAGTACTTGCGTTTTGGATGCGGGTCCATTGAAGTCTATTACATGCAAAATGCTGCATTTTGCGGGAAAAAAAAGTTCCTGACCCTTTCCAAAAACGCAGAGGCACAAAAATGCATTGATGTTAAAATGTTCCATAGGAACCCATGTTAAAAAAATTCCATGCATTTCTGCAAAATGCATCAAATACGCATTAGTGTGAATAGAGCCTTAGACAATGACAGTAATTGAGTTCAGCACAGTTAAAAAAAACAAAAAAACAACAAGGACTGGTGACCACTGGAGTAACTTTAACCTGTGGGATCCATAGCAGTAGTCTGCAGGTACACATCTAATGTCTAGATTGGGCTGTATGTTCACGCAACCTAAAACTAATGTCAGCCTGGAAGCTGCACTACCAAGAGATTATGATGAGGTCTTGGAGGTACAAGTGGCTTAAAGCCTAATTTTCTGCCCACAGAACGATCCTGATAAGGAGAATAGCATGTCCAAAGATGGTACGGTGCATGAATTGACCAGTAATGTAAGTAACCTCTATGATTTGCAATATATATTTTTGCCAGTTAACCATGCTGTGTGCTCTTGTACAACTATGCTTATTTTATTTTTTATTTTAATGTAACTAATGGGCTGGCTGCTTCTTGCTTTCCATTGGCATGTTTAATTGTGCTATTTTAAAACTGCAATGATCCAGCTATTGTGTTTCTCACACAGGCCATCCTTTTCCTACAACAGTTGCTTGAGTTTCAGGAGACAGCAGGAGCCATGCTGGCCTCACAAGGTAATCCCTTACTTCTACTATCTTTTTTATTTATGCAACTTCCAGAATTCCACCAGCAATTCCACACATGGAAGTCCATTTTGCTTCAAGACAATATATTCCCCATACAGATGTCTTCTTTTGTACGTTATCTGTTTTCTTGTCACATTTTTGATGTAATTAATTATAATTGAAACCTGGTACTACAGTTATATTTTACCCTGTCTTGTGGTGGTGTGCACCATTTAAAAAATGTGTATAGGCATAACTCAAATTTACCCCCATACCTCTCCTTTTCACCTTCTAAAGTATATTCGGCTATATTTTTGTCTTTTATGTTCCTGTAGCAAGAAATTACTTTTATCACTCGGTATAATGCCATCACCTAGCTTGTATAATTCTAGCAGGGGCTGCTGCTGATAGAAGGGATTGGTAGGTCAGTTCCTATTGATGTGGACATGCCCCCCAGAACTACATCTCCCAAGAGATATATTGCTACACACAGTGTGTGGGCAGGCTCATAGGAGTCAAGGCAGCAGCATTGTTTTGCTAGGTAAGATGTCAATGTATGCACGTGGAGAGGGACAGGTGGGGGATAGATGGAGTTCTGTAGTCCAGAAGATAAAATACAGGCAGGGTGACAAAACTGCTTGGGATTTCTCTGCAGCAGAAGCAACATTTTAGACTGCTGCATGAACTTGGCAGCTTACTAGATTTCTATCAGGTTCCCCAGGTATTTTTCTGTAATTGCAACAGTTTTAAAGGAATAAAACATGGGGAGATGTGCATGACAGACATGCACTTTAAGTCTAAATTTTAGATCTGCATTACGTTTTGAACCCTTAGTGCCAGCCTCCTACCGTGTTTCCCCGAAAATAAGCCCGGGTCTTATATTAATTTTGCCCACCAAAAACACAGTAGGGCTTTTTTTCGGGGTAGGCCTTATATTGCAATGTGCCAAGTGTAAGTAATAGCAAAAGTGCTTGTAAACTGCCAGAATCCTCGCCACTACAGCAATATACAATCCAAAAGGTGTATGTCTCACCTTCCTATAGCATTGCTCAATGCTTCCATTACTTGCCTGAGCTGTCTTCCTTGCACCGAGCACTGCAGAAAGGGGGCCGAGATCCCCCGCTGACAGGAGGAGAAGAGAAGGGGAGAGCAGTGAAGATCAGCTGAGCAGCGCTTCCATGACCCGCTCCGAGCAATGCAGAGGAATGGGGGTCAAGATCCCCCACTGACATTCAGGAGAAGGAGAGAGCAGCGGAGATCAGATGAACGGTGCTTCTATTGCCCGCACCGAGCAATGCAGAGGAAGGGGGGTCGGAGTCCCCTGCTAGCAGCCAGGGGAGAGCAGTGAACATTAGCTGAGCGGCGCTTCCGTGGCCTGCTCTGAACAATGAGAAATGGAGGAGGGGTCGAGATCCCCCAGTGACAGCCAGAAGAAGAGAAGGGGAGAGCAGCTGGAGATCATATAGCGGCACTAAAAGAAGGTACCTGATTAAAGCAGACCACAGCGAACACACACACATTCCACACTATACAACACCACATTAGTAAGGATTCTAGCAGTTTACAACCACTTTAAACTAGGGCTTATTTTCGGGGCAGGGCTTATATTGCAGCCCTCTCCGAAAATCCTACTAGGTCTTATTATCGGAGTAGGTCTTATTTTCGGGGAAACACGGTATATAGGTGCATAAATTACTTTAAATTGTCCATTACTGTTTTATTCTTTTATTGCTTTTTTGTATCCCTTTTTTAACTTCTTTTTTTTGTCCAGATACACTGGTGTAATACAGGAAAATCAAATGATCTATTTAAAAGTATAAAGTAGAGGCATTGCATATTCCTTTTGTGCCAGTAAGCCATCCTGTCAAAGTGATAGGCCAGTTGGAATGTGTGGGAGAGGGAAGGAGCAAGGCAACCTTTGACACTACCAGGGAGTGCTGAAGTTTGGTCAGTCAAAACAGCCTAGCATTCAGGGTTCAGAGCTTGTGCAGTTATATGTTGGTGCCTGAACATTATACTTGACAACCTTTCTGAACATGGCATGGGTCAAGTGCACATGTGCCCAGACTATGGACGTTAAAGTAGTACTAAATGCTCAGATTTTTTAAATACTACATTTTATGGCACCCTATTAAACATGTGTACATAGGTAGCTCAGAATACACCTGTACACTGCTTACGGGTACTTTCTGAGCTAACTGTACACTGCTTATGGCTCGTGGTCTCAGAATGCTTCTCTGAACTTCTGAGCAGGGGGACACATTCTGAGCATCTGTTATGGAATGTCCTGAAGAAACAGTGCAGGAGGAACGGGAAGCAGGAGAGTGGCTTGCTGCCTGGCTATCTTTCCATGGAAGCATGCAGCGTCTGAAGGTGAGAGCCGAAAGCATGAAACGCATAGATGGCTCAGAAGGAGAGGCATCTTAAATACAGAGTGTGGCCAGCGCTCAGGGGACCATCTGATACAGGTAGAACAGAAAAGTAATAGAAAACAATCAACAATTTAGTGCCTCTGTTGTAAACGTTGAAGACAAATTCCTCCAAATGCCTATAGTTACAGGGGTGAAAGGGGCTCGTCCAAGTGCATTTATTACTTGTTTGGAGCCTGTAAATACTTTAGTGTTCATAGTCTGGGCACAGGTACACCTTAAACTCTCAAATGAACATCGGTCTATTAGGACTACCCTAGGGGCCAGTAGCAAGCAGTTTCATCCAGGTGTTAGAGGTGTTTGTGATCAGGAACAGTTATTTCCCATTTTTCTGGGTAATGTCAGTGCTGCCTGTATTGCACTTCAGCCTGTTTAGTGTGTCACTGGAGAGAGGGCAGTGTGTGCCAGCATTACTAGAGGGAGAGTAGGCAGAGGTCCTCACACCTTTTATTCTTGAGGAGGCATCTGCCTATCTGTGGCAGCTCTCAAGCTTTATTATCAGTGTCTGTCCTGTCTTATCTTCATTTCTGTTTTGTTCTTTTAAGTTTTTTTTTTATTTTTGTAATCACTTTCTACTACATTTCTTGTGCTTTCCTCCACTCACTTCCCTTTTGAAGTCTACTGACTTTATCTACTTTTTGTAATTTTTGCTTTGTATCTTTAATATTCTTCTTTAACTGAAGTAAACTGATATTCTGTTCCTCCTCTTGTTGTTTTGGCCCTTTGTCTCCCTCCTGCTCCTCTTTCTTTTCTTGCTCTCTTACACTGCCAATAGTTCTTGGGGACACTTACAATATTCCTATTGATCCCAGAGGTAAGCAGCGTAATACTTCTAGGTGTTCCCTTTTATCATAGTTTTCAATGTGTGTTTAGTTGCAGCATGATCTTCCAATCTCATCATCACAAAGTCAAGTAACTTTCATCAGCATAAAATATAATTTCCATTTTTAAAACCAGCCTCTCTGCTTTTAAACCAGTGTCTTTATTTTTCACAACTGCACCCATGAAGTATGGCTTCAAATGAGCACAATATACTTACTTTCTAGGAATAAATGCAGCCTTCTGTGGTTTCAGTTACAATTGCTTTTATATCATGTACACATTTTCCGAATGTAGCTTTCCACTTTTCCATGTCATTGGTAAAATAAACTGTTTTAATTAATTCAAGCCATTTTACGAATGTGCAGCACTAAATATTCCCTCTTCTTGACCACATCTGAGTATGTTGGTTTGGAGACCCAAGATGTGAATTGGGTGGTCTCCCAATACTATAACTTCCATCATTTATGCAAAGTAGCATGTGCCTGTTCTAGAAACAAACAATGCCAAAAAAGCGTGGCTAGTATATGCAATAGAAGATTAAGAAAGGTGTGACAGAGTGCCAGGACAAGGTCATTTAGTGACCACTCGAAGATCCAAAACTGCACCCCCACCCCTGGTTAGAGCTGAGCGGTAGCCCAAGGGGAGAGCCAGTGTAGAGAGACCATGGGGGAGATTTACTAAAACTGGTGCACCCAGAATCTGGTGAAACTGTGCATAGTAATCAATCCACTTCTAACTTCAGCTTGTTTATTTAAGCTTTAACAATAAAACCTAGAAGAGGATTGGTTACTATGCACAGCTGCACCAGATTCTGTGTGCACCAGTTTTAGTAAATCTTCCCTAATTTAGGCAGAGAAATGCCTAAGGGTTCTGTGGGTGTTTCAGAAAAATTAAAGACATTTTTGTTAGATAATTTTGATAGGGGGGTTATCATCTAGGACAGGGGTGCCCAACCTTTTGAGGAGCAAGGGCTACTTTATCGACTTGGTAACCGGTCACGGGCCACAATGAGTATCAGTGGTGTAGCGTGGGTTGTCAGCGCCCGGGGCAAGGCAAGTAATTTGCGCCCCCTAACCTGTGGACTTTTAGCACTCCCTGAGTCCCTTCCTACAATAGTACTGACCAGCCTGATTCCCACACTGACCACTACACTAACCTACCTCACTACTACACTAACCTACCTACCTGATTCCTACACTGACCTACCTGACCACTGCACTGACCTACACTGACCACTACACTAACCTACCTGCTTCCTATACTTGCCACTACACTGACCTACCTGTCCACTATCCTGACCACTACACTACCTGATTCCTACACTACTGTCTACTACACTACTGTCTACTACACTACTGTCTACTACACTACTGTCTACTACACTACTGTCTACTACACTACTGTCTACTACACTACTGTCTACTACACTACTGTCTACTACACTACTGTCCACTACACTGCACTTGACCACTGCACTTGACTACACTACACTACACTACACTACACTGACCACTACTGTACACTGTCACCTACACTGCACTGACCACTACACTGTCCACTTCAGTACTATATACTCTAAAGTGCATCTCTAGTCCAAACTTTTTTCTTTTTAGCTTTGGATAAAGTAGAGAAGGGTTAGACTTGTCAGTTTTTGTGTCTATAGCAGTGGGGAGCTATACCCCTCTCTTTGTACTGGTGACCTTTTGTTTAAACGTTTTTTTCGTTTTGTCCCCAGAACAGAAGGGTGAGGGTCAGCTATCCAAGAGGGTAATAACTTTCCCATAACTTTGGCAGGTTTCCTCTAACTTTCTTTTGCATCTCTGGGACAAGAAGTATAGGCAAATTTCCTTGATGATGCACAGACGGCAAAAAAAAAAAAAAACAACCTGGCCGGTGTTTTTAACCTTCTCTACCAAAACGTTAAAAAAAAAAAAAAAAAAAGAAGCAGTCTTCACTGTTCATTGAGGGACACAGGAATTCAGAAACTGTTGATTTATATTGCTGTATTGCTGCTGACAGGAGGTTGGGACACTGGGAAAGAAAAAAAGTTGTAAACCAGCCCCCATATTACTCCTCCTCTAGCCAACATGTCTCAGGTTTTTGCTAGTGTCCCAGGAGGTTGAACACCTTTTCTTCAACTCTACGAAAATTATAACTAATTTCATTGCTAGTGTTCTGTTTTCATGATATTTTTACTTGGTGTCTTGAATCAATATTCTTGTGGAACCACTGGCATCTCGTTCTATCAATGCTAGTTGCCTGATTCTTATGCCAATCCTGTTGCTTTAATACTAACCCAGAAAAAAAGTTTGTAGCGAAGGACATCTGACTTAAAGTGGAAGTCCAGGCTAAAACTAAAATCCCTGCATCTATAGCTACCAACATTCTAAAACTAACCTATCTAGCCTTGAAAAGAGAAAAATCAGTATACATACCTTTTCTGCAGGAAATCCGACCCGATCTCCAGCAGCAAAAGCTCTGCAGAGGACACGGCCAACAACAGCTGTGAAATGAATAAGAAGTGACGTTACCCGTAGAGTTACTATGGGGCTTCCATTGACGGACGTGTCCTCTGCACCCGCCCACACAGCGAAGACATGGCTGACAGCTCAGCGTGGGATCAGAGCTTCTGCCGCTGCAGATTGGGTCGAATCGCCTGCAGAAAAGGTATGTATATTGACTTTTTCTTTTCAGGGTTAGATAGGTTAGTGTTAGAATGTTGGTAGCTATAGATGCAGGGATTTTAGTTTTAGCCTGGACTTCCACTTTAAGTCAGACATCCTTTGCTACAAACTTTTTTTTCTGGGTTAGTATTAAAGCCGCAGGATTGTGATCACCCAGCGCATGCACAATACAGTAGAGATTGCTTCCTGGGATGTGTGACATCAATATTCCAGGAGGCTTTGGGTGGAACATCTTTCTCATGAGAGCTGAAAATATGAGTCTGGGTCCTGCAGAAAATGTTAGTATTCAGTTGTGTAACTTAGGGAGGAGGTACAGTGCCTTGAAAAAGTATTCATACCCCTTGAAAGTTTAAAAAAAAAATCACGTTACAACCAAAAACGTAAATGTATTGAATTGGGATTTTATGTGATGGACCAACACAAAGTGGCACAAAATTTTGAAGTGGAAGGAACATGATAAATGGTTTTAATTTTTTTTTTACAGTTAAATATGTGAAAAGTGTGTCGTGCATTTGTATTCAGCCCCCCTGAGTCAATACTTTGTAGCACCTCCTTTCGCTGCAATTACAGCTGCAAGTCTTTCTTTATCGTACACCACGGGACACAGAGCTAGTCATTACATAATGGGTTAAGGGTCACCAGCGGTGATTGGACACTGGCACAACCAATGGAAGACAGTTCCCCTCCATATAACCCCTCCCATCAGGGAAGTACCTCAGTTTTTTCGCCAGTGTCGAAAGGTGTTGGACGCGTTAGGAGGTGCTAAAGGAAAGCTCTACCAAAGAGACCCTCTGGGGGTAAAAGAGCTATGCTTTCGGATCCATCCAAGACGCCTACAAATGAGCTGAATCTGGATGGGATCCGGGCCTCATCCATGAGGCGTCGCCTGTAATGTCTCTCTTCGGAGGACTGGGCTCTAAGATCCAGCACTTTCGCTATTTCGCTATAAAGTCCTGGTAAGAGTCTTGTACAAGGCCCAGGGGAGAGGTATCCTTTAAATAGGAACCCATATCCCTGAAGGTTGGCACACATAGCCCACCGTGAAGGGTGAAGTTTGGTATCTGTCTGAAATCTTTCAGCAGAAAAACCTGCGGCGTGGATAAGGTGAGATTAGAAGGTCCATAACTAGGTTGGGACCTTTTTCAAAAAGTGGATGTCTTCTTTTTTTCCACCACTGGGGGGAGTAAAGAGCTGAATATACTCACCTCACTCTGTTCAGTGTCGGCTTCGGCGAAGTACACTGCTCGTCACCTCCGCTGCTGAGCTTGCTGGGGCACCCCGATCCTCCTTTCGGTGGCCGACCAGACACCTGCAGATGCAGGTAAGTGGGAACAAGGGCTGATGAGAGTCCTCTCTCACTATGGCCACCGCCATAGCGCTAAGGGCCGCGCGCGCGCGGGAGCGCGCTTTATCGGAGGGGGGGGCGAAGGCGTGCGCGGGCACGTGGCGCGCGCAGGCACAGAAACGGCGCCAAATTTAAAAGACTGTCAGTGTGAGAAGCACTGCAGCAGCAAGCAAGCTCGTTAGTTCTCTTGTTCCTGGCAGAGAAACACAGCAGCTATACAGGGACGTAAGACTCCATGTGGTTGGATTGGGTACTTCCTAGAAGACATCCATGTTATGCATAGTTATGTGTTAAAAGTTGCATACTTAATGTATTTGCTAAACTGAACACGGTAGTATATGCATTTAGGTACCTTGTATTTTGTCTAAACAGTAAGCCTTCCAGGGGAAGTAATACGGACAAAAAGAGATAAGAAAGCACCACCGCCTGAGAGGAGGCTCTAACTGTGCTGACTCGGTACCTTTCTCTCCTGTGTTGCTAAATGCACCTGTTCAGGATGAGCCATTACCTCTGTCAGGTATGGCGGCTTCCCCAGTGAAGCCTGGGCCTGTATATGTCACTGAGGACACTTTATCAGCTGCCCTAAATAATCTGGAGGAAAAAATTGCTACCTTAATCGCTAAGTCCTCTAAAAAGGGACAATAAGCGAAGCAGGTCTCTTCCAGTATTGGACCTCCCTTCAGAAGTACCTGAGGGAGGAGGATGAGGAGGAGGAGGCTACATCAGCAGAGGATGAGGAGCCAGATTTTAAGGTCACAGGTACAATGCTATAGCAGTGCATTTAAGTTAACCTCTGCGGAGGTAACGGAATTACCTGTCTCCTCCCTAGGGTCATTAAGATCCCTGCAAGGTGCATGCTCCTTCCCGGTTCATCCGTTACTAGAGGATCTAATATACGCAAACTGGCAACATCCAGATAAGCGTTTCTCACCTCCAAAAAGGTTTAACATTCTTTATCCTATGGGGGATTTTTTTTTTTTTAAAGAAATGGAGCCTGCCTGCGGGTATACGAGGAGGCTTCTACCCAGGGAACCTGGGCCAAGACTCAGGGGATCCTGCCCATCAATGTGCTAGAGATCCGGGCGGTATATCTAGCCCTCAAAACCTGGACATACAGGTTACAGGGCTACCCAGTTCGGGTTCAATCCGACAATGCTACTGCAGTAGCTTACATCAATCACCAAGGAGGCACCCGCAGTCGGGCAGCCCAAAGAGAGGTGAACCGGATCCTGGCATGGGCAGAAGAGCATGTACCTTGCCTTTCTGCAATCTTCATTCCAGGGATGGAAAATTGGCAAGCAGACTACCTGAGTCGTCAGCAGCTGCTACCAGGGAGTGGTCTCTTCACCCCGAGATCTTTCAGGCCATATGTCTGAGATGGGGAAACCCGGATGTAGACCTGCTAGCTGCCAGGTTCAACAAGAAATTGGACAACTTTGTGTCCAGAACGAGAGATCCTCTAGCCTACGGGACAGACGCGCTAATAATACAGACGCTCTAATAACTCCATGGAATCAGTTCTCACTGATCTAGGCATTCCCTCCGATCCCTCTTCTACAAAGACTGCTTCGCAGGATCAAGGAGGAGGGAATACCAGTAATCCTAGTGGCCCCAAACTGGCCCAGGAGGCCTTGGTACGCCGAGATTGTAAAAACGGCGATAGGAAGGCCCTGGAAGTTTCCACTTCGACACGACCTGCTGTCACAGGGTCCAGTATTCCACCCTTCCTTACAAAGGCTAAAGTTGACGGCCTGGCTGCTGAGACCCACATTTTTAAAAAGAGAGTGGTCTCTGGTCCGGCTCTTTCTACGCTCATTAATGCTAGAAAGCCAGCCTCCAGACTCATCTATCAGAGAGTCTGGAGAGCATACGTTTCCTGGTGTGAATCCAGATGTTGGAATCCTCAGAAGTATGAAATAAGTAGGATTCTTGCTTTTTGCCAGTTAGGAGTGGATATGAATTTAGCCCTTAGCACCATCAAAGGGCAAATATCGGCTCTATCAGTCTTCTTTCAGAGACCATTGGCATCTCACTCCCTAGTTCGGACATTCATTAAGGGGGTACTGAGGATAAATCCTCCAGTTAGGACTCCCTTGTGTCCATGGGATTTGAATTTGGTATTGTCAGTGTTGCAAAAGCAACCTTTTGAACCTATTCACCATATTCCTTTAATTATATTAAGTAGGAAGTTGGCCTTTCTGATTGCTATAGCTTCTGCTAGGAGAGTATCAGAGCTAGCAGCTCTTTCTTGTAAAGAGCCTTATCTAATTTGTCACAAGGACAAAATCGTACTACGACCCCATCCGGCTTTTCTACCTAAGGTGGTGTCGGCTTTTCACTTGAATCAAGACATTGTTCTGCCTTCCTTTTTTCCAAACCCGCGGACGGCGGGGGAAAAATTATTACACTCTCTAGATCCAGTGAGAGCGGTAAAGGTGTATCTGCAAGCAACCGCTCAGATACGTAAAACAGATGTTTTGTTTATTTTACCAGATGGGCCCAAGAAGGGCCAAGCGGTATCAAAATCCACCATTTCCAGGTGGATTAGACAAGTAATTATTCAAGCTTATGGTTTAAAGAACAGGACTCCTCCTTTTCCTGTTAAGGCGCACTCTACCAGGGCGATAGGTGCTTCATGGGCAGTGCACCACCAGGCTTCGATGGCTCAGATCTGTAAAGCTGCAACTTGGTCTTCAGTCCATACATTTTCCAAATTCTATCAAATAGATGTGAAAGGACATGAGGATTCCGCCTTTGGGCGAAGTGTGCTGCAGGCAGCAGTATAGGGCTTCTGGTCCGCAAGCGGCCTGTTTTGATCTGTGTCTCCCCCCCTTCATATTGAGCATTGCTCTGGGACGTCCCATTATGTAATGACTAGCTCTGTGTCCCGTGGTGTACGATAAAGAAAATAGGATTTTTATAACAGCTTACCTGTAAAATCCTTTTCTTGGAGTACACCACGGGACACAGAGGTCCCCCCCTTCTTATGGGAACCTTACTGCTTTGCTACAAAACTGAGGTACTTCCCTGATGGGAGGGGTTATATGGAGGGGAACTGTCTTCCATTGGTTGTGCCAGTGTCCAATCACCGCTGGTGACCCTTAACCCATTATGTAATGACTAGCTCTGTGTCCCGTGGTGTACTCCAAGAAAAGGATTTTACAGGTAAGCTGTTATAAAAATCCTATTTTTTGGGGATGTCTCTACCAGCATTGCACATATGTAGAGAGTGACATTTTTGCCTATTATCCTTTGCAAAATAGCTCAAGCTCTGTCAGATTGGATGGAGAGTGTCTAAACAGTAATTTTCAAGTCTGATCACAGATTCTTCAATGGATTTAGGTCTGGACTTTGACTGGGCCATTCTAACACATGAATATGCTTTTAACTAAAACCATTCCATTGTAGCTCTGGCTGTATGTTTAGGGTCGTTGTCCTGCTGGAAGGTGAACCTCCGCCCCAGTCTCAAGTCTTTTGCAGATTTTAACAGGTTTTCTTCTAAGATTGCCCTGTATTTGGCTCTATCCAACTTCCCATCAACTCTGATCAGCTTCCCTGTCACTGGTGAAGAAAACCATCCCCACAACATGATGCTACCACCACCATGTTTCACAGTGGGGATGGTGTGTTCAGGGTGATGTGCAGTTTTCCGCCAAACATAGCGTTGTGGTTTTAGGCTAAAAAGTTCAATTTTGGTCTCATCTGATCATAGCACCTTCTTCCATGTGTTTGCTGTGTCCCCCACATGGCTTCTTGCAAACGGGACTTCTTATGGCTTCATTCAACAAAGGCTTTCTTATAGCCACTCTTCCATAAAGGCCAGATTTGTGGAGTGCATGTCTAATAGTTGTCCTGTGGACAGATTCTTCCACCTGAGCTGTGGATCTCTGCAGCTCCTCTAGAGTTGTCTGCTTTTCTGCTTAATGCTCTCCTTGCCCGGCCTGTCAGTTTAGGTGGACGGCCGTCTTGGTAGGTTTGCAGGTGTGCCATACTCTTTCCATTTTCGGATGATGGATTGAACAGTGCTCTGTGAGATGTTCAAAGCTTGGGAAGTTTTTTTATAACCTAACCCTGCTTTAAACTTCTCCACAACTTTATCCCTGACCTATCTGGTGTGTTCCTTGGCCTTCATGATGCTGTTTGTTCACTAAGGTTCTCTATCAAACCTCTGAGGGCTTCACAGAACAGCTGTATTTATACTGAAATTGCATTACACACAGGTGGACTCTATTTACTAATTAGGTGACTTCTGAAGGCAATTGGCTAATCTAGATTTTAGTTAGGGGTATCAGTGTAAAGGGGGCTGAATACAAAGGCACGCCACACTTTTCAGATATTTATTTGTAAAAATTTGAAAACTATTTTTCTTTCACTTCACAATTATGTGCCACTTTGTGTTGGTTTATGACATAAAATACATTTTACGTTTTTGGTTGTAGCATGACAAAATGTGGAAAATTTCAAGTGGTATGAATACTTTTCGAAGGCACTGTAAATCATGCAATTATGATAGAAAACTTTGAAGGCTTCTGTATAGCAATTTTTCTATTTTCCTTTCTGGCTAAGGCTGGCTGGACCTGCTGCTGTAAATGCACAACATGGGCACTAGAGGGCAGTGCTGCACCTTCCGTAGTATAACACTTCTATTTATAACTTTGTTATTGCAGCATTTATCTGGGTTTAGGAGATTATAGAGAAATCTGCAATTTGCCAGCTTTCCACCATTTGTTTATTTTTTAACATTTGTTTCACCGGAGGTGAGAAACAGCATTTGAGGTGTTTCTTCAAAACTACCAAGAATAGAACATTGACGGCTGTTAATACAATACGTCAGTGTAGTTGTCATAGGAACAGCTTTGACAATTATTGGTGACGCTCTTACACTACATAGGACATATGCTCTATAAATTATTTTTTTGTTATACTTGGCATGTTTTATAGATGGGGATAATGAATACCAGACAACCTCCTGACACTTATCATAATGTGTATAAAATAAATACATTCTATAGGTATCCGGTTATTTTTTTTTTTATTTGAGAAGAACTTGTATCTTATGTTATAGTTTTCTTCATTATGCCATTGAGGCTCTTGTTTAATAAGGTAGTGTGCAATGCCCATTTTTTTTTTTTTTTTTTACCACCTACACATATTAAACAAAGGCTTGTGCACTCTGCCCAGGGTTTGCATCCTCCTATTGTCTCTCCATCTATATTTACTTAAAGCGGAGGTTCCGCAGCAAAACTTTTTTTTTTTTCCTGCATTCAATGGGGTTTCCCAATAATAAAGTACACTTGCTTGTTTTGTTTCTGCTAGTATCCGCTGTCCATTTTCCTCGTAAAGAAGGAGTTATAAGATACGTTTCTCTTTTTCCATTTTGCTTGTGGGCATTGTGAAGCCCACAAGCAATCATTTTCTGGAGTAGCGCCGTAAACTAAAAGGTTGCCATCACAATGGGGCCGCGTCATTGAAAGTTCACGCCCCGTTGTGATGGTATGCAAAATCTAAATAGAGACGCCCTTGTCACGTGACTGGCGTCATGCGTCACGTCGTATGTGAAATCTCTTGAGATTTCGCAGCACTGCATACCAAGTCCCTGCAGCCAAGTCCCACATTGCATTGCTGCGCCGGAGAAAGGCTTGGAAACGCCTACTCCCGCTGGAGGGAATCCCGGAAGTCGCTTTATGAAAAGGCAAATACAAGGTATTTATATATGGGGGAAAAAAAACAGTATAGTTGTGAATTTGGGTGAACCTCCGCTTTAAAGTGGAACTTTCCATGATATATTTACTGATTGCTCACTTTCATATTCCTGTAGGCTTTGCCTAAGTTTCCCCAAATACCTTTACAGAATAAGAATAATTTAAGTTTTTCCTGGCAGTGGTTGAAGTCTGGTTAAAGTGTCTTGGCACACTTGGCATAACCAGTGGATATTAATAAGTGATGTATTACTGCTTTAGGGCCAACAACATTTTTCCTCCCACTCTACAGCTGCCCGGTTGCTTTCTCTGGCCCCTGGAATTGTGCCCCCCCCCCTCAATGCTTCCTGGGTCCAGAACCCACATGGTGAGTTTTTTCTGGGTGGGAGACCAGGGACCATCTGTTCGCTGACCTCCCTAGTTGCAATGAAACCTGGAAGTCATGTGTATAATAACACCAAACTGCAGTAGAATAACATCTGTACAGGGTGTCTCCAACTTACAAGCAGATCTCAATGCATTGTTTAATTGGGACACTATGTGGCAAATGTGGTTTAACGTAAAACGAAAGGTGTTTTTTTTTTTATTTATCATAACAAACATGTTATGCTTACCTGCTCTGTGCAACAGTTTTGGACAGAGCAGTTTCAAACCTCCTCTTCTTGGGTCCCTCGCTGGTGCTCTTCGCTCCCACCCCCTGCTGAGTGTCCCTCATAGCAAGCTGCTCGCTATGGGGGCACTGGTGGGTACTCACTCCTGAACCAGCCCTATGTGTCCATAAGACACACCAAACACGGCTCGCTCCCTCCTCACTGGCTGTGATTGGCAGGAGCCAATGCAGCATCTCTCCCCACGTCCTTTAAGCTCCTCCGCAGCTCTGACGTGCCTTATAGAGACCACAAAGGGGAGCCTGGAAAGAACAAGATCTCTCACCCCGCATTGAGTCGTGCTTTATCTGAGGTCTGTGTTGTGAGGGGAGATTTGGGGGAGGATGAAAGGATTCATGGTGGCATTTGTACAGCTAGGGGAATTGGGAAGTGTTCTGACATGGGAAAAGGATTTATACTGGGAGGGGGGATGAAGGGTCAATCCTGTCAAGGGTTGTATAGGAAGAAAGAGGCTATGATGGACTATATTGGCACCATATGTATGACTGATAGACAGTTCAAGATATATGTATAAACATTTTTTTATTACAAAAGTATTAAAGAAATAATTTTTTTCACCATGAACATATTTATAAATCAATAGTTTTGTGACAATCAACAATTATTACCATTGTAGACAATGGAAAATCATACAGATATAGTTACATAGTATGCAGTGCTCAACATGTTTCGCGTTAATGATTCCGAAAAGGGAATCCGCTCCTTCAGGAGCTAAATACAAATACTGTTTTCTTTCTCGTACATCACGGGACACAGAGCGACATAGTCATTACTATGTGGGTTATATAGATACCTTCAGGTGCTGGCACTGGCAACTTCCAAAACCGGAAGTACCCTCCCCTATATAAGCCCCTCCCATCCGGGAGTACCTCAGTTTTTTGCCAGTGTCTAAGGTGTTGGCCAAGAAGTAACATGTGTTTCACTGAGCTTGCGTACAGGTTCTTTTGGGCCTCAGTAAGCTATTCCGGATCCGACCAAAAAAGCTTCATAGCTAAACGGTCGGTACCCGGGCCTTGCAAGAGAAGAGCAAGGTTTTGCCTGTAATGCCTCTCTTAGGAGGGCTGGACCCTGGGATCCAGAGCTCTGGTCATACCTACGACCAAGATGTTTTCTGTGCAGGGTGCTATACAGGTCCAGGGGAGTGGAATCCTTGGGAACCCGGTCCCTGAAGGTTTGATTACAATGCCTGCCATGATAGGTGAAGTTTGGGCTTCTGTGGACCAAACAGAGTCCTGCGGCGAGGAAAAGGTAAGTGGGGGCCCTCAGGAACTTGGTTCTATTGGGGACCCCCAAGCCTATTTTGTCTTTCTGCCTGTTACCTAAGGTATTCCCGCTAAATATTCTGTGCATGCCTGTTACTACTGAGAAAATGTAAATTTTTTTATAGTAGGCAAGAAAAAAAAAAAAAAAATGTGTAAGACCGCGGTACCTGTGTTAAACACTAGAGGCCGCTATGGTTCTTTTTTCTTGTAATGTGGATTTTTTTCTTCTGAAGTCAAATCCAGGCAGTTGGTAAGTTCTCTGCTGGGAAGCTGTCTCCTCTGCCCTGTTGCTGCGCTCATCCATCCCCGGGCCCTGTGCCAGGGACCCTGGCTCCCATCTAGCTCCTTGTTTTTTCAAAAAAGGCGCCGAAGGCGCACGTGCACGCGCCTCTCTATATAGAGGCGATCTGGAAAAAGGGGCGGAGCGGGTGGATGACGCTCGGTGTGCGCCGCGGCGCTACTGCGCATGTGCGGGCGTCCAGCATGTTTAAAAACAATCAAGCTGGCTATTGAAGTGCACAAACAGAGCTAGCAACAGTAAAAAGGCACACAGAGGCGGTTGATGCAGGCATCCCCTAGAAAGGCACTTTAGTAGACACCAACTGATATATAGCAGCAATTGTGCTAGACTATTCTCAGTAAAAGGGGTGTATTACGGCTGGAATACCTCAGCTTTGGGCTTAGGAATATGCCGTCCAGAAGCTCCGGAACTAAATCTTCCAGGAAGCGAAGGGGGTCTCCATCGGGCTCTGAGGATCTTGGGCATGCTTCTGCTGCACCAGTCTCCCCTGAAAATTCAGAGGTTAGTGACCGTAGAGACCCTGCAGGAGTACCTGGTACTGTGGCTGTCCTCAGTTCACCTGCTCCTGTGTATGTAACAGAGGAGGTTTTTTCCTCAGCTCTGGGAGGATTAGAAGAGAGATTGTCAACATTAATCGCTGCCTCCCTGTCACAGGGAAAGCACGCTCGATCTCCGTCTCCTCCTTCAGAGTACCTGTTAGCGGAGCAACAGTCCCATACAGGGATCGACCTGCCTGAAGGGGATCAGGAGGAGGTTGATTCTGTTATAGAGGAATCAACAGTGGAGGAACCTTTCTCAGCATCTCAAGCTGAAAGATTATGGGTTCAGTCTTTGACTAACATGGTCCGATCAGCATTTAAAATGCACCTTGCGGAACCATCAACCACTACTGTCTCCTCGCTGGGGTCGCTAAAAGCTCCCCAGACTGTCTGTTCTTTTCCACTTCACCCTTTATTGGAAGGGCTCATGTACCAGGATTGGGAACATCCTGATAAAATATTTACTCCCCCCAAGAGATTTCCGGTGGTCTATCCCATGGAGGATAAGGTCATCAAAAAATGGAGGGTCCCTACAGTGGACGCAGCCATCTCTTGTGTGAATAAATCACTGACATGTCCAGTGGATAATGTCCAAATGTTCAAGGACCCAATAGATAAAAAATTGGAGTCCTTATTAAAATCTGCTTTTTCTACAGCAGGCTTGGTGACACAACCAGCAGTGGCAGCTATTGGGGTCTGCCAAGCAGTGAAGGATCAGTTGAAACAAGTCTTAAGGGACTTGCCAGATCAGCAGGCCCTTGCCCTAGCTGATCTACCTAGAGCCTTATGCTTTGCGGTTGACGCCATAAAGGATTCAATCCATCAGGCCTCCCGCTGTCTGTAGTACATATGCGCAGGCTTCTATGGCTCAAAAACTGGTCTGCTGAAGCTCCCTGTAAAAAATTGCTGGTTAGCTTCCCATTTCATGGTGAACGCTTATTTGGGGAAGACCTGGACAAATATATCTAGAAAATTTCCAACGGTAAAAGTACACTCTTGCCGGTTAAAAACAGAGTTAGAGGTCCCTCTTTTAAGAGGCCTGCTTCTCCAGTCCCTGGGGCATCGGCTGTGAAACAGTTCCGACGGCCTCCTCGGTCAAATCCCGGGGGTAAAAATCAGTGACAATCGCAGGGTAATAAAAAAACCCTGGGTCAGGAGAGGTACAAAACCTCCCCCAAAGTCAAATGCATGAAGGGTTGCCCCCACTCAATCGGGTGGGGGGAAGGCTCCAGTTGTTCGCAGAGACCTGGCGGGACACGATCAGAGACAGATGGGTGCTCTCCGCAGTAAGTCTGGGATACAGATTGGAGTTAAAAGACTCTCCTCCTTCCCATTTTATGAGGTCAAACGTGCCAAGGGATCCTCGGAAGAGAGAGTCCCTCCTGTTGGCACTAGAACAACTATTGCTCCAAGGAGTAATTATGGAGGTTCCCCTGGAAGAATGGGGGTTCGGGTTTTACTCAAACCTCTTTACAGTCCCGAAGCCAAACGGGGACGTGAGGCCCATATTAAATCTAAAAGGGCTAAACAAATTCCTGCATATCAGGACTTTCCGGATGGAGTCGATCCGATCGGTGGCCACTGCCCTACAAGGGGAGGAATGGTTAGCCTCGATCGACATCAAAGATGCTTATTTGCACATTCCCATCTTTCCAGTCCACCAAAAATTTCTACGCTTTGCAGTAGAAGGGCGCCATTTTCAGTTCAGAGCCTTACCCTTCGGTCTGGCCACAGCACCACGAGTGTACACAAAAATTCTGGCCCCATTATTGGCCAATCTAAGAACGCAAGGTGTAACGATAATGGCATATCTAGACGACTTGTTGCTGATAGACCACTCAGTGAAAAAACTAGAAGTGGTCGTTCACAAGACAATCAAGTATCTGGAATCTCACGGTTGGATTATCAACCGAGACAAGTCAGCCCTAAAACCAGTCAAAAGTCTGGAATACTTGGGGCTAAGGCTAGATTCAGGCCAGAGGAAAATATTCTTGCCTCGAAAAAAGGTGTTGTCTTTGAGAGAATTGATCCACTTAGTGGGTACAAAAAGACAGCCATCCATACGCCTGTGCATGAGGCTGCTGGGAAAAATGGTGGCATCATTCGAAGCAGTACCCTACGGTCAATTCCATTCAAGGAATTTGCAAAGGGCCATACTGTCAGCCTGGAACAAGAAAGTTCAGGCCCTAGACTTACCAATGTCCTTGTCCCCTTCCGTTCGCAAGAGCCTCCGTTGGTGGTTGGTTCCCCAAAATCTGGAAAAAGGGAAATCCTTCAGTCCGATTTCTTGGAAGGTGGTCACTACAGATGCCAGCCTTATAGGCTGGGGAGCAGTACTGGAGCAATGGTCTCTCCAGGGCAGATGGTCGGATGCGGAAAAGGCCCTGCCCATCAATCTCTTAGAGATACGAGCAGCCCGGAATGCCCTAGTAGCATGGACATCCAAACTCCAAGGGTCCCCTGTCAGAATTCAATCAGACAATGCGACGGCAGTGGCATATATCAATCATCAGGGTGGCACCAGGAGTCGTGCAGCCCAGAGGGAAGTAAATTGCATCCTGAAATGGGCAGAAAGATATGTCCCAGCCATATCCGCGGTATTCATTCCAGGAGTGGAGAATTGGAAGGCGGACTTTCTAAGTCGCCAACAATTATGCCCAGGGGAATGGTCCCTTCACCCCGAGGTTTTTCGGACAATATGTCAGCGGTGGGGAACACCGGATGTAGATCTGCTAGCATCCAGATTCAACGCAAAGGTGGACAGGTTTGTCTCTTGGACAAGGGATCCCCTAGCTTGCGGCTCGGATGCCCTAGTGTTCCCTTGGGATTAGTTCAAGCTGATATATGCATTCCCACCGCCACAATTGTTACCTCGATTACTCCGCAGAATCAGGGTAGAAAAGAAACCAGTGATTCTGGTGGCTCCAGCGTGGCCCCGAAGAGCATGATACGCGGAGATTGTAAAAATGTCAGTGGGGAGTCCTTGGACTCTCCCACATCGTCCGGACCTGCTTTCGCAAGGACCGATATACCACCCTTCCTTACCAGCCCTAGGTTTGACGGCCTGGCTATTGAAGCCCGCATTCTAAAAAAGCGAGGGCTCTCTAATCCTGTGGTATCTACCATGATCAATGCCAGGAAGCCGGTATCCAGGCAGATCTACTATAGAATCTGGAAAGCGTACATCGCCTGGTGTGAGGCCAAGAAATGGCATCCACGTAAGTACGTAATAGGTAGGATTCTGGACTTCCTACAGTGGGCTGTAGATAGGAAGCTTGCCTTGAGTACTATCAAGGGTCAGATTTCGGCCTTGTCAATATTTTTTCAGAGGCCCTTGGCTTCGCATTCACTAGTCAAAGCCTTTATACAAGGAGTGATGCGTATTAGCCCTCCGGTTAATATTCCCATATGTCCATGGGATTTAAACCTGGTTCTGTCGGTTCTACAGAAACAACCATTTGAACCATTACAGCATATTTCCCTGGTTCTTCTCACCAGGAAATTGATTTTTCTAGTAGCCATTTGTTCGGCTAAAAGAGTGTCGGAATTAGCAGCTATGTCCTGTAAGGAGCCATATCTGGTTATCCATAAGGACAGAGTAGTGTTACGTCCTCATCCAGCCTTTCTTCCTAAGGTGGTATCGAGGTTTCATTTGAACCAAGATGTGGTTCTTCCTTCGTTTTTTCCCAAACCTAGTTCGGTAGAGGAAAAGTTATTACATTCTTTGGATGTAGTAAGAGCAGTTAAAGCTTATCTAAAAGCCACTGCTCAGATTCGCAGAACGGATACTTTGTTTATTCTGCCGGAAGGCCCCAGAAAGGGTCAGGCAGCGTCAAAATCTACTTTAGCCAAGTGGATTCGACAGGTCATAATGCAAGCCTATGGCTTGAGAAGGAGACCGCCTCCGTTCAAAGTTAGAGCTCACTCCACGAGAGCAGTTGGAACTTCATGGGCAGTGCATCACCAGGCCTCCCTGGCTCAAATCTGTAAGGCCGCAACATGGTCTTCAGTACACACGTTTACTAGGTTCTACCAGGTGGACGTTAGAAGTCAGGAGGATGTCGCCTTTGGGCGCAGTGTGTTGCAGGCCGCAAAAGATCCTCATGTCTGATAGCGCTCAGCTTATGTATGGTGTATCCCCCCCCCTCATTGGGCATTGCTTTAGGACATCCCACATAGTAATGACTATGTCGCTCTGTATCCCGTGATGTACGAGAAAGAAAATAGGATTTTTATAACAGCTTACCTGTAAAATCCTTTTCTTGGAGTACATCACGGGACACAGAGCTCCCACCCCTCTTTTGGGGACACTTATTGCTTTGCTACAAAACAGAGGTACTCCCGGATGGGAGGGGCTTATATAGGGGAGGGTACTTCCGGTTTTGGAAGTTGCCAGTGCCAGCACCTGAAGGTATCTATATAACCCACATAGTAATGACTATGTCGCTCTGTGTCCCGTGATGTACTCCAAGAAAAGGATTTTACAGGTAAGCTGTTATAAAAATCCTATTTTTCAGTGGATAAAAGTAAGAGTTGTCACGTGACATGGGAGCCGGGCCAGACAGCCAGACGTGGATCAGGGATCCAGGTGTATCCACGAGGACATGGGACTCCACCAAGGACACAGGTATCCAGGAAAGGATGGTCTCCTAGGAGGACACATCCAAGATCATCCCAAATATAGTAGGCGTATATGACAGGAAAGGTGACAGATAAGATGATAAACCCCTCTGGATGTCAGGAGGTCTTTTAGTCTTATTTAGAAGAGTGATACAGGTGGATAAATCTGTATCTTGACAAGATAATTTATGAGGATCTACTGGGACATGTAGGTAAGAAGTATTAGTGACCAAGAAAGGTGATATGGTGCTGGATGGTACAAGCCAGGAGTAGTACAAGGCAGCAGTCCCAGGTGCATGTAGTTAGCATGCTTCCCCAATAGGAAGGGATTTTAAAACGCCATGGGATATATCCGGATGTGTCCTCCACGCAGCACACAGCCAAGGCTTTGTGACACAGGTATCCTTTCCTGGATACCTGTGTCCTTGGTGTGGTCCCTTGTCCTTGTGGATACACCTGGATCCCTGATCCACGTCTTGGCTGTCTGGCCCGGCTCCCATGTCACGTGACAACTCTTATGCCGCGTACACACGACCGTTATTCCCGTCGAGAAAAATGAAATTTTTTCCTTTGGACGAGAAAAACGATCGTGTGTGGGCATCTTGTAATTTTTCACGACGGGAAAAACGCCATTTTTTTACGACGAGAAAAATTAGAACATGCTCTAATTTTTCTCGTCGTTTTTCCCGTCGTATTTTTCCGCGCCAGTTTTCCCATAGTTTTCCCACACACGGTCGTTTTTCACGACCAAAAAAAAAATGTCGGGAAAAACGGACGTGTGTAGGGAACCAAGCGGTTCCCTAGTTTTTCCCGTCGTGATTCACGGTGGTGTTTTCACGGCCGTGAATCACGATCGTGTGTACGCGGCATTACTTTTATCCACTAAAAACAGTATTTGTATTTAGCTCCTGAAGAAGCAGATTCCCTTTTCGGAATCATTAACGCGAAACATGTTGAGCACTGCATACTATGTAACAATATCTGTATGATTTTCCATTGTCTACAATGGTAATAATTGTTGATTGTCACAAAACTATTGATTTATAAATATGTACATGGTGAAAAAATTATTTATTTAATACTTTTGTAATAAAAAAAAATTTATACATATATCTTGAACTGTCTATCAGTCATACATATGGTGCCAATATAGTCCATCATAGCCTCTTCTTTCTTCCTATACAACTATCAATGGGACAAAGGCACCGACTTTCATACTTTCTGATACTCATAGCACTTTTAATAAATCCTGTCAAGGGTGGTGATTTGGGTGTCCTTTTTGATTTAAAGTGGCTAATGAGCTATGCAGTCCTTAAGTCTGCACTATGTGCATAACACACCCCTGAACCCTGCACTCTGTACGTAGCGCACCCCTGAACCCTGCACCCTGTATGTAGCGCACTCCTGCACCCTGTATGTAGCGCACTCCTGCACCCTGTATGTAGCGCACTCCTGCACCCTGCACATAGCGCACCCCTGCACTCTGTATGTAGCACACTCCTGCACTCTGTATGTAGCATACTTCTGAACCCTGCACTCTGTATGTAGTGCACTCCTGCACTCTGTATGTAGCGCACTTCTGCACCCTGCACTCTGTGTGTAGCGCACTCCTGCACTCTGTATGTAGCACACCCCTGCACTCTGTATGTAGCGCACCCCTGCACTCTGTATGTAGCATACTTCTGAACCCTGTACTCTGTATGTAGTGCACTCCTGCACTCTGTATGTAGCGCAATTCTGCACGCTGTGTGTAGTGCACTCCTGCACTCTGTATGTAGCACACCCCTGCACTCTGTATGTAGCGCACCCCTGCACTCTGTATGTAGCGTACTTCTGAACCCTGCACTCTGTATGTAGCGCACTCCTGCACTCTGTATGTAGCGCACTCCTGCACCATGTATGTAGCGCACTCCTGCACCATGTATGTAGCGCACTCCTGCACCCTGTATGTAGCGCACTCCTGCACCCTGTATGTAGCGCACTCCTGCACCCTGTATGTAGCGCACTCCTGCACCCTGTATGTAGCGCAATCCTGCACCCTGTATGTAGCGCAATCCTGCACCCTGTATGTAGCGCAATCCTGCACCCTGTATGTAGCGCAATCCTGCACCCTGTATGTAGCGCACTCCTGCACTCTGTATGTAGGGCACTCCGGCAATCTGTATGTAGCGCACTCCTGCACTCTGTATGTAGCGCACTCCTGCACTCTGTATGTAGCGCACTCCTGCACTCTGTATGTAGCGCACTCCTGCACTCTGTATGTAGCGCACTCCTGCACTCTGTATGTAGCGCACTCCTGGACTCTGTATGTAGCGCACTCCTGGACTCTGCACTCTGTACACTGCTTCACTCCTGGACTCTGCACTCTGTACACTGCTTCGCTCCTGGACTCTGCACTCTGTACACTGCTTCGCTCCTGGACTCTGCACTCTGTACACTGCTTCGCTCCTGGACTCTGCACTCTGTACACTGCTTCGCTCCTGGACTCTGCACTCTGTACACTGCTTCACTCCTGGACTCTGCACACTGTACACTCCTGGACTCTGCACACTGCTTCACTCCTGGGCTCTGCACACTGCTTCACTCCTGGGCTTTGCAATCTGCACACTGCTTCACTCCTGGGCTCTGTACTCTGTACACTGCTTCACACTTGAAACCTGCACTCTGTATGTACCAAACACCTGGACCCTGCCCCGAAACCTGCACTTTGTACGTAGCACACTCCTGTACGCTGCACTCTTTACATAGCGCACTTGTAGACCTTGCACTCTGTATGTAGTGCACTCCTGAACTTTAGCACTCTGTATGTAGTGCACTTCTGAATTCCACACTTTGTGCATAGTGCACTCCTAAACCTTGCACTCTGTAGTGCACTCTTGAACTCTGCACTCTGTACATAGTGCTTTATTAAACACTGCACTCTGTACAAAATACATTCCTGGTATTTAATGCCACTTTAAGACCCTCCTACTCTTAGTGTAATTTGGCCACACCCACTATTTGCTGTGACACACTATCCTACCCCCTAAATATATTGGGGTTTGGGGGAAGAGAATTCGCAAGTTTCCACTAATAGGTAAGTGATCAAATGTGTCGCTTACTATGGATCATTAGCCTTGTAAGGTATTGTTGCTGTAACCATTTAAGCATATAGAAATAAAGGAAATGGGGAGAGGGATGGGCCTGTTTAAGGACAGGCAAAGGGGTTACTTTGGCAACAAAAATAGATCAGACGACAGGAATGATATGAGTTAGATATTTATTCCTATAAACCTTATTACATATAAAGATTAATTAAAGTGCAAGGTGGGTACCCAACCTGTGGATGATTTAATAAAACTTGATAAAAGGGACATCACTGGACAAACAAGACTTTAACAAAATACATATAACAGTACACTAGTCCGGACGTGTGGTTCAGCCCTATGTATTAAGTGACCCAGTAAAAATCTTTTAAATTGCCTTCCTCTAAAGGATGTAAGGTAATTGGATCCACCTGCAATGGTGTGGATCCCTTTATTAAATCCAAATGGGTGCTGTTTAACAAAGGGCTGAACCTGATGGGGAGGGGGGGGGGATTGGAGTGAATGGACTGGGGCAGCAGGACCGCTGTTGATGCGGAGAACCGAGAATCCCCTGGTGATAATATTGGCCGACCAATGTTCTAATGAATTCAGATTTAATAAGGAATAAAAAAAATAATAAATTTCCTCTGACAGTTGCTGGTATATTTTAAATTGAAAAGTTCATCAGTATGATTTGATTCAAGTGTCAATAATTCATTTGGTACATAGCATTGGTAGGGCAGCAATGCAAGGGATTTTAGACATAGTAAAATCAGTCAATACTCGTAGTATTTAGCTCTACTTCATCCTATACATCAATAGGGTGCGCACGTTACCAGTAGACGTCTTCGCTGTTAGAGCTGAGTTTGATCAGATCTGTGTCACTAGATCTCTGATTGCCACATACCTTGCAGCTGATGTTAGGGTATTCTGGCCATTCCAATTAATTTTTCTGGCCGTTAGCGCTTACGGGTGTCCAGGGGTGTCCTAGGGCTGTCAGGCGGTGCTCGCGCCACTGTGTGGGAAATCCAGTGTAACGGCATTAGAAATGCAGAGTGCCGCGGTCACTGCAGCTAGTATGGACGCTGACTGCTGCCTGCGATCTCCTGTCACTCCACCCGCTCCATTCAAAATCACGTCATGTGACTGTGTGGGGTATGACGTCAACGCGTTTCGCCGTGCTCTGTGGCGTAGCTTCGTCTGGACGTTTCACGTCACTGGTCGGGACACCTGTTTATGTATCACTCAGACCGGTGACGCGCATCAGTAAAGGGTTGAGAAATTATAAAAACAACCGATAGTTATTCTTTGTTACCGTATGTAAGACAGAGCAGATAAGGTCCGTAGTGAATAAGGTCCTTCATAGTAAAATACTCTCTGTTATATCTGTCTAACCGGTTAAACAATATCCATCATTTATTTGCTGGGGGATGCTGTTCTTATTATCAAGGGGGATAGTGTGCTTTTATGTATATTTTTCTTAGGGAGGATCGGGAGAAAGACATATAGGTAGACTAACAAATCACAGCAAACACATATTTAGGAGATGAAATTATCAGTCTATTTTTCTTGGTAAAGAGGAAGGAAAATTCCATATGATGTTTGTAATTTTCCAATCAAAGTTGGATCAATAACTAAGATTAATTGGAGGGTCCTGGTGTAGAGAAAAGGGGGGGGGAGAGGGAAGGGGGGGGGGGGAAAGGAGGGGGAAGAAAAGTATAGGAGGGGGTGAGGGTAAAAGAGGGTGTGTTATGGGAAATGGGGAGAAAAAAAGAGGAAAAGGGATGTAAGTGAAAGGAGGGGAAAGGTGTGTTGGATTAGGATGGGGTGGGAGGACGGGGAAGGAAGGGAATTAACGTTGGTCGGTTGGTATGGAGTGGTTTTGATAATCAAACGATCTGACCACTGGAAGGAAGTATTAAGAGGTAAAGCGACCCATAGATACAGTAAGCTCGCAAAATTTGATATAAACAAGGGAAATTATTTGGAGGGAGAGAGTAATAAATTATTATGTATATTTCTATGTAGGTAAAAACACCTGTAAATTTAACTCTGTGTTTAAGCCAACCGGGACGAGGGATTTTAGGCGGTATACCCACCATTTTTCCTTCTGTAAGAGGATGCAATCGTAATCACCTCTTCTTGTAGGTAGCTTTAAAACATATATCCCTTTAACCGTCATGCCCTGGGAACTACGTCCATGATATTGGGCGAAATGTTTCGCCAGAGGTTTCTCAGGAATTTTTTCTTTATTGTTTATTTCTCTCAGATGTTCGCCGACTCTTATCCTCAGCGATCTCTTGGTCTTGCCCACGTAAATTTTAGGGCAAGGACAAGTGATCATATAAATGACACGAGTCGTCGAGCAATTGATGAGGTCTCTGATCTGAAAAGATCCATTACCCGAAGAGTCGGTAAAAGTCGAGGTTCGATGGACATAGGGACAGACCTGGCATCTATTACACGGAAACATTCCTGTTGTTCGTGGATATTCATTGAGCCAAGTGGTTTCTGGTTCTTTAGTGAATTCTGATTTGACCAACATGTCGCCAAGATTTCTAGCTCGTCGCGCCACCATCATAGGGGAATCCCCGACGATTTGGGCCAAGTCGGGAGTGTTGGTTAAAATGCCCCAATGTTTTTCCAGTGTTTTGCGCACTGGTTCCCACTGTGAGCCAAACGGTGTTATTATCCGTATTGGGTCATTTATTTTCAATGACTCTTCATTGGTCGCCTGTTTTTTTGGGGCTAGAAGGTCAAGGCGCTCCCTAGTTGCTGCCCGCTTCCTCGCCTGTTTAATCTGTCGGTGCGAATACCCGCGTTCACGAAATCTGAGATATAGTTCCTGGCTTTCTCGTCTATAGTCCTCAATGCGTGAACAGTTCCTTTTTATGCGTAGGAACTGGCCTACTGGGATCCCATTCTTTAGCCATTGAGGATGGTGGCTTGTTGCATACAGCAGCGTATTGGCCGCTGTGTCTTTACGGTATGTGCAGGTTTTAAGTTTGCCTTGTTTAAATAGGATCGAGAGGTCGAGAAAAGACAGTTTCTCACGATCAAAAGTGTAGGTTAAGTGTATGTTCCGTTTGTTGGTATTGAGTTCTGACATGAATTGATGTAACTGTTCTGGCGTGCCTCGCCATAACATCAAAACGTCATCGATGTATCGCCACCAGGTCATCACGTGGGGGCGGTACATCGGTGATGAATAGACATCCTGCTCTTCCCACTGACCCAGATGGATACAGGCATGAGCCAGAGCCCAGGCTGCCCCCATCGAGGTACCCCGTATCTGATGGTAAAATTTATTTAAAAATTGAAAAAAATTGTTATGCAAAGCAAAATTCAATAGTTCAGTTATAAACTCGTTTTGGGGTCCTGATAAGGGGTAGTTTAGCTCTAAGGAGCTTTCGACAGCCTGAATACGCATCTGGTGGGGTATTGATGTATATAGGGATTCTACGTCAATGCCAACCAATAGTACCCCATCTGGTTGTTCACAGTGACCCAAGTCATCAATTTTGGCCAGGACATGACGTGTATCCTGTACATAGGATTTTAAGCTAGTGACCATTTCTTTAAGGAGTAGATCCAAGTATTTCCCAACTCGCTCTAAGGGTCCTTGGCAAGCCGAAACTATCAGTCTCCCTGGTGGGTTCTGCAAGTTTTTATGAACTTTGGGTATAATATAGAATGTTGGTATATTATACTCATGAACGAGAAGGTAGTTGAAGTCCTTTACTGTTAGTAAACCCTCATCTTTTGCATATTTTAATTTTTGATTTAGTTCCTCAACCACTAAGGGAAAGGGGTTGTGGTCAAGTTGGTGGTAGGTTGATTTGTCCATTAGTTGTCTTTTGACTTCTAGTTCATATTGCTGTTGATTTAATAGGACCACATTACCTCCTTTATCGCTATTTTTAATAACGATATCCTTCCTACTCTCTAAGTCCTTAAGTGCTTGTCTTTCGCCTATTGAAAGATTGTCCAATGACTTTTTGGTCCAATCAATCCTTTCCAGGTCCATTTGGACCATATCAAGAAAGGTATTGAGCCATCTGTTTTTTGATAACGGGGGCATCTTTTGTGATCTTATTTTCAGATTTGCTTGTCTTATTGAGGAGACTGATTGCTCATCCGGTATGTCGTTCTCGTCCAGTAGTGAATTTAATATGTCCAAGGCCAACTGATCTTCTGGATCTGTCAGTTGAGTTGTCTCTGCTACCGTATCCTTAGTACTGTAGAGTAATCGAAAAAAGGCCTTTCTTAGGAATAATGTAATGTCCTTGAAGACCGTAAACTTGTCCATATTAGCTACTGGGGAGAAGGTCATACCCTTTCGTAGAAGGTTTAGGTGGTCCAAGTTTAGGTCATAATCAGATAAATTGATTACCTTCATATCAGTTGTCATTAATTGATTGGTCTGAACGTTTATTACTTTTTTTGACTCCTGGTATAAGTTCGTTCCTGTGTTAATTTGGGTAATTTTTGGTTCCTGGGTTGTGTCCTTGATTTTGGCTGTGGGGGTGGTACCCGGTCGAGTTTTGGGTCCTCCCCCTCCTGATCTAAAAAAGTAACAGTTTTCGATATTTCGTCGTCGGTATCACTAGTTGACTTATTCCGACGGCGTCGCGATTGCGATCTGGCTCCGCGTCCCTGTGATTTACTACGTCCACGACGAATAGTAAGGTCAAAGACCTCGTCTTTATCGAAGTCCGCTAGATCGCGCCTAAATTTTCCCTGTTTTGTAACTTTAAGATTTAGTTGTACTTTCTCTCTCTCTTTCTTTAATAGGTCATTTTGCCTAGCAAACTCCTCTTGATCCTTTAATTCCTCCAACCCTCGTGCACTCTCCTGGATCTGTTGCTGTATAGTAGTAAGTTGGATTTTTTCCTCCTCAACAATTAGTCCCATAACGTTTAGCCCATGATTGATGCAAAGCTCCTTCCATTTTGGCAAAAAGCTGTTAGTATGAAGGTGCTCTGCTGGGACTGTCTTATCTCTTAGACCTCTTGGAACAATTTGATGCAAGATGTAAGTTTCCAAGGATGACACGTCCCACTTACGGTCCAGGTGTCTGATTAGTAGCTTCTTGTGTTCTTTAAATTTATTTTTAATTTCGTCGTCCTGATCGAGGGTATGCGTCGTATCACTCTGGAAAGCTGTTCTAATCTCCTGGTCTATATCATCTCCCAACATGAAAGCCATCCCTCACGCAATTTAAACAATGGTAGGGGATTTAGGGTATTAGTCACTGCACGTAAATAATAAAAAGAAAAATTGTTGTGTGGACTTGCTAGAAGTGAACATAGGGATCACTGTGGAACTGTAAATATATTGGGGTTTGGGGGAAGGGAATTCGCAAGTTTCCACTAATAGGTAAGTGATCAAATGTGTCGCTTACTATGGATCATTAGCCTTAGTAGTCAGCGTCCATACTAGCTGCAGTGACCGCGGCACTCGGCATTCCTAATGCCGTTACACTGGATTTCCCACACAGTGGCGCGAGCACCGCCTGACAGCCCTAGGACACCCCTGGACACCCGTAAGCGCTAACGGCCAGCAAAATTAATTGGAATGGCCAGAATACCCTAACATCAGCTGCAAGGTATGTGGCAATCAGAGATCTAGTGACAAAGATCTGATCAAACTCAGCTCTAACAGCGAAGACGTCTACTGGTAACGTGCGCACCCTATTGATGTATAGGATGAAGTAGAGCTAAATACTACGAGTATTGACAGATTTTACTATGTCTAAAATCCCTTGCATTGCTGCCCTACCAATGCTATGTACCAAATGAATTATTGACACTTGAATCAAATCATACTGATGAACTTTTCAATTTAAAATATATCAGCAACTGTCAGAGGAAATTTATTATTTTTTTATTCCTTATTAAATCTGAATTCATTAGAACATTGGTCGGCCAATATTATCACCAGGGGATTCTCGGTTCTCCGCATCAACAGCGGTCCTCCTGCCCCAGTCCATTCACTCCAATCCCCCCCCTCCCCCCCCTCCCCCCGCCCCATCAGGTTCAGCCCTTTGTTAAACAGCACCCATTTGGATTTAATAAAGGGATCCACACCATTGTAGGTGGATCCAATTACCTTACATCCTTTAGTTTAGAGGAAGGCAATTTAAAAGATTTTTACTGGGTCACTTAATACATAGGGCTGAACCACACGTCCGGACTAGTGAACTGTTATATGTATTTTGTTAAAGTCTTGTCTGTCCAGTGATGTCCCTTTTATCAAGTTTTATTAAATCATCCACAGGTTGGGTACCCACCTTGCACTTTAATTAATCTTTATATGTAATAAGGTTTATAGGAATAAATAACTAACTCATATCATTCCTGTCGTCTGATCTATTTTTGTTGCCAAAGTAACCCCTTTGCCTGTCCTTAAACAGGCCCATCCCTCTCCCCATTTCCTTTATTTCTATATCCTACCCCCTATCTGGGGGAAAGTTTAGGGCATGGTTGAGTTACTGCACCTATTCTCTGAGGAAAAAAAAGCCCTGCTCTTTAGGGAACCTCTATACCCACGTTATTTTGTAAGTGTGGCTATTGCCATTGCTGTCCTCATTCTTAATGTTCCATTGTCTGCTGTAGCCTCAGTACTCTTTGAGCCAGAACAAGCATGCAGCTAGTGTAACCCGAAGAAAGTTAGAACTCTGGATCTGCATATTTGTTCTGAGTCGGTGACCAAGAAATTTAAAGGGGCTGTAAAGGTTCATTTTTTATTTTCTAAATAGGTTCCTTTAAGCTAGTGCATTGTTGGTTCATTTACTTTTACCTTCGATTTTCCTTCTAAATGTTTTTTTTCTTTGTCTGAATTTCTCACTTCCTGTAAGCTTGCCCCCATCATCTGAGCCGTTCTGGCTGGGGGTTAGTCTGCATGCTCACCCCCTCCCTTGGGACTACATCCCTGCGGGGAGACGCTGTGAACGTTCACAGTGTCTCTCCACAGGGATGTAGTCCCAAGGGAGGGGGCGAGCACCCCGACTAACCCCCAGCCAGAACAGCTCGGATGATGGGGGCAAGCTTACAGAGAAGGAACAGGAAGTGAGAAATTCAGACAAAGGAAAAAAAACATTTAGAAGGGAAATCGAAGGAAAAGGTAAGTGAACCAACAATGCACTAGCTTAAAGGAACCTATTTAGAAAATAAAAAACAAACCTTTATTACAACCCCTTTAAGCCCTTGGGTCAGCATAATAGCCAGGCAAAGCTTAATTAAAAAAAAAAAAAAAAAAGCAGCTTAGTGCTGCTGTGCAGTGACTTGCAATGCCATTATGTCTGGTAAAATACATACTTGAGAATAACAGTATTGTGGTGTGAATAGGGAACATAGAAAACCATTGTTTCTTTATCGTACACCACGGGACACAGAGCCAGTCATTACATAATGGGTTAAGGGTCACCAGCGGTGATTGGACACTGGCACAACCAATGGAAGACAGTTCCCCTCCATATAACCCCTCCCATCAGGGAAGTACCTCAGTTTTTTCGCCAGTGTCGAAAGGTGTTGGACGCGTTAGGAGGTGCTAAAGGAAAGCTCTACCAAAGAGACCCTCTGGGGGTAAAAGAGCTATGCTTTCGGATCCATCCAAGACGCCTACAAATGAGCTGAATCTGGATGGGATCCGGGCCTCATCCATGAGGCGTCGCCTGTAATGTCTCTCTTCCGAGGACTGGGCTCTAAGATCCAGCACTTTCGCTATTTCGCTATAAAGTCCTGGTAAGAGTCTTGTACAAGGCCCAGGGGAGAGGTATCCTTTAAATAGGAACCCATATCCCTGAAGGTTGGCACACATAGCCCACCGTGAAGGGTGAAGTTTGGTATCTGTCTGAAAACTTTCAGCAGAAAAACCTGCGGCGTGGATAAGGTGAGATTAGAAGGTCCATAACTAGGTTGGGACCTTTTTCAAAAAAGTGGATGTCTTCTTTTTTTCCACCACTGGGGGGAGTAAAGAGCTGAATATACTCACCTCACTCTGTTCAGTGTCGGCTTCGGCGAAGTACACTGCTCGTCACCTCCGCTGCTGAGCTTGCTTGAGCTCCCCGCTCCTCCTTCCGGTGGCCGATACAGACACCTGCAGATGCAGGTAAGTGGGGACAGGGGCTGATGAGAGTCCTCTCTCACTATGGCCACCACCATAGCGCTAAAGGCCGCGCGCGCGGGGGAGCGCGCTTTATCGGAGGGGGGGGGCCGAAGGCGTGCGCGGGCACGTGGCGCGCGCAGGCACAGAAACGGCGCCAAATTTAAAAGACTGTCAGTGTAAAAAGCACTGCAGCAGCAAGCAAGCTCGTTAGTTCTCTTGTTCCTGGCAGAGAAACACAGCAGCTATACAGGGACGTAAGACTCCATGTGGTTGGATTGGGTACTTCCTAGAAGACATCCATGTTATGCATAGTTATGTGTTAAAAGTTGCATACTTAATGTATTTGCTAAACTGAACACGGTAGTATATGCATTTAGGTACCTTGTATTTTGTCTAAACAGTAAGTCTTCCAGGGGAAGTAATGCGGACAAAAAGAGATAAAAGAGCACCACCGCCTGAGACAGGGGGCTCTAGCTGTGCTGACTCGGTACCTTCCTCTCCTGTGTTGCCAAAAGCACCTGTACAGGATGAGCCATTACCTCTGTCAGGTATGGCGGCTTCCCCAGTGAAGCCTGGGCCTGCATATGTCACTGAGGACACTTTATCAGCTGCCCTAAATAATCTGGAGGAGAAAATTGCTACTTTAATCGCTAAATCCTCTAAAAAGGACAATAAGCGAAGCAGATCTCCTCCAGTATTGGACCTCCCTTCAGAAGTACCTGAGGAGGAGGAGGATGAGGAGGAGGCTACATCAGCAGAGGATGAGGAGTCAGACGGATCAGGGATATCGGATGAGCCTTTTTCGGTATCCCAGATTTTAAAGTCACAGGTGCAATGCTATGCAGGAGCCGTGCGAGCTGCATTTAGGTTACCCTCTTTGGAGGTAACAGAATCACCTGTCTCCTCCCTAGGATCATTAAGATCCCTGCAAGGTGCATGCTCCTTCCCGGTTCATCCGTTACTAGAGGATCTATTGTACGCAGACTGGCAACATCCAGATAAGCGTTTTTCACCTCCAAAAAAGTTTAACATTCTTTATCCTATGGAGGAAATTTTTTTAAAGAAATGGAGCCTGCCTACGGTAGATGCGGCTATTTCTTGTGTAAATAAAAACCTGACATGTCCAGTGGATAATGTACAAGTGTTTAAAGATCCTTCTGAGAAGAAGTTGGAATCCTTACTGAAATCCTCCTTCCTTTTGGCCGGCTCAATTATCCAACCTGCAGTAGCAGCAGTCGGTATGTGTCAGGTCGTCAGCCAACAGGTAAAGCAGGGGCTGAAGGAGCTGCCTTCAGAGCAGGCTAAAAATTGGGAGAATTTGCCTAAAGCCTTATGCTTCACAGTGGATGCCATGAGAGATTCTATCATACAGGCATCACGCCTTACACTCCAGCTGGTACAGATGCGCAGAGTACTTTGGCTTAAGCATTGGTCAGCGGAAGCCCCATGCAAAAAGTTGTTGGCAAGTTTCCCGTTCCATGGCGAACGCCTTTTTGGGGAAGATTTAGAAAGATATATCCAAAAGATATCAAGTGGTAAAACGACACTTTTACCTGAGAGAAAGAAAAACAAGAGACCTTGTTTTAAACACACTCTCTCCCCAGCTCCCGGGAAATCTGACTCCAGCCAGTGGCGACGGCCTTTTCAGCCGCCCAAAAAAGCAAAAGAACAGGCTCAGAAGAACAAGAAGCCTTGGGGTTCAAGAGCTAATAAGCAAGCCCCCAAAACCTCTCATTGAAGGGGCGCCCCCGCTCGGCCGAGTGGGGGGAAGGCTTCGTCAGTTCTCAGCGACTTGGCGGACAGAAACCCAGGACAAATGGGTGGTATCCACAATATCCTCAGGGTACAGACTGGAATTTCGAGAGATCCCATCTTCTCAATTCCGAAGTTCAAGACTCTCCAAGGATCCACAAAAAAGAGGATCCTTCTTCAAAGGTTTGAATCACTTAATAGCTCAAGGTGTGGTTACAGAGGTACCCCAAAAGGAGCAAGGTTCAGGTTTTTACTCAAACCTCTTTGTGATTCCAAAACCGAACGGAGAAGTCAGACCCATCCTGGATCTAAAAAATCTAAACCAGTTTCTGAACGTTCGCCATTTTCGAATGGAAACGATTCGATCCGTGGTCGCTACTTTAAAAGGCGGATAATTCATTGCGTCCATAGATATCAAAGACGCATATCTACACATACCAATCCTCCCCGCTCACCAAAGATTCCTAAGGTTTGCGGTAGAAGATCGCCACTTTCAATTTGTGGCCCTGCCATTTGGTGTAGCCACCGCGCCCAGAGTATTCACAAAGGTGCTAGCTCCTCTGTTAGCAAACCTAAGAACACGGGGCATTGCGGTAACAGCCTATCTAGACGATCTACTATTAATAGATCAGTCAAAGGAGGGATTGGATCACGCTGTAGACACTACAGTATGATACCTGGAGTATTTAGGATGGATTATAAACTTACAAAAATCCTCTCTCCAGGCCCAAAGAAGGATAGTGTACCTGGGCATGATCATAGATACAGCCCAAAACAGGGTATACCTGCCAGAGCCAAAGATACAGTCTCTGAAAGACCTGATCCACAAGGTCAGAGCAAACAAGAGGCCGTTTATTCGCCTTTGCATGAGACTATTGGGAAAGATGGTAGCCTCCTTCGAGGCGGTCCCTTACGCCCAGTTTCATTCGAGACTACTTCAAGGCAATATTTTAGCCTCCTGGAACAGAAAGAGCCAAGCTCTGGATATACCCATGCGCCTGTCCTCACAAGTACGCCACAGCTTCAATTGGTGGCTAGAAGCCAGGAATTTACGGAAGGGAAAGTCCTTCCTCCCAGTGGCCTGGAAGGTGGTATCTACGGATGCCAGCCTATCGGGCTGGGGTGCAGTATTCGAGGAGGCTTCTACCCAGGGAACCTGGGCCAAGACTCAGGGGATCCTGCCCATCAATGTGCTAGAGATCCGGGCGGTATATCTAGCCCTCAAAACCTGGACATACAGGTTACAGGGCTACCCAGTTCGGGTTCAATCCGACAATGCTACGGCAGTAGCTTACATCAATCACCAAGGAGGCACCCACAGTCGTGCAGCCCAAAGAGAGGTGAACTGGATCTTGGCATGGGCAGAAGAGCATGTACCTTGCATCTCTGCAGTCTTCATTCCAGGGATAGAAAACTGGCAAGCAGACTACCTGAGTCGTCAGCAGCTGCTACCAGGAGAGTGGTCTCTTCACCCAGAGATCTTTCAGGCCATATGTCTGAGATGGGGAAACCCAGATGTAGACCTGCTAGCTTCCAGGTTCAACAAGAAATTGGACAACTTTGTGTCCAGAACGAGAGATCCTCTAGCCTACGGGACAGACGCTCTAATAACTCCATGGAATCAGTTCTCACTGATCTATGCATTCCCTCCGATCCCTCTTCTACAAAGACTGCTTCGCAGGATCAAGGAGGAGGGAATACCAGTAATCCTAGTGGCCCCAAACTGGCCCAGGAGGCCTTGGTATGCCGAGATCGTAAAAATAGCGATAGGAAGGCCCTGGAAGCTTCCACTTCGACACGACCTGTTGTCACAGGGTCCAGTATTCCACCCTTCCTTACAAAGGCTAAATTTGACGGCCTGGCTGCTGAGACCCACATTTTGAAAAAGAGAGGGGTCTCTGGCCTGGCTCTTTCTACGCTCATTAATGCTAGAAAGCCAGCCTCCAGACTCATCTATCATAGAGTCTGGAAAGCATACGTTTCCTGGTGTGAATCCAGAAGTTGGAATCCTCTGAAATATGAAATAAGTAGGATTCTTGCTTTTTGCCAGTTAGGAGTGGATATGAAATTAGCCCTTAGCACCATCAAAGGGCAAATATCGGCTCTATCAGTCTTCTTTCAGAGACCATTGGCATCTCACTCCCTAGTTCGGACATTCATTCAGGGGGTACTGAGGATAAATCCTCCAGTCAGGTCTCCCTTGTGTCCATGGGATTTGAATTTGGTATTGTCAGTGTTGCAAAAGCAACCTTTTGAACCTATTCGCCATATTCCTTTAACTATATTAAGTAGGAAATTGGCCTTTCTGATTGCTATAGCTTCTGCTAGGAGAGTATCAGAGCTAGCAGCTCTTTCTTGTAAAGAGCCTTATCTAATTTGTCACAAGGACAAGATCGTACTACGACCCCATCCGGCTTTTCTGCCTAAGGTGGTGTCGGCTTTTCACTTGAATCAAGACATTGTTCTGCCTTCCTTTTTTCCAAACCCGCGGACGGCGGGGGAAAAATTATTACACTCTCTAGATCTAGTGAGAGCGGTAAGGGTGTATCTGCAAGTAACCGCTCAGATACGTAAAACAGATGTTTTGTTTATTTTACCAGATGGTCCCAAGAAGGGCCAAGCGGTATCAAAATCCACCATTTCCAGGTGGATTAGACAAGTAATTGTTCAAGCTTATGGTTTAAAGAACAGGACTCCTCCTTTTCCTGTTAAGGCGCACTCTACCAGGGCGATAAGTGCTTCATGGGCAGTGCACCACCAGGCTTCGATGGCTCAGATCTGTAAGGCTGCAACTTGGTCCTCAGTCCATACATTTTCCAAATTCTATCAAATAGATGTGAAAGGACATGAGGATTCCGCCTTCGGGCGAAGTGTGCTGCAGGCAGCAGTATAGGGCTTCTGGTCCGCAAGCGGTCGGTTTGATCTGTGTCTCCCCCCCTTCATATGAGCATTGCTCTGGGACGTCCCATTATGTAATGACTGGCTCTGTGTCCCGTGGTGTACGATAAAGAAAATAGGATTTTTATAACAGCTTACCTGTAAAATCCTTTTCTTGGAGTACACCACGGGACACAGAGGTCCCACCCTTCTTATGGGAACCTTACTGCTTTGCTACAAAACTGAGGTACTTCCCTGATGGGAGGGGTTATATGGAGGGGAACTGTCTTCCATTGGTTGTGCCAGTGTCCAATCACCGCTGGTGACCCTTAACCCATTATGTAATGACTGGCTCTGTGTCCCGTGGTGTACTCCAAGAAAAGGATTTTACAGGTAAGCTGTTATAAAAATCCTATTTTTCTATGTGCCCTCACGGTGACCTACATTTATCTAGTGCGGAAAGCTGCAGGTCACAGCACAGAGTGTATTCACTCTATACCAAAAAGATAAATGAGGCTTTTATAGGCTTGTTAGGCATGCCTTGCATATTTTTATCTTCCATTAATTAATACTTTTGATAAGACAAACCAGTGCAAGATATGTAGTCTCTAGGTAATTACATCAATATACAAAAACACAAAACTTTTCACCCTCTATATGCGATTACCATTGATCCTTTTTATAAAGAATAAAGGGGGGGGGGGTTACACCCAAAACAAGAAAAACATCTGAAGCTGAAGTTAAAGCGGAGTTCCACCCTAAAGTGGCACTTCCGCTCATCTGATTCCTCCCCCCCTCCGGTGCCACAATTGGCACTTTTCGGGGAGGGGGGGAGGATACCTGTCAGGTATCCTTGCCAACTTCTGGGAGCCTCAGCCGCGGGTGGTGATGTCATGGCTGGGGCTCCCTCCCTCGGCTGCCGGGCCAGTAGGAGAGAGGAGCGGGCCTCGCGCATGCGCATTAGGGTTCCCGGCGTGATGGAAACATCAGCTGTGGTGCCGACATCGCTGGACTCCAGGACAGGTAAGTGTCCTTTTATTAAAAGCCTAATGTGTAGCTGCTGGCTTTTAATCTCTTTTTTTGGGGGTGAAATAATAAAAAAATAAAGGCATCGGGCCTTTACTAACAATGAATGAAGTGTGCCCCGTGTGCTGGTGGCTGCTATGTTCAGTTAACATCTGAAGTCTTCTGCCCCTTTCCCCCTGGATACCCCTACAGCACTGGAAGATAACTGCTGCTGGGTTATCGAAAGGTTTGGAGGGCTTCAGATTTCAACCCAACACAGGAGCACACAGGACACTGTTAATATGAATGGCTGCACCTGTCACAGGTATTTGTCAAGTGTTGACTATGCCCACCTTTTCCATCCCCTTCCTCCTTTCTTAGATTTTGAAATGTTGCTTCCCACAATGAGCCCATTTTCTGACCCTCTCATATGCTGTACATATTTCTTTATCGTACACCACGGGACACAGAGCTAGTCATTACATAATGGGTTAAGGGTCACCAGCGGTGATTGGACACTGGCACAACCAATGGAAGACAGTTCCCCTCCATATAACCCCTCCCATCAGGGAAGTACCTCAGTTTTTTCGCCAGTGTCGAAAGGTGTTGGACGCGTTAGGAGGTGCTAAAGGAAAGCTCTACCAAAGAGACCCTCTGGGGGTAAAAGAGCTATGCTTTCGGATCCATCCAAGACGCCTACAAATGAGCTGAATCTGGATGGGATCCGGGCCTCATCCATGAGGCGTCGCCTGTAATGTCTCTCTTCGGAGGACTGGGCTCTAAGATCCAGCACTTTCGCTATTTCGCTATAAAGTCCTGGTAAGAGTCTTGTACAAGGCCCAGGGGAGAGGTATCCTTTAAATAGGAACCCATATCCCTGAAGGTTGGCACACATAGCCCACCGTGAAGGGTGAAGTTTGGTATCTGTCTGAAATCTTTCAGCAGAAAAACCTGCGGCGTGGATAAGGTGAGATTAGAAGGTCCATAACTAGGTTGGGACCTTTTTCAAAAAATGGATGTCTTCTTTTTTTCCACCACTGGGGGGAGTAAAGAGCTGAATATACTCCCCTCACTCTGTTCAGTGTCGGCTTCGGCGAAGTACACTGCTCGTCACCTCCGCTGCTGAGCTTGCTGGGGCACCCCGATCCTCCTTTCGGTGGCCGACCAGACACCTGCAGGTGCAGGTAAGTGGGAACAAGGGCTGATGAGAGTCCTCTCTCACTATGGCCACCGCCATAGCGCTAAGGGCCGCGCGCGCGCGGGAGAGCGCTTTATCGGAGGGGGGGGCGAAGGCGTGCGCGGGCACGTGGCGCGCGCAGGCACAGAAACGGCGCCAAATTTAAAAGACTGTCAGTGTGAGAAGCACTGCAGCAGCAAGCAAGCTCGTTAGTTCTCTTGTTCCTGGCAGAGAAACACAGCAGCTATACAGGGACGTAAGACTCCATGTGGTTGGATTGGGTACTTCCTAGAAGACATCCATGTTATGCATAGTTATGTGTTAAAAGTTGCATACTTATTGTATTTGCTAAACTGAACACGGTAGTATATGCATTTAGGTACCTTGTATTTTGTCTAAACAGTAAGCCTTCCAGGGGAAGTAATACGGACAAAAAGAGATAAGAAAGCACCACCGCCTGAGAGGAGGCTCTAACTGTGCTGACTCGGTACCTTTCTCTCCTGTGTTGCTAAATGCACCTGTTCAGGATGAGCCATTACCTCTGTCAGGTATGGCGGCTTCCTCAGTGAAGCCTGGGCCTGTATATGTCACTGAGGACACTTTATCAGCTGCCCTAAATAATCTGGAGGAAAAAATTGCTACCTTAATCGCTAAGTCCTCTAAAAAGGGACAATAAGCGAAGCAGGTCTCTTCCAGTATTGGACCTCCCTTCAGAAGTACCTGAGGGAGGAGGATGAGGAGGAGGAGGCTACATCAGCAGAGGATGAGGAGCCAGATTTTAAGGTCACAGGTACAATGCTATAGCAGTGCATTTAAGTTAACCTCTGCGGAGGTAACGGAATGACCTGTCTCCTCCCTAGGGTCATTAAGATCCCTGCAAGGTGCATGCTCCTTCCCGGTTCATCCGTTACTAGAGGATCTAATATACGCAAACTGGCAACATCCAGATAAGCGTTTCTCACCTCCAAAAAGGTTTAACATTCTTTATCCTATGGGGGAATTTTTTTTAAAGAAATGGAGCCTGCCTGCGGTAGTTGCGGCTATTTCTTGTGTAAATAAAAACCTGACATGTCCGGTGGATAATGTACAAGAGTTTAAAAGATTCTTCTGAGAGGAAGTTGAAATCCTCCTTCCTTTTGGCCGGCTCAATTACCCAACCTGCAGTAGCAGCAGTCGGTATGTGTCAGGTCATCAGCCAACAGGTAAAGCAGGGGCTGAAGGAACTGCCTTCAGAGCAGGCTAGAAATTGGGAAAATTTGCCTAAAGCCTTATGCTTCACAGTGGATGCCATGAGAGATTCTATCATACAAGCATCACGCCTTACACTCCAGCTGGTACAGATGCGCAGAGTACTTTGGCTTAAGCATTGGTCAGCGGAAACCCCATGCAAAAAGCTGTTGGCAAGTTCCCGTTCCATGGCGAACGCCTATTTGGGGAAGATTTAGAAAAATATATACAGAAGATATCAAGTGGTAAAACGACTTTTACCTGAGAGAAAGAAAAACAAGAGATCTTGTTTTAAACGCTCTCTCTCCCCAGCTCCCGGGAAATCTGACTCCAACCAGTGGCGGCGGCCTGTTTTAGCCGCCCACAAAAGCCAAGGGGCAAGCTCAGAAGAACAAGAAGCCGTGGGGTGCAAGAGCTAATAAGCAAGCCCCCAAAGCCTCTCAGTGAAGGGGCGCCCCCGCTCGGCCGAGTGGGAGGAAGGCTTTGTCAGTTCTGAGCGACTTGGTGGTCAGAAATCCAGGACAATTGGGTAGTATCCACAATATCCTCAGGGTACAAACTGGAATTTCGAGAGATCCCACCTTCTCAATTCCGAGGTTCAAGACTCTCCAAGGATCCACAAAAAAGAGAATCCTTCTTCAAAGGTTTGAATCACTTAATGGCTCAAGGGGTAGTTACAGACGTACCCCAAAAAGAGCGAGGTTCAGGTTTTTACTCAAACCTCTTTGTGATTCCAAAGCCAAATGGAGATGTCAGACCCATCCTGGATCTAAAATCCCTAAATCGGTTCCTGAACGATCGCCATTTTCGAATGGAAACGATCCGATCCGTGGCCGCCACTTTAAAGGGCGGAAAATTCATGGCGCCCATAGATATCAAGGACGCACATTTTCACATACCCATCCTCCCCGCTCACCAAAGATTCCTAAGGTTTGCGGTAGAAGATCGCCACTTTCAATTTGTGGCTCTGCCGTTTGGTGTAGCCACCGCGCCCATAGTATTCACAAAGGTGCTAGCTCCTCTGTTAGCAAACCTAAGAACACGGGGCATTGCGGTAACAGCCTATCTGGACGATCTACTAGTAATAGATCAGTCAAAGGACGGATTGGGTCACGCTGTACACACTACAGTAGGATACCTGGAGCATTTAGGATGGATTATAAATTTACAAAAATCCTCTCTCCAGGCCCAAAGAAGGATAGGGTACCTGGGCATGATCATAGATACAGCCCAAAACGGGGTATACCTGCCAGAACCGAAGATACAGTCTCTGAAAGACCTGATCCACAAGGTCAAAGCAAACAAGAGGCCGTCTATTCGCCTTTGCATGAGACTATTGGGAAAGATGGTAGCCTCCTTCGAGGCAGTCCCTTACGCCCAGTTTCATTCGAGACTACTTCAAGGCAATATTTTAGCTTCCTGGAACAGGAAGAGCCAAGCTCTGGATATACCCATGCGCCTGTCCTCACAAGTACGCCACAGCTTCGATTGGTGGCTAGAAGCCAGGAATTTACGGAAGGGAAAGTCCTTCCTCCCAGTGGCCTGGAAGGTGGTATCTAGGGATGCCAGCCTATCGGACTGGGGTGCAGTATACGAGGAGGCTTCTACCCAGGGAACCTGGGCCAAGACTCAGGGGATCCTGCCCATCAATGTGCTAGAGATCCGGGCGGTATATCTAGCCCTCAAAACCTGGACATACAGGTTACAGGGCTACCCAGTTCGGGTTCAATCCGACAATGCTACTGCAGTAGCTTACATCAATCACCAAGGAGGCACCCGCAGTCGGGCAGCCCAAAGAGAGGTGAACCGGATCCTGGCATGGGCAGAAGAGCATGTACCTTGCCTTTCTGCAATCTTCATTCCAGGGATGGAAAATTGGCAAGCAGACTACCTGAGTCGTCAGCAGCTGCTACCAGGGAGTGGTCTCTTCACCCCGAGATCTTTCAGGCCATATGTCTGAGATGGGGAAACCCGGATGTAGACCTGCTAGCTGCCAGGTTCAACAAGAAATTGGACAACTTTGTGTCCAGAACGAGAGATCCTCTAGCCTACGGGACAGACGCGCTAATAATACAGACGCTCTAATAACTCCATGGAATCAGTTCTCACTGATCTAGGCATTCCCTCCGATCCCTCTTCTACAAAGACTGCTTCGCAGGATCAAGGAGGAGGGAATACCAGTAATCCTAGTGGCCCCAAACTGGCCCAGGAGGCCTTGGTACGCCGAGATTGTAAAAACGGCGATAGGAAGGCCCTGGAAGTTTCCACTTCGACACGACCTGCTGTCACAGGGTCCAGTATTCCACCCTTCCTTACAAAGGCTAAAGTTGACGGCCTGGCTGCTGAGACCCACATTTTTAAAAAGAGAGTGGTCTCTGGTCCGGCTCTTTCTACGCTCATTAATGCTAGAAAGCCAGCCTCCAGACTCATCTATCAGAGAGTCTGGAGAGCATACGTTTCCTGGTGTGAATCCAGATGTTGGAATCCTCAGAAGTATGAAATAAGTAGGATTCTTGCTTTTTGCCAGTTAGGAGTGGATATGAATTTAGCCCTTAGCACCATCAAAGGGCAAATATCGGCTCTATCAGTCTTCTTTCAGAGACCATTGGCATCTCACTCCCTAGTTCGGACATTCATTAAGGGGGTACTGAGGATAAATCCTCCAGTTAGGACTCCCTTGTGTCCATGGGATTTGAATTTGGTATTGTCAGTGTTGCAAAAGCAACCTTTTGAACCTATTCGCCATATTCCTTTAATTATATTAAGTAGGAAGTTGGCCTTTCTGATTGCTATAGCTTCTGCTAGGAGAGTATCAGAGCTAGCAGCTCTTTCTTGTAAAGAGCCTTATCTAATTTGTCACAAGGACAAAATCGTACTACGACCCCATCCGGCTTTTCTACCTAAGGTGGTGTCGGCTTTTCACTTGAATCAAGACATTGTTCTGCCTTCCTTTTTTCCAAACCCGTGGACGGCGGGGGAAAAATTATTACACTCTCTAGATCCAGTGAGAGCGGTAAAGGTGTATCTGCAAGCAACCGCTCAGATACGTAAAACAGATGTTTTGTTTATTTTACCAGATGGGCCCAAGAAGGGCCAAGCGGTATCAAAATCCACCATTTCCAGGTGGATTAGACAAGTAATTATTCAAGCTTATGGTTTAAAGAACAGGACTCCTCCTTTTCCTGTTAAGGTGCACTCTACCAGGGCGATAGGTGCTTCATGGGCAGTGCACCACCAGGCTTCGATGGCTCAGATCTGTAAAGCTGCAACTTGGTCTTCAGTCCATACATTTTCCAAATTCTATCAAATAGATGTGAAAGGACATGAGGATTCCGCCTTTGGGCGAAGTGTGCTGCAGGCAGCAGTATAGGGCTTCTGGTCCGCAAGCGGCCTGTTTTGATCTGTGTCTCCCCCCCTTCATATGAGCATTGCTCTGGGACGTCCCATTATGTAATGACTAGCTCTGTGTCCCGTGGTGTACGATAAAGAAAATAGGATTTTTATAACAGCTTACCTGTAAAATCCTTTTCTTGGAGTACACCACGGGACACAGAGGTCCCCCCCTTCTTATGGGAACCTTACTGCTTTGCTACAAAACTGAGGTACTTCCCTGATGGGAGGGGTTATATGGAGGGGAACTGTCTTCCATTGGTTGTGCCAGTGTCCAATCACCGCTGGTGACCCTTAACCCATTATGTAATGACTAGCTCTGTGTCCCGTGGTGTACTCCAAGAAAAGGATTTTACAGGTAAGCTGTTATAAAAATCCTATTTTATTGAGGGGATGCTATACATCAGACCTGCACAAACGTCCACGTGTGTCTAAGGTGACTGTTATTCTCACCCATCAATTTGGTGTACATAATTATTGTTATTCCATTCTTGTTGCATAGGTTGGCTATCAAGACAAATATTGGCAGGATATTATGTATAGTATTTCTATACATTTGAACCTATGCCATGTATAAGTACAAACATATGAATCTGTTAACCCCATAAAATCAACTTTGTAGAAATCAACAGCATTATGCATCAGCAAAAACATTTAGTACATTTTTTACTCACCCCTTCAGCACTGTTGCTGTGGGGTCCCTTGTATTCTGCCACTTCCTTTCCGCAGCACCTGACGTCATTTCCCTCAGCGCCTGTGCTCGCTAGTGCCCCTGGGAGATGCTTGTCATCATTTCCCAGGAGTCAGTGGGCAGCGCCGAGGGCTAACATCGCGTTTCCAGCGCTGCAATGGGTCCATACTGCGCATGCGCACTGCATGCTGGTTATTCAGCAGCACCACATCCGGAACAATATCCTTGTGGGCTTCGCCTGCCCACAAGCAAGATGAGAATGCACAAGAAGAGGAAATATAAGGTACGTTTTTTATATATAATCTAAACTATAGCGCTGAAAATTAGAAGACAAATGAGTGCCACATTAGAAGACTATGCTGCTAATGGAAGGATTTTTTTTATAAAAAGTGCTATATGTCGTTGGAACTCCTCTCTTTAATTAAAATAAAGAACCTTGTGAATGAATGTAGTATATGGTAAATTTTTCTGTGATTGGACTACAGAAACAGAACAACACTGTAATTTCTTCCTTTAGAGTTGTTGGTATACTGAAGATATTGCACACACAATTGGAAGCCAATCAAATATTGCCATTATATAATTTGTCTGCTGTATGTTTTTCAGAGAGCAGTTCCACTGCCAGCAGCTACAGCACTGAATTTAGCCGACGTCTCCTCAGTACTTATATCTGTGAGTATTCAGCTTGTCCTGCTTATCAGACATGCTCTGTGGGTTTCTTGTTGGCCCTCATTAGGGAAGAGCTCAGGCATGTTGGGATCCGAGTTTGAACCCGCGTGAGCTATCCCACCAAGAAGCTGTTACTGCTGACAGCCAATCATAAGAAGCCAAGGCATTTCCTGCCCCCACAGCCGCATTTATACAAGGGGCGTGTATACATGTGGCTGTGGGGGCGGGGAATGCCTCAGCCACTTATGATTGTCTGTCTACAGTGACTGCTTCCTGGCGGGATAGCTCATGTGGATTCAGACCATGAGAGTGCAACCCACCATGTGGGTTCATGTCCAAGCACATCTGAACGCATCCCTGGTGCCCGTCTTTGAGTGCTGGCTCTTATGTGGATTTTGTGCACATTTTGACAAAATGAGAACTCATGTACATGACCATTATTCTCAGAAACTAGTCAAAAGTAGTAAGTTTTTTCTTGAAATTCTGACTTCCTTTGTCTTGCATCTTCCCGCTTCAATGTTTCTTTCTGTTGCTCAATAGCTGCATGCTGTTGTATCCGCATTGACTTGTGTCAGAAAGACAAAACAGTTCAGATTCAAAGAAGTGTATAGGTATCAAAGCAATTTAAAGTGGTTGTAAACCCTTAGATACCACTTTTACCTACAGGTAAGCCTATGTTAAGGCTTACCTGTAGGTACTGGAAATATCTCTTAAACTTGCACGGTTTAGGAGGCATTTTCCATATACACTTGCGCCGACATCATCAGCGTATGCGCACTGAAGAAAGGGCATGAATGTGCCGTTTCTATAGGGCCCGCGCCGTGACCGTCGGCTCCCGCACGCATATGCGGGAGTGACGTTGCGTGACTCCGGCCAGTCCCAGAGTCCATGGCCCCGAGAGGAAGAGGGGTGAAGATGGCTGCTGCCACCGGCGGGGACATTGCGGGCATCGTTTGCGGGTAAGACACCCATTATGCTTTTACTTTTCAGGGAACAAAAGAGGAAGAAAAAACCCACCAGGGTTTACTTCCTCTTTAAAGCAGCACAAAGCAACTCATGCATAACTTGTAAATTAACCATGAGCAACTCAGAAGCAAGTCGAAGAAATACATAAACCCATAAATTCCTGTGAAAACGTACCTCATTCACTTGCTTCTGAAGGCTATGTATATAAACCCTGAAGCCTCGTACACACGGCCGGTTTTCTCGTTAAGAAACGACAAGAAAACTGCCGGGAGAGCTTTCTTGCCGAGAAAACCGGCCGTGTGTACGAGGCTTTCAGGTTTCTCGTCTGGAAAACTGGCCAGAATCTCGACAAGAAAAATAGAGAACCTGCTCTCTATTTTCTCGTCGGGATTCTCGTCGGCCTGTTTCCCGACGAGAAACCCGAGAGTGTGTACACTTACCTGTCGCCGTGGAAACCCGCGCATGCTCGAAATGACTTAGACGCATGCGCGGTAGCTTCCTAGGCATAGGTAGGGTGTAGCAAGATGGCGGCTGTAACAGGAAGGCCCGGGGAACTCAGAATCACTTAGGAAGTATGAAATACCCTTGCGCCAGCTTCCCCAATGGCTCTTATGTGTCAATCACCCTGTGTCTCTATTAGGGGCACAGGGTGAATGAAAACCCCAATATGGTCTATGATGGCCATATTCAATGCTGTACATACATTTTATCTAGATTGGGTCTGTAATATTCATCCACCATATTCCCCAGGATATCTGCAAAGAACTCTCTACTGTTTGATTATGACCTCAACAGGTTAATTGGAAAGTGACGCCTTCATGATGGTTAAACACTATACTTGTGTGTATTGTAAAGGCAGACTGGGATTTACAATACAAAGGGATTTAAGAGGTAAAGGGTTTAGAACCTGTTGTCGCCAGACAGACTGGCTGCCAACCCTTTGTGGGAAGATGTGTATTGGAGATCGTATATTCTATTGTGTTGAGATCTTTTGAAGCCTAGCAGACGTCAGGATGAGGTGTTGAGTCTTGGGATGTGTGGGTGGAGCTGGGCCCTTGTTCATGTTAAATCATGTGCCTTGAATTGTGTATAAAGTTACAATGTTTCTCAAAAATAAAGTTTTTCCTACTACAGAAGAGACAGAGTGCGTCTCGTCTTCTTCCTGAGGGGTCGGCTCCTATAGGAAAGGGTCGTTTAGCTGTGGATATTGGTAGCGAGTGGATGTGTGTCTAGGAGAGGGAACATCGTAAACGGCGTTAATCCCCTGGATATTGGGGTGCCGTTACATTGGTTGGCAGCAGCGGGTTTTTCCCTCCAGTTCCTGGGACACTCCAAACCACCACAGTGACTGGCCAGCGATGCAGCCGAAGGAGGGTGATGCAGGACCCCGGTCAGTTGAAGATTTGTTTCAGCAACGAGTGCGATAGCGGTTGGCATTGTATGGTGCTAACCCATCAGAGACCGCCATACGGGAAGCCATTAGAGACATCGAGCGGCAGGATGAGTGGCAACATGAGCAGAGAATGGCGCAAATACGGCAATCGGGGACAACGCCTAAAGAACCAGCCGCCATGGAAGAGAAATTCGGAAGGAGGTTGCGAGAGATGCAGGGAGGAGAAGCAGGCCATCTCCCCCCCCCAACAGTTAACCAGAGCAGATGGTGTGGAGTCCCCAGCAGAAGTGCTGGCAACAGGGCAGAGTGATACCCAGCTCTGCCCAGCACCGGAAACCACTGTGGAGTTTCAGGGAGCCGGGGCAGTTGGCCCCTCTCCCCAGCAACAAGCTGAGGCAGTAAAGCTTTTACTCCCAGCTGAATCACTGGCAGCAGGGCAGAATGCTACTGGCTGCTGCACACAACTGCCACTTGAGCGGATATCGGTGGATGGGACTGCGGTCTCCACTCACAGCAACCCAGCAGAAGAGCTGGCAACAGAGCCGAGCGCCACGGGCCGCGGCTCCCAACTAACAGAAGAGGGAGTTCCTGTGGTATTGGATGGGACTTCAGTCCTCACTGACACAACCCCAGAAAATGGTGTGACACTGAGACAGGAGGATGTCAGCCTTGCTTTGCAAGCACTGGGAGATTTTCACCTACCACAAGTGGATGGGACTTCAGTCTCCACTTGTATACCACAGGGATGCCGGGCAGTCGACCCAGATCCCCAACAGCATGACGGACTGAGCCCAGTCACCCTATCTTCTCTCCAGCGGCAGAAAGGACTCCAGGGAGAAGGGCCAGTCCAGGCCTCTCCCCAGCGGCGGGTGTGTTCTCTGAGAGAGGCAGAGGTTGGCTGGGTAAGCGATTCTCTGTTTGGAGAAATTTATTTGGGGTACTGTGTGGATACCGGCATTAGAAGAAGGGACCTATGGACTAACTTCGGAGTCAACCCGTCTGGGGTTCCCCCCTCTGTTAGTCTCCTGCCGAAAGGGGAGAGATGTAACGGGAAGGCCCGGGGAACTCAGAATCACTTAGGAAGTATGAAATACCCTTGCGCCAGCTTCCCCAATGGCTCTTATGTGTCAATCACCCTGTGTCTCTATTAGGGGCACAGGGTGAATGAAAACCCCAATATGGTCTATGATGGCCATATTCAATGCTGTACATACATTTTATCTAGATTGGGTCTGTAATATTCATCCACCATATTCCCCAGGATATCTGCAAAGAACTCTCTACTGTTTGATTATGACCTCAACAGGTTAATTGGAAAGTGACGCCTTCATGATGGTTAAACACTATACTTGTGTGTATTGTAAAGGCAGACTGGGATTTACAATACAAAGGGATTTAAGAGGTAAAGGATTTAGAACCTGTTGTCGCCAGACAGACTGGCTGCCAACCCTTTGTGGGAAGATGTGTATTGGAGAACGTATATTCTATTGTGTTGGGATCTTTTGAAGCCTAGCAGACGTCAGGATGAGGTGTTGAGTCTTGGGATGTGTGGGTGGAGCTGGGCCCTTGTTCATGTTAAATCATGTGCCTTGAATTGTGTATAAAGTTACAATGTTTCGCAATAATAAATTCATTCCTACTACAGAAGAGACAGAGTGCGTCTCGTCTTCTTCCAGAGGGGTCAGCTCCTATAGGAAAGGGTCGTTTAGCTGTGGATATCGGTAGCGAGTGGATGTGTGTCTAGGAGAGGGAACATCGTAAACGGCGTTAATCCCCTTGAGATTGGGGTGCCGTTACAGTGGCGACGGCATCGAATGTGACGAGCGCACGCTCGTCGTAGTCGATGACATCACCGCGTTCATGCCATTCAAAAGAACGCCGGTTCTTTTGAATCGTACATGTGTACACTCGGCCGGGACAAGATTCTTGTTCAAGAATCTCGTCAGGAAAAACAACGTGTTTTTTCCTGACGAGATTCTCGGCCGTGTGTACAGGGCTTTACTCCCATTACTTGGTGAATCTGAATGTCACCAATTGTATGCCAAGTGACAATACATGCATTTTGGCATTTTTACCGTGGCTCTTAATGCAATTCTTTAGAGTAATGTAGAGTATGTAAGCTTTAACCCCACCCCTACCCAGTAGCATATACTGATGCTTTCTTTGCACCCCCGCAGCTCTGTTTAGAGTTAGGGGTTTAGGAAAACACCCCAGGCTTCCAGTTATGAAAGAGCACATAACTAACTCCATTTGACAGTTAAGAGCCATGAGCAAAATGGCAAATGCATGTACCAATCAGTGCTGTCACATGCGAGGATTATAGCCCTGTGTAATTTATGACTCCAGTAACCCATATCTTTCAAAGGTCTTTTCCTTGGTTCAAGGAACACCTTGAAAACTTGGTGCTAAAGGCACGTAATTGTTTACTTACTGAAGTTCCATTGGTCCAGCACTTGTGAGGTCCCTCGCTGGTACTGGCATCTTCTCCCTGTGTTCTTCCAGGGGCTGGTCTCTGACTGTTGCAATTAGCCAGCGGAGGATGACGTCACTTCAGAGGATTGCAAACAGCTAGGTCAGTGTACTTTATTGCAGACGAGATCTTGCATGTCTCTTCTGCAATAATAAACCTACCTGTTCGCAATTTTTTATTTTTAGCTTTAATTTTCACTTTAAAAAAGAACTAAACTCATCACTTTAACTGTTTCCCAAAACCGTTGCATGCAAGGCATGCCGTGAATGATCACTGTCCCAGTTGTATGTGCTCTTAGCCGAACTGTCAAGCCATCAAATAACAGGTGTGATAAATGATCACACTGCAACTGCAGGACACACAGAGACAACTTCCTGTTCTGTAAAGGATCAGAGGGTTTAGGAAGGCAAGTATAAGCTGCTGGGGAGGTCTGCATTAAACTGAACCTGCTGGTTTGTCCTGCATATTAAAACCAAAGGTTCATGCTAATTCCTTCTACATTTTCTGGCATAGTGCAGCAAGCTAAGAAGGCTGTCCTTCTGTGACCTTCAGATTTTAAATTGGCGTTTCTATTATGATCGGCGCATACAGTGTTCCATACATGATATTAGTGACTGCTAACTTTGTGTCGTACCCTTGGCATTTTTGCTCTCAGGTAAAGTCCTAGGAAACCTTCAGCTCAAACTACTGTCTAAATCCAAGATGTACGAGGATCTGGCCCTGGGAGCTATCTTCCTGCACAACAACTATAACTACATCCTCAAGTCTCTGGAGAAGTAAGGGAATGACTATAGCTGTGACAACTGAGAATATTCTATCTGCAGGTTGATGCTTTCATGTCTCTGTTTTCTAGGTCGGAGCTCATGCAGTTGGTGTCTGTGACTCAGAAGAACCCTGACAGTTTGTACCGTGAACACATAGAACAGCAGATCCAGACATACCAAAGAAGGTTTTTTTTATCACATATCCAATTACAGTCCCACTCTATAAACCATTCAACAGATAATTTCCGCAGTGGAAAAAGAAATGCAATAGATGATGCTCAGGACACAAAAATCCTGGAGTCTAGCCAACTCAATGCTGCGTGTATAAGCAAAACTAAAAGAAACCATAGCAGATGTTCCTAACTAATATTCTGACCATTAAAAGTGTACAATATTCATCAATTATAAAATATAATTGTTTTATTAACCCTAAAGTATAAATTTATAAATAGATCCATTTTGGTGGCTTAAAATAACGGCATATAATGGGATAGCTCAGATCACCCATATACATGCTCAGATCATCCATGTGTATAAGATCTCTATAATGGAGAAGGAGGGGTGCATGCCTGCACTCTTCCAGCATCAACATGTCTCGGATCAAAATAATGGCCTATGTCAATGGGCATTTGTTCACTTCAGAACTGCTTATCCCCATTGCAAGTATATGGGAATGCAAAAGCAGCTTAAAGCAGGTCCAGTCACCTGCAGTGAACTCTGATGATCTCAGAAATATATTGGTTTGATGTCTAAGACATGTTGCATTTGCTCATCAAAGCCCATTGACGCAGGCTCTAATAATATCCAGGGAGGATAAGTGTGTTTTGTTACCTGAAATATATTGGTTAAGGGTGTACTAAGTAAGGGAGGGGATAGACTGTGCATGTTGGAATTTGGGTCCTCCTTTTACCCTAAACAACATTTGAGGTCAGGTTCAGATGTTGGATGAGAAGGCCTGGCTTGCAGCCAGCATACCAATTCATAACAAAAGTTTTTAGTAGGGTTGTGGTCAGTGCTCTGTGCAGGCCAGACTAAACTCCTCAAACCATATCTTTGTGGACATGTAGCACATGTATGTACATACCCTGTTCACCTTAAGACTAAAAACGTTATTGTTCAAGTTGCAGCATGACACTGCAACCCACTCCTTCCACTGATGTGTTTCACCCCCCTAGTGCAGTTTATTCATAGAGCTTTCTCATTAAAGTGGATGTAAACCCCCCATACACCCAGTGAAGTGAACAGCCTCTGATGATACACAGAGATGAACCAAATCTCCCTACATAGGTTTTACCTGTATATCTGCTGTCTTCACATTTATATACCGTTTTTAGAAAGTTCAGATCTTGTTAGGAGATTTTCTCTTCCTGTTTAACACAGAGTGTGATTTCTGGGCATACAGCCAAGATAGCTAAAATTTCTGATTGGAGGAAAGGCACACACCCCCTCTCGTCATAGGCAGAGACTCTCAGAGGTGTTTTGTAATAAGGCCTGCTCCCTGCTAATCTATTTAAGCAACCTCCCCTGACAGAAGATTCAGGCTGCTTTTGTCTAAAGTGTCAGAGAATTTGTCAGGAGTTATCAGGCTGATAACAGAAGAACAGTTCAGGAGAGAGCTACAGGACTTATCTCATTAAAGAGAGATGACAAAATACTGCACATATATGTGCCCAGCTCAAATTTCATGAGTCGGGTTTACATCCACTTTAAGCTCCACTGCGGGGTGAAATGCATCTGAGTTGGAGTAACCGTGTTCATGCTGGAACATTGGAACTTTAGTAGTAGAGTTGTTTTTAGCCTAAAGTGCATGTGCTACTGAGTCTAGAGGGGAGTGATGGATCCTGGAGGCACCTGCACCTGTGACATGATGGGGGGTCTGGAGTGGTATACAAACTGTAAGTGAACATGTCTTTACGGAGCTGGCTTTCTGCAAAAGGGGCACATTTATGCTGGAACACAAAAGGACCTAACCTAAAGGCCCCTTTCACACTAGGGTGGTGGGTGTGTTGGCAGTAAAGCGCCGCTAGTGGCGGTTTACGTCAATTTTGCTGCGCTATTCGGCCACTAGTGGGGTGCTTTTACCCCCCGCTAGCGGCCGAGAAAGGGTTAAAACCACCGCAAAGCGCTGCTGCAGCAGCGCTATGCCGGCGGTATAGCCGCGGTGCCCATTCATTTCAATGGGCAGTAGCGGTGGAGGAGCGGTATACACACCGCACCTTCACCGCCCCAGTGTGAAAGGGGTCAAACTGTTGTCAGAAGATTAAAAGTGCACAATTGTAGAAAATGCATGCTATAGCATTAAGTACTCTTCCCTACAAACAGCTGAACTCAGTAGTTTGGAGGTGTTCACATACTTTTGGCCATGCAGTGTATCTCCCAATATGGTGAGTGATTGTAATGTAGATTTGGCCAGTACTAATGTTTTATTTTTTTCCTTCTTTTTAGTTGGTTAAAAGTAATTGACTATGTTGGTGACAAGAACATGCCAGCACTTCAGGGAGCCAAGGTGACTGTCTGCTTACCAAAAGATGCATCTCATTTGATTCTTTGTACCTGTAAAATTCTGAAAGTATTACTCTACTTTCTTACCTATTATAGCTAAAAGATAAGGAGCGGCAGATCATAAAAGAACGTTTTAAGGTAAATTAAAGCAGTTGTAAAGGCATATATATATATTTTTTACATCACAAACTTGTTATACTGTCCATGTTATAATTACCTGCTGCAATACCAGTGTACAGAGTGGCCCGAACCTCCTCTTCTAGGGTCCCTTCCCAGTGCTCGCTACTCCTCCTCCTCTTCTCAGTTCGCCCCCATAGGAAGCTGCTTCCTATGGTGGCTGGGCTCACTCCCAGGCCGGGCTATGTGCAGCTCAGACCCACTCCCTCCTCACAACAGCAGGAGCCAATGGTGAGGGTGAGAGGAAGATCTAGTGGAAGGTTTTTTACCTTCATACAGAGAATGCATTAAAGAGGAACTGCAGTCTGCTCACATAATTTGTAATAAAAACATCTTTGCCATTGGGAAGATTCCCTCCAACCACTTTACATATTTTTTTATATATATACTGTGATTCTGTACTTGGTAAATATGCTGCAGAGATCTCCCTCCACTGAGTCTGACTGCAACCATTTTAACTGTGGGCAGCAGAAGCTGCTGTCTGTTCACTTTCTGGATTTACACAGACAAACGGCTCCAGCTCTGCAGCTGTCATTGGCCCTCTTATCACTCATCCCCCCCTCCCCGACAAACTCTTACGAGAGTTGGAGAGAGAGCTGTGCATGATGTCCTAAGTCTAGGCTTTTTACCAGACAAGAAACAGGAAGTGGACTGTATAAGGTATTTACTGGCATAAAAAAATGTTTTACTATCCAAAGTTAAAACGACAAGGGCAGAAGATTTAATAGATGGAAAGATGAAAAAAAATACTGAAGGTCCGCTTTAAGGTGAAAATATTTCTGGCTTTAAAATCACTTTAAAGTGGTTGTAAACCCTTTTATCTTTTTTTTTTTTTTACTAACCTGCAAGACAAAGCTATAATGAGCTAGTATGACTAGCATACTAGCTCATTATGTACCACTTACCTTCGATCGGGGCCCCCGAAGTCGTCCGTGTCCCTCCTCTAGCCGCATCCATCGCTGCGGCGATAGCCGGAATGTTACTTCCGGGTATCGCCGCTGCAGCCAATCACAGCGCCGCTCCGGCGCTGTGATTGGCCGGAGCGGCGAAGACGTGACTCCGCGCATGCGCGCGTGAGCTGTCGAATTCGGCTACGTCGTCGAATGTTGCGACCTAGCCGAATTTGTGAATGGGGTGACGTCAGCGTCGCCGCATTTACATACAAATATCTCCTTAACCGTGTAGGTTAAGGAGATATTTCATGCACCTACAGGTAAGCCTTAATCTAGGCTTACCTGTAGGTCTTTGTTTAAAAAGTGGGTTTACAACCACTTTAATGCCGTGTACACACGACCGTTTTTAATGTCATTGAAAAAAACGTAGTTTACTCTTTCGTCCATTGACCGACACAGCTTCTCTATTGACAAAGTGGGTATTATCCGTTAATTAGGAGTGACTAGGCAGAAAACTTGTAAAAAGTGTTGCATCACACCTTCTACAGTACCGCCCAGGGGGCGGACCCTCTGGGTATATCCACTCAGTCTGCATCTCGCAGATCAGTTTTTTTCTGTCTAGCAAGGAGTAGGACATGGCTCCCTTCGGGCCCATTGGTCCGGGGGAAAAATATATTTTTTTGCTACATTTTTTTTGTTTCCTGCGATCTTCGATCAATTGCTGACTGGGTGACAGGCTGAATCCTCGATCCTTGTAGTCTCCCCAGTTTCGGCCATCGAGCGTGTGCCGACCCTAGCTACGCGCTGGGTTTTCCACGACATGCCCGTCGCTCCACGGGTGGCCGGTGAGCCTACGCTCCAGGGCCTGCATCGGACCGCTCAGCTTCGGCTGACCTTACGACCGAGTCGCAGCAGCCTGACCGGTGAGCTTACGCTCCAAGGCTTGCATCGGACCGCTCAGCTTCGGCTGACCTTACGGCCGAGTCACAGCAGCCTGTCCGGTGAGCGTCGCACTCCAGGGCATACATATGATCTTCCCCTTGGGTCCAATCACAGCATGCCTGGCCAACAGTCACCTTCCGTGCGCGGACGATGATCTGTTTGGAATGTCTTCCAGCATGATACATGCAGGATAGGTAAGTAAACTCCCCTGCCTCGGCTGGGTGATTTGGCTGGACATTCCCGGAGAGACCAAGTAAGTGGTTGTGGCCCCTTTCTTCCCTCTCTCCTTGCCCTTCCCTCCTCCCTGGGCTTCTAGCTAAGCTTGCTGGGTGCTGGGGGTCACCTAGAGGGTTCCACTTGAGCGGGGCTGGCTGTAACTAATATTTAAAAAGATGTAATTTCTGCTTACCTGTGTGTGTGCGCTTCTTCCCCCTCCATGCTGTCGGCGGCCATTTTGCGGTGGTCCATGCCGGGTTCGGCCTCTAGTGACTGCCCGGAGGCCATCTTTCTGTGGTTTCGGCGCCATTTCCTTGTAGTTCCACACCCTCTGGCCTCTATCGACTGATCGGCGGCCATGTTTGTAATGATCCACGCTGTATGTATATATTGCCGTTCGGCGGCCATCTTTTTGTGGTCTACGGCTGCTTTGGCCTCTATCTTCGGCTCGGCGGCCATTTTCTTAGAGCCCACATTATCTTCCATACAGACGTTTGGCGGCCATTTTGCGAGAGTCTCCGGCCTCTAGGGTGCATTACACTGGCGCGAGAAATTCACACAGGAAGCACAGATAAGAGAAGCAGACAGACACAGCAGCGGTGGGACAGCATCACAGGCGCAGCACGGCAGCATAGCGGTACCGATCCAAGGGTGGTGAGTCCTCTGGGTGACCCAGCATCTCTGCAGCACAGGAGGGTGGCCTATTGATATCTTGCCTGGAGCCCTGTGGGTGTCAGCGCGTGGTCAGCATGGCATCTGAGCCAGATGTCTTCTCCCCTGAAACACCAGATTTAGCAGCTGGTGCCCCTGAGGTGTCTATGAACGCTATGACGGCAATCCTAGAGGCGTTTGCTGCCAGGGTGGAAGCAGCAACACGGGAATACAGGGGGTAGTAAACGCCCCCGTCCCCTGCAAGCTTCTGGGGATAATTCTTATGCAGAACCAGGTCCAGCTACGGCTCAGGGCCCAGATTCTGACGCATCAGAGACTGCAGACCGTGACCGGACAGGGAGGATGACTCAAAGTCCAGGTCAGTACGCGAGACGGCTTTGGTATCTGACCTTATTACTGCAGTGCGGGATACGCTAAAGTTGGAAAATACTGCAGAAGCAGCAGAGACTCCGGTCCACTTTGGGTTTCAAAAACCTGCCCGCACTGCTAAGGTGTTCCCTTGTGTGTCTTATTTTGATAAACTCTTATACAAGGAATGGGAGAACCCACTGAGGGTCTTTACAGCCCCAAAGAGGTTTGCGGTACGGTACCCCTTTGAGGAGAGTTTTCTGAAGAAATGGACCTCTCCCCCTATAGGTGTCCAGACTTAATAGAGCCACCACAATTCCAGTAGAAGGGGCTCCTGTTTTCAAGGACCCTGTGGATAAGAAGGCTGAAGCACTCGCACGCTACCTATACTCAGTGGTAGGCTCGGCAGTACGCCCGGCATTGGCGGGGGCCCTAGTGTCTCAGACACTTACTGAATGGGCAAGATTGCTACTCCAGGGGTTAAGGAGCGAGATGCTCCTCCTGATGAGATAACATTGGCCGACCAGTTGGTCCAGGGCCTTAGGTTTGTCTGCGAGTCAGACATGGATACTATTCCCCTGCTGTCAAAAGCTTTGGTTTATGCAGTAGCAATACGCCGCCTAATCTGGCTAAAGGGCTGGTCTGCGGACCAGACCTCCAAGAAAGCCCTGTTGGATCTGCCTCTTAAGGGCAACAGACTTTTTGGGGCCTCTATGGATGACATCATCAAAGATGCCACAGGAGGTAAAAGCACTTTGCTTCCTCAAACTAGCAAGGGTAGGGGCCACGCCAAGGGCAAGGGCCCTCCTTTACTGCACGCAAGCGTTTTTTTCGTCCCCCTAGGGCGACAGGGAAAAGACCCCAGGCTGACAAGGCGCCTGCCCTAGGACAAAAGCGTCCTTGGTCCCGCAAACCCAACAAGCCTGCGGACAAATCTGCATCCGCATGAGGGTCCACCCCCACCCAGCTCTCGGGTGGGGAGACGTCTTCGTAAATTCGCGACTCAGTGGACAGCTCTAGTCTCCGACAGGTGAGTTTGCAAAGTAATCTATTCGGGCTACAAGATAGAATTTCTCTCTTGTCCACCGGACAGATTCATCACCTCCAATCTCCAGCTACTACCGACCCATCGGGAGGCCATGTATGGGGCGGTCCAGGGTCTACTGGAACGCGGGGTAGTTATTCCAGTTCCAGAACAGGAACGGGGTCAGGGTTTTTACTCAAATCTGTTCATTGTGCCAAAGAAGGATGGGGTTCATCCAATCTTGGATCTCAGAGCCCTCAATTGCTTTTTGAAGGTACAAAGATTTTGGATGGAGTCTGTTCGATCTGTAGCCATGGCTCTCCATCCGGGGGACTTTCTGGCCTCCTTGGACATCAAGGACACATACCTGCATGTCCCCATATACTCCAGACACCAGAGGTTTCTGCGGTTTGCTATCGGGAAGAACCACTACCAGTTTGTGGCCCTCCCGTTTGACCTTGCCTCAGCACCCAGGACGTTCACCAAGGTGTTCGCTCCGATTCTGGCACTTCTAAGATAGCGGGGTATCGCTATCATGGGCTACTTGGACGACCTTCTACTGAAGGCCCCTTCAAGCTCAAAATTAGAGGTAAGCGTGTCCATTACCTGTCAGACTCTTCGAGTCTGTGGTTGGATACTAAACACGCAAAAGTCAGTATTGGTGCCCACTCAACGCCTAGTGTACCTGGGGTTGATTCTGGATTCCTCAGAGGCAAAGGAATTCCTCTCTGTGGAGAAGATGCAGACCCTCCGGGCTGCAGTACGGCAGCTGACTTCCAGGAATTGGTTGTCACTTTTGCATGTGAGTGTTAGGCCTCATGGTAGCCTCCTTCGAGGCTTTCCCATATGCTCAATACCACACTCGAGTGTTACAGAAGGAAGTTCTGTCCAGATGGAACAGATGTCCATCATCTCTGGATTATCAAATCCGAGTGAGCCACCTAGTCAGGAGATCCCTGGTATGGCGGCTGACAGCACCGGCTCTAATGGCCGGGAAGTCATTTCTTCCGGTTTACTGGATAGTGATCACGGCAGACGCCAGCCTTACAGGTTGGGGGAGAGTCTGGGGTGTTCAGTCGGCGCAAGGTCGCTGGACCCCAGAGGAAGCCCTCCTGCCGATCAATGTCCTGGAAATCCGGGCGATCAGGCTGTGCCTCTTCAAATGGTCTCAGAGGCTGCAAGGGCGTCCAGTCAGGATCCAGTCAGACAACGCCACAGCAGTGGCATATGTCAATCATCAAGGAGGAACAAGAAGCTCAGCTGCAGCATTGGAGGTCGCTCGCATCCTGAAGTGGGCAGAGAGGAGCGTACCGGCCCTGTCGGCCGTGTACATTCCGGGTGTGGAAAACTGTCAGGCGGACTACCTGAGCCGCTAGATGCTGGACCAGGGAGAATGGTCCTTGCACCCGGAGGTGTTCCAACTCCTCTGCCAAAGATGGGGCACACCAGACGTAGATCTTCTGGCTTCCCGACTCAATCGGAAGGTATTGATGTTTGTGGGCCCGGTCAAGAGACCCATGGGCAGACGCAACGGACGCGTTGGTGGCATCGTGGGGTTGGTATCGGCTAATCTATGCCTTCCCTCCCTTAAGGCTTCTTCCTATTCTGCTCAACAGAGTGGAGGCAGAGGGAATTCCAATATACCTAATCGCTCCAGATTGGCCTCAGCATCCTTGGTATGCCGATCTAGTACGTCTGGTAGCAGACGTCCGCTGGCGCCTACCACTACGGAAGGACCTGCTATCGCAAGGTCCCATACTCCATCCTGCTTTACGGTCACTGGCTTTAACGGCATGGCTGTTGAGAACCAGGTACTGAGAGACCGGGGCCTGTCAGATTCAGTAATCTCTACTATGAGAAGTGCCCGGAAACCGTCCTCTAGGAAGATTTATCACCGCACTTGGAAGGCCCACATCTCCATGTGTGAGGAAATGAAATGGCATCCGCGTACTTATTTGGTTTCCAGAATCCTGCTGTTTTTACAGCATGGGGTGGACCAAAGGCTTGCCCTAAGTACGATTAAGGGACAGATATCTGCCCTGTAAAGAAAAGCAAGGGAGAGGCGCCTCTGAGTGCAGATGTTTTAAAACAATTTAATAAAGGATAGTGCTACAAGCAACTCACATTTTACATGGTAAAAAACGGGCATTGTACGAATTCCAGTTGCCCGTCTTCTAACTGGAATTCGTACAATGCCCGTTTTTTACCATGTAAAATGTGAGTTGCTTGTAGCACTATCCTTTATTAAATTGTTTTAAAACCTCTGCACTCAGAGGCGCCTCTCCCTTGCTTTTCTTTACAGTACCCTGGAACACGGTTTCTGTTTCTCCATGAATGGCAGCCCTGAGTTTGTACATGTGACTTCTCCTATTATTATCCTTCCAGCCTCTGTTTTACCCCTCTCTCCCCCTTTTTTTACCCCTGGAGCCTGGACCCCATGCTCACTGACTGTACACCTTTTTGTACATGCGCCATCTGATCATATACCTATGAGATATCAGTGACTTTGGACTTATGCGCATTTTTTACTTGTGTTATAGATATGTGTTATAGATATCTGCCCTGGCTGTCTTTTTTCAGCGACCCCTGGCGACTCACTCTCTCGTGAGTACATTTGTGCAGGGGGTTCGACATGTGGCCCCTCCGGTCCGTCCCCTGCTACCTCCATGGGACTTGAACCTGGTCCTCTCGGTGCTTCAGAAGGCACAGTTTGAGAATATTAGAGATATTCCCCTGTTGACACTTTCTCAGAAAGTGGTCTTTTTAGTGGCTGTTACGTCAGTTAGACGAGTCTCTGAGCTGGCAGCCTTGTCCTGCAAGGCTCCCTATTTGATTTTCCACAAGGATAAGGTGGTGCTGTGGCCGCAGCCTTCCTTTCTTCCGAAAGTCGTTTCGGCTTTTCATCTCAACGAAGACATTGTACTTCCATCCCTGTGTCCTCAGCCGTCGAATCCTAAGGAGTCGGCGTTGCATTCCTTGGACGTTGTCCGAGCTTTGAGAGTATACCTATCTGCTACTTCCCTGTTCCGGAAGTCAGACTCACTGTTTGTTTCGGTGGCTGGTCCCAAGAAGGGCCAAGCAGTCTCGTCGGCCACCATCTCTAGGTGGATCCGACAGATAGTAATCCAGGCTTACGCCTTAAAGGGTCAAGCGCCCCCCTTTTCCGGTCACGGCGCATTCGACCAGGGCTTTCTGACATCAAGCGTCTGTTTCCCAATTATGTAAAGCGGCGAGTTGGCCATCCGCTCACACTTTCACAAGATTCTACAAAGTTGATGTAGGTGCATCTTCGGATGCCTCTTTCGGCCGCAAGGTTTTGCAAGCAGCTGTTTAGAGTTGCAGCTCCTCCGTTGGAGGAGTGCTGTTTTGTTTTTGGGGTGAAGTTTATTTTTATGCTGTTACCACCCCTCGTTTTTTCTCTGACACTGCTTTGGGACATCCCACTTTGTCAATAGAGAAGCTGTGTCGGTCCATGGACGAAAGATTAAATAGGCTTTTTTACTCACCGTAAAATCCTTTTCTCTGAGTCCATGGACCGACACAGCACCCACCCCTCCTTTTAAGTTTGTACTGCTTTTTGACAAACTGATCTGCGAGATGCAGACTGAGTGGATATACCCAGAGTGTCCACCCCCTGGGCGGTACTGTAGAAGGTGTGATGCAACACTTTTTACAAGTTTTCTGTCTAGTCACTCCTAATTAACGGATAATACCCACTATGTCAATAGAGAGGCTGTGTCGGTCCATGGACTCAGAGAAAAGGATTTTACGGTGAGTAAAAAATCCTATTTTTCTCGACGTGATTCTTCTCAAGCCTGCCTTGCCTACACACTATCGTGAAAAAAAATGCTTGCGCAGTGACGTACAACACGTACGACGGCACTATAAAGGGGAAGTTCCATTCGGATGGCGCCACCCTTCATGTTAGTAAAGTTTGTCGAGCGAAGATTCGTGCTTTTCAGTCCGTTACAGCGTGACGAATGTGCTATCTCCATTACGAACGCTAGTTTTACCAGAACGAGCGTTCCCATCTCATACTTGATTCTGAGCATGCGCATTTTTTTTCACGTCGTTAAAGCCCACACACGTACATTTTTCATGACAAGAAAAATGACGTGAAAAATTAGAGCATGTTCCAATTTTTTTCATGCCCGTTTTTCACGTCGTGAAAAATGCTCTGAAGCCCACACACGACCATTTTAAAAATGTAATTTTTCTCGTCATTAAAAACGGTCGTGTGTACATGGCATAATTCTTTTTATTTGAATCTGTGTTGACAATATCTATCTGAATATTTTTTTATGTGATTTCAATTGGATTTTAAAGTGATTCTGTCCTGAGAGGAGTATGTGGCTGCCTTTTGAAAGTCCCATATTTCTTGCCTTGTCTGACTTAAACAGGAACTTTACCCCAAGAGCCAAATTTACATTACATTTTTTTTTTCTCATAACTTTAAATCTTTAAGGGGTTTAACGAAGGTCTGGAGGAGATCTGCAAGATCCAAAAGTCTTGGGCTATTCCAGACAAGAGACAACGTGAACGGATACGCCAGGCTCAGAAGACCATCGTGCAGGAGGCGTATGGGGCCTTCCTACACAAGTGAGTTAGGTGCTTATAATGGGCTTTTTGATCAACTTGTTTTCCCTTTTTGTTTTGTTTTATATATTTTATATGGCTTATTTTTTTATATCTTTAACACACAGTATCTATGATACTCCGTTTATAAACATGTTTGAATTTCTAATAAGACTGGAATCTCCCCTTTTATTGAACCATTTATAAAACAGCAACAAAATGTAATTTAATCTTTCCCTTCACAAATCCAGAAGGCAATGAGCTTATTCCTCCTTTAGGAATGAGTTGAAATTTTCAAATGAACGTATTTATTTTTCCCCTGAGGGTAAACAGTGCCTGTGTGTTCTACGTCTATAATATGTTTTACCAACAGGGGGCAAGGATTGGGCAGTCCGCCCCGGAGAGCCACCTATTGGGGGGTGTCAGGCCGGCCGCCCCACCTCTCCTGGTCCTGGGAAAGCACTGCCTGCATAGTCTAAAGTTGAGAAAAAAATCACTTGCCAGCCCCTTCTCATACACCGCTCCTCCTGTGTCAGTGTCAGTGTCATTGTAAAACAAAGCTTCTGAATATCTCAATAGCTCAGTTTTTTTTGGCTGCTCTCCTCCTCCTCCGACTGTAGCTTTAGATTGGAGGAGGAGAGCAGCCACATGACCATCTAAGTAACATCACAGGGGAGCAGTCATGTGACCAGGTCGGTGAAAAAAACTGAGCTAATGAGGTATGTTGAGGCTTGCATGAAGGTAAAAAACCTTGTGCCTTTACAACCACTTTAAAGTGGTGTTCCGGCCTGTGACGGGGAAAAATTTTTTTTTTTTAAAGCCAGCAGCTACACATACTGCAGCTGCTGGCTTTTAATAAATTGAGACTTACCTGTCCTGCAGTCCCTCGATGTTGGCACCGCAGCTGATGTTTCCCATCAGCTGTTGGGTGCTTCCGTCGCCATTGCGGGTAAGGGAATCTGGCAGTGTAGCAGTTCGGCTTCACGCCGGGAACCCTACTGCGCATGCGCAAGGCCTGCTGCTCTCTCCTATTAGCCCGGCGTCCAGGGGAGGAGGAGGAGGGAGCCCCGTGGTGACGTCACAGCCGCGGCCATACTCCAGGCAGTGGGAAAGGATACCTGTCTTTGACAGGTATCCTGTCCCCACTCCCCCCCGAAAGGTGCCAATTGTGGCACCGGAGGGTGGGAGGAATCCGATGAGCGGAAGTTCCACTTTTGGGTGGAACTCCGCTTTAAGTGATTTATTCAGCTTTTGGACTGATCACACAAGTATAGTTTATACATAGTTACATTGATCCAAGCTTGACCAAATATTCATACCTGGAATTCCTCTTTAAGCATTTGCTCACAGTTTTGAACTTGTTCCCTTTAATCCATACAATATTTGGTAATTTTGGTTTGTTCTGCTCTTTCCATTGCAACATGGCATCTTCCACAAGAACCATCATTATTATACTGCTTATAGATCTTTAATCTCCTACAACAGAAGATCTAGCAATTGTTTTTCAAGCTAGAAGATCTGGCCACATCTAAAGCTGGCAGTGCATTACTCAGTTTTTTTCCTTTCGGCCGGAAAAAACGAAACTAATTTCCCCATCCACACATTTGAGGTGGATGGGGGGAATCCTCCTTGCTGTGTCATTGCATTCTGACAGCGGGACTAACCCCTCCATCAAAATACACTGATCAGAGCTGATTGAATGAAAATATACCAACAATCCCATTCATAAAAAAATCGATTGATGATCAACTTCTCATGAACAGGAATGGCCATACATGGATCGAAATTTGTCCGATTTCTGCTGAACCGAACGAGTTTCGATCCATGAATGGCCAGCTTTTAATGTTTCCACCTATACCCACATGTCAAGGTTATTGTATGCAATGCTGAAAACTTAATTTCATTGATGACCAAGATAATTGGTCAGTCTGTGCTTTTTTACATTAGAATTAGGGCTGTGGAAATTAACTATTCCTCGATTAATCGATTAATTGTTTTGATCGATCAAAATACTTTGGGCTTGCCGTGTCCATCTGAAGGGCTCCTTTGCTGTGCCTTCATATCTGCATGCCAGCGGGACCTTACTATCTGCCACACGCAAGGGCTGTTACACTTCCCTCTATCAACCTGGGATTCTACAGCCATCCACTGGGAGTTGTGATAGTTCCCTTCACGGGACATCTACATGCCGATGGACTGATGTTAGCCCCTCCTCATCTGGATTCAGCAGTGGTATCGTTGTACACATTTTTATACCAGTATCATACTTGGCTACATGTTTTTATGACTGCTTTTGCTACCGTTTGGTATTACTTGCACTATTTTTACAGCTTATGTAGCTACATCGATTTTATCTCCAGTGCAATATTTATTTTGTTACCTTCATGAAGACTATAAAAGTTTTAATGCTATTCCCATCGAGCGCTGCCTTTTGTGTGTTTTTTATATCCTGCTATCGATTTTTCCAGTGGTTGGTAGCTGCATTGGGAATCGGCCTGCAAGGAGATCAGCTAAAAGTAGTTGGATCTGTATGTGCCTTATAATTAATCAAAATTAGTCGATTAATCGATAAAAAAAAAAAAAAACATTAATCGAACACGAAAATTTTAATCAGTAACAGCCCTAATTAGAATACACTTGTGTATAAACTATATCCCAATACCGTCTTCACACCATTGTATGTTAATAATAAATATTTAGGGTTCCAGTGCCATCCATCCATTCCTCTCAGCATAATATCCGTTATCGTGTATTGTCAGTCTTCCCTACATGCCTAGAAGCTAAAATCTCTTAATACTTTTTTCACTTTTTGTTTCTGCAGATACGGAACAGGTGTCAGCTTTACTAAGAACCCAGATAAATATATCAAATATTCAGTGGAACATGTCGGTGAGATGATCGAAAGGCTGTTTGACACTTCAGCATAAAGGACTCTGTTCCTATTGAAGACGATGTATATAGTTATACATGACTGTCACATGACTGTACATATATATATATAAAAACTTACCCTAATAAAAGATAACTGGACTCAGTTTTAGTTGTGGAGTAGTGTGGTCTGCATGTGTGTTCCTATTGTAAGTAGTACTCATTATAGTTTTTGAAAAACAGACTTTAAAAGTTTAGGTGTGGAAAGACTTAGAGCCGGTTCAGGCAGGGACAACACGACTTTGAGCGCGACTCTGCGAGGCAACTTGGACACGACTTGAGCCTGAACCACAGCGCGACCTGGAGCGACTTGAAGTCGCCTCCAGGACAGGCTGCCCCCTGTGTTTGGTATGACTCATGAGGGGGAACTTGATGCCAAATTTTAAATAAAAAACCGGCATGGGTTCCCCTCCAAGAGCATACCAGGCCCTTAGGTCTGGTATGGATTTTAAGGGGAACCCCCTACGCTGAAAAAAACGGCGTGGGGGTCCCCCCAAAATCCATACCAGACCCTTATCCGCGCACGCAGCCCGGCCGGTCAGGAAAGGGGGTGGGGACGAGCGAGCGGCCCCCCACCCCAAAGCACCCTGCCCCCATGTTGATGGGGACAAGGGCCTCTTCCCGACAACCCTGGCCTTTAGTTGTCGGGGACTGCAGGCTTATCGGAATCCGGGAGCCCCCTTTAATAAGGGGGCCCCCAGATCCCAGCCCCCCACCCTATGTGAATGAGAATGGGGTATCGTACCCCTACCCATTCACCTGGGGGGAAAGTGTCAATAAAAAAAACACACTAGACAGCTTTTTAAAGTAATTTATTAGGCAGCTCTGGGGGTCTTCTTCCAACTCCTTCCATCAACATGGGGGCAGGGTGCTTTGGGGTGGGGGGTGCCGCAGGGCGCCCCCCTGCCCCAAAGCACCCACCCTCCCTATGTTGAGGTCATGCGGCCTGGTACGGTTCAGGAGGGGGGGGAGCTCGCTCGTCCCCACCCCCTTTCCTGACCAGCCGGGCTGCGTGCTCGGATAAGCGTCTGGTATGGATTTTGGGGGGACCCCCACGCCGGTTTTTTTCAGTGTAGGGGGTTCCCCTTAAAATCCATACCAGACCTAAGGGCCTGGTATGCTCTTGGAGGGGAACCCATGTCGTTTTTTTATTCAAAATTTGGCGTGGAGTTCCCCCTCATTATTCATACCAAATACCAGCTCCATGGGAGGGGTTTGCCTTAGAACCGGTTCACAGAGGGGCAACTTCCTGTAAAGTTGCCTCTCTATGAACGGGGATCCGACTTGGAGGCGACTTCCATTGAAATCAATGGGTACAAGTCGCCTAGAAGTCAGATTGAAGTCGTTCAGGAACCTTTTTTGAAGTCGGAGCGACTGCAGTAGTGTACATTAAGACGACTCCATTCACTTCCATTCGTTTTAAAAACAGCGCGACTTGGGGCGACTTCGGAGTCGGATCCCGAGTCGCCCCTGTGTGAACCGGCTTAGAGATACTATTTTTAATTTAGTTATGGATTGATTAGTAAATACCTATATATATTTTAAATAATTGTAATAAACAATGCTGCCAACAACCTGTCAAGATTTATGACAAGCTGAAATACACAGCGAATAGACACTGGGGGTTATTTACTAAAGGCAAATCCACTGTGCATTTGGAAGTGCAGTCGCTGTAGATCTGAGGGGGACAATAAAAAAAAACAGCATTTTTGCTTGCACAAACAATGGATGATAGAAATCGGCAGATCTTCCCTTCAGATCTACAGCGACTGCACTTCCAAGTGCACTTGCCTTAGTAAATCAACTCCACTGTATCAAGCGGTAGGCTGGGATTTGACACTGATGGACCAAACCACTTGCTTTCATTCAGATTTTACTACATTACACAGTGCTGTGAATGTAACAAATGGAGCTTGCTGATTAGAGGAGATAGCACATACAGCCGTGGCCAAATGTTTTGAGAATGACGCAAATAATTTTCACAAAGTCTGCTACTTTAATGTTTTTAGATCTTTTTGTCAGATGTTACTATGGTATACTGAAGTATAATTACAAGCTTTTATTGACACTTACTTCAAGTTCATGCAAAAAGTTAATTTTTGCAGTATTGACCCTTCTTTTTCAAGACCTCTGCAATTCGCCCGGCATGCTGTCAATCAACTTCTGGGCCACATCCTGACTAATGGCATAGTTCTTGCATAATCAATGTTTGGAGTTTGTCAGAATTTGTGGGGTTTTCTTTATTCACCCGCCTCTTGAGGATTGACCACAAGTTCTCAATGGGATTAAGGTCTGGGGAGTTTCCTAGCCATGGATCCAAAATTTAGATTTTTTGTTCCCCAAGTTACTTGGTTATCACTTTTGCCTTATGGCAAGGTAAGGTGCTCCATCATGCTGGAAAAGGCACTGTTCTCCAAACTGTTCTTGGATGGTTGGGAGAAGTTGCTCCCAGAAGATATTTTTGTACCAGTCTTTATTCATGGTTGTGTTCTTAGACAAAATTGTGAGTGAGCCCATTTTCTTGGCTGAGAAGCAACCCCACACAAGAATAGTCTCAGGGTGCTTTACTGTTGGCAGAACACAGGACTGATGGCAGCGCTCACCTTTTCTTCTCCGTTCAAAGTTTTTTCTGGATGCCCCAAACAATCGGAAAGGGGATTCATCAGAGAAAATGACTCAGTCTGTCCCTGATGTTTTTCCTGGAGAGAAGTGGCTTCTTTGTTGCCCTTGATACCAGACCATCCTCCAAAAGTCTTCTCACTGTGCGTACAGATGCATTCACACCTGCCTGCTGCCATTCCTGAGCAAGCTCTGCACTGGTGGTGCCAGTAGTGTATTTAGGTTTTGTGCTGCCCTAGGCCTGACAAAACTCATGCACCCCCTAATTTAAATATGACCCACCCCTTCCTGTAAAGGTCACACCCTTTTCTGTTTAAGACCCGCCCTGAAATTTTCGAGTGGGGACACTAGTTCTTAAAGCCTGGGGGGGGGGGCATTGGATTCCCTTAATTTGCATAGATTTCCACTTGCGTATGCTCTATTTATGGAAGCCCCTTTGTGTTAACCCTGTAGTTAGAGAAATTGATTTACTAAAGGGCAGAACAAAACCTAAATACACTACTGAGTAGGACCACACACATGCTGCAAACTAGTGTGTGAATGGTTTGGCTATGGGGCAGGAAGTGAAGGTTTGTGGTCCAGAATGATAGGACAGTCAAAATTAGAAGCAGCTTGCGTTACACTAACAGTGTAGCGCAAGCCGGCGGGGACTCTTTCCGTGCTGCCCCCCTGCAAAGTGCTGCCCTAGGCCTGGGCCTTGTTGGCCTAGGCCAGGATACAGCGTTGGGTGGTGCCCCGATTCCGCAGCTGAATCAACTGTAGGAGATGGTGCTGGCGCTTGCTGGACTTTCTTGGTCACCCTAAAGCCTTCTTCAGAAATGCAGTGGAATTTTTTTTTGAGATTTAGTTCATTTTCATGGCAAAGAGGGGCTTTGCAATTAAAGTGATTGTAAAGGCTCTTTTTTTATTTTTTTATTATTATAATAAACAAGTTATACTTACCTCATCTGTGCAGTTGGTTTTGCACAGAACAGCCTGGATCCTCCTCTTCTCGGGTCCCTCTTTGCTGCTCCTAGTCCCTCCCTCCTTTTTGAGTGCCCCTCAGTCAGCAGCTTGCTACAGGGGCCCTTATCTCCCCTGATTGGCTGACTGACTTTGACAGCCGCAGGAGCCAATAGTGTTGCTGCTCTGTCTCAGCCAATCGGGATGAGTGTACTGGATGACCGAGGGGATCGTGCACATCGCTGGAGAGAGAAGGAGCTCAGGTAGGTTGCTGGGGAGGCTGCTACATGCAGAAAGTTTTTTTTTCATAATGCAAATTGCCATCATAAAAACTGAAGCAACAGACTTTGTGAAAATTTGTGTCATTCTCAACTTTTGGCCATGGCTGTAAATGAACTTATCAGTGAGCTGCTGAGTTGGGGCAAAGCGCATGACTTGTTTGTGATGCCACTATTTCTCAATGGCACTCTAAACACGACAAATCGCGGGGACGTGTGTTGCCCAAAAGAAGTTCTGGAACTTCTTTTGGGCGACACGCTTCCCGCAATTTTGTTGGTGAGATTTTTCCACAATTTGTAGTGCGACAATCGCAGCAAAATCGCACAGCGTTTGGGGTGCCATTGAGAAAAAATGGCATCACGAATACGCTTTGCCGCGATTCTACCAGAGATTCAAATCGCCCAGGTGTGAATGGAGCCTTAGTCTTGATTAAGATGTTTTGCTTTGGCTGCAGTGTAGAAAGGCAGATGAGGTAAACCTTTTATAGTGTGTGGCAAGGGTTTCAAATGGCTAAACAAAAATATACTAATAATAACAACGTCTTTGGTAGGTAGAACCATTGACACCAACTGCGTACTTAAAGTGGAGTTCCACCCAAAAGTGGAACTTCCGCTTTAAGCACTCCTCGCCCCCTGACATGCCACATTTGGCATGTCATTTTTTTTTTTTGGGGGGGGGTGTTTACCTTATTTTTAGTGGGACTTCCTGTCCCACTTCCTGCAATAGCAGAGCGCAGCGTGACTCGTGCATGCGCAGTGCGCGCCCGGCCGTGAAGCTGTAAACTGTCACGGCCGGGTGCCCACAGTTGCTATGACGGCGCAGAGGAGGGGGAGAGGAGCGAGCCTCCGGGCGGCCGTATTTCTTGTTCATACATCACGGGACACAGAGCAGCATAGTCATTACTATGTGGGTTATATAGAATTACCTTCAGGTGCTGGCACTGGCAACTTCCAAAACAGGAAGTACCCTCCCCTATATAAGCCCCTCCCATCCGGGAGTACCTCAGTTTTTTGCCAGTGTCTAAGGTGTTGGCCAAGGTTAACATGTATTCATCTGGGCTTGTGTACAGGTTCTCTGGGCCTTAGCAAGCTATTCCGGATCCGACCAAAAAAGCTTCATAGCTAAACGGTCGGTACCCCGGCCTTGCAGAGAAGAGCAGGGTTTTGCCTGTAATGCCTCTCTTAGGAGGGCTGGACCCTGGGATCCAGAGCTCTGGTCATACCCAAAACCAAGAGGCTATCTGTGCAGGGTGCTATACAGGTCCAGGGGAGTGGAATCCTTGGGAACCCGGTCCCTGAAGGTCTAGTACAATGCCTGCCGTGAGAGGTGAAGTTTGGGCTTCTGTGGACCAAACAAAGTCCTGCGGCGGGGAAAAGGTAAGTGGGGGCCCCTCAGGAACTTGGTTCTATTGAGGGGGCCCCCAAGCCTAATATGTCTTTCTGCCTGTTACCTAAAGGGTATTCCCGCTAATAGCTGTATATGCCTAAGAAATCCTAGAAATGTTTTTTCATAAGGGAAGTTTTAAAAAAACTGTAAACCTGGAAATGTTTTTCATAAAGGAGGTTTTAAAAAAAAAAAAAAGACAAAAGTGCGGTACCTGTGTTTGTCCACTAGAGGCCGCTGTGGAACATCTTTTTTCTTGGGACTATTCCTTCCATGGTGAAAGTCCAGGCAGATGAGTGAGCTCTCTATCAGGGAAGCTGCATTCCTCTGTCATGCTGCCAAGTAGTTTCCTTCCATCCCCGAGTCCTGGTGAAACAGGGACCCTGGCTCCTCTCCCTACATGGCGCCAAGAGCACACACGTGCACGCGCGCGCGCACACATGCTTTCTTTTTATAAGGTTTAGCTTCAAAAAAGGGGGCGGAGCCTGGCGGATGACGCGCTCTGTGCGCCCAGCGCTTCTGCGCATGTGCGGGCGTCCCAGCAAGATAAAAGGACTCAGTCCACGCTGCTTGCTATGGACACAGAGCATGAAAAGGAGCTGGTAGCATGGTATAGGGGCTTACAGCGGGCGGTTGATACAGGCATCCCCAGAAAGACGCATTAGTAGACACCCACTGATGTACATAGCAGCAAATTGCATTAGACTATTTCAGTAAGGGGTGTATTGCGGCTGGAATACCTCAGCTTTGAACTAAGGAATATGCCGCCTAAAAAACTCTGAGATATACCTCTCAGGAAGTGTAGGGGGTCTCCATCGGGCTCTGAGGATCTGGAGCAGTCATCTGCACCCTCCTCCCCTGAGAAATCAGAGGTTAATACCCATAAGGAACCCCCGGGAGTGCCAGGTACTGCGGCTGTCCTCAGTCCACCTGCTCCTGCATATATAACAGAGGAGGTTTTTTCCTCAACTCTGGAGGGATTGGAGCAGAGATTGGCTGCATTGATCGCTTCTTCTCTACAGGAAAGAAAGCGCGCCAGATCTCCATCACCTCCATTAGAGTGCCTGTTGGCAGAGCAACAGTCCCAGGAAGGGACCGACCTACCTGAAGGGGATCAGGAGGAGGTTAGCTCTGTTTTTGAGGAATCGACAGTAGATGAACCATTTTCAGCATCACAGACTGAAAGATTGTGGGTCCAGACCCTAACTGACATGGTTCGATCTGCATTTAAAATGCCTCTTGTTGAACCATCAACTACTGCTGTCTCCTCATTGGGGTCGCTAAAAGCTCCCCAGGTTAATTGCTCCTTTCCAATACATCCATTATTGGAAGGACTTATATACCAGGACTGGGAACATCCTGATAAACTATTTGTTCCGCCTAAAAGGTTTCCGGTGATCTATCCCATGGAGGAAAAGTTCACCCAGAGATGGAATGTTCCTACGGTGGATGCAGCCATCTCTTCTGTGAACAAATCACTGACATGTCCAGTAGATAATGTTCAAATGTTCAAAGATCCAGTGGATAAAAAATTGGAATCTTTATTAAAATCTGCTTTTTCCACAGCAGGGGCTGTTACACAGCCAGCAGTGGCAGCTATTGGGGTCTGCCAAGCTTTAAAGGATCAAATGAAAATGGTCCTGAGGGATTTGCCAGACCAGCAGGCCCAGGCTCTGGCTGATCTGCCTAGAGCATTATGCTTTGCGGTTGACGCCATCAAGGATTCTATCCATCAGGCCTCCCGCCTCACGCTGTCTTTGGTACATATGCGTAGGCTTCTGTGGCTCAAAAACTGGTCTGCTGAAGCTCCCTGTAAGAAGCTCTTAGTTAGCTTCCCATTTCATGGGGAACGCCTTTTTGGCGAAGACCTGGATAAGTATATCCAGAAGATTTCCAGTGGTAAAAGTACTCTCTTACCGAGTAAGAAGAGGTCTAGGGGTCCATCTTTTAAGAGGACTACCTCTCCTATCCCTGCGACGTCTGCTACTAAGCAGTTCCGACGGCCTCCTCGGTCAAACTCAGGAGGTAAAAATCAGGGACAGCCACAGGGTAATAAAAAGCCCTGGATCCGAAGAGGTACTAAACCAGCCTCCAAGTCAAGCCTATGAAGGGCTGCCCCCACTCAAACGGGTGGGGGGAAGACTTCAGTTGTTCGCAGAGACCTGGCGGGAGACGATCAAAGACAGATGGGTGCTCTCCGCAGTAACTCTGGGATACAAGTTGGAGTTAAAAGAGTCTCCTCCGTCCCATTTTATGTGGTCAGGCATGCCAAGAGACCCTCTGAAAAGAGGGTCTCTCCTATTGGCGTTAGAACAACTATTGCTCCAAGGAGTAATTATGGAGGTTCCTATGGAAGAGTGGGGGTTGGGTTTCTACTCAAACCTTTTCACAGTCCCGAAGCCAAACGGGGACATAAGACCCATATTGGACCTAAAGAGTCTAAACAAATTTCTAAACGTCCGGTCTTTCCGGATGGAGTCGATCCGATCGGTCACCGCTGCCCTACAAGGGGAGGAATGGTTAGCCTCGATCGACATCAAAGATGCTTACTTGCATGTTCCCATCTTTCCAGGTCATCAAAAATTCCTACGCTTTGCAGTAGAAGGGCGCCATTTTCAGTTCAGAGCCTTACCATTCGGTCTGGCCACAGCACCACGAGTGTTCACAAAAATTCTGGCCCCACTGTTGGCCGATCTAAGAACACGGGGGGTAACGATAATGGCATACCTAGACGACCTGTTGTTGATGGACCACTCAGTTGCCAAGCTAGAAGTGGTAATTGTCGATACAATCAAGTATCTAGAATCTCACGGTTGGGTCATCAACCTGGACAAGTCAGCCCTACAGCCAGTGAAAAACCTGGTATATCTAGGGCTACGGCTGGATTCAGACCAGAGGAAGATTTTCTTACCTCTAGACAAGGTATCCTCTTTGAGGGGCTTGGTCCGTCTGCTTTGTGCAAAAAGACAGCCGTCCATACGCCTGTGCATGAGGCTGCTAGGAAAGATGGTAGCATCATTCGAAGCTGTGCCATACGCCCAATTCCACTCAAGGAATTTACAAAGGGCCATATTGTCAGCCTGGAACGGAAAATTTCAGGCTCTAGACTTCCCGATGGCTTTGTCCCCTTCCGTTCGGAAGAGTCTCTGCTGGTGGTTGATCCCCCAGAATCTCCAGAAGGGAAAACCCTTCAGCCCGATATCTTGGAAGGTGGTCACTACAGATGCCAGCCTTATAGGCTGGGGGGCAGTACTGGAGCAATGGTCTCTCCAGGGCAGATGGTCAAATGTAGTAAAAACCCTGCCCATCAATCTCTTAGAGATATGAGCAGCCCGGTACGCCCTAGTAGCCTGGACATCCAGACTCCAAGGGTCCCCTGTCAGAATTCAATCAGACAATGCCACAGCAGTGGCATATATCAATCATCAGGGAGGCACCAGGAGTCGTGCAGCCCAGAGGGAAGTAAGTCACATCCTGGAATGGGCAGAAAAGCATGTCCCATGTATATCAGCTGTCTTCATTCCAGGGGTGGAGAATTGGAAGGCGGACTTTCTGAGTCGCCAACAGTTATGCCCAGGGGAATGGTCCCTTCATCCCGAGGTCTTCCGAGTAATATGTCAGCGGTGGGGAACACCGGATGTAGATCTGCTAGCATCCAGATTCAACGCAAAGGTGGACAGATTTGTCTCCCGGACAAGGGATCCCCTCGCTTGCGGCTCGGATGCTCTGGTGTTCCCTTGGGATCAGTTCAGACTGATATATGCATTCCCTCCGCTACAATTGTTGCCTCGACTCCTTCGCAGAGTCAGGTTGGAGAAGAAGCCGGTGATCCTGGTGGCTCCAGCGTGGCCCCGAAGGGCCTGGTACGCGGAGATCATCAAAATGTCTGTGGGGAGTCCTTGGACCCTTCCACGTCGTCCGGACCTGCTTTCGCAAGGACCGATATACCACCCTTCCTTACTAACTCTAAATTTAACGGCCTGGCTATTGAATCCCACATCCTAAAGAAGAGAGGTCTCTCTAACTCTGTGGTATCAACTATAATCAATGCCAGGAAGCCTGTATCCAGGCAGATCTACTATAGAGTTTGGAAGGCGTACATCACTTGGTGCGAGGCCAGAAAATGGCATCCACGTAAGTACGTTATAGGCAGAATTCTGGACTTCCTGCAGTGGGCTGTAGACAGGAAGTTTGCCTTAAGTACTATCAAGGGCCAGGTTTCGGCCTTATCAATACTATTTCAAAGGCCCCTGGCTATGCATTCACTTGTCAAATCCTTTATGCAAGGTGTGACTCGTATTATTCCACCGATTAAGGCTCCCATATGCCCATGGGATCTAAATTTGGTTCTGTCGGTTCTGCAGAAGCAGCCATTTGAACCTTTGCGGCACATTTCCTTGGTTCTACTCACCAGGAAATTGATATTTTTAGTAGCCATATGCTCGGCTAGAAGAGTGTCGGAATTAGCCGCCATGTCCTGTAAAGAGCCATATCTGGTTATCCATAAGGACAGAGTAGTATTACGTCCTCACCCAGCCTTTCTTCCTAAGGTGGTATCGAGGTTTCACTTGAACCAGGATGTGGTTCTTCCTTCTTTTTTCCCCAAACCAAGCTCGGTAGAGGAAAAGTTATTGCATTCTTTGGATGTAGTAAGAGCAGTTAAAGCTTATCTAAAAGCCACTGCTCAGATTCGTAGAACGGATTCTTTGTTTGTTCTGCCGGAAGGCCCCAGAAAGGGTCAGGCAGCATCAAAATCTACTTTAGCCAAGTGGATTCGACAGGTCATAATACAAGCCTATGGCTTGAGAAGTAGACCGCCTCCGTTCAAAGTTAGGGCGCACTCCACGAGAGCAGTTGGAACTTCATGGGCAGTGCATCACCAGGCCTCCCTGGCGCAAATTTGTAAGGCCGCAACATGGTCTTCAGTACACACGTTTACTAGGTTCTACCAGGTGGACGTTAGAAGTCAGGAGGATGTCGCCTTTGGGCGCAGTGTGTTGCAGGCCGCAAAAGATCCTCATGCCTGATGGCGCCCAGCTTATGTATGGTGTATCCCCCCCCTCATTTGGCATTGCTTTGGGACGTCCCACATAGTAATGACTATGCTGCTCTGTGTCCCGTGATGTATGAACAAGAAAGTAGGATTTTTAAAACAGCTTACCTGTAAAATCCTTTTCTTGGAGTACATCACGGGACACAGAGCTCCCACCCCTCTTTTGGGGACACGTATTGCTTTGCTACAAAACTGAGGTACTCCCGGATGGGAGGGGCTTATATAGGGGAGGGTACTTCCTGTTTTGGAAGTTGCCAGTGCCAGCACCTGAAGGTAATTCTATATAACCCACATAGTAATGACTATGCTGCTCTGTGTCCCGTGATGTACTCCAAGAAAAGGATTTTACAGGTAAGCTGTTTTAAAAATCCTACTTTCTGGACCGTGGGACAGGTGAGTGTTGGTTTATTAAAAGTCAGCAGCTATGCTTTTTGTAGCTGCTGACTCTTAATAAACGAAAAAATGCTTCAAAGCTGAACTCGAGGCAAAAGCTAAATGCACAAAATCAATACATATATGAGAGGTCTTTACACTGCCAACAGTTTTGTATTTTATTCACCTAGTCCTGAAATATTCTTTATCGTACATCACGGGACACAGAGCGGCATAGTAATTACTATGTGGGTTATAGAGCTTACCTTCAGGTGATGGACACTGGCACACCCAAGACAGGAAGTCCCCTCCCTATATAACCCCTTCCATATCGGGAGTACCTCAGTTTTGTTGCCAGCGTCTAAAGGTGTTGGTCACGGTTAAGCATGTATTCAAGTTAGCTCTGCGTATGGTCTTTGAGGCCTAAAGGCAAGCTATTCCGGATCCGTCCAAAGTGCTTCAATGCCAAAATGGACGGTACCCGGGCCTCGGGAAAGAAGATGTGGACCATCTACGAGGTTTGGCCTGTAATGCCTCTCTTAGGAGGGCTGGACCCTGGGATCCAGTACTCTGGTCAGACCCAATACCAAGAGGTTTTCTGGCAGGGTGCTGTACAGGTCCAGGGAAGTGGTGTTCCTTTCAGTCGGACCCCGGTCCCTGAAGGTCAAATGACGTTGCCCGCCAAAGGGGCGAAGTTTGGGCTGTCTGTTCCGAACAGGGTCCTGCGGCGGGGACAGGTAAGTGAGGGTCCCTGATGAACTTGGTCCAGCAGGGACCCTTCAAGACTAATGTGTTTGCCTGTATTTTACCTACATGGTATATTTCCCACTGTACCTGATGCCTAAAATATCTTTGATAAACCTGAAATTTATTTTCTTATGGTTCTATTGGACATTACGTAGTACCCCTGTTTGGCCATAGGAGGGAGATGCTTGAGAATGTCTATATAGCTGGGCATACCTTCTATAAGTGTAATGCCTAGACAGATGGAGGAGCATTCTTCTATGTACAAGCTCTGCAGTACCCATCTTTAAAAATGTTACCATACCTGCTAGGGGGACCTGGAAACAGCGTTCTTAGACATGGCGCTGTGGTCTCCCTCTATAGTGTCAGCTAGGCTCCAATGTAAAACTGCAGCTCCCAGTGGGAAGCCTATGGAGGAAAAGTTCCTCCTGCTCCTTTCCCCATTCCTTCCAGGGAGCGTTTCTGGCGGACACATCAGCAGAGCTCCTTGGTGACATTTATTTTTGATATTATATTGGGCACGCTACAGGTGGTGATACAGGCATCCCCAAGGCACATTAGTTTTGTCACCTGACTAGCTCTGATAGCAAGCTTGTACGCTAGACTATAGCTAGTAGTGGGTGCATTTTTGGCTGCAAGTCCTTAGTTTGAGCTAGGACTATACCTTCCAAGGGCTCTGGGAGTAAAAATCCTAAGAGGCTAAAGGGGGGTGTTACATTAGGAGGATTGTACAGAGGGGGGGTTACATTAGGGGGATTGTACAGAGGGGGTTACATTAGGGGGATTGTACAGAGGAGGGGTTACATTAGGGGGATTGTACAGAAGGGGGTTACATTAGGGGGATTGTACAGAAGGGGGTTACATTAGTGGGATTGTACAGAGAGGGGGTTACATTAGGGGATTGTACAGAGGGGGGGTTACATTAGGGGGATTGTACAGAGGGGGTTACATTAGGGGGATTGTACAGAGGGGGTTACATTAAGGGGATTGTACATTAGGGAGATTGCAGGGGGATTCCATTAGTGGGGTTTGTACAGAGGGGGGTTACATTGGGGAGATTGCAGGGGGGTTCCATTAGGGAAATTGCAGGGGGTTCCATTAGGGGTATTACACAGGAGCTGTGCTTATGCTCTAGCCTGCTCAGTGCCCCGGATTGAACAGTGACCCGTGGGGGGGGGTGTCACCAAATTTTACTGCACCAGGTGACACCAACCCTAGTGACGCCACTCCCCCAAGTCGGCCTTATGAAGGGTCGCCCCCACTCAGACGAGTGTGGGGAAGACTTCTGTTTTCAGGGGCTTGGCGAGAGACGATCCGGGACAGATGGGCTCTCTCCACGGTATCCCTGGGATACAAGTTGGAGTTACAGGAATTTCCTCCTCCTCGGTTTATAACATCAAACGTCTCAAAAGATCCAGTAAGGAGAAGATCTCTGCTTTCAGCGTTAGACCGACTATTATCCCAAGGGGTAATTGTGGAGGTTCCGGTAAAGGAACAGAGGTTGGGATTTTACTCAAACCTCTTTACCTTTCCAAAGCCCAACGGAGATGTAAGACCCATACTAGATCTCAAAGGTCTAAACAAATTTCTAATTGTCAAATCGTTCCATATGGAATCAATTCGGTCAATAGCCGCCTCCCTACAAGGGGGAGAATGGTTGGCATCCATCCATATCAGGGACGCTTATTTGCATGTTCCTATATTCCCCAGTCATCAAAAGCTTCTACGCTTTGCGGTGGAACAGCGCCATTTTCAGTTTGTGGCGCTACCCTTCGGGTTGGCCACGGCTCCGCGAGTGTTCACAAAGATCTTGGCCCCTCTGTTGGCCGACTTAAGAACTCGGGGAATATCTATAAGGGCCTACCTGGACGATCTATTGATAATAGATCAGTCGGCTTCCAACCTAAGGGATGCTGTACACTACACAGTACGATACCTGGAATCCTGGGGCTGGGTCCTAAATCTGGACAAGTCGGCCTTGCAGCCAGCAAGAAGACTCGAATATTTAGGCTTACTCATAGACACAGAGCAAAGAAAGGTTTTTCTGCCTCAGGCAAAAATCTCTTCCTTAAGAGAACTAATTCAAGCGATCTGTGCAAAGGGACAGCCATCCATTCGTCTTTGCATGCGGTTGCTGGGAAGGATGGTGGCCTCATTCGAAGCAGTTCCGTATGCTCAATTCCATTCAAGGAAATTGCAGAACGCCATCCTATCCGCCTGGAACAAAAAGGTTCAAGCCCTAGACTTCCCAATGTCCCTGGCATCGTCAGTACGCAGGAGTCTATGTTGGTGGTTGGTACCCCAAAATTTACAAAAGGGAAAGTCGTTCATTCCAATCTCTTGGAGGGTAGTAACTACGGATGCCAGCCTTCTAGGCTGGGGGGCAGTACTGGAGCAATGTTCACTCCAGGGAAAGTGGTCGAATATCGAGAAGACCTTGCCCAGCAACCTGCTGGAAATTCGGGCGGTACGGTTGGCCCTGGAAGCATGGACTTCCAAGCTACATGGGTCTCCTGTCAGGATCCAATCAGACAATGCCACAGCTGTGGCATACATCAATCACCAAGGGGGCACCATGAGCGGTGCAGCCCAGAAGGAGGTGAATCATATCCTGATATGGGCAGAAAAACATGTCCCATGCATATCCGTTATCTTTATTCCAGGAATAGAGAATTGGAAAGCAGACTTCCTGAGTCGGCAGCAGTTATCCCCAGGGGAATGGTCTCTTCACCCCGACATCTTTCAGACAATATGTCAGAGATGGGGGACACCAGATGTAGATCTATTCGCATCCAGGTTCAACAAGAAATTGAACAGCTTTGTGTCCAGGAGGAGAGACCCGCTCGCTTGCGGATCGGATGCGCTAGTGTTCCCATGGGATCAGTTTGCACTAATATATGCGTTCCCTCCGCTGCAGCTTCTACCTCGACTCCTCCGCAGAGTCAGGATGGAAAGGAGGCCGGTGATTCTGGTAGCCCCAGCATGGCCTCGGAGATCCTGGTACGCGGAAATTGTAAGAATGTCTGTAGGCAAGCCTTGGACCCTTCCGCTTCGGCCAGACCTGCTCACGCAGGGTCCAATATACCACCCTTCTTTACAAACTCTAAATTTAACGGTCTGGCTATTGAATCCCACATTCTAAGAGAGAGAGGTCTCTCTAACACAGTGGTGTCTACGATAATTAATGCTAGAAAGCCAGTATCTAGACATACAGTAGGTGCCGCCGACATTGTATATTCATTGCGATCCTATCGCGGAGATTTTCGGCGACAGGGGTGCCGACATATCGGCGACAGGATGGCGACACGTCGCACTCGCTGCAATAGCGACGAGACGTGGCACTGTATTGAACGGGGATCCGACGTGGATTCCCGCCAATACCAGGCACTGCGGTTGGTATGAATCCTGAGCGGGAACTCCACGCCAATTTTTAAAGAAAAAAACAGCGTGGGTTCCCCCTCCAGGAGCATACCAGGCCCTTGGGTCTGGTCTGGATTTGAAGGGGAACCCTACGCCGAAAAAACGGCATGGGGGTCCCCCTCAAAGTCCAAACCAGACCCTTATCCGAGCACGCAACCTGGCAGGCTGCAGGGGAAGAGGGGGGGACGAGAGAGCACCCCCCCTCCCTCCTGAACCGTACCAGGCCGCATGCCCTCAACATGGGGGGTTTGGTGCTCTGGGGCAGGGGGGCGACCTGCGGCCCCCCCACCCCAGAGCACCCTGCCCCCATGTTGATGAGGACAGGGCCTCTTCCCGACAACCCTGGCCATTGGTTGTCGGGGTCTGCGGGCGGGGGGCTTATCGGAATCCGGGAGCCCCCTTTAATAAGGGGGCCCCCAGATCCCGGCCCCCCCACCCTATGTGAATGAGTATGGGGTACATCGTACTCCTACCCATTCACCTGGTGGAAAAAAAATGGCCATAAAAACACAACACAGTTTTTTAAAGTATTTTATTGCACAGCTCCGGGGGTCTTCTTCCGTCTTCGGGGGTCTCCGGTGTCGTCGCCGCGCTCTCCGGTTCTTTCTTCTGCCGGGCCACCGCTACCTTCTTCCAGCTCTTTTGCTAGCGGGGCCCGGTCTTCTCCGTCGCCTTCTTCTTCTCCCGCTCTCCGGTTCTTCTCTCGCTCTCCGGTTCTTTCTTCCGCCGGGCCTCCGCTATCTTCTTGCAGCTCTTTTGCTAGCGGAGGCCCGGTCTTCCCGTCGTCTCAACCGGCTCTCCGTTGTCCTTCTGCCAGCCCCTTCACTACCTTCTAGTAGCTCTTTTGCTAGTGGAGGGGCCGGTCTTCCCGCCGTCGGCGTCTTCTTCCTTCTTCTCCTCCTCGATGTTGACTCGTCGCTTCCTCTCGCAGTAATGCTAAATCTTCGGTCCGCAGAGATTTTTATAGGCTTCTCATGACGTCACAGTCACATGTTCCCATGACGTGACAGTCACATGCTCCGGGGCTCATGTTGAGGGCATGCGGCCTGGTATGGTTCAGGAGGGAGGGGGGGCGCTCTCTCGTCCCCCCCTCTTCTCTGCAGCCTGCCAGGTTGCGTGCTCGGATAAGGGTCTGGTTTGGATTTTGAGGGGGACCCCCACGCTGTTTTTTTGGCGTAGGGTTCCCCTTCAAATCCAGACCAGACCCAAGGGCCTGGTATGCTCCCGGAGGGGGAACCCACGCCGTTTTTTTCTTTAAAAATTGGCGTGGAGTTCTTGCTCAGGATTCATACCAAACGCAGTGCCTGGTATTGGCGGGAATCCACGTCGGATCCCCGTCTATCGGCAATGCGTGTCGCTCATCGTGAAAGGAACATTTTTCCTTTCCCGATGACGAGACAGCTCGGCGCTGGCTCTCGCGACGGAGCTCATAGGGTGTCAATCTCGCCGCTAGAAGCGGCGAGATTGACACAATATCGGCGGCACCTACTGTATATATTATAGAGTTTGGAAGGCGTATGTGGCATGGTGTGAAGCGAAGAAATGGCATCCTCGGAAGTACGTCATAGGCAGAATACTTGACTTCCTACAGTGGGCTGTTGTCAAAAACCTAGCCTTAAGTACTATTAAGGGTCGGTTTCGGCCTTATCGATATTTTTTCAAAGGCCACTAGCTACACATTCGCTAGTAAAAACCTTCTTGCAGGGTGTGACTCGTATCAACCCACCAGTGAGGTCTCCCATATGTCCATGGGACTTAAACTTGGTTCTATCAGTTCTTCAAGGACAACCTTTTGAACCATTACTCCACATTCCTTTAGTGCTCCTCACCAGGAAATTAGTGTTCTTGGTAGCTATATCCTCAGCCAGGAGGGTATCGGAATTAGCAGCTTTATCTTGCAAGGAGCCATATTTGATTATCCATAAGGATAGAGTGGTTTTACGTACACATCCAGCCTTTCTTCCGAAGGTCGTGTCAAGTTTTCATTTGAACCAAGATATGGTTCTTCCTTCCTTTTTTCCCCAAACCTAGTTCGGTGGAAGAGAAATTATTACATTCTTTGGATGTAGTAAGAGCAGTTAAAGCCTATCTTGAAGCTACTGCTATGATTCGAAAAACTGATGTTTTATTTATTCTGCCAGAAGGGGCCAGGCAGCGTCGAAATCTACTATTTCTAAGTGGATTCGGCAGTTTATTATTCAAGCCTATGGTCTGAGAAAGAAGGTGCCTCCATTTAAAATTACAGCACACTCTACTAGAGCGGTTGGTGCTTCTTGGGCAGTGCATCACCAGGCCTCCTTGGCTCAAATCTGTAAGGCCGCAACTTGGTCTTCAGTCCACACATTCACAAAGTTTTATAAGGTGGATGTAAGAGGTCATGAGGATATCGCCTTTGGGCGTAGTGTGCTGCAGGCTGCAGTATAGATCCTCATGCCTGATGGCGCCCAGCTTGTTATGGTGTCTCCCTCCCCTCATTTTGGCATTGCTTTGGGACATCCCACATAGTAATTACTATGCCGTTCTGTGTCCCGTGATGTACGATATAGAAAATAGGATTTTTATAACAGCTTACCTGTAAAATCCTTTTCTTTTTCGTACATCACGGGACACAGAGCGACTTGGTCATTACTAATGGGTTATATAGATTACCTTCAGGTGTTGGCACTGGCCAATTCCAAACCGGAAGTACCCTCCCCTATATAAGCCCCTCCCATCCGGGAGCACCTCAGTTTTTTGCCAGTGTCTAAGGTGTTGGCCAAAGAGTAACATGTGTTTTCACTGGGCTTGCGTACAGGTTCTTTTGGGCCTTAGTAAGCTGTTCCGGATCCCACCAAAAAAGCTTCATAGCTAAACGGTCGGTACCCGGGCCTTACAGCAGAAGAGCAAGGTTTTGCCTGTAATGCCTCTCTTAGGAGGGCTGGACCCTGGGATCCAGAGCTCTGGTCATACCCACGACCAAGATGTTGTCTGTGCAGGGTGCTATACAGGTCCAGGGGAGTGGAATCCTTGGGAACCCGGTCCCTGAAGGTTTAATTACAATGCCTGCCGTGATAGGTGAAGTTTGGACTTCTGTGGACCAAACAAAGTCCTGCGGCGGGGATCAGGTAAGTGGGGGCCCCCAGGAACTTGGTTCTATTGGGGGACCCCCAAGCCTAATTTGTCTTTCTGTCTGTTACCTAGCGGTATTCCCGCTAAATATCTGTGTTTGCCTGTAACTACTGAAAATGTAAAATTTTAATAGTAGTCAAGAAAAAAAAAAGGGGGACCGCGGTACCTGTGTTAAACCACTAGAGGCCGCTGTAGTCCATTTTTCTTGTCATGTGGATCTTTGGTTTTCTCAAGTCAAAAGATCCAGGCAGTTGGTAAGTTTCTCTGTGGGAATCCACTTCCTCTGCCCTGTTGCTGCGCTCATCCACCGCACAGGCCCAACGGCAAAAAGGGCCCTGGCTCCTAGTCCCTGTTTGATTTCGAAAAGGGCGCCAATGGCGCACGGGCGCGCGCGCGGGCGCGTGCACGCGCCTCCTATGAAAAAAAAGGGGCGGGGCGGGTGGATGACGCTCGATGCGCGCCGCGGCGCTTCTGCGCATGTGCAGGCGTCCCAGCATGGTTAAAAGACACAGTACAAGTGTCAGCTGGATGCAAACAGAGCTAGCAACAAACAGTGGCACACAGAGGCGGTTGATGCAGGCATCCCCATAGAAAGGCACTTTAGTGGACACCAGCTGGTATATAGCAGCAACTGTGTTAGACTATTACCAGCAAAAATTGGTGTATGACGACGGGAATACCTCAGCTTTGTGCTTAAAGGATATGTCGTCCAGACGCTCCGGAAATAGGTCTTCCAGGAAGCCAAAGGGGTCTCCATCGGGCTCTGAGGATATTGGGCATGCTTGTACTGCACCAATCTCCCCTGAGAATTCAGAGGTCAGTAGCCGTAGAAACCCCGCAGGAATGCCTGGTGCTGCGGCTGTCCCCAGTCCACCTGCTCCTGTATATATAACAGAGGAGGTTTTATCCTCAACTCTGGGAGGATTGGAAGAGAGATTAACAGCATTGATCGCTGCTTCCCTGTCACAGGAAAAGCGCGTCCGATCTCCGTCTCCTCCTTCAGAGTGCCTGTTAGTGGAGGAACAGCCCCACACAGAGATTGACCTACCTGAAGGGGATCAGGATGAGGTTGATTCAGTTATGGAGGAATCAACAGTGGAAGAACCTTTCTCAGCATCTCAGGCTGAAAGATTATGGGTTCAGTCTCTGACTAACATGGTCCGATCAGCATTTAAAATGCCTCTGGCGGAACCACCATCCACTACGGTTTCCTCGCTGGGGTCGCTAAAAGCTCCCCAGGCTGTCTGTTCCTTCCCAATCCACCCTTTATTAGAAGGGCTTATTTACCAGGATTGGGAGCATCCTGATAAAATATTTGCTCCCCCCAAGAGATTTCCGGTGATCTATCCCATGGAGGATAAGTTCATAAAAAAATGGAGGGTCCCTACAGTGGACGCAGCCATCTCTTCTGTTAACAAATCACTGACATGTCCAGTAGATAATGTTCCAATGTTCAAAGACCCAATAGATAAAAAATTGGAGTCTTTACTAAAATCTGCTTTCTCTACAGCAAGCATGGTGACACAACCTGCGGTAGCAGCGATTGGAGTCTGCCAAGCAGTGAAAGATCAGTTGAAACAAGTCTTAAGGGACTTACCAGATCAGCAGGCTCTTGCCCTAGCTGACCTGCCTAGAGCCTTGTGTTTTGCGGTGGACGCCATAAAGGATACAATCCAACAGGCCTCCCGCTTTACGCTGTCTATAGTACATATGCGTAGGCTTCTGTGGCTCAAAAACTGGTCTGCTGAAGCTCCCTGTAAAAAACTGCTGGTTAGCTTCCCATTTCATGGAGAACGCTTATTTGGAGAAGATCTGGACAAATATATCCAGAAAATTTCTGCCGGTAAAAGTTCACTCTTACCGGTTAAGAACAAGGGTAGAAGTCCTTCTTTTAAAAGGCCTACTTCTCCAGTCCCGGGCACATCGGCTGTGAAGCAGTTCCGACGGCCTCCGCGGTCAAATTCAGGGGGCAGAAATCAGGGACAATCACAGGGTAACAAGAAGCCCTGGATCAAGAGAGGTACAAAACCTCCCCCCAAGGCATGAAGCGTTGCCCCCACTCAATCGGGTGGGGGGAAGACTTCAGTTGTTCACAGAGACCTGGCGGGACACCATCAGAGACAGATGGGTGCTCTCCGCAGTAAGTCTAGGATACAAGCTGGAGTTAAAAGGCACTCCTCCTGCCCAATTTATGAGGTCAAACGTGCCAAGAGATCCCCAGAAGAGAGGATCCCTCCTTCTGGCACTAGAACAACTATTGCTCCAAGGTGTAATCAATCATGAAGGTTCCCCTGGAAGAAAGCGGATTCGGGTTTTACTCGAACCTTTTCACAGTCCCCAAACCAAATGGGGACGTGAGGCCCATATTAAATCTAAAAGGGCTAAACAAGTTCCTAAATATCAGGACTTTTCGGATGGAGTCGATCCGATCGGTGGCCACCGCCCTACAAGGGCAGGAATGGTTAGCCTCGATCGACATAAAGGATGCTTATCTGCATATTCCCATCTTTCCGGCCCACCAGAAATTTCTACGCTTTGCAGTAGAAGGGCGCCATTTTCAGTTCAGAGCCTTACCTTTCGGTCTGGCCACAGCACCACGAGTGTTCACAAAAATTCTGGCCCCATTATTGGCCAATCTAAGAACACAGGGTGTAACGATAATGGCATATCTAGACGACCTGCTACTAATAGACCACTCAGTGGAAAAGCTGGAAGTAGCTATTCACAAGACAATCAAGTATCTGGAATATCACGGTTGGATTATCAACCGGGACAAGTCAGCTCTAAGACCAGTCAAAAGTCTGGAATACTTAGGGCTAAGGCTGGATTCAAATCAGAGAAAGATTTTCTTACCTCCAGAGAAGGTGTCGTCTTTAAAAGATTTGACCCACTTAGTGGGTACAAAAAGAAAACCATCCATACGCCTCTGCATGAGGCTGCTGGGAAAAATGGTGGCTTCATTCGAAGCGGTACCCTACGGTCAATTCCATTCAAGGAATTTGCAAAGGGCCATACTGTCAGCCTGGAACAAAAAAGTTCAGGCTTTAGACTTACCAATGTCCCTGTCCCCTTCCGTTCGCAAGAGCCTCCATTGGTGGTTGGTGCCCCAGAATCTGGAAAAAGGGAAACCCTTCAGTCCGGTTTCTTGGAAGGTAGTCACTACAGATGCCAGCCTCATAGGCTGGGGGGCAGTACTGGAGCAATGGTCTCTCCAGGGCAAGTGGTCAGAAGCAGAAAAGGCCCTGCCCATCAATCTCTTAGAGATACGAGCAGCCCGGTATGCCCTAGTAGCATGGACATCCAAACTCCAAGGGTCCCCTGTCAGAATTCAATCAGACAATGCCACAGCAGTGGCATATATCAATCACCAGGGTGGCACCAGGAGTCGTGCAGCCCAGAGGGAAGCAAATTGCATCCTGGAGTGGGCAGAAAAATATGTCCCAGCCATATCCGCGGTTTTCATCCCAGGAGTGGAAAATTGGAGAGCGGACTTTTTAAGTCGCCAACAATTATGCCCGGGGGAATGGTCTCTTCACCCCGAGGTTTTCCAGGCAATATGCCAGCGGTGGGGAACACCGGATGTAGATCTGCTAGCATCCAGATTCAACGCAAAGGTGGACAGATTTGTGTCTCGCACAAGGGATCCTCTAGCTTGCGGCTCGGATGCCCTAGTGTTCCCTTGGGATCAGTTCAAGCTGATATATGCATTCCCACCGCCACAATTGTTACCGCGATTACTCCGCAGAATCAGGGTAGAAAAGAAACCAGTGATTCTGGTGGCTCCAGCGTGGCCCCGAAGGGCATGGTACGCGGAGATTGTAAAAATGTCAGTGAGGAGTCCTTGGACCCTCCCACATCGTCCGGACCTGCTGTCGCAGGGACCGATATACCACCCTTCCTTACCAGCCCTAGGTTTGACGGCCTGGCTATTGAAGCCCACATTCTGAAAAAGAGAGGGCTCTCTAATTCTGTGGTATCTACCATGATCAATGCCAGGAAGCCGGTATCCAGGCAGATCTATTATAGGATCTGGAAAGCGTACATTAAGTGGTGTGAGGCCAAGAAATGGCATCCACGTAAGTACGTGATAGGGAGGATTTTGGACTTCCTACAGTGGGCTGTAGATAGGAAGCTGGCCTTGAGTACTATCAAGGGTCAGATTTCGGCCTTGTCAATATTTTTTCAAAGGCCCTTGGCTTCGCATTCACTAGTCAAAGCTTTCATACAAGGAGTGATGCGTATTTGCCCTCCGGTTAGTATTCCCATATGTCCTTGGGACTTAAACCTGGTTCTGTCAGTTCTACAGAAACAACCGTTTGAACCATTGCAACACATTTCCTTGGTTCTTCTCACCAGGAAATTGATTTTCTTAGTAGCCGTTTGTTCGGCTAAAAGAGTATCGGAATTAGCCGCCTTGTCCTGTAAGGAGCCATATCTGGTTGTCCATAAGGACAGAGTAGTATTACGTCCTCATCCAGACTTTCTTCCTAAGGTGGTATCGAGGTTTCATTTGAACCAAGATGTGGTTCTTCCTTCTTTTTTCCCCAAACCTAGCTCGGTAGAGGAAAAGTTATTACATTCCTTGGATGTAGTAAGAGCAGTTAAAGCTTATCTAAAAGCCACTGCTCAGATTCGCAGAACGGATACTTTGTTTATTCTGCCGGAAGGCCCTAAAAAGGGTCAGGCAGCATCAAAATCCACTTTAGCCAAGTGGATTCGACAGGTCATAATACAAGCCTATGGCTTGAGAAAGAGACCGCCTCCGTTCAAAGTTAGGGCGCACTCCACAAGAGCAGTTGGAACTTCATGGGCAGTGCATCACCAGGCCTCCCTGGCTCAAGTATGTAAGGCCGCAACATGGTCTTCGGTACACACGTTTACTAGATTCTACCAGGTAGACGTTAGAAGTCAGGAGGATGTCGCCTTTGGGCGCAGTGTGTTGCAGGCCGCAAAAGATCCTCATGCCTGATGGCGCCCAGCTTATGTATCCCTCCCCTCATTTGGCATTGCTTTGGGACGTCCCATTAGTAATGACTAAGTCGCTCTGTGTCCCGTGATGTACGAAAAAGAAAAAGGGATTTTTATAACAGCTTACCTGTAAAATCCTTTTCTTGGAGTACATCACGGGACACAGAGCTCCCACCCCTCTTTTTTGGGACACTTATTGCTTGGCTACAAAACTGAGGTGCTCCCGGATGGGAGGGGCTTATATAGGGGAGGGTACTTCCGGTTTGGAATTGGCCAGTGCCAACACCTGAAGGTAATCTATATAACCCATTAGTAATGACTAAGTCGCTCTGTGTCCCGTGATGTACTCCAAGAAAAGGATTTTACAGGTAAGCTGTTATAAAAATCCCTTTTTCTTGTAGTACATCATGGGACACAGAGCTCCCACCCCTTTTTGGGGACACATTGCTTTGCTACAAAACTGAGGTACTCCCGATATGGGAGGGGTTATATAGGGAGGGGACTTCCTGTCTTGGGTGTGCCAGTGTCCATCACCTGAAGGTAAGCTCTATAACCCACATAGTAATTACTATGCCGCTCTGTGTCCCGTGATGTACTCCAAGAAAAGGATTTTACAGGTAAGCTGTTATAAAAATCCTATTTTTACATCTGTCCTGCAGCACGGTCCTGTCTAGCAGGCAGGGATGGACTGGCCATAGGGACTACCGGGAGTTTCCCGGTGGGCCGATGGCTCAGTGGGCCGTTATAAAAAATAAATAAAAATTATATATATATATATATATATATATATATATATATATTTATTTTTTTTTGTGGCCCTTTTTTCATGCAGTTCAGCGGCAGCGGGAGCATGGCAGCAAACAGCGGCGGGGATTCGGGGAAGATGGCCAGCGAGGAGGGCAGTTGGATGTAAAATTCCAAGGGAGAAGAGCTCCACTCCCTCCCTGACCACCGAAAAGGCGGACAGTAGCGAGCGCGGCCACCCCTGCGCTCCCAGAATCTCGATTCCTCCACCTCCTCCCTGCTCCAGGAACCATGCGGCCTGGGCCGGAGGGCAGGCTGACTGGGAGCCCGGAGGAAGAGAACATGCGCCGCTGTAAGGAGCAGAGCAGCGTAAGCACCCCCCGGATCAAGAGGGAGACTCGGCGCTGCTGCTGGTGGCCATCAGGTACCTGGCATCCTACACAAACATGCCAGAGCACTGAGACAGCGGGGAGGTGAGCAGAGGAGGGACTGCAGAAAGGGACAGTGCTATGTGGTCTGTCTCAGCCCTCCCCTCTGTCTCTCTGCCCCCTCTGGCTCTCCGTCCCCCCTCTGTCTCTCAGTCCCCCTCATTCAGCCTTCTCCTCTATCTCTCAGCCCCCTCACTATCTCTCAGACCCCTCCTCTGTCTCTCAGACCCCCCCCCTCTGTCTCTCAGTCCCCCCTCTGTCTCTTAGTTCCCGTGTCTCTCAGTCCCCCCTTTTTTAGCCCCTCCTCTGTCTCTCAGCTCCCCTCTATCTCTCAGACCCCCCCTCTGTCTCTCAGACCCCCCTCTGTTTCTCAGCTCTTCTCCTCTGTCTCTCAGCTCTCCTCCTCTGTCTCTCAGCTCTCCTCCTCTGTCTCTCAGCTCTCCTCCTCTGTCTCTCAGCTCTCCTCCTCTGTCTTTAAGCTCTCCCCCTCTGTCTCTCAGCTCTCCCCCTCTGTCTCTCAGCTCTCCTCCTCTGTCTCTCAGCTCTCCTCCTCTGTCTCTCAGCTCTCCTCCTCTGTCTTTAAGCTCTCCCCCTCTGTCTCTCAGCTCTCCCCCTCTGTCTCTCAGCTCTCCCCCTCTGTCTCTCAGCTCTCCCCCTCTGTCTCTCAGCTCTCCCCCTCTGTCTCTCAGACCCCCCTCTGTCTCTCAGACCCCCCCTCTGTCTCTCAGACCCCCCTCTGTCTCTCAGACCCCTCCTCTGTCTCTCAGCTCTTCTCCTCTGTCTCTCAGCTCTCCTCCTCTGTCTCTCAGCTCTCCTCCTCTGTCTCTCAGCTCTCCCCCTCTGTCTCTCAGCTCTCCCCCTCTGTCTCTCAGCTCTCCCCTCAGCTCTCCCCCTCGGTCTCTCAGCTCCTCCCTCTGTCTCTCAGCTCCCCCTCTGTCTCTCAGACCCCTCCACTGTCTCTCAGCTCCCTCCACTGTCTCGCAGCCCCCCCTCTGTCTCTCAGCTCCCCCCCTCTGTCTCTCAGCCCCCCCTCTGTCTCTCAGCCCCCCCTCTGTCTCTCAGCCCCCCCTCTGTCTCTCAGCTCCCCCCTCTGTCTCTCAGCTCCCCCCTCTGTCTCTCAGCTCCCCCCTCTGTCTCTCAGACCCCTCCACTGTCTCTCAGACCCCTCCACTGTCTCTCAGACCCCTCCACTGTCTCTCAGACCCCTGCACTGTCTCTCAGACCCCTCCACTGTCTCTCAGACCCCTCCTCTGTCTCTCAGACCCCTCCTCTGTCTCTCAGACCCCTCCTCTGCCTCTCAGCTCCCCCCTCTGTCTCTCAGCCCCCACTCTGTCTCTCAGCCCCCACTCTATCTCTCAGCCCCCACTCTATCTCTCAGACCCCCCTCTGTCTCTCAGCTCCCCCCTCTGTCTCTCAGACCCCTCCTCTGTCTCTCAGCTCTTCTCCTCTGTCTCTCAGCTCTCCCCCTCTGTCTCTCAGCTCTCCCCCTCTGTCTCTCAGCTCTCCCCCTCTGTCTCTCAGCTCTCCCCCTCTGTCTCTCAGCTCTCCCCCTCTGTCTCTCAGCTCTCCCCCTCTGTCTCTCCGCTCTCCCCCTCTGTCTCTCAGCTCTCCCCCTCTGTCTCTCAGCTCTCCCCTCAGCTCTCCTCCTCTGTCTCTCAGCTCTCCTCCTCTGTCTCTCAGCTCTCCTCCTCTGTCTCTCAGCTCTCCTCCTCTGTCTCTCAGCTCCCCCCTCTGTCTCTCAGCTCCCCCCTCTGTCTCTCAGCTCCCCCCTCTGTCTCTCAGCTCCCCCCTCTGTCTCTCAGACCCCTCCACTGTCTCTCAGCTCCCTCCACTGTCTCTCAGCCCCCCCTCTGTCTCTCAGCTCCCCCCTCTGTCTCTCAGCCCCCCTCTGTCTCTCAGACCCCTCCACTGTCTCTCAGACCCCTCCACTGTCTCTCAGACCCCTCCACTGTCTCTCAGACCCCTCCTCTGCCTCTCAGCTCCCCCCCTCTGTCTCTCAGCCCCCCTCTGTCTCTCAGCCCCCCTCTGTCTCTCAGACCCCTCCACTGTCTCTCAGACCCCTCCACTGTCTCTCAGACCCCTCCTCTGTCTCTCAGACCCCTCCTCTGCCTCTCAGCTCCCCCCTCTGCCTCTCAGCTCCCCCCTCTGCCTCTCAGCTCCCCCTCTGTCTCTCAGCTCCCCTCTCTGTCTCTCAGCTCCCCCCTCCGTCTCTCAGACCCCTCCACTGCCTCTCAGACCCCTCCACTGCCTCTCAGACCCCTGCACTGTCTCTCAGACCCCTGCACTGTCTCTCAGACCCCTCCACTGTCTCTCAGACCCCTCCTCTGTCTCTCAGACCCCTCCACTGTCTCTCAGACCCCTCCACTGTCTCTCAGCTCCCCCCCTCTGTCTCTCAGCTCCCCCTCTGTCTCTCAGCCCCCCTCTGTCTTTCAGCTCCCCCCTCTGTCTCTCAGCTCCCCCCTTTGTCTCTCAGACCCCTCCACTGTCTCTCAGACCCCTCCACTGTCTCTCAGACCCCTCCACTGTCTCTCAGCTCCCCCCTCTGTCTCTCAGCTCCCCCTCTGTCTCTCAGCCCCCCCCTCTGTCTCTCAGCTCCCCCCTTTGTCTCTCAGACCCCTCCACTGTCTCTCAGACCCCTCCACTGTCTCTCAGACCCCTCCACTGTCTCTCAGCCCCCTCCATTGTCTCTCAGACCCCTCCACTGTCTCTCAGCTCCCCCCCTCTGTCTCTCAGCTCCCCCCTCTGTCTCTCAGCTGCCCCCCCTCTGTCTCTCAGCTGCCCCCCCTCTGTCTCTCAGCTGCCCCCCTCTGTCTCTCAGCTCCCCCCTCTGTCTCTCAGCTCCCCCTCTGTCTCTCAGCTCCCCCCTCTGTCTCTCAGCTCCCCCCTCTGTCTCTCAGCTCCCCCCTCTGTCTCTCAGCTCCCCCCCCTCTGTCTCTCAGCTCCCCCCTCTGTCTCTCAGACCCCTCCACTGTCTCTCAGACCCCTCCACTGTCTCTCAGACCCCTCCACTGTCTCTCAGATCCCTCCACTGTCTCTCAGCTCCCCCCTCTGTCTCTCAGACCCCTCCACTGTCTCTCAGACCCCTCCACTGTCTCTCAGACCCCTCCACTGTCTCTCAGCTCCCCCCTCTGTCTCTCAGCTCTCCCCCTCTGTCTCTCAGCTCTCCCCCTCTGTCTCTCAGCTCCCCCCTCTGTCTCTCAGCTCTCCCCCTCTGTCTCTCAGCTCTCCCCCTCTGTCTCTCAGCTCTCCCCCTCTGTCTCTCAGCTCTCCCCCTCTGTCTCTCAGCTCTCCCCCTCGTCTCTCAGCTCTCCCCCTCTGTCTGTCAGCTCTCCCCCTCTGTCTCTCAGCTCTCCCCCTCTGTCTCTCAGCTCTCCCCCTCTGTCTCTCAGCTCTCCCCCTCTGTCTCTCAGCTCTCCCCCTCTGTCTCTCAGCTCTCCCCCTCTGTCTCTCAGCTCTCCCCCTCTGTCTCTCAGCTCTCCCCCTCTCAGCTCTCCCCCTCTGTCTCTCAGCTCCCCCCTATGTCTCTCAGCTCCCCCCCTCTGTCTCTCAGCTCCCCCCCTCTGTCTCTCAGCTCCCCCCTCTGTCTCTCAGCTCCCCCCCTCTGTCTCTCAGCTCCCCCCCTCTGTCTCTCACCTCCCCCCCTCTGTCTCTCAGCTCCCCCCCTCTGTCTCTCAGCTCCCCCCTTTGTCTCTCAGCTGCCCCCCCTCTGTCTCTCAGCTGCCCCCCTCTGTCTCTCAGCTGCCCCCCCTCTGTCTCTCAGCTGCCCCCCTCTGTCTCTCAGTTCCCGTGTCTTTAAGAACCCCCCCCCTCTGTCTCGCAGACCCCCTCTTTTAGCCCCCCCTCTGTCTCTCAGACCCCCCTCTGTCTCTCAGACCCCCCCTCTGTCTCTCAGACCCCCCTGTCTCTCAGACCCCTCAACTGTCTCTTAGACCCCTCCACTGTCTCTCAGACCCAAAGGAAAAATAGAAAAATCATCTGACATCTATAGGTCAATAGGCACCACGTCCCTGATAATTAGAAGATACAGATAAAGGAGAAGTGGGACTTTTGAGGTGCATTCAAACACATGATTGATAAAAAATATAATTTTTTATTTAATAGAAAAATTCTATTCACATATATTATAACAAATATATAATTAAAATTACAGTAAGAAACAATGAAGTATTATACAGACAGATAATCTCGACGTTTCGCCAATAAACTGGCTTCTTCAGGAGTATTAATTATTGTCATGTATTACTAGAACGAAAAATACACACAGTAAGTATACACAAATACACTAATATATTGCTCTACAAAATAATATTTAAATATTCAACAGAGAATGATACAAGGACATTTTCAAAACCACCACATGAGCCTTCATTACCTGTGCATTGTTGAAGAAATCAAAAATTTAGCTGGTATTGAATCAGAGGAGTGTTCTCATAATGGAGTCTTGCAGTGAACCTTAGAGAAGGTGCTAGCTCATAAAGAGCACATAAATGAATAATGTGCTGCTGAAGGCAATGGAAGGTGAATAGTCACCTGAAAGGAGGAAAGGGAATGATTATATAAAGTTAGACCCATACTAGGACGGAACTAAATATATGAAACCCAATTTTAAAGCAATACCTTAATCTAAAGGTAATTTTAAGATTCCAAAAAAGGAACAAAAGATCATTATATCATGATGGAAGGTATCTGTAAGAAGATGGAATTATATTAGAGGAATTGGTCATATATATAAAAAAATGATGTTAATCAAGGGGTATAGGAAAGCAAATACCTGAGTCATCCACTTTAAAGCCTAGTTGCAGAAAGAGGATGAAAAATCAGAGCAGAAAGGGTGCCGGTCAGTATCTATAAGACCAACAATCCATCTGTCAAAAATAAATAAAATATATATGCAAATCAAAAAATGCTGCAAAAGCATTCCATAGATAAGATAGATAGTAAGCAGGATATAATTCCTCTATAGATACCTGAGACATATGGTCTTTGCACATATAACCTTCCTCCGATAGCGGCAGCTATATCACCCAGGCAAACCACCAAAGCTTATGTAGTCACCATCTCCCTCGCCTATAGGACGCCAAATTGGCGCCAAAATTATAGGCGAGGCGGGCATATCAATTCCACCTGACAGGGAACCAATCCATACTATTGTTTAAGGATATGGTGGATGTAAAGGGCGGCCGGAAATGACACGTTGCCGCGCACCGGAAATGACGCTTATACATCTGAGTGATGAAAGAAAATTCATCACACACTGGATGCAATCTACAAAACGGCCATAAGATGTCCGTAATGAGACCGAAATCAAGTGAGGATAAATGAGTCAATGTTAGACTGGTGGAAAAGACAAAAAATAGGTCAGAAATAAAAACAAGGATGGAAACCTTTAGGTGGAAAGGTGGCCCCAACTTAAATGCTAATAAGCAAAGAATTGGAAGCCCCGGGCGCCCGTAAGGTCACCTTAACTCGACGAGAACAACTCCCCTGGGAATTATGATAATTGGATAGCAAACTATGTATTATATATGATATACTGCAAGATTGCAGTAAATGCGTAATAGTAGCATACAATTATTATTATTATTATTATACAGGATTTATATAGCGCCAACAGTTTGCGCAGCGCTTTACAACATCAGGGAAGACAGTACAATCACAATACAATTCAATACAGAGGGATCAGAGGGCCCTGCTCGATAGAGCTTACAGTCTAGAAGGGAGGGTCATGTGAAACAAAGGGTATTGGCTGTGGGGGATGATCAGGTGGACAGAATGGAAATATAGTTATTAGGTGTGGGTGGGATAGGCTTCTCTGAAGAGGAGGGTTTTTAGGGATCCTCTAAAAGCTAATAGAGAAGGAGATAGACGGACCGATTGGGGTAAGGAGTTCCATAGGCTTGGGGAGACTCTGGAAAAGTCCTGGAGTCGAGCATGGGAGGAGGTGATGAGCGAGCTAGAGAGCAGGAGGTCTTGAGAAGAACGAAGAGAACGATTAGGTTGGTATTTAGAGACTAGGTCAGTGATGTAGCTGGGGGCAGTGTTGTGGATGGCTTTGTAGGTGGTCGTTAGTATTTTGAATTTAATTCGTTGGGTGAGTGGAAGCCAGTGGAGGGATTGACAGAGAGGGGAAGGAGACACAGAGCGGTTGGTAAGGTGGATGAGTCTGGCAGCAGCATTCATGATGGACTGAAGGGGGGTTAAAGTTTTCTGAGGTAAGCCAATGAGGAGGGAGTTGCAGTAATCGAGGCGAGAAATGACCAGGGAGTGGATAAGGAGCTTTGTTGTGTCTTTGGTTAAAAAGGGGCGTATTTTGGAGATGTTGCGGAGGTTGATGCGGCAAGATTTGGACAGTGATTGGATGTGAGGATTAAAGGAGAGTTCAGAGTCTAGAACTACTCCTAGGACCTTGGCGTGTGGGGATGGGCTGATAGTTGTGCCATCAATTTTAACAGAGAGATCGGGGGAGGAGGCACGAGGGGGAGGAAAAATGACCAGTTCAGTTTTGGATAGATTAAGTTTGAGGAAGTGGTGTGACATCCAAACTGATATATCTGATAGTAAATTAGAGATACGTGAGGCGAATGAAGAAGTGAGTTGAGGGGCAGAGAAATAGATTTGAGTGTCGTCAGCGTAGAGGTGGTATTGGAAGCCGTGGGAGGCTATCAGCTGACCCAGGGAGGAGGTGTAGATTGAAAATAGGAGAGGTCCAAGAACAGAACCTTGGGGGACCCCAATTGAGAAAGGAAGGGGAGAGGAGGAAGTAGAGTTGTAAGTAACGCTAAAGGTGCGGTTGGATAAGTAGGTAGAGAACCAGCGAAGAGTACAGTCGCGGAGACCAAAGGCATGGAGTTTTTTGAGGTGGAGGGGGTGGTCAACCATATCGAAGGCAGCGGAGAGGTCCAGGAGTAGGAGTATGGAATAGTGTCCCTTAGTTTTGGCCGTTACTATATCATTTGTTAGTTTTAGGAGGGCAGTTTCTGTGGAATGTTGAGGACGAAATCCAGACTGAAGGGGATCAAGAAGGTTATTATCAGCAAGGTGGACGCTCAATCGGTTGTAAACTAGACGTTCAAGGAGTTTGGATAAAAAGGGGAGCAAGGAGATAGGGCGCAGGTTGTCAAGGTTGGATGGGTCCAGAGAGGGCTTTTTAAGTATGGGGCTGACTAGTGCATGTTTCAAAGAGTTAGGGAAGATGCCAGAAGAGAGGGAGAGATTGAAGATGTGGGTTAGAGAGTGTAGAATAGAGCCAGGGGGTGAACGTAGCATTTGCGAGGGAACAGGATCCAGAGCGCTGGTGGTAAGATGGACATTAGCAAGTAATTTAGCAACTTTGTCTATAGTGGTGGGATTGAAAGAGGGAAGTAAAGATTGTACCTGTGGGCATGAGGTGTATAGCATAGGGGGCATCTGAGCCGTACAGATTTCCTCGCGAATTCTAGCAATCTTCTGTTTGAAGTGATTGGCAATCTCCTGGGCAGTGAGTGAGTTAGTGGGCGGAGGCAGTGGGGGACGAAGGAGCGAGTTGAAGGTAGAGAAGAGTAGACGGGGACGGGATGATAAGTTTTTAATGAGGGTGATGAAATAGGTCTGCTTGGCAGTGAGGAGGCTGGAATTGTATATTTGGAGGGCAGATTTATACTGGCCGAAATCTTTCTGGGACTTAGTCTTACGCCATAGGCGCTCGAGAGCACGGCTGTGCTTTTTCAGACTTCTAGTATCATCTGTTTGCCAGGGTTGTAGGGGGCGGGGCCTTATTCTGCATGTAGTGAGGGGGGCCAGTCTGTCCAGTGATGCTAGAAGTGTAGTGTTGTAGACAGAAGTGGCTAGGTGGGTGCAGGACAGGGGCGCGATTTTGTCATAGAGGTGGTCAGTTGCAGAGCATAGAAGAGAAGGGTTGATATTGTGAAGGTTTCTACGAGTAACTGTTAGGCGTTTGGGGGGAGAGGAGGCAGAGGAGAGGGAGAGAGTGAAATTAATAAGGTGGTGATCAGAGAGAGGGTAAGGATAGTTGGAGAGGTTGCATGGAGTGCATAGGTGGGAAAAGACAAGGTCAAGGGTGTTGCCTTCAGAGTGAGTAGGTGCATGTATCCATTGCTTCAGATCAAAGGAGGAGGTTAGACTGAGAAGTTTGGAAGTTGCAGGAGAGTTATTATTAATAGGGATGTTGAAGTCCCCAAGAATGATTGTGGGGATTTCAGAAGAGAGAAAGTAGGGTAACCAGGCGGAGAAGTCATCAAGAAAGGAAGATAGTGGACCGGGGGGCCGGTAGATCACAGCTATTCTTAGGGAAACTGGGGAGAAGAGACGAATGCAATGTGCCTCAAATGTGAAGAGTGACAGAGAGGGAGGTGGGTGAAGTACCTGAAAGGTGCTATGTGGGGCTAAAAGGATTCCAACACCCCCACCTTTGCGTCCACTGGACCTGGGGGAGTGAGTCCAGAGAAGACCGCCATGGGATAGAGCAGCAGAAGACGCAGTGTCGGATTCGTGAAGCCAGGTTTCGGTGACGGCGAGTAGATTAAATGAGTTAGCGATAAAGAGATCGTGGAGGGAGGTGAGTTTATTACAGACAGAGCGAGCGTTCCAAAGGGCGCACGAGAGAGGGAGTCTGGTCTTGGGAAGGAGAGGAATGTGAACTAGATTGTGTGCATTGCGGCTGCAGCCAGAGGATGTAGGGTAATGGGTACGTTGAGCACAGTTAGATGAAGGAGGCCCAGGGTTTGGGGATACATCACCAGAGGCTAGGAGAAGCAGAAGGGTGAGGGAGGTGATGTGGGAATGTGATTTATGTGGGGGGACATGCCTCAGTGGTTTGGAATATTGGGGGTGTGAATATACAATTAGCCAGATTTGGTGAGTGCAGTAATAGGGAGAGGACAGAAGTGAGGATGATATGTATAAGGTGTGGGGTGGAGAAGGGGGGTGTAGGAAGGACAGTTTAAGGATAGAAGACACAGCTGTCAGAAGGAGTGGTATACAGTGCATTTTTAAAGGGGAAGGAAAAGCTGATTTTTTTTAAATTTACCTGTTTTGCAATTTCTAAGGTGTTTTGTTTTCCCCCGCTTTGTGCATTCACTGAAGTGCAGAGTCAGAAGTGCGTCCACTTATCGAAAAAACCCACTTTGCGAAAGAACCCCTGTGGCTATTGAGCCCCCCTGCTATTGCTTCCCCCAGAAAGATGCTTATATTTATACTGATGGGGATAGGGGGTGGGTGCTTTTCAATTATCTAATCAGGAGGTAATAAAGGTTTGCTGGTCAACAGGCCAAAATTCTTACTACAGAGACAGATTGGAAAGAGGGCACTAAAAGACACTGGGCCATAATTTTTTGGGTAAGACAAGGCAGATAAAAGCATTGAAATGTGGACAGGTCTATAGAGGGCTAAGCAAACACAACATACCATATCAAATTTAAACTAGGCAAAACACTTTCCAGTTTCAATTCAGGGTGGATTGCTCACAGCAGAAACATACCATATCAAATTTAAACTAGGCAAAACACTTTCCAGTTTCAATTCAGGGTGGATTGCTCACAGCAGAAACATACCATATCAAATTTAAACTAGGCAAAACACTTTCCAGTTTCAATTCAGGGTGGATTGCTCACAGCAATGCAGTTGAAAAGAATTGTCCGATCACCTCTTATGAAAAATAACCAAACAAACAGAAAAACACAAATAATAATAAATAAACAGACTAGCTGTTTGGGCCTAAGGTCATTCAGAAAATTATAAACAGAGTCAGTTTCAGAGAAAGGGCTTATAGCTGATAGACTCATTGAGTCCTGGATGAGAGGTGGCATTAAGTGAAAAAATCCACTTTGCCTCTCTTTGCAAAAGACCTTTATCACAATCTCCACCTCTTTCATTAATTGGAAGATGCTCTAAGGCAAAAAAATTCATTTTAGATAAATCAAAAGTATGATATAGACCACTATGTCGACTGATCGGCGTTTCCATTTTTTTCTTTCGGATAAGGGAAACATGGTCCCTTACTCTATGAAAAAAGGGTCTCTTGGTCTTGCCAATATAAAAGGCACTGCATTCACACTTCATGAGGTATACAATGCCTATAGACTGGCAATTGGCAAAGAATTTAGGTTTGTAGGTAATACCATTGGGAAGAATAAATTCCTCAGAACTACCTAAAAACTGGCAGAAATCGCAACGGCCACATGGAGCTGTACCCTTACGAGAAGATCTGCCAGTCGGTTTCTGTAAATGGCTGTGGACCAATTGATCTTTTAATGACCTGGACTTTTTGTACGTGATTTGGGGGTATGGTTGAATATATTTGGAGATTATTTCATCAGCTGATAATAGGGGCCAAAATTTGGTAATGATATTTCTCACCTTTTGGTGGTCACCAGAATATCTGGTGATCAACCGTACCTTCTGATTTGAAGGTTTAATCCTCGAGGAGTGAATTAAATCAGTTCTTTTTTGGTTTTTGGCTCTCTGATATGCCCTCTTTAGTACCGTACGACTGTATCCTCTGTTTAGCAATCAGGACTGTAGGGCTTTAGCTTCAGTTTCAAAGTCCTGTTCCTTGCTGCAGTTCCGCTTGATTCTTAAGTATTGGCTATATGGTATACTATGTACCAATGGCTTAGGGTGGGAACTTGCAGCATGCAGGATGGTGTTACCTGCAGATGGTTTCCTGTATAGTGAGGAGCCCAAAGTGCCATCTGGATTCACATAGATGGAGATGTCCAAAAAGTTAATAATCTGTTGATCACACGTCATTGTGAATTTGAGATTATAACGATTTGTAGTTAATTTCGACATAAAAGCCTGCAATTCATGATTGGACCCCGTCCAAACAACAAAATGTCATTGATAAAACGGCGCCAGATGAGGACATGGGAGAAATGGTCCCCAAATTCATTGGAAGAAAATATCTCTCATTCCCACCCCCCCAGGTACAGATTGGCGTATGATGGGGCACACTTGGTCCCCATCGCAACACCCTGTACCTGGAGGTAGTGGGACTGATCAAAAACAAAAATGTTGTTCATTAAAATGAACATTAATAGTTCCAAGATAAATTGATTATACTTGTCAGCTCCAGGTCCTCTTTCTGATAAGAAGCCCTGAACAACTCTATCCCCCCACTCATGGGGGATAGAGTTGTAAAGAGCCTCTACATCAATGGCCACCAGCTAGGATCCCGGTGGTATATACAGGGCATCAATGGACCTAATAAGGTCCGACGTATCCTGTATATAGGAACTAAGAGAGCCGACATGTGGTCTGAGATAATCATCCACTAGTTTACTTGCATGCTCTGTTAGGCATCCGTTGCCCGAAACGATTGGACGCCCAGGAGGGCATTCCAAATTCTTATGTACCTTGGGTAAGGCATATAAGGTAGGTATTTTAGGTTTTTCTATCAGTAAAAATTCACAAGTTTTTTTATCGAATAGATTGGCTTGGAAGGCACGACTGATTAGCAGATGAAATTTGGTCTCTGCATATTTAACTTGAGCATGGGGAATGGGACGATACCAGCTGCGGTTTAAGAGAAGGTCCATTACCATTTTTTTGTATTTTTCTAAATCCATTACAACAATGTTGCCTCCCTTGTCGGAGGGCTTGATAATGATTTGATTGTTTAGTTGTAAGGATATTAAAGCCTCACGATGGGATTGCTTAAGGTTGGACCCTCTATTAAACTTGTTCCAGATAGTATTTTTTATCACTTTAGTAACCTGTTGAGTAAAGGCCCAAATATTGGGATTGCCTTGAAAGGTAGGAAATGTTCTAGATTTAGGTTTATAGAGGTGGGGTGGCGGAAAAAGTCTTTGAGATGGAATGTCAATTTCAGGACAGGGGGTAACCTCCTCTAGGGGGTCATCAAAGGGATTTCCTTCCTCCTATAGATCCATTAGATCATTTAGGGCCTTGATCTCATTGATCGTTTTATGTTGCCAAATTTCCTCAGATGTTAAATTAGAGGAGAAATGTTGGCGATCCTTGTCATATATGACTTTAAACATAAGTTTTCTGGCAAACAAGTTAACGTCTTTAATGATCTCGAATGCATCCGCACTCTGTTCAGGACAAAAGGTCAGGCCGAGACTCAAAACTTCGGTCTGATCTTTTGTAAGTGACTGTGAAGACAAATTAATTACTTGGAAGCCAGCTTGGTCCCTTTCTGGGGAACCAAAGGATTGGCTGCTTTCTTGGTGTCTAGGTTGAGAGGGGGTGAGAAGATGGGAGCTGTGCGAAGATCCCCCAACGTGGGGGTTGGTAAGTCCCCCAAAGGGGTATTTGTGGGAAAATTTGTCTTGGAAGCAATAGGTGCATGGGTGATAATAGAAGAACTAGTAGAAATATTACCCACAGAATTAACTGGAGTAGGTGCAGGTTTCGTTTGAGAACGAAGTCCGGGACGTGTGGTGTCCTGTGGCATACGTTTAGAAGAGGACGCGGATGACAGAGGTCTATCCGTTTTTCTTTTAGAAGAGGTTGTGGATGAATTCGAGGCCATGCCTACTTGAGAAGAGGAAGACAAAGAAGATTCATCAGAATCAGTGGGATCCTGATTTGAGTTAGTTTGTTTACGTGAGAAAGATTTTTTCTTTCTCCATTGATTTTCAGGAGACCATCTATAGACAGTATTGGTCTCATAGGCTAAACGATCACGATAGTACTTCTTATCTTTGGTTTTCAAAATATTTGATACAAAGTTTTCCAGATGTTTTTCCACAAGGGTTTCACGATCGGAAAAGGTATCTTCTGAAATAAGGCTTGAATTATCAGTATAGAGTTTTTCAATTTCGTTATTAATTATTTCCAAATCTTTTAAATAATTGCGGCACAAAGCCTCCATCATTTTAAGAGAACATGACTGTAGGTTGGATTCCCAGTCAGTCTTAAATTCAGTTTCAATTTTAAAAAGATTTAGAAAAATTTTAATGCGTAGCCCCCAAGGGACTATGCGAGCTTCAATGTATTTTTCAAAGTATTTATGATTCCAGAATATACAAGCCTTTTTTTCCAAAAGTCTAGTCAAACTATTGAAAAACCGTTCTAGGGTGATACCCCCAAAGGAGGACCCCTGAGCTTGATGGATTTTGCTCATGTGGCCATGAAAAGCTGTCAGGGTCACCTGTGGCCAGGTGACAGATGCACACCGTAGGGGGACAGGAGTGCACCGCGAGGTAGTGAACCCTATGGCTGGCTTCTGTGGATAGGAAACTGGGTGGTTGTGGAAAGCGGGACCAGAGGAGCACAACCGGGATCCCAACGGAAGCGAGAGCCAAGATTCCCCAGGGCGCGGAGTCTAAGACCCAGCTGGTCTTCTCCAGGGCCTCTAGTGGTGAGGATGTTACGCTGCAGGCTGGGACCAGGTCGCGGCCCCTGGAGTTTCCTAGCTCACGCCCCGTAGGATAAGGGGAAGCAGCAGCACACGATAGAGAGAACCGAATAACAAGCCGAAGGTCAGGGGCCACAAGCAGACAAGGATAACGAAGAACGAGCCGAAGGTCAAGGGTCACGAGCAGACAGGGATGGTCGGGGACAAGCCAATAACGTAACAGAGAGACAGACGTAGCACACGGCAGGCAGGAACCCAAACACACAATGCCTAACAAACACGTTGATCAGCAAAGCAGGCTTGCAGTGCACAGGTTAATATAGTGTTCAGTGATAGGGCCTGGGGTGGAGTCAGGCTGGGAGGAGATTATAAAGGAAGCCAGGTGAAGGAGGTCTGGTCTCTAGATGAACACATGAGGAGGAAGGTAAGATGGCAGACAGACATTAATGCATATCCATGACAGTACCCTCCCTCTTACGAGGCCTCCCCCTTCCCCGCCTGGGCCCAGGTTTAGAGGGAAACTTCAGATGAAACTCCTTTAACAGACGAGGTGCAAAGACCTCAGATGCAGTGATCCAAGACCTCTCCTCAGGACCAAACCCTTTCCAATGAACGAGGTACTGAAGAACGCCTTTACAGAGTCGGGAGTCCAGAATTTGACTGATCTCGTACTCCTGATTATCCTCAGAGACAGGCGCCACGGTAGGAAGAGGACGAGAGAATTTATTGAGGACTAAAGGCTTTAGAAGAGCAACATGAAAGGAGTTAGTGATTTTAAGGCTCTTAGGAATCTGGAGTTTGAAACAAACCGGATTCAGTTTAGCAGTTACCGTGTATGGACCGATGAATCGTGGAGCAAACTTCAGAGAAGGAACTCGGAGCTTGATGTTCCTGGTAGAGAGCCAGACTTTGTCCCCTGGCTGAAGAGAAGGCGGTTTACGCCTGCGGCGGTCGGCAAAGCCTTTGAATTTTTCAGCAGCTGCCCGGAGGGAATCATGAACGTGACCCCAAACGGAATTGAGAGACTCCTGAACCGAAGCCAAAGCTGGAATGTCTGGAGAACAGATCATAGGAAGAGGAAGTTGAGGGTGTTTTCCATAAACTGTGAAAAAGGGTGTCTTCTGCGAACTGGTATTCACATGATTGTTATGGGAGAATTCTGCCCACGGGAGTAGAGAGGACCAATCGTCATGGTGAGAAGACACAAAGGTGCGAAGAAAGACCTCTAACTCCTGATTAACCCTCTCAGTCTGTCCATTGGATTGGGGATGGTAAGAAGAAGAAAAATCCAAGACAATATTGAGGGATTTGCAAAAGGCTCTCCAAAAACGAGACGTGAATTGGACTCCCCTGTCGGAAACAATATGAGAAGGGACCCCATGTAGGCGGAGAATTTCTCGAATGAAAATGGGAACCAAGGCAGGGGCAGAAGGAAGACCAGGAAGAGGAACAAAATGAGCCATCTTGGAGAATCGATCGATTACCACCCAAATGACTGTATTATTCTCAGACAGTGGGAGATCGGTGATAAAATCCATGGCAATATGGGCCCAGGGTTCCTTAGGAATAGGCAAGGGCATGAGGAGACCAGCAGGAGCTTGTGTGGAGGATTTGGACTGAGCACAGACATGACAAGCTTTAACGTAGTCTTTGACGTCTGAGCGGAGATTAGGCCACCAGTAGTGACGACTGATGAGTAGGAAGGATCGGAGGAATCCAGAATGCCCTGCCACCTTGGAATCATGTCCCCAACGAAGGATCTTAGCTCTTAGCTCAGTGGGGACAAAGGTCTTACCAGGCAGAATTTTAGACTTCAGGGTGGTAGAGTGGGCAACAATGCATGAGGTGGGAATGATCGGCTCAGGTTCAGGGGCGGACTCCTCGTCCAAAGTGTCAAATGACCTAGAGAGCGCATCAGCCCGACCGTTGCAGGAACCAGGTTTGTAGGTAATCGTGAAATTAAAACGGGCAAAGAAGAGACTCCACCTGGCCTGTCTAGGATTCAGACGTTTAGCATTCTGTAGATACTGTAAATTCTTGTGATCGGTAAAGATCGTTATGGAGTGAGGGGAACCCTCCAAGAGATGACGCCACTCCTCTAACGCCAATTTAATTGCGAGAAGTTCCCGATCACCGATGGCATAATTCCTCTCTGCCTGAGAAAATTTTTTGGAGAAGAACGCACATGGTTGGCGTCTCTTCTCAAAGATTTGAAGAAGCACAGCTCCCACCCCCATTGAGGAAGCGTCCACTTCAATAAAAAATGCATTCCCAGGATTTGGTCTCCTCAAGAGGGGGCCAGAAACAAAGGCCTGTTTCAGGTTGTGAAATGCAGAGACAGCTTCGGGAGGCCAGTCTCTGGCATTCACACCCTTCTTGGTCAAAGCGATAATAGGCGCGGCAATGGAAGAGTAATTCCTTATGAACTGCCTATAATAATTAGTGAAGCCAAGAAAGCGCTGTGTGGCCTTGAGGCTAGCAGGAAGAGGCCAGTTGGTGATAGCCAAGACCTTCCCAGGGTCCATACGAAGCCCCGAACATGAGACAAAGCACCCCAAAAACAGGACCTCAGAACATTCAAAGGAACATTTCTCCAGCTTGGCATAGAGATTGTTCTCTCTAAGACGTTGAAGTACAGTGCGGACATGGTTTCTGTGGACGAGCAGATTTTCAGAAAAGATCAGAATGTCATCCAGATAGATGACAACAAACTGGTACAGCAGATCTCTGAAGATTTCATTGACAAAGTTTTGAAACACGGCTGGAGCATTACACAGACCAAAAGGCATCACCAGATATTCGTAATGCCCGTCTCTAGTGTTAAATGCAGTCTTCCATTCGTCACCCTCCCGTATTCGAATGAGATTGTACGCGCCTCTGAGATCCAACTTGGTGAAAATGGAGGCACCCTTCAACCTATCGAATAGCTCAGATATTAAGGGTAAGGGGTATCGATTTTTAATAGTAACCGCATTTAAACCCCGATAATCGATGCAGGGTCTTAAGGTACCATCCTTTTTGGCAACAAAAAAGAACCCTGCCCCTGCAGGCGATGAGGATTTCCGGATGAACCCTCTCTCCAGATTCTCTGCTACATACTCCGACATGGCCTGGGTCTCTGGGATGGACAGAGGGTAGGTACGACCCCTGGGTAGAGTTGCTCCGGGGACAAGATCAATAGCACAGTCAAAAGACCTGTGGGGAGGAAGCACCTCAGCTGATTTTTTACAGAACACATCCCGGTAATCGCTGTATGCGGCGGGAAGATCAGAAGAAACAGAAGTGGCAGCAACCGGAAGACTCTCCTTGGGGGTCACCTTGAGAAGACACGACGAGAAACATGAGGAACCCCAGGCCAGGATCTGCCCAGAGACCCAGTCCACATGTGGAGAGTGGAGCTGTAGCCAAGGGAGGCCCAATACAACTGGGGTAGAGGCCTTGGGTAGAATAAGAAAGGATATCCACTCCTGGTGGAGAATCCCTACCGACATCCTAATGGGTAGCGTCTGGAAGCGAATAGGGCCCCCTGGGAGAACAGTGCCATCAATTGCCGAGACTACCAATGGGGTAGTGAGAGGTGAAAGGGTAAGCTTCATAGAAGAAGCAGTTCTCCAATCCATGAAATTGCCGGCAGCCCCGGAATCCAGGTATGCAAGGGTTGACTGAGGAGAAGTGCCTACATGAAGGGACACCGGCAAGAGCAGGCGAGAAGGTGATGTTTCTGGGTCCAATACTCCACCTTCCAAATGTATTAGACCCGAGCGTTTCCCGGACGAAGCGAGCAGGAGTCACGAAAATGACCCTTGCCCCCACAATAGAGGCACAAGCCCAGAGTTCTGCGCCTAGCACGTTCTTCGGGGGTTAGTCTGGTCCGGCCCAGCTGCATAGGTTCTTCAGCAGGTAGAGGATGCTCCACGGAATGAAGGGAGGGGAGCTCAGACTGGCTAGGACCCAGAGAGTGCTGGCATCTTTTTTCTAAGGACCTCTCTTGAAAACGAATGTCGATCTGGTTGCATAATGAAATTACATCGTCCAGACCGACGGGAATGGCTCTTCCCGCTAATTCGTCTTTCACTCGGTCAGAGAGACCATGTAAAAAGGTAGCGACCAAGGCCTCATTATTCCAGCTCAATTCAGCTGTGTGGATACGGAACTGAAGAGCATATTGCCCCACTGAACTAGATTCTTGGCGAAGACGTAAGACAGCACTAGCCGCTGAAGAAGCCCGAGCCGGCTCTTCGAAGATATTACGAAAGAGCTTCAAGAATTCGGACAGACTGGAAACCACCGGATCGTTCCTCTCCCACAGGGGGGCAGCCCAGGCCAAAGCTTCACCGGAGAGGAGGGAAATGATATAGGCTACCTTAGCCCGGTCAGATAGGAAGCTTTGAGGCTGAAGCTCAAAATGAATAGTGCATTGGCTGAGAAACCCCCTGCAGGCCTTGGAGTCCCCAGAGAAACGGAACGGAGCTGGCAATCTTAGTGAGTGTGAGGCTGCGACTGGTGCGATAGGTACAGCCGCTGGTTGTACTTGGGGTTGCGGATTCGGGGTTCCCAAGGAGACCTGAAGCTGCTCGAATCGAGAAGCCAGATCCTGGAGGAATCGCATCGCCTGGGTCTGATTTGATTCCTGGGTCTCAAGTCTGCGAACTATGCCCTGCAATGGATCATCCGCGGGAAGCGGGATGTCAGCCGGGTTCATGGCTGATCAAACTGTCAGGGTCACCTGTGGCCAGGTGACAGATGCACACCGTAGGGGGACAGGAGTGCACCGCGAGGTAGTGAACCCTATGGCTGGCTTCTGTGGATAGGAAACTGGGTGGTTGTGGAAAGCGGGACCAGAGGAGCACAACCGGGATCCCAACGGAAGCGAGAGCCAAGATTCCCCAGGGCGCGGAGTCTAAGACCCAGCTGGTCTTCTCCAGGGCCTCTAGTGGTGAGGATGTTACGCTGCAGGCTGGGACCAGGTCGCGGCCCCTGGAGTTTCCTAGCTCACGCCCCGTAGGATAAGGGGAAGCAGCAGCACACGATAGAGAGAACCGAATAACAAGCCGAAGGTCAGGGGCCACAAGCAGACAAGGATAACGAAGAACGAGCCGAAGGTCAAGGGTCACGAGCAGACAGGGATGGTCGGGGACAAGCCAATAACGTAACAGAGAGACAGACGTAGCACACGGCAGGCAGGAACCCAAACACACAATGCCTAACAAACACGTTGATCAGCAAAGCAGGCTTGCAGTGCACAGGTTAATATAGTGTTCAGTGATAGGGCCTGGGGTGGAGTCAGGCTGGGAGGAGATTATAAAGGAAGCCAGGTGAAGGAGGTCTGGTCTCTAGATGAACACATGAGGAGGAAGGTAAGATGGCAGACAGACATTAATGCATATCCATGACAAAAGCCTCTCCCCTATAAGTGGCCATGTCTTACTGAATGAACCCAGACCAAACAAATACTTCAGGAAAAAATTAATTAATTTTCCAATATATGTCAATGTATAACACAAAATATAGTAAAAAATATATACGATTGAGTTAAAGGTGTCAGATGATTAAAGAATGGGCGTTTTATCGATGACTTTGTTGTTTGGACGGGGTCCAATCATGAATTGTAGGCTTTTATGTCCAAATTAACTACAAATCGTTATAATCTCAAATTCACAATGACGTGTGATCAACAGATTATTAACTTTTTGGACATCTCCATCTATGTGAATCCAGATGGGACTTTGGGCTCCTCACTATACAGGAAACCATCTGCAGGTAACTCCATCCTGCATGCTGCAAGTTCCCACCCTAAACCATTGGTACATAGTATACCATATAGCCAATACTTAAGAATCAAGCGGAACTGCAGCCAGGAACAGGACTTTGAAACTGAAGCTAAAGCCCTACAGTCCCGATTGCTAAACAGAGGATACAGTCGTACGGTACTAAAGAGGGCATATCAGAGAGCCAAAAACGAACTGATTTAATTCACTCCTCGAGGATTAAACCTTCAAATCATAAGGTATGGTTGATCACCAGATATTCTGGTGACCACCAAAAGGTGAGAAATATCATTACCAAATTTTGGCCCCTATTATCAGCTGATGAAATAATCTCCAAATATATTCAACCATACCCCCAAATCACGTACAAAAAGTCCAGGTCATTAAAAGATCAATTGGTCCACAGCCATTTACAGAAACCGACTGGCAGATCTTCTCGTAAGGGTACAGCTCCATGTGGCCGTTGCGATTTCTGCCAGTTTTTAGGTAGTTCTGAGGAATTTATTCTTCCCAATGGTATTACCTACAAACCTAAATTCTTTGCCAATTGCCAGTCTATAGGCATTGTATACCTCATGAAGTGTGAATGCAGTGCCTTTTATATTGGCAAGACCAAGAGACCCTTTTTTCATAGAGTAAGGGACCATGTTTCCCTTATCCGAAAGAAAAAAATGGAAACGCTGATCAGTCGACATAGTGGTCCATATCATGCTTTTGATTTATCTAAAATGAAATTTTTTGCCTTAGAGCATCTTCCAATTAATGAAAGAGGTGGAGATTGCGATAAAGGTCTTTTGCAAAGAGGGGCAAAGTGGATTTTTTAACTTAATGCCACCTCTCATCCAGGACTCAATGAGTCTATCAGCTATAAGCCCTTTCTCTGAAACTGACTCTGTTTATAATTTTCTGAATGACCTTAGGCCCAAACAGCTAGTCTGTTTATTTATTATTATTTGTGTTTTTTTCTTTTTGTTTGGTTATTTTTCATAAGAGGTGATCGGACAATTCTTTTCAACTGCATTGTATGCTACTATTACGCATTTACTGCAATCTTGCAGTATATCATATATAATACATAATTTGCTATCCAATTATCATAATTCCCAGGGGAGTTGTTCTCGTCGAGTTAAGGTGACCTTGCGGGCGCCCGGGGCTTCCAATTCTTTGCTTATTAGCATTTAAGTTGGGGCCACCTTTCCACCTAAAGGTTTCCATCCTTGTTTTTATTTCTGACCTATTTTTTGTCTTTTCCACCAGTCTAACATTGACTCATTTATCCTCACTTGATTTCGGTCTCATTACGGACATCTTGTGGGCGTTTTGTAGATTGCATCCAGTGTGTGATAAATTTTCTTTCATCACTCAGATGTATAAGCGTCATTTCCGGTGCGCGGCAACGTGTCATTTCCGGCCGCCCTTTACATCCACCATATCCTTAAACAATAGTATGGATTGGTTCCCTGTCAGGTGGAATTGATATGCCCGCCCCACCTATAATTTTGGCGCCAAGTTGGCGTCCTATAGGCGAGGGAGATGGTGACTACATAAGCTTTGGTGGTTTGCCTGGGTGATATAGCTGCCGCTATCGGAGGAAGGTTATATGTCCAAAGACCATATGTCTCAGGTATCTATAGAGGAATTATATCCTGCTTACTATCTATCTTATCTATGGAATGCTTTTGCAGTATTTTTTTGATTTGCATATATATTTTATTTATTTTTGACAGATGGATTGTTGGTCTTATAGATACTGACCGGCACCCTTTCTGCTCTGATTTTTCATCCTCTTTCTGCAACTAGGCTTTAAAGTGGATGACTCAGGTATTTGCTTTCCTATACCCCTTGATTAACATAATTTTTTTATATATATGACCAATTCCTCTAATATAATTCCATCTTCTTACAGATACCTTCCATCATGATATAATGATCTTTTGTTCCTTTTTTGGAATCTTAAAATGACCTTTAGATTAAGGTATTGCTTTAAAATTGGATTTCATGTATTTAGTTCCGTCCTAGTATGGGTCTAACTTTATATAATCATTCCCTTTCCTCCTTTCAGGTGACTATTCACCTTCCATTGCCTTCAGCAGCACATTATTCATTTATGTGATCTTTATGAGCTAGCACCTTCTCTAAGGTTCACTGCATGACTCCATTATGAGAACACTCCTCTGATTCAATACCAGCAAAATTTTCGATTTCTTCAACAATGCACAAGTAATGAAGGCTCATGTGGTGGTTTTGAAAATGTCCTTGTATCATTCTCTGTTGAATATTTAAATATTATTTTGTAGAGCAATATATTAGTGTATTTTTGTATACTTACTGTGTGTATTTTTCGTTCTAGTAATACATGACAATAATTAATACTCCTGAAGAAGCCAGTTTATTGGCGAAACGTTGAGATTATCTGTCTGTATAATACTTCATTGTTTCTTACTGTAATTTTAATTATATATTTGTTATAATATATGTGAATGGAATTTTTCTATTAAATAAAAAATTATATTTTTTATCAATCATGTGTTTGAATGCACCTCAAAAGTCCCACTTCTCCTTTATCTGTCTCTCAGACCCCTCCACTGTCTCTCAGACCCCTCCACTGTCTCTCAGACTCCCTCTCTGTCTCTCAGCTCCCCCCTCTGTCTCTCTGCTCCCTCCCATTGTCTCTCAGCTCCCTCCCATTGTCTCTCAGTTCCCTCCCCTCTGTCTCTCAGCTCCCTCCCCTCTGTCTCTCAGCTCCCTCCCATTGTTTCTCAGCTTGTTCCTCTGTCTCTCAGCTTGTTCCTCTGTCTTTCAGACCCCTCCTCTGTCTCTCAGCCATTCATTTCAATGGGCAGGAGCGGTGTGTACACCGCTCCTCCACCGCCCCAAAGATGCTGCTTGGAGGACTTTCACACTGGGACTGCAGCGGAGGCATTTTACAGGCGCTATTTTTAGCCCAAAAGCGCCTGAAAAACGCCTCAGTGTGGAAGGGGTCCTACACTCACCCCCTCTCTTTTACACTCACCCCCCTCTCTCATCCCCTTTCCCTCAACCCTCTCCCTCATTCCCCTCTCGCTCACCCTCTCATGATATACAAAAATGGATGTAGGGGCCTTTTGGTGGGTGTGATTTTTTTGGGGGGTGGGGGGGCAGCATTTTATTGAATTAAAGTGGGCCGGTCTGGATGAAGTCCAGGGCCAAATTTTGGTCCCAGTCCAGCCCTGTGCCTGACCCACACTACTATTTGTGAGAGACCAGACTCTTGTTTTTTTTTGTGTTTGAACTTTTTTTTTCTCTCCAGGAACTTTGCCCTATCTTAAAGGGTACTTTACTCTTTGGAGGAGCGGGAGTTGTTGCTGTTTGTTGTTCTCCCTTCTCTTCCCGCCGCAAAGATGGCAAGGACTTTGGGGTTGTAGTCCGCTTAGGGCCACAGTCCAAGAAAAAAAACCCAGTGGATTCATTGCAGCACCACCACTAGGTGGGGGTGTTGTGCAACTGCTAAACTGTTAGTCTCACACTGCACTTACTTTTAGAGTGAAGAGGTTTTTCTTTAGGGAGGAACCTGTTCATTCTAAATTACACATTTTGTTAGATTATGTGTTTTCTTTCTTCTGCAGGTGAACGACAAGCAAGACTGCTGAGTACGGGGTGGGTCTTAGCTAGTTCTGCGGGAGGAAACTGTAAATTTTTACATGTGCATCCCTTTCTCATCTGTGTTTCTTTCCTTACCTATGTTAGGTTCCAGCACAAACAAACAGAATTTTAAATTGTCATTTTTTTTTTAGTTTGTCTCTGGATCGGGTTTATATTGACTCTGGCTGAGGAGGCATAAATTGGTTCCAGACACTGGGGACCAGTGTTCATTAAGTGAGGGGGATGTGTAGCTGGTGGTTACATTTAGGGGAAGCATCTGAGTGGTAACTAGGCTCAGATGCACTAATTGTTAGGTTTCATGGACCATTTCTATCCCTGGGAGATGGTACTGGTGTGTAGTTCCCTGGGGCCTATAGGTGGCGCTGTTGCCATAGGCCCGGGTTGAACCGCGGTACAAGGTTGTGCCTTTTTTATCCCCTCTTGGCAGCAGTACGGCGGGGCGGGGAACCTGCTGTGCCTGTCGGGAGAGGATATAAAAGGTGGCAGCCATCTTCCAGTGGTGTCGGTTCCGCACTCAGGCACCTTAGGCCTGGGTGCGTGTGTGTCGCCTCCGGGTGCCCTAGGCCCGGAGACGGAGCTGCTGTTCCATCCCAGACACCTTCAGTCTGGGGTGAGGTACTTTGGAGAAAGGCCTGGAGCCCAGCGACCTTCGGCTGGGATCCGCCAGGGACCGAGGCTCCCAGGGATCTGCCTTGCGAGGGGACCCGTATCCAGGATTGAGGAGGCTAGGGAGGTGACCCTTTCTGAAGACCCAGCGCAGAGTCGTGGTGACAGATGGGGCCTCTGGTAACTCTCCGGAGGGATGTTCTTGTCCTGAAAAGGGGCCAAGTTACTAAAGGAAGGAAGTGCGTGTTCTTTATGTCACAGTGGCAGTGACACTACGCACACAAGGTCAGTGGCAGTGGCTTTCATCTTTTTCACCCGGTCAGTGGCAGTGTTCAACCTCATGGTCTGTGGCAGGGACCGTGCGCCAAGCCTGTTCGTGCTAATCAGAACAGGAGAAAACCCAATTTAAGTTTGTGCCTGAACCTCCTCCCACCTTATCTGACCTGTGTCTTGTCCCAACCTGTCTGCTCTCAAAGAGACTGTTTATTGTGCTAAAAGGAATAAATAAGAGTTGGACCTTTCAGTTGGTGTGGACAGTTGCTTACTGGGGAGAACTAAAGGCTTGTTTCTGACTACCACAGAAACAAGGTCAGCACTGGAGGTTTTTAAACACTGGCTGCAAGCAGGCCCGAGAAACTAACACCGCTCAACCTCTCCATTCAGGAGGGTACGGGCTTGTGGTGCGGTGTGCCTCATTCTTTCCTGCGGAGGAGCCAAGCAGAAGGAAAGCAGGTAAAGTCTGGGGTTGGTGCACTACATTTGTATGACGCTTTTGCAGTTAGCTTCTTAAATCCCTGCTGAATTGAATACAATGCAAAATATTTCAATTTGTGTTCATGGCCTTTCTATTCACAGCACACCAAAGCTAGTGAGCAAAACATGAAACATTTCCTATGGCTTGCCAGCATCCTGGGGGTCACCATTATGACTTGTGTGAAATAAAATTGTATAACGGCATATTGTGCCACAAGCAGCAGGATTACTTTTCAGTTGCCTAATACATATTATTATGATTGTTTTATAAAACATAAAAAGAATCGTTTATAGTACCCCAAACCAGTGCGTCACATCTAGAGTAGGATGGGATATAATTTTTAATGGAGAAACCCTTACGTTTTTCCTCCCACATAGGAAATAAGCAATTTCACCAGTACCCATAATGTAATATGCATGCTCTGGACTTTTTTATGATGCATGTACAGGGAAGTCAAGCTCAAAGCCAGACCAGTTTAAAGTAGAACTGAATTTTCTTTTGAGTAAGATTATAAACACTGTCAGGGTTTTTGTTTCCATCTGTGTCCCATTTGAGTTACTTCCGTTCTCTTGCTGTCCCATAGCCACAACAGGAAGTGAGAGGAAATCCCTCTAAAGTTTAGGAATCCCTGGTTGTCACCATAACTAGTGTCCTTACTGAAATATCTACTCTCTATTCCTGACCTACTGACAGTCCAGAATTTGGGATTTACTTCACTTTCACTCTTGGTGAACCTGGCAGGTTTTTCAATCCCTCTTCACTGTATCCAAAACAAAGAAAATATAGCGTTAGACTAGTGTAGCACCCTCTAGTGTGCTGCTAGTGTTAGTACAGACAAATCTATGTTATGACTCATGGTTAACTTGTGAGTCTGAAATTGGGTCAGAGTTTACTGCAGGTGTTGCTGGATGACTCACAGATACAGGTTTCTGGTACCACCCCCCTGGATTTGGAAATTTGGAGAAATGTCTAGAAGTTGCAGGGCGGAGGCCATGAGAGCTGATTTGCACACTTGAAGGGACTTGGCCAATTCCCAGGCAGATGGCCTAGCAGGGTGGTTGAGTGGGAAAGCCATGCCAGCAGGGGAGTCAGTGAAAGTTGAAGAGCTGAGGAGACTGTTAGTGGACAAGGTGGGGACCCCTGTGTCTAGTGAGGCTCTGCCTCCAGGCTGGGCTCGGGCTGGCTTGGGAAGATCCTGATAGCAGTGCAGTTTAAAAGGAATCGTGTCTAATTAGCAGCAGGGAGCAAGCAGGACAGTGTGAGTACATCAGCAAGCCCAGGGATTCACAAGGGCTGCCAAACCTAGCAAGCTTTCAGGAGGACAGCACTGTGCTTAACCCTTCTATCCCTTGCCCTGGGAGATTTTCGGTGCAGCCAGGTGGGCTGGTGGACAAGCAGCCAGATGGGCTGGTATTTCCTGCAGGCAGTAGAGCTGGGAACAGTTTCTGTGGTGGAGTTGGAGATACTCCTGTATGTAGCTTGCAACATACTGTGTTACGTTCTAAAGGGACTGAGAGTTCCTAGTCCTTAAAGTGGTTATAAAGCCTAATTTTTTTTACCTTAATGCATTCCTTGCATTAAGGTAAAAAAAATCTAAGTGTGAGCATTCCCCCTCACCCCCCCTTTTACTTAACTAAGCCCTCATTCAATTCAGCGCCATGCACATCTGCAGCTCTTCTCTCCCCTCACTTCCAGGTCTCGCTGGCTTTGCTGGTGCAACGGGAGCCATTGGCTTGCAGTGTTGTCAATCAAAGCCAGTGACGAGGAAGCAGGGACCGAGTCCTGCTGTCTGTGTCAATGGATGCAGCAACGGGGCTCGAGTGTGAGCATGCACAAGTGCCCCCATGGAAAGCAGCTTCCCATGACGGCGCTGGACAGAGGGGAGGGGCCAGGAGTGCTGGCAGGGGCCCCATAAAATGAGGTTTGTGGCCACTCTGTGCAATTCCATGTGTTGTTAGTGCCCGTGTGCTGTGAGTGCCCGTGTGCTGTGAGTGCCCGTATGCTGTGAGTGCACGAGTGCTGTGAGTGCACATGTGCTGTGAGTACCCGAGTGCTGCGAGTTCACGAGTGCTGTAAGTGCGAGTACCTGTGTATTGTATTGTTGAGTACCTGTGTATTGTTGAGTATTAGTGTCAGGAAGCTAGTTGTTCGTTAATTTGGACAGGGTATAATCCGCATTAAATTAGTGGGTACGATGCCCGGCGGATGTGGAGATGTGACTCAGTGTACATCTTGCGGCATGTATGCTTTTCTTGATCATCCGATCCAGGGCGATTACTGCTGTACAAAATGTAAGCACATTGTTTCCCTGGAGGCCCAGTTTCTGAATCTAGGGAAGCAACTGTTAACACTAAGAAGACTCTCCATACTAAAGGAGAGTTTGGATCGTACCAGGCAGGTGCCAGCACAGAGGTGGGTGGAGCCAAAGAGGTGCAGGCACCAGAGAAGAGTAGATGGGTGGCAGTCAGGAAGGGTAGTGGGGGAAAGTGCCAGGAAAGTTGGTCCTGGGCTGCAACATCCCAATAAGTACACCCTGTTGCGTGACATTGGTGAAACCATTTAGGGACCAGCATTGCTAGACGTGGTGTATCTGGATTTTGCAAAGGCATAATACGTTTACTGTACATTATTCTAAACAGGGCAATAATTTCTCCACATGATGTGGAAACCTTGCAAGAAGATCTGAACAAATAGATGTGGTGGGCAACTACATGGCAAATGAGGATTAACTGCTTGCCGACCGGCTCAGTTATACGTCGGCAGAATGGCACGGCTGCGCAAAGTGACGTATATATACGTCACTTTGAATTTTGCGCAGTGCGAGCTCTGTGACCATGCCCGCGGGACCCGCGGACTCGATGTCCGCCGTTGTCCCGCTATCGTGTCACGAAGCGGCAGAACGGGGGATGCTGTTCTGCCTAGTGGCAGGACACTAATCTTCTGCTCCCTGTCATTGGGAGCAGTGATCAGTGTCGTGTCACGGGCAGCCCAGCCCCCACACAGTTAGAATCACTCCCTAGGACACATTTAACCCCTTCCTCGCCCCCTAGTGGTTAACCCCTTCACTGCCAGTGTCGTTTACACAGTAATCACTGCATTTTTATAGCACTGATCGCTGTATAAATGACAATGGTCCCAAAACAGCGCCAAAAGTGTCCGATGTGTCCGCCATAATGTCACAGTCACGATAAAAATCGCTGATCGCTGCCATTATTAGTAAAAAAACGTATTAATAAAAATGCCAGAAAAACTATTCCCTATTTTGTAGACGCTATAACTTTTGCGCACACCAAACAATAAACGCTTATTGCGATTTTCTTTACCAAAAATATATAGAAGAATACATATCGGCCTAAACTGAGGAAATTTTTTTTATATATATTTTTTGGGGATATTTATTATAGCAAAAAGTAAAAAATATTGCTTTTTTTTCAAAATTGGCTCTGTATTTTTGTTTATAGTGCAAAAAATTAAAACTGTAGAGGTGATAAAATACCACCAAAAGAAAGCTCTATTTGTGGGAAAAAAAGGACGTCAATTTTATTTGGGAGCCACGTCGCACGACCGTGCAATTGTCCGTTAAAGCGACGCAGTTCTGAATCGCAAAAAGTGCTCTGGTCATTTGGCAGCCAAATCCTCCGGGGCTGAAGTGGTTAATGTAGAAAAATGTAAAATAATGCATTTGGGTAGCAAAAATATGAATGCAATCTACTCACTAGGGGGAGAACCTCTGGGGCAATCTGGCATGGAAAATAACCTGGGGGTCCTAGTAGATGACAGGCTCAGCAATGGCATGCAATGCCAAGCTGCTGCTGGCATGCATTAAAAAGGGGATTAACTCCAGAGAAAAAAATGATAATTCTTCCACTCTACAAGACTCTGGTCCGGTTCTGGGCACCAGTCCTCAGGAAGGAAGTGCTGAAACTGGAGAGAGTCCAGAGAAGGGCAACAAAGCAAATAAAAGGACTGGAGGACCTTAGTTATGAGGAAAGGTTACTAAAATTAGAAGAAAAGCGGTTTAACCTTAAAACTGCGTAGAGGCTTTTTTACTGTAAGAGCGGTTAGGATGGGGACTTCTCTTCCACAGGCAGTGGTTTCAGCAGGGAGCATCGATAATTAAAAAAAAACTATTAGGGACTTGAACGACCACAACATGCAGGGATATACAATGTAATACTGACATAAAAGCACACACACAGATTGGACGTGATGGACTTGTGTCTTTTTTCAATCTCACCTACTATGTAACTCTGAAAAAAACGATTTTGCCACGACAGAATGGCGACTCTGGAGAGACTAGATGGGGCCCCCTTTAGGCATCGGGTCTAAATGGGGGAGTATGGATGCACGATCCGATGCGCCGGGGGGCTCTGCTCTGTAAAAGAACAAATTTTTCGTCTTTTTGAAATAATGCTGTAAGTTTGCAGTATGTGTGTGTGTGTATGTCTGTGAATCCGATCGTGTGTGTGTGTATGATTTTGTTGGGAGAGAGATCGTATGCCTGTGAATCCGATCATGTGGGCCTGTGTGTGGATGTCTGTGAATCCGATCGTATGTGTGTGTAGCGACCTCACCCCATCTCTTTCTTCTAGGGGTATCACACACGACAGGGTGAGATGCACTACGGCCCATGTCCTCCCCATAGCTGTGGGTGAGGTGAAGGCCAGTACCAGATATTTCCTCGGGCCTGTGTGCTTCTGTCAAGGATTAAGTCCTGCTGTGCCAACACTTCCCTTTGCTCCCATTAGCCAGAGTTCCACACACCGATCAAAGTCCAACTCTTGTTTTATTGCATAACTCACAATAAACAGTGCTTCAGTAGCCAACTGGTTGGGACTCAATAACAGTTTGATACAGGGGAATGAGCAGGTCGAGGCACTATCCTGATTGTCAGCTAAACCACTGTGGTTTCACCAGCGGTTACTATAGCCTTGGCTAGAAAGGACTTAGAACTTGAGAGTCTCTACCAGCGACTCAAGAGAACGTAGATAGGAGTACCTTCGCTGCGTTGTGGCCCCTGTCCGGGGAAGATGTCCCTCCAAGGGAGTTACCGGAGGCCCATCCGTCACCGGGTTGATGCTGCTCCAGACTCTCCGAATGGGTAACCTCCCCGGCCTCCTCGCCTCAGACATGGGCCCCATCCACCTCAGGGACCCTCGGACTTCTCCACCCTCGCGGGACCCAGTCGAAGTCACTGGGCCCCAGGCCTCCTGGTTTAGTACCTCACCCCAGGCTGAAGGTGCCTGGGCTGGACTCCAACTCCACTCCGGTCTGGCCTAGGGCACCTGAGCCGGAACTCCGAACCGCCTGCACCCAGGCCTAAGGTGCCTGGGTGCGTGATGAAGGACCTCCACAAGAGCAAGACCTCGTGACCAGGGCGTCTCCCCTTTTATCCCCTCCAATGACGCCATGGCAGGTTCCCCGCCCTCGCCATACCATCTCCGAGAAGGGACAAAAAGGACAGCCACTATGGCGGCAAATCTACCTCGAACCGGCGGGCATCTGCCACCCACAGGCCAAGGAGATTATTACACCGCCCAATCCTCCACGAATACAAATGGTCCAATTACTCCCATACTTTACACACCTGGACCACACTACCACCCAGGTGTACCCCACCTAAACTTAGAGACCCCGCTACATATTCCCCCCTGTGATTTGACGCTGGTCCCCAGCGTCGGGTGCAAATCCATGTCTCCCATAGAGTGGTGACATAAGCCTGACCCCAGAGGCTATCCCTAGAAATTTGAACCTTAACCATGCCAAGACCTGCTCAAAGGGGAGGGGAACATAAAACAATAAACTTTTCATAAAACCCTCTAAGCATGTACACATATACAATCCCTCCCTTTACTGTCTAAGAACCACCACGTACTCAGTAGTCTTGACAGACGAATCTCCTGCAGAAGGGAAGAAAAAAAAAAAAACAACACACAAGAAAAGCCACATCCGGACATTCTGTGTTAATTTGTAATGAATGGGTCTATCAGCCGAGAGACCCATTCGCTCCAATGAGTAAAGTGATGCAAATGTACAAATAACAGCCGCTGCGCAACACCGCCACCTGGTGACGATGCCACGGTGATGACACTTGGTGAAATCTTCAGTCTTCCTGCGTCCCTACTCTGATTCTACCCCCAAGGTCTCTGTCTTTAAATTGTGAAAGAAGAGAGAACAAACAAACAGCTCTCATTCCTCCAAAAGAGTAGAAAAAAAACAAAAACCCCCCCAAAAAACTAGGGTACAGTTCGATGCTCCGGCAAGAACACTTCCAGAAAGTTGCTACAAAAAAAAACACAAGTGAGTCTCTTCTCACAAGTAAAACTTTGGGTCAGGCAAGAACGAGGGCTTCAGATGTTTATCGAAAACCTTAACTGAATAGTCAGCGTCCTCTCCATCTTTCCTGCAGATGCGCACCTTGTCTGCATGGATATGGCGACCCCACATCCAGTCTGCTCTGCAGTCTCTAAACTTCTTCGACACAGGTGGCGAACAGGACAAGTATCGCCGGGCATGAGGCACTTTAAGTTTCTCCCAAACAAACTCATCATACCACCGCTGTCGCAGAACCTCAACCGCAAACAGCAAGTCTCTGGGCAAGTAAGGACATTCCCATCCGTACTCGTGAGCGACCCTCTGAGAAAAGAGTCGTTGCAATCGGGCCAAAGGAGGCATTGTGGCCCGCTCACCTTCTCCTGGTTGAACAATGGCCTCCGGATGTCGAGGTACTTTCACTACCTCTGATGGCTTTTCTCTCGGTGCCCGTAGTGATGCTCGCTGTTTCCCCGCCAACAAAACGGGTGATGCTGTGGACTGTGGAAGAGCAACTGGAGGACTAGGCTTCCTCATAGACTCTGGGGCCTCCGCACGGGGCGTGCTATCTCCTATGGACATAGGCGAATCTTGGGGTGCACGTAGCATAGGTAATGGACGTTTGTCCCAGCCCTTCTGGTGAAACAGTTCATCGATCTCACCGTCATCTCCACAATCCGACAGTGACTCTAGGCCGGAGGTGTCATACATCTCCGCGGGAAGGTAGTCTCTAGTAGACGTGGAACTACCCTCCCTAGCAGGCTCCACCGACTGTGGACCCCCGACACCTCCAACCACCACCACAGTCCCAGCCCCTGGCTCACCTTGACCTTTTGTAGAACTGGGATGTCCAGGACTCTTCCAACCGGATCCATCCAGGCCAGGCAAGCGACGGGGTGAAGCTCTTCCACGACCATAGGAGGCCTGCACCAGGCCGACTTTCCTCTTCAGAGGTGGGAGCAGAGAATCTGTGGTGACCGAAGCAGCATCCTCGGATTTTTCTTTCTCAGTCTCTGATTGGGCAGTCACATCGCCCTGGTCAGTGCGTACGGGAACCTCCGCAAAGGCCTGGATCTCCCCTTCCGGAGTAGCGGTACCTGTGAGGCTGTAGAGGCGAAGGGCCCGGGGCCGTACTGTGGATGGCTCCACCTCGAACAAGAACTCTTTGCATGCCTCGCAACACCCGAATGGCTTCAGGTGGACTACCAGTCCCGAACATCCGGGACAGATCACGCCGAGGGCCTCCGCGTCTCTGCAGGTGTACAGAGCCAACTGTCCTCGGGGCCTGAGTCTTATTCCCGTGTCTGTAAGGGGAGCAGCAAAGGTAGTCATCTTCGTGGGGTAGGGAACCGGAATCCACGGGGAGCTTGAGGCCATCCCGACTGTCTGCTGCTCCATCACGCACTGACCACGCGCCAAAGTCTCCACGTGAGTTCCTCCACATGGCCAGACTCCTCCCACGACTTGCACGTTTTCGCGGGCTTCCATCAAACTCCGCCCACGAACTGTGTAGTCACGGGGTGCCTCATGGCGCAGTGCAGTAAAAGCCCCCACATGTAGTACGTCACACGGCTGGACTTCTCCCTCTTCTCGCTCCTCCGCATGGGCCTTTCCCGTCTTAGGGTCATTTCCACGACTTTGAGCAGGGATGCACTTTGGCCTTTCACATGGCCGACCTGCTCGGAACTCCTCCCTGGAGCAAAGTCCAGACACAGCCATTCTTACTTCCAAAGTCAAAACACACATCATCCCGGACGAGCCCCCACGTGTAGCGACCTCACCCCATCTCTTTCTTCTAGGGGTATCACACACGACAGGGTGAGATGCGCTACGGCCCATGTCCTCCCCATAGCTGTGGGTGAGGTGAAGGCCAGTACCAGATATTTCCTCGGGCCTGTGTGCTTCTGTCAAGGATTAAGTCCTGCTGTGCCAACACTTCCCTTTGCTCCCATTAACCAGAGTTCCACACACCGATCACAGTCCAACTCTTGTTTTATTGCATAACTCACAATAAACAGTGCTTCAGTAGCCAACTGGTTGGGACTCAATAACAGTTTGATACAGGGGAATGAGCAGGTTGAGGCACTATCCTGATTGTCAGCTAAACCACTGTGGTTTCACCAGCGGTTACTATAGCCTTGGCTAGAAAGGCCTTAGAACTTGAGAGTCTCTACCAGCGACTCAAGAGAACGTAGATAGGAGTACCTTCGCTGCGTTGTGGCCCCTGTCAGGGGAAGATGTCCCTCAAAGGGAGTTACCGGAGGCCCATCCGTCACCGGGTTGATGCTGCTCCAGACTCTCTGAATGGGCAACCTCCCCGGCCTCCTCGCCTCAGACATGGGCCCCATCCACCTCAGGGACCCTCGGACTTCTCCACCCTCGCGGGACCCAGTCGAAGTCACTGGGCCCCAGGCCTCCTGGTTTAGTACCTCACCCCAGGCTGAAGGTGCCTGGGATGGACTCCAACTCCATTCCGGTCAGGCCTAGGGCACCTGAGCCGGAACTCCGAACCGCCTGCACCCAGGCCTAAGGTGCCTGGGTGCGTGATGAAAGACCTCCACAAGAGCAAGACCACGTGACCAGGGCGTCTCCCCCTTTTATCCCCTCCAATGACGCCACGGCAGGTTCCCCGCCCTCGCCGTACCATCTCCGAGAAGGGACAAAAAGGACAGCACTATGGCGGCAAATCTACCTCGAACCGGCGGGCATCTGCCACCCACAGGCCAAGGAGATTATTACACCGCCCAATCCTCCACGAATACAAATGGTCCAATTACTCCCATACTTTACACACCAGGACCACACTACCACCCAGGTGTACCCCACCTAAACTTAGAGACCCCGCTACATGTGTAATTTTGTCAAGGATCGTTTGTGTGTGTGTCTGTGTGAGTGTCTGCTGTATGAGAGATGCCTGTTGTGTGTATGTGGTGTATTTGTAAGTGTGTGTGTGAATGTATGAATTTTGTATGGTGTTTAACTGACTAGATTGAAGTTGTGTAGAGAAGCTTAAAATGGTTGCTCCCATGTGCTTGAATGGGGGAGGGGCAGGCAGCATGGCCATCAGTTACAATTTGGTGGGTCTCTGTGTATCTTTTGACTACAAGTTTGATGCATATGGAGACTGTATATTGTATATGAAATGAAGGTATAGCTGTGGTACTTAGTGCAGCCTACACTGAGCAGTTTGTAAGTAGATGATTGTTTGGGTGCCATGTGGATTGGGGGAAGGGCAGCCCACTGCTTACAATAGAGAATGTTTTGTGCTGGAGGGGCTACGCCCTGAGAGATGATCTTATGTTCTGAGAAAGCATGCAAGAATCACTGTTTGTATGTCTGTGCGATGGCTTGTTATGGAAGCTGATGCCACAGTGTGTATATGAACTTTAGGTAGAGAAAAGAGTGTTTTAATGTTGCGCATGTAACTAACGTTTATGAATGTGCTGTTTAGTTGGCCAAAGGGTCTTAAAATGTTTTAGTGCTCATGTGGTGTCTCAGGTGTGTGGCTTTGTGGAGATGACATGAGCCTTGTGGAGTGTAGCTGACAATTTTTCAGTGGATTTTTATGATCATTTAGAAAAGTTTCAATGGTGTAGTCAGTCTTTGTGAAGAAAAACATTTTTGGTTTTCTAGTAAAGAGATCCTGATTTTGGCAGGAAAAACTGCATGTGGCGGCCATCTTGTGGTCTACCATGCTGCCATGGTCGTCGGCGGCCATCTTGAGAGATGCTGTTTCTCCTTAGCCCGTGGGCCATCCTATAAGGGGAACACACAGCCACCTTTCCTTTGGGTGTGATATCATGTGACCGTGCTGTGGCATTCGTCTGCTATTTTGCTGGTGGAATTTTGCGGTCTTTGGGGCAGATTTTGATGTTTGGTGCGAATTGAGTAGTGCGGTCTTTTCTGTGTTGGAATCTGGTGGAGACCATTTTTGTTTTCCTTTGTGTGTGGGAACCCATGACCCATGTGGTTGTGTGTTTTATATTTAAGTGTTCATTTGATGTCCCATGTTTGTCCGTTTTTGGCTGGTAGGGAAGTTTGTGCTGATTTTGGCGAAATCAAAAACTAAATTGCATGCGTTAATGGCACCATTTTGTTGTTGTGGCCTGGCTTGTCGGCCATCTTGAAAGGCAGTTTAAGGATTTTGTGTCGTTTGTCCTGTGGGTCATCCTAGAGAGGAAGCTAGGTAACCGCTCAGGTGCAGCCGATGATCTCCTTACAGGATCCAGAACCGTGGGTGCAGCCAATGCATATAGCAATGCAAAAATAGTGAAAAAACTTGGACTGCCGCACTCCAAAATATTTGATTGTTCTTTAATTAAAATAAAGATAACAAATACATAGCACAGCAAAGGGAACAGCTAGTGTGAGCTGACGCGTTTCGCACTGAACTTCAGCGCTTAATCATAGCTATTTTTCACTATTCTAGAGAGGAAGCTGCTCCAATTCCTTTGTGTGTAGTGCAGTCTGTTCTGTTTTAAAAAGGTGATTTAGAGGCGCAGTTCTTATTAAATTTTTTATCCGGGAGAACCCACATTTTGAGGGATTTTTTCGCTTTATACAGTTTGGCCTGTGGGTCGTCCCAGAGTAGTGAGACACCGGGTGACATACTGAGAGGCTCTTTTTTTATGTTAAATTTGCTAGTTTAAATAGTTTTTTCTAAGCATCGCCTTTTGAGTTGAGTAGAGTGGTATCTTGATATAGCGTGGTCTTACCCCGAGGGGTCCCGACGCGCTTGCGGACACATGCACATGCTGGGGCCCATTTATGGATGGGATCTGGTTGACCTACCAGCATGTCTTTGGAGTGTGGGAGGAAGCCAACGCAGACACAGGGAGAACATGAAAACTCCATGCAGATGGTGTTAGGATGGGGATTTCTCTGTTTTCATTTAAGTGAATGTAAGCTATTGCAGGGTTAGCTGACCTTTCAGTATATGAGCTGCGGTTTTTGTATTGGATTTTGGTTTTAAGTGAAAACTCTACTTTACACTGAATTTTGATAGATTGTAAGACTAACTTTAACTGAGATTTTGAACACAGTGGTGTGTGTTGTTTTTATGTTTAAATATTTGGGAGTTTCCCAGAAGGCAATTAATTGTTTTTGAAGCTTGTACTGTATAGCCATCTTTTGGCAGGAGTTTGTATTTGAGTCTTAACTTGTGGTTTGACTTCCAGGGGATGTTTGGGTCAGGGGGGATTCCTTCCCATTTGAATAAGGGGGGTTTGTTCCATCATTACTCTGACAAAGGTTTTTTAAATTGTTGAAATATATATGATGTTTAGCCATGGATTTTTTTGGTGTCTTAATAGACAAGGTGATGGGGCTTGGCTCCCCCCTCCCCCTCCCTCTTCCTGTAGGTTGATATGTAAATAAACCAGTTTTTATTTTTTTTGAGAGCTGAGCATGCCATAGGAAGTTCTTTTCAGCATGTATGTATCAGCAGGAGGTTGGTGGGAGGAGTTTGGGGTTTTTCTGAAAGGTTGGCCAGTGAGATTTGTGCTTGGAAGGAAAATGGAAAGCATTTTGGCGTTTAAAAGTGTTTTATATTTTGTTCCAATTTTGTGAAGTTTTATACTGTAAATTCAGTTGTGGGAAGAGAGCAAACGGGGGGGGGGGGGGGCATCACCATTATTGTTGTAACATCTAGATACAGAGAGAAGCCACATTGTTCTGTAGGTGGTAAACGGGCGTAAGTGTTCTGTTTGGTTTAGTCTGGCGACGCAGTGTATGGGTGTGTAGCGCTACCCCCAGTTAAGAGAGCCGCTGGTTTGTTTTCGGGCCCTGTGTACAGTTCCGCCAACCCCCGGCAATCTTACTCGACCCACGCTGGCACAGTTAGTCTAGGGTTATACTTATACCACATTCAATTGTATTGCATGAATTAATCTCTAAACAGTAAGATAACACACTAAGGCGAGAGATTGATTATAACTGTTTTTACTCTTGTAGCGGGGTCCTCAATTTAGTGGGATACACCTGGGGGTAGTGTGACCCAGGTGTGTAATTATGTTAGGGTTCAGACCCCTTTTTGTTATTCGTGGAGGATTGGGTGGTGCGATATTCTCCTTGACCAGTGGGTGTCAGTGTACCTACTGGCTCAGGGTAGAATCACTACCACAGTGCTACCCTTTTTGTCCCTTTGCGGAGATGGTACGGCTGGGGCGGGGAACCCGCCGTGGTGTCGATGGGAGGAGATAAAAGGGGGAGACGCCCTCGCCACGAGGTCGTTTTTGGGGATCATCTCTTCACGCACCCAGGCACCTTAGGCCTGGGTGCGGGCGGTTCAAGGTTCCGCAGCCTGGGATGAGGTACTATTGAGGAGGCCTGGGACCCGGTGACTCTGACTGGGTCCCGTGAGGGTGAAGTTGCTCCAGGGCGCCCCTTGCGAGGGGACCCGCATCTGAGGTGAGGAGGCTGGGGAGGTCACCCGTCCGAAGACCCGGTGCAGTGTCAACCCGGTGACGGATGGGCCTTCGGTAACTCCCTTGGAGGACATCTTCCCCTGATAGGGGCTACAGCGCAGCGGAGGAGCTCTAATCAAGACTCCTGCAACCCCTGGTCATAGCACAGGGAGTGTAGGGACTAGGAACCTGTACAGTGCCTCGACCTGCTCCCCCATCGTATCATGCCGTTGCATTTGACTGTATGTGGAGATACGCAATAAACCTGAGTTTGGACTTTGATGGGTGTATGGACTCTGTTAATGGGAGCAAAGGGAGATTCTGGCACGGAAGGACTGACCCTCATAACCAGCACACATTTGGCCCGAGGAAAAGATTGGTACTGGCCTTCACCTCACCCACAGCCATGGGGAGGACATGGGCCGTAGCGCACCTCACTCTGTCGCGTGACATACCCCTAGCTAAAGAGGACGGGGTGAGGCCGCTACACGTGGGGGCTCGTGAGTCCGGGATGAAATGTGTGTTGACCCTGAGGTTTGAAACGGCTGTGTTTGAACTTTGCTGCCCGGAGGAGGTCCGAGCAGGTCGGCCATGTGATTGGCCAAAGTGCGTCCCTGTGCTCGAAGTCGTGGAAATTTCTCTGAAAAACCGGGAGAGGCCCATGCAGAAAGAGCGGGAAGAGGGAGGAGTCCAGCCGTGTGACGAACTACATGTGGGGACTTTTGCTGCACTGCGCCACGAGGCACCCCGTGACTGTACAATTTGTGGGCGGAGGCTGGCGGAAGCCCGCGAAAGTGTGCAAGTCGTGGGAGGAGTCTGGCCACGTGTGGAGATACATGTGGAGACTCCGGCGCGTGGTCAGCGCGTGATGGAGCAGCAAGTGGTCGGAGTGAATTCAGGCTCCCAGTGGATGTCGGTACCTTATCCTTTCAAGATGACTGCATTTGCTGCTCCCCTGACAGACACGGGAATAAGACTTAGGCCCCGAGGACAGTTGGCTCTGTATTCATGCAGAGACACGGAGGCCCTCGGTGTGATCTGTCCCAGATGCTCGGGACTGGTGGTCCAACTAAAGCCATTCGGGCGATGCGAAGCATGCAAGGAGTTCCTTTTTGAGGTTGAACCACACACGGAAAGGCCCCGGGCCCTACGCCTCAACTGCATCACAGGAACCGCCACTCCGGAGGGAGAGATCAAAGCCTCTGCGGAGGTTCCTGTACGCGCTGACCAGGGCGAAGTGACTGCCCAACCAGAGACTGAGAGAGAAAAATCCGAGGACACTGCTTCGGTCACCACAGACTCCCTGCTGCCACCCCCGAAGAGGAAGATAGGCCTGGTGCAGGCCTCCTGTGGTCGTGGTCGAGCTTCACTCCGCTGCTTGCCGGACCTGGATGGATCCGGTCGGAAGAATCCTGGACATCCCAGTGCTGAAAAAGGTCCAGGTGAGCCAGGGGCTGGGACTGTGTGTGTGGTTGGAGGTGTCGGGAGTTCACATCTGGTGGAGCCCGCAGGGGAGAGTAGTTCTCCGTCCACTAGGGACTACCTTCCCGCCGAGATGTATGACACCTCCGACCTAGAGTCGCTGTCGGACTGTGGGGATGACGGAGAAATAGACGAGCTGTTTCACCGGAAGGGCTGGGACAGACGCCCGCTACCCGTGCAGAGTAAGCCACAGGACTCCCCCATGTCCATAGATGACAGTACGCTCCGGGTGCAAGCCCCGGAGTTATTGAGGAAGCCTAGTCCTCCAAATAACCTTCCACATTCAACCACATCACCCGCTCTGATAGTGGGGATGCAGCGTGCTTCATTGCGGGCACCAAGAGCAAAGCCGCCTGAGATGGTGAAGGTACCTCGGCACCCGGAGGCCATCGTACAGCCAGGAGAAGGTGAGCGAGATGTGATGCCGCCTCTAGCTCGATTGCAGAGACTTTTCTCCCAGAGAGTCGCCCGTGAATATGGGTGGGAGTACCCCTACTTGCCTCGGGACTTATTGTATGAAGTCGAGGTCTTGCGACCACGGTGGTATGACGAGTCTGTGTGGGAAAAACTCAAAGTGCCCCATGCCCGGCGATACCTGTCATGTTCGCCGCCGGTGTCTAAAAAGTTTAAAGACTGTAAAGCTGATTGGAGACTGGGACGCCATATCCATGCTGATAAGGTGCTCATCTGCAGGAAAGAAGGAGAAGACGTCGAATATTCGGTGGAAGTATTTGACAAACACCTGAAGCCCTTGTTTTTGCCGGATCCAAGATTTTACTTGTAGGAGAAGTGAACTCCTATTTTGTTGCTGTTGAAACTTTCTGGAAGAGACATTCCCAGATGCCTAGAACTGTGCCCTACTTTTGTTTTGATTTGGGCTTTTCTTTCACTCACTGGAGACTTGGGAGCTGTTGTTTTTTTTTTTTGTTCTCCCTTTTCTTCATGTGCCAAAAGGCAGAGACATTTGGGGATAGAGTTAGAGTAGGAAAGCAGGAAGAATGGAGACTTCGGCAAGTGTTGTGCCCGTGGCGCTGTCACCAGGTGGCAGTGTTGTGCAACGATTGTTTGAAAATGTTACACATACATCACTTTACTTATTGGAGTGAATGGGTTTCTCGGCTGACAGACCTATTCATGCCAAATGACACAGATTGTTAGGATGTTGTTTCTTTTGTTTCCCTTCTGCAGGAGATTCATCGATCAAGACTGCTGAGAGTGGGGTGGTTTTTGATTAGGAATGGGAGGGATTGTAAATGTGTACAAAGCAGAAGTTTTATATGAGAGTTTATCGTTTTATATTTCCCTTTTCCGTTGAACAGGTCTTGGCATGTACAGTATTCAAAGTTTGGGGACAGCCTCTGGGGTTCACTCCATGTCACCACGTTAATGGGAGACATGGGTGTGCACCTGACGCTGGGGACCAGCGTCAAATCACAGGAGGGAGTGTGTAGCGGGGTCCTCAATTTAGTGGGATACACCTGGGGGTAGTGTGACCCAGGTGTGTAATTATGTTAGGGTTCAGACCCCTTTTTGTTATTCGTGGAGGATTGGGTGGTGCGATATTCTCCTTGACCAGTGGGTGTCAGTGTACCTACTGGCTCAGGGTAGAATCACTACCACAGTGCTACCCTTTTTGTCCCTTTGCGGAGATGGTACGGCTGGGGCGGGGAACCCGCCGTGGTGTCGATGGGAGGAGATAAAAGGGGGAAACGCCCTCGCCACGAGGTCGTTTTCGGGGATCATCTCTTCACGCACCCAGGCACCTTAGGCCTGGGTGCGGGCGGTTCAAGGTTCCGGCCTAGGCGCCCTAGGCCTGGCCGGAATGAAGATGGAGTCCATCCCAGGCACCTTCAGCCTGGGGTGAGGTACTATTGAGGAGGCCTGGGACCCGGTGACTCCGACTGGGTCCCGCGAGGGTGAAGTTGCTCCAGGGCGCCCCTTGCGAGGGGACCCGCATCTGAGGTGAGGAGGCTGGGGAGGTCACCCGTCCGAAGACCCGGTGCAGTGTCAACCCGGTGACGGATGGGCCTTCGGTAACTCCCTTGGAGGACATCTTCCCCTGATAGGGGCTACAGCGCAGCGGAGGAGCTCTAATCAAGACTCCTGCAACCCCTGGTCATAGCACAGGGAGTGTAGGGACTAGGAACCTGTACAGTGCCTCGACCTGCTCCCCCATCGTATCATGCCGTTGCATTTGACTGTATGTGGAGATACGCAATAAACCTGAGTTTGGACTTTGATGGGTGTATGGACTCTGTTAATGGGAGCAAAGGGAGATTCTGGCACGGAAGGACTGACCCTCATAACCAGCACACATTTGGCCCGAGGAAAAGATTGGTACTGGCCTTCACCTCACCCACAGCCATGGGGAGGACATGGGCCGTAGCGCACCTCACTCTGTCGCGTGACATACCCCTAGCTAAAGAGGACGGGGTGAGGCCGCTACACGTGGGGGCTCGTGAGTCCGGGATGAAATGTGTGTTGACCCTGAGGTTTGAAACGGCTGTGTTTGAACTTTGCTGCCCGGAGGAGGTCCGAGCAGGTCGGCCATGTGATTGGCCAAAGTGCGTCCCTGTGCTCGAAGTCGTGGAAATTTCTCTGAAAAACCGGGAGAGGCCCATGCAGAAAGAGCGGGAAGAGGGAGGAGTCCAGCCGTGTGACGAACTACATGTGGGGACTTTTGCTGCACTGCGCCACGAGGCACCCCGTGACTGTACAATTTGTGGGCGGAGGCTGGCGGAAGCCCGCGAAAGTGTGCAAGTCGTGGGAGGAGTCTGGCCACGTGTGGAGATACATGTGGAGACTCCGGCGCGTGGTCAGCGCGTGATGGAGCAGCAAGTGGTCGGAGTGAATTCAGGCTCCCAGTGGATGTCGGTACCTTATCCTTTCAAGATGACTGCATTTGCTGCTCCCCTGACAGACACGGGAATAAGACTTAGGCCCCGAGGACAGTTGGCTCTGTATTCATGCAGAGACACGGAGGCCCTCGGTGTGATCTGTCCCAGATGCTCGGGACTGGTGGTCCAACTAAAGCCATTCGGGCGATGCGAAGCATGCAAGGAGTTCCTTTTTGAGGTTGAACCACACACGGAAAGGCCCCGGGCCCTACGCCTCAACTGCATCACAGGAACCGCCACTCCGGAGGGAGAGATCAAAGCCTCTGCGGAGGTTCCTGTACGCGCTGACCAGGGCGAAGTGACTGCCCAACCAGAGACTGAGAGAGAAAAATCCGAGGACACTGCTTCGGTCACCACAGACTCCCTGCTGCCACCCCCGAAGAGGAAGATAGGCCTGGTGCAGGCCTCCTGTGGTCGTGGTCGAGCTTCACTCCGCTGCTTGCCGGACCTGGATGGATCCGGTCGGAAGAATCCTGGACATCCCAGTGCTGAAAAAGGTCCAGGTGAGCCAGGGGCTGGGACTGTGTGTGTGGTTGGAGGTGTCGGGAGTTCACATCTGGTGGAGCCCGCAGGGGAGAGTAGTTCTCCGTCCACTAGGGACTACCTTCCCGCCGAGATGTATGACACCTCCGACCTAGAGTCGCTGTCGGACTGTGGGGATGACGGAGAAATAGACGAGCTGTTTCACCGGAAGGGCTGGGACAGACGCCCGCTACCCGTGCAGAGTAAGCCACAGGACTCCCCCATGTCCATAGATGACAGTACGCTCCGGGTGCAAGCCCCGGAGTTATTGAGGAAGCCTAGTCCTCCAAATAACCTTCCACATTCAACCACATCACCCGCTCTGATAGTGGGGATGCAGCGTGCTTCATTGCGGGCACCAAGAGCAAAGCCGCCTGAGATGGTGAAGGTACCTCGGCACCCGGAGGCCATCGTACAGCCAGGAGAAGGTGAGCGAGATGTGATGCCGCCTCTAGCTCGATTGCAGAGACTTTTCTCCCAGAGAGTCGCCCGTGAATATGGGTGGGAGTACCCCTACTTGCCTCGGGACTTATTGTATGAAGTCGAGGTCTTGCGACCACGGTGGTATGACGAGTCTGTGTGGGAAAAACTCAAAGTGCCCCATGCCCGGCGATACCTGTCATGTTCGCCGCCGGTGTCTAAAAAGTTTAAAGACTGTAAAGCTGATTGGAGACTGGGACGCCATATCCATGCTGATAAGGTGCTCATCTGCAGGAAAGAAGGAGAAGACGTCGAATATTCGGTGGAAGTATTTGACAAACACCTGAAGCCCTTGTTTTTGCCGGATCCAAGATTTTACTTGTAGGAGAAGTGAACTCCTATTTTGTTGCTGTTGAAACTTTCTGGAAGAGACATTCCCAGATGCCTAGAACTGTGCCCTACTTTTGTTTTGATTTGGGCTTTTCTTTCACTCACTGGAGACTTGGGAGCTGTTGTTTTTTTTTTTTGTTCTCCCTTTTCTTCATGTGCCAAAAGGCAGAGACATTTGGGGATAGAGTTAGAGTAGGAAAGCAGGAAGAATGGAGACTTCGGCAAGTGTTGTGCCCGTGGCGCTGTCACCAGGTGGCAGTGTTGTGCAACGATTGTTTGAAAATGTTACACATACATCACTTTACTTATTGGAGTGAATGGGTTTCTCGGCTGACAGACCTATTCATGCCAAATGACACAGATTGTTAGGATGTTGTTTCTTTTGTTTCCCTTCTGCAGGAGATTCATCGATCAAGACTGCTGAGAGTGGGGTGGTTTTTGATTAGGAATGGGAGGGATTGTAAATGTGTACAAAGCAGAAGTTTTATATGAGAGTTTATCGTTTTATATTTCCCTTTTCCGTTGAACAGGTCTTGGCATGTACAGTATTCAAAGTTTGGGGACAGCCTCTGGGGTTCACTCCATGTCACCACGTTAATGGGAGACATGGGTGTGCACCTGACGCTGGGGACCAGCGTCAAATCACAGGAGGGAGTGTGTAGCGGGGTCCTCAATTTAGTGGGATACACCTGGGGGTAGTGTGACCCAGGTGTGTAATTATGTTAGGGTTCAGACCCCTTTTTGTTATTCGTGGAGGATTGGGTGGTGCGATATTCTCCTTGACCAGTGGGTGTCAGTGTACCTACTGGCTCAGGGTAGAATCACTACCACAGTGCTACCCTTTTTGTCCCTTTGCGGAGATGGTACGGCTGGGGCGGGGAACCCGCCGTGGTGTCGATGGGAGGAGATAAAAGGGGGAAACGCCCTCGCCACGAGGTCGTTTTCGGGGATCATCTCTTCACGCACCCAGGCACCTTAGGCCTGGGTGCGGGCGGTTCAAGGTTCCGGCCTAGGCGCCCTAGGCCTGGCCGGAATGAAGATGGAGTCCATCCCAGGCACCTTCAGCCTGGGGTGAGGTACTATTGAGGAGGCCTGGGACCCGGTGACTCCGACTGGGTCCCGCGAGGGTGAAGTTGCTCCAGGGCGCCCCTTGCGAGGGGACCCGCATCTGAGGTGAGGAGGCTGGGGAGGTCACCCGTCCGAAGACCCGGTGCAGTGTCAACCCGGTGACGGATGGGCCTTCGGTAACTCCCTTGGAGGACATCTTCCCCTGATAGGGGCTACAGCGCAGCGGAGGAGCTCTAATCAAGACTCCTGCAACCCCTGGTCATAGCACAGGGAGTGTAGGGACTAGGAACCTGTACAGTGCCTCGACCTGCTCCCCCATCGTATCATGCCGTTGCATTTGACTGTATGTGGAGATACGCAATAAACCTGAGTTTGGACTTTGATGGGTGTATGGACTCTGTTAATGGGAGCAAAGGGAGATTCTGGCACGGAAGGACTGACCCTCATAACCAGCACACATTTGGCCCGAGGAAAAGATTGGTACTGGCCTTCACCTCACCCACAGCCATGGGGAGGACATGGGCCGTAGCGCACCTCACTCTGTCGCGTGACATACCCCTAGCTAAAGAGGACGGGGTGAGGCCGCTACACTCTTATAGTAAATAGCATTGGTATAACATCACACATGCAACTGGCTTGCAGAGCCCTGCAGCAATCAATTCAGCACACTATAATGGGGTTGTGCGGTACTCCACCACGCGTAGCTATTATGGTATGCGCGCCCTATGGCGCACTAAACAATATACTATCTCCCCACCCGAGTCAGGCCTGACATGGAGTAAATCTCAGTCACTTCCTATAAGGATTTCTTTGCATGCCAGCTTTCGGTGGTGCACTTGATGAAATTCTAATTTGTAATCCACAACAGGCAGTAACTTGGAACAACTATACTGGGAGGGGGGGACACTTCAACTCTGTCCTGCTACCGGTCCCCCCGTGGAACAGCAGATAAACAAACTGTGGGCCTATGCTGTTCTTTAGGCTTGAACACGACACAGTCTATTGGTCTGGGCAGGTGCCCGCTCACCACTCCGGACGCGATCCCAGTCCGGGACTTCCACCTGCTGTGTATCCGCACACAGCGTCTGCAACGATTGGGTCCCCGATCCAACTGATGTCCTCACTCGACAAATCAGGATCCACCCAGGCTCCGCAGTGGGGTGGAAGGCTTTTCGGAAGTCACGCAAGGCCCCAGGCTTCGGGCCTTGCACCGCAGCAGATCCGCACAGGAAGACTGGTTGCTTGCAGCGCGGTGTCCAAAGAGGCCGAGCTCTGCCTCGCCTCTTCCTTAAATAGCCTCTCCCATGAGTCTCTGCGGTGGAAACTTTCCCCTGAGGCCGGATGGGGTTCTGGGTAACGTAGTCCTGGGGCCTTTGGTCCCCAAAGATAACATAACCTTAAATTACAGAACGTATAACATCAATCAAAGTTTAATATGATGTCGGCAGAGGAAATTCCCACCAAAACCGAGGTAGTGAACTCCCCTGCCCACAGGACACACTATCATCAGTATCCTGTCTAACTGTGCAAGAGAGTGAGTTGGGGTTGTCTCCCACTAAATGAACCGTGGGAGGGTCAGGGTCTTCCATACTGCTTCTGGCAGTGACCACAGTGTCTTCAGCACTCCTCCCCATTTGTGGGTAGGTTAATCTCCTGGGAGGTTTTATGGCTCTTCGCTTCCTCTGTCCTCTTGGACTTTCTATTGAAACAGGTTCTTCTTCTGTAACTGACTTGGAAATTCCCTCTGGTTCGAAAGCCTCGGACTCCCGAGCAGGGAGGTACGTGGCTTCCCTTGGATCTTCCTCTGGGAGTAATTCACAGGCACCCTCCCAAGCATCTGACCAAGGACTGGACGGGATGAACTCAGTAGCTTCTGCATTCAGTTTGGAGCTCACTGAAGGTGATGGGCACCCGGCTGACTCCTTCATCGGGGCCCGCTGAAGTTTTCCGGCGGCTTGCGGTTATTCAGTCTCTTCTTCTTGGGACTGGAACACACTCTGGCATTGTGGTAAACCCCTCCGCAGTTGAAACAAGTCATATCCCCCCTATCTTCCAGGGATGCGGGCGCTGAGGAATTTGGAAACAGCTCCTTCCTTGGGCTTTCCCTCTCTGGTACCCTTGACTCCTTTTCCATCAGGGAGGTCAGCATCCCCAACACTTGGGACATCTGCGACTTCAAGGTATCCACCTCTGCGTCTCTTTCCAGGGTCATGGCTGTCCTGACCATCACGGGAAGAGGATTCACCGTCTCAACTGGTTGGCACCTCTTCTTCTCCTCCAGCATAGCTTCTTCTTCTCTGACTACTCGGATCAAGTCAGGGTACTCCAGGCTCTTCCCGTCCTGTCTTGTACGTAGCGCCAGTGCGATGGGGTCCAGGGGCTGAGATCCTCTCATCACCTGCTTAACACGGGCCTCATCCACCTTCCGCGGATCAATCCCCTTCTTAAGGATCATCTAGTGCAGTATTTTATCCAGGCGCTTCATGAAATCTGACAGTTTTTCTCCTGCCTTTTGGTAGCAATGCTCCAGCTGGTAAGTGAGCTCAGTGATTTTTCTGTTCCACCAAACACATTCTGCAGAATGTCCAGATAGTCCTGCGCATCACAGTCTGTCTTGCTCATCTTAAGGTTGCGTATGGCCTCTAGAGCAGGTCCCTTCAAGCTCTCAGCAATTTTCTGCTTCTTTCTGTGGTCTGGGACTTCCCATTTGTCTAAGGCCTGAGTGGCACCGTCTAACCACTCCTCAAACCCCTCTTCACCCGAAGGTACAGGTTTCCTCCCTGAAAACATTCTGAGTTTTCGGTATGCTCACATTTGGTAATCTGGAGGGTCTTTCTTACACTGGGCTATAATTTCCTCTAGGACCGCGCATAGTCCGGTGCTGAGGGTGCCCTGCGGCGACCCGGGACTCTCTTTCTTCTCCCTTTTTACTGTTTTTGGGGTGAGTGGCAGTGCGTGTATTAGGCTATAGGTTTGATCATCTGTCGTTTTTATACTTGGATTCTTGAAGTCCACCGGGACTCCATCCTTCCACTCTATCAGTGCGTGCGTCAGCGAAGAATTCGACCTGACATCCACTATCCATGCCTTCTGGTGCGGGGACAGCGACGTCACTAGCTGTTTCACCGCTTCTTGTTGCCAGATCCCTGGGAGTTCTATAACTACTACCCCTCCTGGATCTGTGCTGACCACCTTGCACCACTTGAATACTTCCGATGGGTCCATGCTGGTACTTTTTGGCGCGTTACTTGCTGCACCAGGATCCCGGACTCGAGAGCCCCCACGTGTAGCGCTACCCCCAGTTAAGAGAGCTGCTGGTTTGTTTTCGGGCCCTGTGTACAGTACCGCCAACCCCCGGCAATCTTACTCGACCCACGCTGGCACAGTTAGTCTAGGGTTATACTTATACCACATTCAATTGTATTGCATGAATTAATCTCTAAACAGTATAACAACACACTAAGGCAAGAGATTGATTATAACGGTTTTTACTCTTATAGTAAATAGCATTGGTATAACATCACACATGCAACTGGATTGCAGAGCCCTGCAGCAATCAATTCAGCACACTATAATAGCGCTGCGCGGTACTCCACCACGCGTAGCTATTATGGTATGCGCGCCCTATGGCGCACTAAACAATATACTATCTCCCCACCCGAGTCAGGCCTGACATGGAGTAAATCTCAGTCACTTCCTATAAGGATTTCTTCGCATGCCAGCTTTTGGTGATGCACTTGATGAAATTCTAATTTGTAATCCACAACAGGCAGTAACTTGGAACAACTATACTGGGAGGGGGGGACACTTCAACTCTGTCCTGCTACCGGTCCCCCCGTGGAACAGCAGATAAACGAACTGTGGGCCTATGCAGTTCTATAGGCCTGAACACGACACAGTCTATTGGTCTGGGCAGGTGCCCGCTCACCACTCCGGACGCGATCCCAGTCCGGGACTTCCACCTGCTGTGTATCCGCACACAGCGTCTGCAACGATCGGGTCCCCGATCCAACTGATGTCCTCACTCGACAAATCAGGATCCACCCAGGCTCCGCAGTGGGGTGGAAGGCTCTTCGGAAGTCACGCAAGGCCCCAGGCTTCGGGCCTTGCACCGTAGCAGATCCGCACAGGAAGACTGGTTGCTTGCAGCGCGGTGTCCAAAGAGGCCGAGCTCCGCCTCGCCTCTTCCTTAAATAGCCTCTCCCATGAGTCTCTGCGGTGGAAACTTTCCCTGAGGCCGGATGGGGTTCTGGGTAACGTAGTCCTTAAAGGAGACCCCGCTACAGGTGTATAGCGGAAAACGCTTGTGTATGCATACACTGTGAGGGGTAGAGGCCTAATTCGGGGGTTGATCTGTGGTTGTTGCTGTAGTTCCAAAAGTGTTGGGACAACAAGCCATAGAGTTGATGCCTCGGCTAGGGTTTCTAGTTGGGGGACTGGTTGTAGTCCGTCAATCCACCGTAGAAGAAGACACCGGGCGGTGCTCTCCGAAATGGGTGCAACAGTTTACCCTGGACGCAGGGTTAAGACGATAAGCTGATTCGAATCGCCATGGACACAAGGAGGTCTGTGCAAAGGGAAGGAATGGAGGCTTCCCACAGTCAGACGGTGCACAAAGCCTAGTTTTGGGGCAAAGGCCTTTGAACCCCAAAAAGATTAACATAGGTGGTCCAAGGATACTATTTTGGGTATCCCTCTGGAATGGATGTAGTTCAGCTGCGGCTTCAGAAATCTGTAATGATGAGTGTGTTGATGGAGGTGTAGTACACGTTTTTGTGATTCTCAGAGAAGGAACGCGGTTAAAATTCTCATGCCCGTTTGTTTGAACTTTGTATGGCTGGTCCATGCAAGGTTCTCGAGCTGCTCTCATGTTTGTCCCATTGTATTTTTTTTTTCTATTGCTGAAAGAGTGAAGGTAGAATTCTGTCTGTTTTGTTTTTTAATTTTTTGGTTTTGGAAACTATGAAGTATCTCCTCCACATTTGTATCTGAATGTTTGTATGTAGTAACGTGAATATGTTCGAACTAACCGTGGCGATCCTCCGATGCGTCACGGCTGTTGTATTTTTGTAGGAACGGGAAAAGTAAGGGTTACAGAGGGTTTTCATTGAATCAGTTTTGAAAGAATGTCATTGACAATTTACCAATGTACAGGAATGTCATTATTGTTTACCATTCTTTGCAGGTTAAATATGAAGGATAGAGTAATGATTTTGCTTATAAGTATTTTTCAGATCCAAAGGAGCTTCTGGAAGTGTATGTACACAGAGAGCAGGTGTATGTAGACAGCTGTACATATGGATAAATATGAGTCTAAAGCCTCGTACACACGGTCGGACTTCCATCTGACTTTTCCGTGGTTATTTGTCCGAACGGAGTTGGTTGGGAACACCCATAGCATACACACGCTCAGACTTTTCTGCAAACTTTCTTAAAACTTCTTACAACATCACGTGTTTTTTCTGCTCATTTCTGCTCTTTACTGCCACCCTTTGGTCAACTTCTGCTATTGTTGGTTGATTTTAACATTAGTTGTTTTGTCCATCGAACTAAAGTCCGATGGTTATCTGTACACACGGTCGGACTTTGCTCCATCTGACTTTTGTTGGGCAAAAGTTTGTCCGTTTGCAGACCCAACTTTTGTCCGATGAAATCCAAAACCAAACGAAAAAAGTTTGTCCGATGGAGCATACACACGGTCGGATTGTTGGTCCAACTTGCTTAAAACAAAGTTTGTTGGGCAAAAGTCCGACCGTGTGTACGGGGCTTTAGGAGGTAAAAGTATCATAGGCTATTTCATTGTTTCTTTTTTCCTGCACCACGTATTACTTCCTTCAGTCTGTAATGTGGAAGAAAATGGGGGGAGAAGTGATAAATGTAAGAGTGACAGTTTTTTTTTCAAACAAATAATGTTAACCTCTGTAATTCTAACCAAGTTTGTGCCAAGACTGTCTTTCTTTGATAGAATTTGAATCAGCAAGCAGCAGTCTGGTGAAGTAGGTTCCCATCCCAGATGCTAACAACCTTTTGTCAATGGTTCCAGGTATTGTAAGCCACGAACAGGTTATGCAGTGACCACAGTCCCGATGTCTGGGTTATTGTCATATGAGGGTTGTTTGTAGGTCAATCAAAACCAGAGTCGTACTTTCCTCATTAGCTGTCACTTATATTCTCGGCTGATGGGGGAGGTGCAATCACTGTGACATGAACTTCAAAATGTCCACCACAGGCATACCTCCCAACTGGCACGGATTGTGCGGGTTTTACCCGCAGAGGCTCCTCCCTCCCGCACTCCCGCGAGACTATCATGTTTCCCGCACAGCAGGAAACATGAACAGAAGAAGAGGAGCAGCAGCAGCAGCAGGTAAGAATCCCCCCCTCCGCGATTGGCGGACTAGGGACTAGTATGGCCCCCCCCCCGATCGGCGGCCACCCCCCCCGCTCAACAACTTTTGTGGAAATTCCAACTCTGGTTGGCAGGGGAGAGGGGACATCGGAATGTCCCGCGATGGGACTTTACAAAGTTGGGAGGTATGACCACAGGGTTCACGAGTCACTCCTGGACCCTGACACAATAACCGGTTTACATTTTACATTCTTTCCAACCAGGTGACTGGGTCGTTGTAAAGAAGCTTGAGGGATGAGACCACGCCAGCCACTGCAAGAAGCGACTCAACCACACCAAAGAATGAGTAGTATCTTTGTTTATTTTAATATTTTTTTGTTTAGTAAATTTTAGCAAGGGTAACAATGAAAGGCATCCCAAGTTATTATTTAAAGTGTATTTCCTGACTAGCTCAGAAAGTGAACCGGACCAATTGCTAGGTCTGTTTTGAGTCTCCACCGAGTTTTAGTACCCCAGCGATGACCGTGGTACATGCCATTTATGATTGTAGTGCACCAACCCCAGACTTTACCTGCTTTTCTTCTGCTTGGCTCCTCCGCAGGAAAGAATGAGGCACACCGCACCACAAGCCCGTGCCCTCCTGAATAGGTGTTAGTTTCTCGGGCCTGCTTGCAGCCAGTGTCAAAAAAAGCCTCCAGTGCTGACCTCGTTTCTGCGGTATTCAGAAACAAGTCTCTAGTTCTCCCCAGTAAGCAACTGTCCACACCAACTGAAAGGTCCAACACTTATTTATTCCTTTTAGCACAATAAACAGTCTCTTTGAGAGCAGACAGGTTGGGACAAGACACAGGTCAGATAAGGTGGGAGGAGGTCCAGGCACAAACTTAAATTGGGTTTTCTCCTGTTCTGATTAGCACGGACAGGCTTGACGCACGGTCTCTGCCACAGACCATGAGGTTGGTCACTGCCACTGACCGGGTGAAAAAGATGACAGTCACTGCTACTGACCTTGGGTGCGTAGAATCACTGCCACTGTGACCTAAGAACACGCACTTCCTTCCGTTACTGAACTAGCCTTTTATAGGACAAGAACATCCCTCCGGAGAGTTACCAGAGGCCCCATCTGTCACCCCGACTCTGCGCTGGGTCTTCAGAAAGGGTCACCTCCCTGGCCTCCTCGTCCTGGATATGGGTCCCCTCGCAAAGCAGATTCCTGGGAATCTCGGTCCCCGGCGGATCCCAGCCGAAGGCTGCTGGGCTCTGGGCCTTTCTCCAAAGTACCTCACCCCAGACTGAAGGTGTCTGAGATGGAACAGCAGCTCTGTCTCTGGGCCTAGGGCCCCAGAGACAACCCGACCACGCCTCCCGGCCTAGGGCACCCGGAGGCGACACACACGCACCCAGGCCTAAGGTGCCTGAGCGCGGAACCGACCCCTCTGGAAGATGGCCGCCCCCTTTTATATCCTCTCCCGACAGGCACAGCAGGTTCCCCGCCCCGCCGTACCGCTGCCGAGAGGGGACAAAAAAGGACACAACCTTGTACTGCTGTTCAACATGGGCCCATGGCAACAGCGCCACCTATAGGCCCCAGGGAACTACACACCAGTACCATCTCCCAGGGATAGAAATGGTCCATGAGACCTAACAATTAGTGCATCTGAGCCTAGTTCCCACTCAGATGCTTCCTCCTAAATGTAACCACCCGCTACATGATGTTATTATGGGTATGAGGAGTTTTGACAAACTGTTGAAGACTCCAAACAGACACTTGTCAATGTAATCTAACGATGCATTTTTAGAGGGTAAAATTGGTTCGTTTTAATAGCTCTGCCTCTTGTCAGTTTGGGTATCTAGGGAGCCCACAAGTGTGTTTGAACTTTAGTTTGGTGCTTATGCAGATCTGCAGCTTATAAGGTAATTCCCCCAATGCAAGAGGTTCATGCGTGATGGTGAAGCTGTCCCAGCATCTTATGTCGCGGCCGATCGCGAGGATCTGATGGCGTGAGAAATTAAGAATGGCAGGGACAGCTAGAAGGGAGTTGTTCACCAACCCCGACCAGGTCTGGGCATGGTTTCCTGGATGTACAAGGTGGGGGGGGGGGGGGGGCTCGAGCTTAGGATACGATTGAACAATTCTCATCCATTAAGGATAGGATTCTTCATGTAACTGTTGAAGCCAGAGCTGTAGCTAAGTGAAGGTTGGGAGTCCTTTTAAGGGTCTGGGAATCTTTGGGGATCTAATTTTTATTTTACAGCGGATCATGGTTAAAGGAAGTGGGAATATATATATACTCATGTCGTTTTTATTTCTATTCTTTCTATGTCGTGACGAGGTGCTCCTGGTTGCCTGATTGGACACGTGACCAGAGTTTCCTTGATGAGACGCCCCGAAGCCGGACCCACGTACAAGACACAGAGGATCACAGACGGATTGGCAATTACTACAGCTCACCATGTCGTGTCCTCCTTTATAAGTCATGCTCCTGAAGAACAGAGTCTACCTTTTTATGGACTTGTATGGACTGTAAGGACTGATTAATTTTCAGGTGTAAGAAGGCATCAAAATACACGAGGGAGCATATGACAAAAAAAGGGAGGACTGTTGTGGAAAATATTATGAAGATGTATTTAATATGTATTGTCATAGTGTCACCCAGTGTTAGTACTTCCGCAACCCGCTCTAAAGAGCTGACTGGGGCAGTCTGAGGCTGGTAGGGGAAAACGTCTTGAGGTTGGAGTGTGATGTTTGCAGCGTGCGGATATGCTCGCCGACGAGGGGCCCTCTGTGTATTAGCACGGACGATCATTGAGGAGATATGCTCGCTCTGCAACAACATCATTAGTTATAGGCAGATGCTCGCTCTTGTTTTGGCGGTGTGTTGATCAGCATTGGTCCGGATTCGTAGCGCGCGCCTGCAGATAGCCTCCCACAAGCAATAATAGTATAATCGGAATATGCGTTATTCTATGGAATAGCGTAGAATAAGGATTCCTATCAGCGGTAATATGAGAGCTTGCGAGCGTTTTCAGAGTCAGGGAAAGCGTCCATGTTTTAAAGCAATACGGCTTCGTTTGCTGGGAGCATACATGCTTTCCCTGCTCGGACACACCCATAAGACTTTAGCCATCATGTTGTTGAATATGTTGTTGTATTATTGTGTTATTTTGTATTGGTATTATATTGTAAGTATTTAAATAACCCTGTTGGAAGGGATATCTTTATATGGACATTTGCTGTGTAAAGAGGACATCATGTGATGACCACTCCCATGGAGGTCAGATGCTGTGTCCTCACTTCCTATGGAGGCGGTCACATTCTGTGATGACCACTCCCATGGAGGTCGCATGCTTTGGAGTTTAATAAAAAGTTTTTTGAGGGCATTGGCATGGCATGATGCTGGGAGGCCCTTGATGATGAGACCAGTCTGGTGATATTTCATGATTTGTATGAATGGGACGAATGAATGGTGAGTGAATCTTAGGTTAAGAAGCATTAAGAAGCATTATTGCATTAAGAAGCATTATTGCAATAAGACGAAGTGTGCTTATTTAGCACAAGGCAAAGATGGCTGTGTGCTCTGCAAACAACCAATTTTGCCACGATAGTAAGTATAGAGATGTTTTTTATTTTCTTTTTTTTTTAATTACCTTTACAATCACTTTAAGGGGCTTTTGCATTTTTGATTATCAGAGACTGTCAGTGTCCAGGAAGGAGGACAGTTACATAGGGAGGAAGTTGTCCCTGTTTATCCACTTAAGCCCCGGACCATTTGGTAGCTAAAGGACCAGAGGTGAATTCAGAATTTTGCACTGCGCTGCTTTAACTGTAAATTGTGCGGACATGCAATGTTGTACCCAAACGAAATTTGCGTCCTTTTCTTCCCACAAATAGAGCTTTCTTTTAATGGTATTTGATTGCCTCTGCGATTTTTATTTTTTGCGATACAAACGGAAAAAGACCGAAAATTTTGAAAAAAAATGATATTTTCTACTTTTTGTTATAAGAAAAATCGAATAAACTCAATTTTAGTCATACATTTAGGCCAAAATGTATTCAGCCACATGTCTTTAGTAAAAAAATGTCAATAAGCGTATATTTATCGGTTTGCGCAAAAGTTATAGCGTCTACAAACTAGGGTACATTTTCTGGAATTTACACAGCTTTAAATTTATGACTGCCTATCTCATTTCTTGAGGTGCTAAAATGGCAGGGCAGTACAAAACCCCCCCAAATGACCCCATTTTAGAAAGTAGACACCCCAAGGAAATTGCTGAGAGGCATGTTGAGCCCATTGAATATTTTTTTTTTTTGTCCCAAGTGATTGAATAATGACAAAAAAAAAAAAAATTACAAAAAGTTGTCACTAAATGATATATTGCTCACACATGCCATGGTTATATGTGGAATTGCACCCCAAAATACATTCTGCTGTTTCTCCTGAGTACGGGGATACCACATGTGTGGGACTTTTTAGGAGCCTAGCCACGTACGGGACCCCGGAAACCAAGCACCGCCTTCAGGATTTCTAAGGGTGTAAATTTTTGATTTCACTCCTCACTACCTATCACAGTTTTGAAGGCCATAAAATGCCAAAATAGCACAAAACCCCCCCAAATGACCCCATTTTAGAAAGTAGACACCCCAAGGAAATTGCTGAGAGGCCTGTTGAGCCCATTGAATATTTTTTTTTTGTCCCAAGTGATTGAATAATGACAAAAAAAAAAAAAATTACAAAAAGTTGTCACTAAATGATATATTGCTCACACATGCCATGGTTATATGTGGAATTGCACCCCAAAATAAATTTTGCTGCTTCTCCTGAGTACGGGGATACCACATGTGTGGGACTTTTTAGGAGCCTAGCCGCGTACGGGACCCCGAAAACCAATCACCGCCTTCAGGATTTCTAGGCACAAACTTTTGATTTGACTCCTCACTACCTATCACAGTTTCGAAGGCCATAAAATGCCAAAATAGCACAAAACCCCCCCAAATGACCCCATTTTGGAAAGTAGACACCCCAAGCTGTTTGCTGAGAGGCATGGTGAGTATTTTACAGCTCTCATTTGTTTTTGAAAATGAAGAAAGAACATTTTTTTCTTTTTTCTTTTTTTTTTTCAATTTTCAAAACTTTGTGACAAAAAGCGAGATCTGCAAAATACTCACAATACCTCTCAGCAAATAGCTTGGGGTGTCTACTTTCCAAAATGGGGTCATTTGGGGGGGGTTTGTGCCATCTGGGCATTCCATGGCCTCCGAAACTGTGATAGGCAGTGAGAAGTGAAATCAAAAATTTACACCCTTTAGAAAGCCTGAAGGCGGTGATTGGTTTTTGGGGTCCCGTACGCGGCTAGGCTCCCAAAAAGTCTCACACATGTGGTATCCCCGTACTCAGGAGAAGCAACAGAATGTATTTTGGGGTGTAATTCCACATATGCCCATGGCATGTTTGAGCAATATCATTTAGTGACAACTTTGTGCAAAAAAAAAAAAAAAAAATTGTCTTTTTTCCGCAACTTGTGTCAACATATAAAATATTCCATGGACTCGACATGCCTCTCAGTATATAGCTTGGGGTGTCTACTTTCCAAAATGGGGTCATTTGGGGGGGGGGGTTTTGAACTGTTCTGGCATTTTATACACAACATTAGGAAGCTTACATCCACTCTTCTAACCACTTGAAGACAAAGCCCTTTTTGACACTTTTTGTTTACATGAAAACATTTTTTTTTTTGCAAGAAAATTATGTTGAACCCCCAAACATTATATATATTTTTAAAGCAAAGGCCCTACAGAATAAAATGGTGGGTGTTGCATTTTTTTTTTCTACACAGTATTTGCGCAGCGATTTTTCAAACGCATTTTTTTGGGAAAAAATACACTTTTTTTAATTTTAATGCACTAAAACACACTATATTGCCCAAATGTTTGATGAAATAAAAAAGATGATCTTAGGCTGAGTACATAGATACCAAACACGACATGCTTTAAAATTTCGCACAAACGCGCATTGGCGACAAACTACATACATTTTTAAAAGCCTTTAAAAGCCTTTACAGGTTACCCCGTTAGATTTACAGAGGAGGTCTACTGCTAAAATTACTGCCCTCGATCTGACCTTCGCGGTGATACCTCACATGCATGGTGCAATTGCTGTTTACATATGACGCCAGACCGACGCTTGCGTTCGCCATTGGGCAAGAGCAGGGCAGGACAGGGGTGCTTTTTTTTTTTTTTTTTTTTTTATTATTAATTTTGCTTTTTTATTTTATTTTTAAACTGTTGCTTCCATATTTTTTTTTTTTTTTTTTTTTTATCATTTTTATTGTTATCTCAGGGAATGTAAATATCCCCTATGATAGCTATAGGTAATGACAGGTACTCTTTTTTGAAAAAACTGGGGTCTATTGGACCCTAGATCTTTCCTCTGCCCTCAAAGCATCTGACCACACCGAGATCGGTGTGATAAAATGCTTTCCCAATTTCCCAATGGCGCTTTTTATATCCGGGGGGGGGTCATTCCCTCCCACTGCTTGTAAAAGCAGTCCAGAGGCTAATTAGCCACTAGGATTGCTTTTACATGAAAGCCGGCCGATGGCTGAAAAGAATGATACCAAGATGATACCTAAACCCGCAGGCATCATTCTGGTATAAACATTCAAAGTCCAGCAACATACCAGTACGTTGCTGGTCCTTGTTGGACATGTATTGTAATCTTTTTTTTCATGCAGCCTGTTGGCTGAACGAAAAAAAAAGATTGATCGGTGGGTATGCCCACCATTAGAATACCGCCCTTCATCCACCCACTTCTAATGATGGGCATACATGCACCATTTATATATGCCGAAGCATGGGGGCATCTTCCCGCAAAAGTTATGCCGCGTACACATGGTCAGACTTTTCCACGGGCAAGCCTCCGTCGGAATTTCGACTGTATGTACGCGGCATTAGGAGCAAAATCGCTCCTCCGCCCCTGCTGCCCCAATGCTTCGGCATATATGCTTTTTTTTTTTTAACTGTGGTGGCGAAATCACCTCCTACAGCACTGGAGTCGCAGGGATCAGGCCTGTCTCTGCGAACGCTGCAGTTATGTGTGTTGTGTTTTGCAAGTGACAGTGATCGATCGATACTGCACTTGGGTGGCCTGGGCTGGACGGAGGGGCAAAACGCAGGTGCTAGCAGGTATCTGGGCTGATTCCGCTAACACTGCGTTTTTGGGAACCCTAAACTGCTGGGGACGCTAGTATAGATCTGATCAGATCAGATATTGATCTGTTCAGATACTATACCACTAAGGGGGGTGTATGCTTCACGCGTGGGTGTTAGCGTTACTGGCACTAACCTGACGCTGCCTGGGGCGACGCAGACCCTCTCTGACGCTAAAACCTAATTGATATCACCCGCCGGGCGATCAGGGGGTTAAACCTTTATTGGGTTATATACGGCGGGTGCCCTGACACTATAAAAAGCAAACTAACTAACCAGCGTCACCCGTAACACTTATATGGTGATTACTGGTGAAAGGGTTAACTAGGGGCAATTAGGGGGTTAAAACCTTTATTAGGTAATATATGGGGGTACCTGACGCTATATAAAAACCTGACGGCGAACCTAAAAAAAAATTACTGGCTACCGATCTGCATCACCGACACTAAGACAACGATCATAAAAACGATCGCTTAGCGACAGTGGTGATAGGGGGTGAAAGGGTTACCTGGGGGGCGATCAGGGGGTTAAACCTTTATTAGATAATATATGGGGGTACCTGACGCTATAAAAACCTGCGGCGAACCTAAAAAAAATTACTGGCTACCGATCTGCATCACCGACGCTAAGACAGCGATCAGAAAAATGATCGCTTAGCGACAGTGGTGATAGGGGGTGAAAGGGTTACCTGGGGGGCGATCAAGGGGGTTAAACCTTTATTAGGTAATATATTGGGGTACCTGACGCTATAAAAACCTGCGGCGAACCTAAAAAAAATGACTGGCTACCGATCTGCATCGCCGACGCTAAGACAGCGATCAGAAAAATTATCGCTTAGTGACAGTGGTGATAGGGGGTGAAAGGGTTACCTGGGGGGCGATCAAGGGGGTTAAACCTTTATTAGGTAATATATAGGGGTACCCGACGCTATAAAAACCTGCGGCGAACCTAAAAAAAATTACTGGCTACCGATCAGCATCACCGACGCTAAGACATCGATCAGAAAAATGATCGCTTAGTGACGGCGGTGCTAGGGGGTGAAAGGGTTACCTGGGGGGTGATCAAGGGGGTTAAACCTTTATTAGGTAATATATGGGGGTACCCGACGCTATAAAAACCTGCGGCGAACCTAAAAAAATTTACTGGCTACCGATCAGCATCGCCGACGCTAAAACATCGATCAGAAAAATTATCGCTTAGTGACCGTGGTGATAGGAGGTGAAAGGGTTACCTGGGGGGCAATCAAGGGGGTTAAACCTTTATTAAGTAATATATGGGGGTACCCGACGCTATAAAAACCTGCGGCGAACCTAAAAAAAATTACTGGCTACCGATCAGCATCACCGACGCTAAGACATCGATCAAAAAAATTATCGCTTAGCGACGGCGGTACTAGGGGGTGAAAGGGTTATCTGGGGGGTGATCAGGGGGTTAAACCTTTATTAGGGGGGGTTAGGGGGCTACACTGGACCTAAAACTAAATGTACTGACACTTTTACAGTCACAAATGTCACTGATTGCAGTGATCACTAAATAAATGGTCACTGCAATCAGTGACACTGTGACTGGGGGCTGGGGGGTGATCTGGGGGGTGATCTGGGGGGGTCTGGGGGGGTCTGGGGGGCCTGGGGGGGCGATTTATGTACCTATGTGTCCTGGTGTCAGTGTAGTGTTGTGTGCACTAACCTGCATCTTCTCCTGTATGGCGCTCGGTATATGTGAGCGCCGCAGGAGAGATGACATCACTTCCTCCAGCCTGTGTAAACAAGCACACAGGCAGGGGAAGCTCTCATTCGCCGGGAGCGATCGAGAGGGGGTGGCCAGAATCGAACGGCCGTCCCCTCATGCCGGATCGCTCCCGAAGGTAAAACGTCCGCTCACCGTAAAGAAGGGGGGTCCAATCGGACCCCCCAACTATACAAAGGCAATCACGTACATATACG
>CM055128.1:108718615-108897047 GCA_029206835.1 Rana muscosa
CCCGGCTGACATCCCGTTACCCGTGGATGATCCGTTGCAGGGCATAGTTTGCAGACTTGAAACCCAGGAATCAAATCAGACTCAGGTGATGCACACCGTAGGGGGACAGGAGTGCACCGCAAGGTAGTGAACCCTATGGCTGACTGCTGCGGATAGGAAACTGGGTGGTTGTGGAAAGCGGGACCAGAGGAGCACAACCGGGATCCTAACGGAAGCTAGAGCCAAGATTCCCCAGGGCACGGAGTCTAAGACCCAGCAGGTCTTCTCCAGGGCCTCTACGGTGTGCATCTGTCACCTGGCCACAGGTGACCTTGACAGCCCCCTTTACCCAGACAGTGTTCCTTCTGTCCCACCCATCGCACAGGAAGAGGAGGAGGAGGAGGAGGAGGATTGTGTCAGCATGGAGGTGGAGGCTGGCACTCAGCATCATCAGCAGCAGTCTTTTAGGGATGATTTACAGTCCCAAGAAACCAGTGGACTTGTACGTGGCTGGGAGGAGGTGGCTGCGGATCATGTCGTCCTTAGTGACCCAGAGGACTCCGGACTGAATGCCTCAGCTAACCTACGCTGCATGGCCTCCCTGATCCTGCAAAGTCTGCGGAAGGATCCTCGTATTCTTCGGATCAAGGAGAGGGACCATTACTGGCTGGCCACTCTCCTTGATCCACGGTACAAGGGTAAAGTTGCGGACCTTATCGTACCGTCGCAGAGGGAGCAGAGGATGAGACAACTCCGGGAGGCCTTGCAGAAAGGTCTGTGCAACGCGTTTCCAGAGACTGGGAGGTTACAAACTCCTGGTCCTGGACAACGAGTTGCTGAGGCTTCGGGCAGTCAAAGAAGGAGCGGTGGGGAAGGTGGCCGTCTGACCGATGCGTTCAGACAATTCTTTAGTCCGCAGCCCCAAAGTATGATCGGTTCCAGCAACCATCGCCAGCGTCTGATATACATGGTGCAGGAATACCTAGGGGCAAGGTCAGACTTGGACACCTTCCCCACCGAAAATCCTCTGGCTTACTGGGTCTTGAGGATGGATCACTGGCCAGAGCTTGCACAGTATGCAATTGAGCTACTGGCCTGTCCTGCATCCAGCGTTCTTTCAGAACGCACATTCAGTGCTGCTGGAGGATTTGTCACGGATCACAGGGTGCGCCTGTCCACCGACTCGGTTGATCGACTGACTTTCATCAAGATGAACCAGTCTTGGATCACCACCAGCTACCACACACCAGATGCTGATATAACAGACTAATTGATTTTAAAATGTCACATCCCTTCAAGACTGATGCTGATGCTGAGTGCCTGTGCTGTTATGTTGACTGGCTATCCTCCTCCTCCTCCTCAATGATACGATTAACGATGATAGCTTGGAAGATCATTTTGGTTTATGGGTGACGCCACCAGTGGCTAAGGCCCAATTTTTCAGCCCCTGTTTAACAGGGGCATGTAATTAAAATTTTTGATGCAATACTTTGCAACAGGCCTCATTGCTGTGCTCCAAGTACAGTATCTGTGAGGGGTTGCAGTGTTGTGCCACCAGTGCCTAAGGCCCAATTTTTCAGCCCCTGTTTAACAGGGGCGTGTAATTAAAATTTTTGATGCAATACTTTGCAACAGGCCTCATTGCTGTGCTCCAAGTACAGTATCTGTGAGGGGTTGCAGTGTTGTGCCACCAGTGCCTAAGGCCCAATTTTTCAGCCCCTGTTTAACAGGGGCGTGTAATTAAAATTTTTGATGCAATACTTTGCAACAGGCCTCATTGCTGTGCTCCAAGTACAGTATCTGTGAGGGGTTGCAGTGTTGTGCCACCAGTGCCTAATGCCCAATTTTTCAGCCCCTGTTCAACAGGGGCATGCAATTATAATTATTGATCTAATAATTCACAGCAGGGCCCATTGCTGCGCCCACCAAGAGTAACTGTCAGGCCTTACAGTGTTGTGGCACCAGCACCACCATCACCACCACCACCACCACCAAAGGCCCAATTTTTAAGCCCCTGTTCAACAGGGGCATGCAATTATAATTATTGATCTAATAATTCACAGCAGGGAGCATTGCTGCGCCCACCAAGAGTAACTGTCAGGCCTTACAGTGTTGTGGCACCAGCACCACCATCACCACCACCACCACCACCACCAAAGGCCCAATTTTTCAGCCCCTGTTCAACAGGGGCATGCAATTATAATTATTGATCTAATAATTCACAGCAGGGACCATTGCTGCGCCCACCAAGAGTAACTGTCAGGCCTTACAGTGTTGTGGCACCAGCACCACCATCAAAGGCCCAATTTTTACTACCACTGATCAACAATTATATGTTATTACAATTCCTGATATTATACTTGACAGCAGGGCGTTCTAGCACCCACCAAGAATAACTGTGAGTGCTTTCAGTGTTGTGCCAACACCAACACCTAAGGGGCCAATTTCTGCAGAGTATATACGGAAGGTCCCTACTTTCAAACATCCAACTTACAAACTACTACTACTTGCAAACGGAAGAAGACAACAGGAAGTGAGAGGAAATCTACCCCTTGGAAGGAAAATTCTCTCCTGTAAGAATTAATATGGGAGAAAGGTGTCTCCTCTCTACTGATGCTTTATCACCAATCCTTGTTTCAATAAAAACACCACATTTCAAAAACAGTTGTCATTGGGACGCAAAGTGAGGTGAAATGTTCTGAACAGGGGCACAGACAGCAAAAAAAATGTGACAGGGGTGATAACCGTTCCCTATGTTTTACAAAAAGCTAAAAAAAAGGAATTTGCCATGGAGCTCCACTTAAACAATGCAGCTGTTCAAAATTATAAACAGATTCTACATAAGAACAAACCTACAGTCCCTGTCTTGTATGCACCGCCTGTATACGGCTGTTCAGAGTATATAGGTCCTTTTTCATTTTGTGTGCGGGGTTCCCCTTAATATCCATACAAGACCCAAAGGGGCTGGTAATGGGCTGGGGTAGGGGGGGGGGGGGTTGATGGGGTAGCTATGCCATTTTTCCTAAAGATTTTCATCCATATTACCGGGACCAGACATTGCATTAAAGCCGCAAGCAGTTTTAAATGACTTTTTTCCCTTTAGAAATGTTATTTTGTGCAGGGACAGTTCTAAACACGGGAAACACGTGGCACTTCACAGGCATACTTTAGACACCCCCCAGGTACAATATTTAAAGGAATATTTGACTTTTTTTTTTTCACTTTATGCATCATTAAAATGACTGCTCCCGGAAAACGTCCGTTTTTAAAACTTCTTTTTGCATTGATACATGTCCCCTGGTGCAGAAGCCGGGTTCCCAAACTCTGTTTCGGACAATAACATGGATAATAGTCGTTATAATTAGCACTTTAGAATCCGAACATTCGCATCCATTGTATTTAATAGGGTTCTAATGTTCGTGCGAACTTTCGGTCCGTTCGCGGGTTCTGGTGCGAACCGAACCCGGGGGTGTTCGGCTCATCACTAGTGCTGAGCTGGTTAACAGTAAAAGGAGAAAACTGCTGAGCAGGAAGAGTTCAATAGACTTAGTCAAGCAACACTGCACAGTGGGAACTGTAGTCCAGACTAGAGAGATGAATCTAATCTCTCTCTCACTGTAAAGAGCTTTTGAACTGCATTTCCCTGGAGGAGGGGAACAAGCTGCATTTTCTTAGGCTGTATATGACACAGCTACCTCTTGCCATGAGGGAAGCTGCATAGCAGCAGCCTGAGCAGGATCTGGAGTGCTGAGTACAGGAATGCCGACAGCCACATTCATCTGGGTGCAGAGCAAAGACTAATCACTGTGTGGGCGACTAGATGGTGAGCTGTAATATCACTAGGTGTCAGCACCTGGATCTGAACATGGGACCTCTGCTGTATCTGGCAGTAACTCTTCTTGCTAAACTGCCTGGAATGCTGGAGGGATCCTTGTACAATTCCTTGAATGATCCTGCCTTGAACCTTGTTTGCCTTGAACCTTGTTTGCCTTGAACCTTGAGCTCTTTGCTCCTCCCATGAACTTCCTGATTTAGGCCTTGCTACTGCACTTCCTGTTTGTCAGATTATTGTGTTCTCGTTAGCCAATATCTCGCTTATGTCAATTCTGCTGCCATCCGTATTTTCACTATCACTTGTTACTGACCCTTGGCTTGTTCCCCGATTATGCTTCTGCTTAATCCCAATCTGCAACCATTTGTTACAAAACTTTGTCTTTTTTACACTACACTTCACACCCTCAAACAGGTCTTCAAAAACCGCAAAAGATACCTCATATATATTTAGCACACAGACCCTTCCACTCCATGCATTTTTGAAGTAAAGCACACACCTGCTACTTGCCCGTTGTCCAACTCCAGATATGGAGAGGCGAGCAGTGTTAGATTTTTGGGGCTTGCGGCGAGTTACCTCTCCAGAGTGGATCCCTGGTCTCCGTTGTCTAGGCGAAAGTCCTTTTTTTGTAATAAAGTCAATGTCCACACAGGTGTAAAACCTAAGCAGCAAGGTTTTATTTTTTTTCTTGAGGTAAAACTTGGAAGAGAGAGAGTAGAAACAACAAAGTAGGGGAAGGTTCAGGCACGCAACACTAAGAGAACACTTTCGTCGCCACTCAACCCTGAGTGGGTATTGCTCACCCGGATAGTCCCTATGAGAGCAGTCCTAGCAGCCTGAGTGGAGCACGGATGTCAGAGATAATAGATCCCCCTTTAGGTAAGCCTCCAGGCCTCTCCCCAAGACAGCAGTACCGTCGCTATCTCCCCCGGGACTGATCTTCCCCTGGATCTCCTTCCTCTAAAAATAGGCTCCCTTTAACCGGGCAGCCTGGGATCCCTCTCCGAAGTGTAGGCCCTCGATAGGAGAGCTGGGCCTACAATACAGCAGTAGAGCTTCGGGCTAAAGTTGCCCGAGACCAATCACACGCGTCCCATGCCATGAGGGCCACGAGACACGCTCACTGGACCAGAGGTCCCCCCGAACTCCTTGGGGTCCCCCGGAATCGCCTCACGCCTAATGGCAGCTGCCCCTTTTGTACCCTCTCCCAGCATGCACAGCGGGTAGACCACGCCCACTTCATGGCTGCCGAGAGAGGACACCCAATGGTGCTGCGATACCCCCTGCGGTTCAACCTGGGCTGAAGATGACAGCGCCACCCTCAGCAGCATCGCACCCAGAGCAGAAGCAATTTATAATATAAACAGGTCTGAGCCGAACTATTAGCTCAGACCACCCCCAAACTTGCACATATAGCGTCCCATAAATTGGGATGGGCGCTACATATACACACACAACATAATGAGAGCGCCAAACGTTTAGGAGTCCAAGGTTTTTAATGAAAGGAGCTCTTTAGCTGCATTCACTAACACTGACTTAACCTGCCCTCTTGAAAGTGTTCCAAGCAATCAATCACAAATCTATTTGGTATCTGTTTACTTGAATCCATGTAAGCACAGTGTGTTTGCCTTCCCCAAAAAGCATTGCCTGTTTTCTGCTACCAATCAACTTTATCATTAAATCCTTGGACTCTTGGATGTTTGTTTGGCGTTCTCATTGGATTGTGTGTATGTGGATTCTCAACTTTGGTTCCTTTTCCTGTTTCTGAGGGTAGTCACTGTTTTGTGCAGTGCTGCCAAACGGAAGCCAGTGTGCCCTGTGATCATTTCAATGACCCTTTGAATCCAGCACCCTATTTGTTCTTGTGTTTGAACATAAGAGACCTAACAGTGATTTTAAAAGACCCTGTCATGTCCGCCTTCCTTGCAGCCTTTTCTCTTCTGCAGAGCTAGATATGTCAGTAGGAGCTTCAGCATTCAATGTTTCTGGGTGCATCATATGCCTGTGTCTTTGTGCTGCATGCTAAGTGGACATGTGCAATTCGTTTTGTTTCTAATTCGTTTTTCACGAATTTTGAGAAATTCGTTAATTCTGAAACTTACGAATTTACAAATTTTTCAATTTACGAATTTTCGGATTTACGGATTTCTGAAATTTCGAATTTCCGAACATATCAATTCACGAATTTTCGGATTTCCGAATTTTTCGATTTCCGAATTTTCGGATTTTCGAAATTCGGAATTTACGAATTTCCGAAATTCCGAAATTCTGAATTTCGGAAATTTGGATTTTCGAATTTTCGAATTTCGGAAATTCAGAATTTCGGAAATTCAGAATTTCGAAAATTCCAAAGTTGGAAATTTCGAAATTTCGAAAATTGGAAAATCTAAAATTCGAAAATCTAAAATTCGAAAATGGGAAATGTGGAAAGTTGAATTTCCGAATTCCGAGTTTTTAGAATTTCCGAAAATCGGAAATTCGTTTTTTTGCTTTTTTCGGAAATTCTAAAAATTAGTTTTTTGGAAAATTGGAAAATCTAAAATTCGAAAATCTAAAATTCGAAAATGGGAAATGTGGAAAGTTGAATTTCCAAATTCCGAGTTTTTAGAATTTCCGAAAATCGGAAATTCGTTTTTTTGCTTTTTTCGGAAATTCGAAAAATTAGTTTTTTTTTTCGTTTTCGTTTTATTCGTTTTTTTTTTTAAATTCGGAAATTCGAACATTCGGAAAAGCAAAAAAACGAAAAAGACGAAAACGAAAAAAACGAATTTTTCGAATTTCCCGAATTTCCGAATTTCCGAAAAAAGCAAAAAAACTGAAAAAAAGAATTTCTCGAATTTACGAAAAAAGCAAAAAAACGAAAACGAAAAAAATGAATTTCCCGAATTTCCAAATTTCTGAATTTCCGAAAAAAGCAAAAAGACTAAAACGAAAAAAACGAACTTTTCGGCAGTGCAGTTGTCTAGAACCTAGCAAAGCAAGAAAACGAAAACGAAAAAAACAATTTTTTCGAATTTCCGAAAAAAGCAAAAAAACTAAGAAAATTAATTTCTCGAATTTCTCGAATTTACGAAAAAAGAAAAAAAAGAAAACAAAAAAAACGAATTTTTCGAATTTCCCCAATTTCCAAATTTCCGAATTTCCAAAAAAAGCAAAAAAAACGAAAAAAACGAAAACGAAAAAAATGTTTTTTTTTTGGCAGTGCACATGTCTAATGCTAAGTTTAAGTATAGGTATAGGGTTTTGGTTAAATTAGTATTAGTATTAGTATGCACCACATACTAGCACATTTTGACATTCTTGCCTGAAAACAAAGCCCTCAAGTGGCGCACTGTCACAGGTCACGGAGCTTCCATTTTCACCCAGTCTTCCTTATGGGTTTGTAGACTTTGGCCGTATGAAGGCCTGCAGTATAGAGCTCTGAAGGAATGGCACAGTTATGCTGTTCCTTCAGAGCGCATACGCCGATGACGTCACAGGCTGCTGCTAAGGTAAAGATCTCCTAAGCGGTGCAAGGTTAGGAGATAAGCCTATAATAAGGCTTACTTATAGGTGCAGGAATTATCTATAGGTAAAAATAAACATAGTGACTTAACTACCATTTTAAATGAAATGATATAACAGTACAGATCACAGAGTCCCCGCAAAATGGGGAGCGTAAATGAAAACAAAAAAAATGCAAAAATTACAGAAAACATCCAACGCTCATCTATACTATTTAACAACAATGAGTCCACAGATAAACACACTGATGCCCCGTACACACGGCCAGTTTTCCCGTCGAAAAAAAAATGGTTTTCCCGACGGGATTCCTCTCAAGCCTGCCTTGCATACACACGGTCACACAAAAGTCCGGTGAACTTTTGTCTGCCAAGAACGCGACGACGTAAAAGGCTACGACGAGCCGACAAAATTAAGTTTTATGCTTCCGAGCATGCGTTGAATTGTTTCCGAGCATGCACGTTTTTTTTCCCTTCGGAAAAGCATACAGATGAATGGTTTTTCTGGAAAAAATAGATCCTGGTCTCTTTTTTTTTCCGGCAGTTTTCCCGTCTGAAAAACTGCGATGGAGCATACACACGGTCAGAATTCCCGGCCAAAAGCTCTCATCGCAGTTTTTCCGATAGGAAAAACGGTCATGTGTACGAGGCATGAGAGTCTGTGATGTAACAGCAATTATAGCAATAGTAGATGAATGGTAGAGGGGTGGATGAAGAATAGGCATAAAAGCAGTGCAGCGCAGCAAAAAAAATATAAATAAAAATAAAACCCAAAATAAATCATAAAAAACAATAATACTGAGAACGGTAGTAAATAGTTAAAAACAATGTGTCCATAGAATTCCTCTTAGCAAGAATAGAAGCCCAAGACAGTGTCCATATAGGAAGTGACTCCTAAAGATTATCAAATGGTGACTTATGTGATATTCCTCCACCACCGAAATAGGTTTGCAGCTCACCTCAGAGCATGGACCTCTGAACCAGTCAGTCAGGTCATGCAAGCATGTTTCCCTTGTGGGACAGATATTCCAAGGTAGATAAACTCAGGAAGGCAATACGATAGGGGGAAATCCACAGGTCACTAGATCAGAGCTCCGGTCCGGGTGTAATAATATGCAAGAGAATATATAGAGATCTAATGCTCTCCGTATGGTACAACATATGTTTATTTTAAAAAAGAAGAAATGCACTTACATACATAGCACTGTGTAAACCCCAGTGCATGGGAATGCCGGCATGTAATAAAACGGTTGTAACGAGTGTCAGCATGGAAGAGAGGCGCGGGTGACGTCACATCTGCTCACGTATTCCGTACGCGTTGCGTCCTAGCACTGGGCGGGACTTCATCAGCGGTACGGAACAGCGTGAATCACCCGCTATAAATGTCAATGGAACGTGGAACCGGCCAATCACAGCACAATCAACAATCGATTGTCATGGAAACCCTGCCAGCAGGGGAATAAGACGGAGGCCGGTAAGGACCAAAATAAAGAAAAAAGCAAAGATCCCTTTAAAAGGGAAAAACTTTACTGCACCACTTACGTGGAGCATATAATTTTGCTCAATTGATTATCAAATCAAGAAACAAATGAACAGTATGTGAATCGTAGCCCACGTCTCCTGCTGACACTGAAAATACAATATATACTATCCCAATATGTTAAGAAAAAAATCTAAGAGAAGGGAAAGATGGCTGGAATCAGGGAAATCAGTGACAGGTCATGCATATCTAAAATACACTGTTGACCCTATTGAAAAATTCCTAAACAAATAATTTAAGAAAATACATATAAATATATACATATATGTAAAATGAGCATAATAAAAATACCACAGAATTCATTTTAAAATCAGGCAAAATAAAATAAAATATGGCAAAATTAAAAATTCAACGATCAGAGATAAAACAATTTAAATCAAATTCAACATTCAAGCCAGCAGGTACTAAAACTTGTGTCTCGTGTATCCACTGAGATTCCCTGCGGCTTAACTGGCGTATAAAACTACCACCTCTCCAATGTTTGATTACTCGTTCGATGCCCCAAAATTTCAAACCTCTAGGGTTTTGATTATGCATCAATTTAAAATGTCTAGACACATTGTGTGTTTTAACTCCTCTTTTAATGTTGTTCACATGCTCCCCTAGACGAACGTGAAGTGGTCTAGAGGTTCTACCAATATACTGAAGACCACATTCGCATTCTAGCATGTAAACAACACCTATAGTGGTGCACGTAATCAACTGACCTATCTTATATGATTTTTTGGTAGCAGTGGCAAGAAAATCTTTCCTCTTTTTTATATTGCACTTAGAATGCTTGCAGGCTGTGCATCGCCCGCAAGCATAAAAACCAGCGAGGAAGGAGAAGAGTCTGTTTTCAGAATGCACTGGAGGGTCAACAACTCCTGGTGCCAGACAATCACGCAAAGACGGAGCTTTCTTATAGATAAATGCTGGGCGTGATGGCAACAGCGGGCCCAAAACCTTGTCTTGCTTTAGTATTGACCAGTTATTTGAAACAAGTTTTTCAAATTTCTTATATTGTACGTTATAATTGAGTACCATTTTGAAATTCGAGATACTAATATTGGTTTCTCTGACTTTATCAGCTACCAATGGTCCCCTATCCAAGGAACGTACATTCTCTATCTCTTTATCTAAAGAGTCCCTATTATACCCTTTCTGTTGGAATCTGGATGACAAAATGTGTGCCTGTGTGAGAAAATCCTCCTCCCTTGTGCAATTTCGCCTGAGCCTAATAAACTGACCTTTCGGTATATTGCATAGCCACGATTTATGGTGGCAACTATCAAGTGGTATGTATGCATTACGATCAGTAGGCTTAAGATAATTACACAGGCGGAATTGCTCACTATCCTTCCAGATTTCCAAATCTAGGAACACAATATTTTTCATACTAATATTCCAGGTTAATTTAATATTCTTGGTATTCTCATTCATTGTCCCGATAAAGTAATCAAGACTGGGACGATCCCCCTCCCAAATTAGAATGAGATTGTCTATGTACCTTTTGTAACAGACTAACTGGGGGGGACGATTCTTGAAAACCACGTCCTCCTCCCAGTGGGCCATAAAAAGGTTGGCCACACTGGGAGCAAAACGGGCTCCCATCGCGACCCCCCTTGTCTGCAAAAAGAACTGACGATTGTACCAAAAATAATTTCTAGATAAACAAAAACCCAAACTGGTCAAAAGAAAATCCTTATGTTTAGCCAGAAGATCTGAAGATGCTAAAGCCCACTGCACGGAAGACAAGGCATCCTCATGTCCTATTATAGTGTACAGTGAGCCTACATCCGCAGTAACAAGGATACTGGATGGTGAGCATGTGACAGCCTCCAATAATTGAATAATATGTTTGGTGTCCCTAAGGTAGGCTCTAGTTTCTGACACCAGGGGTTGCAGGAATGAATCTATATACTGCCCCACTCTCGAGCTAATGGAGTCAATGCCATTAACGATAGGCCTCCCCGGAGGGTTGGCACTATCCTTATGGATTTTTGGAAGGCAGTATATGATTGGTGTTCTACAGAACAAAGGATCTAAATAGAGGGCCTCCTTTTTATTAAGGACACCCATAGTTTGTCCTGATTCTACTAACAGATGAAGCTCATCCTTATATGTCAGCATAGGATCCCTATTCAAAATTCGGTAAGTGTCATGATCACTCAATAACCGATCCATTTCTGCTGTATAAACAGCTTTATCTAGAATAACCAATCCACCCCCTTTATCCGCCGGACGGATAATAATTTCTTTACGTTTTTCTAGAGATTCCATCCCCTTTTTAATGTACTGTGGGTCCATCACTTTCCTTATCCTCATTTTTTCTAAGTCATTGAACATCATATGTTTAAACACCTCTAAGTATTTATTATCAACATTCAGAGGGTTAAAAGTGGACTTATTACGTAGGTTGGAGTGGACACCATCAGCTACTCTAGTTGATTTTATGGGCTTAGTCAAAAAATATTTTTTCGGGGGCGTGGCTTGGACATGGCGGAGTGAGGAAGCTTTCTGTTTGAGCTCCCGACTCCCGACCTGCAATCTATGGCTGAAATGGACGTTTGGCTAGCAAAATCAACCCTGAAATGACATACAAGAGACGGAGGAAGACCAGGGGATCAAGATCTGCTAACCCAGAAGCATCGATCAGAAGATTTCTTACATCCCCGGCTCTGACAGCTATCTCCCCTGCAGCACCACGTGGCGGGAGAGGACAGGGTGACTTACCTTCCACATCCATGGCTGTTTCACAGCAAGGTGTCCCGCGCTCGTTAGAGGGGCTGCCCTCCCTCCTGGTGCCTTCTCATGACAGTCAGGGTGGCTCTATGGCATCTGCAGGATCCTCGCAGACGGACGCGGACATCAGGTCCCTGCTACAGGCGCTTCCGACTAAGGCCTACATGGAAGGCCTCATGGCACGAATGGAGGAGCAGCACCGCCGTGATTTCCAGGGGCTTCGCTCTGAGGTTCACGCACTGGACGACCGAGTCGGACGGGGTGAGGTGGAGAGGAGCGCTTTGGAGCTCCGGGTCACCCAATTGGAAAAGGGCCAGGAGGCCTTCCAGGAGAGGCTGGCTGAGGTGCAGCTCCAGGCCGAGGACCAGGAAAACAGGAGTCGCCGCAACAACCTCCGGGTTCGGGGGTTGCCAGAGGCAACGGGTCCGGAGAATCTCCTGGACACTGTCCTGGCTATCTTCCGGCAGCTTCTAGGCCCGGAGACTCCAGCCGCCCTGGAGTTCGACAGAGTCCACCGCGCACTGGGGCCGAAGCCGCAGGATCCTGACCGCCCTAGAGATGTCATCTGCCGCCTGCACCGCTACGCACACAAGGAGCAAGTTCTCAGGGCGGCATGGACCAAGGACCGGATCGACTTTGATGGAGCGGAGCTGTCGATCTACTCTGATGTGTCCAGAGCAACACTACAAAGACGGGCTATGTTGAAACCCCTTCTGGAGCGGCTGCGGCGAGATGCGGTGCCATATAGATGGGGCTTTCCACTCCAGCTATCGCTCAGGAAGGGGGGAAATTCCTTCACGCTGAGGCGCCATGCAGATCTCCCGGACCTGTTCCTTTTTCTGGGTATGGAACCCTTCCACCTGGCTGATTGGCTGAAACCGCTTCCAGCTAGAGATCCTCGTCAAGCTCCCAGAGCTCCGGGACCGGGTCTGCCGCGCCGCTCCACCAGACGAAGGAGAGGCGATCAGCTGCCGGCTAGAGCCCAGGATAACGAAGCCTGACCAGCCAGTCCTGCTACTGTGAGTTTTTTCTGATATGGGGTGGCACACACTGTGAACTGAAATTTTTTTTTTTTTTTTTTACAAGTTCATGCTATGGACTTTTTTTTTTTGGTCCCGCTCATTGGACAGCTGCCCTGTGCCGTTCCCCCTCCCCCCTTCCCGGGTGTATGCTGAGCTTGGTCGGGTTGGCCCTGTGGGATCGCCCCCGCTCTGGCGGGGGTCGCCTGACCGGGTTTGCCCTTCCCCTCCCCCCCCTGGTGGTTGCTGCTCACGGCCGAGCCTCGGTGACTGTTTCACCCCATCCCGGTGGAGGCGTCTTCCCCTGGCTCTCCCTCTCACCCTCCGGGCTATGTGTGACTGTGAGCCGTTCTTCGGTGGGTCCGCCCCCCCTCTCCCCCACCTGCTGACTTTTCTTTTGCGCCCCGCTCTCGGAGCCCACCTGAGGACAAGCTATGAAGGGGAGCCATAGACTGTCGCTTGATTGGATGGCAGGTGTTTTTGTATAGGGGTGGTTGTGGGGGGGGAGGGAGGTCTTGCTGTGCCGTTTTGAAATGCCTGGGCTGGGAGGGGGGGTGGGATGCTATGTGGGCGGGCGCCAGGGATATGGGGATGCTGCCTACTGATATGTGCTCCCTCCCCCCCTTGCTCGTTCCCCCCCCTTCCTTGTCTCCCCCCTTCCTCGTTCCCTTATTCCCCCCCACGTCCCTCCTCACTCCCTTCCCCCCTCCCCATTCCCTCCCATACTCTTTCCTTCTCCTCCCCCCCTCTCCCCCCATCTCTCCCCCTTCTCCCTTTCCTCTCCCCCTTCTCCCTTTCCTCTCCCCCTCCCCTCTCCCCCTCCCTCTCTCCCCCTCCTCACCCCCCTTTTCCCCACTCTTCTCTCCCCTCCTCTTCTCTCCCCCCTTTTTCTCTCCCCCCCTCTTCTCTCCCCCCCTCTTCCCCTCCCTCTCCCCCTCCCTCTCTCCCCCTCCTCATCCCCCTCTCTCCCCCCCTCTCTCCCCCCCCTCTCCTCCCCTCTCTCCCCCCCCTCTCTCCTCCCTCCTCCCTTCTCCACCCTCCTCCCTTCTCCACCCTCCTCCCTTCACCCCCTCCTTTCTCCCCTCCCCGCTCTTCACCCTTCCTCTTTTCCCCCTCTCCTCCTCCCCTCCCCCTTACCCCTCCCTCACCTCCCCCCTCTCCCTCCTCCTTCCCCCCCTCCTCCTCTTTCTCCCCCTCTTCCCCCTTCCTCTGTCTTCCCCTCCCCTCCCCCCCTGTATGCCTTCCTTTTCCTCCTCTGTCCCCCGGATTTTGGCTTTACCCACTGTCTTCATCTTTGGTGCCGTGGGATGCCCCCTGGACAGATCTGGGGTAGGCCACCTGAAGGAGCGGGCGCGTGTTCCCCATGTATACTCTGGAGGCTTCCCTGGCCCGTACGCCGGGGCGGGGGGGCTACTACTACAGCGGCCGGCTTCTTTATCGATTGTAGGGGGGCCGGGGTGGGACCCATGCTGGGGCTGCGGTGGGGGGTTCCTCCTTGGGGGGGCCCCCCTCCTAGGCCGTTTTGATCTTGCGGTCCCCGCTCTCCTGGTCGGGCCTCCCCCATCCTGGGCATGCGGGGCGCCAAAGCTTAGCTTTCGGTACCAGTGTGTGCATTTTCCCCTTGGCCCCCTTTTTTGTTTTTTGGTTTTTAGGGCGCTATTTATAAGTTCTCTTGCTGGGCCTCCTGGTTATAATTACTTGGGTTTTGTTCTTTGTTCTGCACTAAGATGTTTAAATGTCCATTTCATGTATTTGGGCCGTGTGATGGGTTACTGTGCTACTGTTTTGTCCTGGTTGGGGTCTGGCCTGGGGGGCGGGTTGCGCCGGGGCTCGGGCGCCCCATGTTGGGGCCCGGGGCCGGCGTTGCCGGGCTGCTGGGCCATCCTTATCAGGCCACTTTGTTCTGAGAACCATCCGGCTCCCTGTAGCATCTGAAGTGGGTCGGGTTAGGGAGCCTCCGACCCCTGTTGTGTTCAAGCACTTTCCCCACATAGGGTCGCACCCGTCAAGTGACTCCTGCTTTCAGGGTTACTGGGGTGCACTGAGACTAGGTCTCCCTTACGCTTGAGGCGTACTAGGTTTCTTTGTTTTCTCCTCTTCTGCTCTCTTCTGTCCTTTCCCTCCTAGCCTCCCTCCTCCTCCCCCCCTTTTTTTTTTGTTTTTGCCTGCCTCTTCTGGCCGCAGTCATGCCCACGGGTAAAACAGAGCCTGTGCGTCTAGTTTCTATAAATGTGAAGGGGCTGAATACCCCTGAGAAACGCTCCATGGTGCTAACCGATCTAAAACATATGAAGGCCCATGTGTGCTTCATGCAGGAGACACATTTCCGTGCTGATAAGCTGCCAAGACTGCAGGGCCGCTTCTTCCCGACAGTGTACCACGGTTGCTCCTCTGACTCTAAGTCAAAAGGGGTGAGTATCCTGATTCGGGGTGATACCCCATGGCAACTGAAAGACCAGTGGGGGGATGCAGAGGGGAGAGCTTTATTTGTGAAGGGGACGCTGGGGAGGTCCCTGGTGACTTTGGTCAATCTGTACCTCCCAAATGCCAACCAGATCGCCTTCCTGGAGCCAATTATGACCAAATTGGTTGACTTTGCTGAAGGGATGGTGATTATGGGTGGAGACATGAACTTTGTCATGGACCCGATCCTGGACTCATCTAGGGGTGTTTCCCAAATCTCTTACGCCTCACTTAAGCGCCTTAAGAAAAACTTCCATGCTCTCCACTTGGTGGATGTATGGCGTATCCTTCATCCAAGCCACAAAGACTTCACGTTCTATTCGCACCCCCATGACTCGTATACCAGAATTGATATGTTCATGGTGCCTCAGGCGATTTTGTCCAGGGTTTCCTCAGCCTCGATTGGTTCTATTACCTTTTCGGACCATGCCCCAGTCTTTATAGACATCGATCTGCTTTGCCACTGTGGGGGGGTTAGCTCGGCAGCGGGTGTGTGTGATTCCCCTGGATGGGCTCCCCACACAAAAACAGGCCCAGCAGACGGAGGTTGTGGTTTTCAAGATCAAAAAGGTGCGGTTTATTTCTCTATTTACAGTGACAAAAAAACACAGCAAAGCAAAAAGAAACATAAACAAAATAAACCCTGGTCAGCTTGACCTCTGACTAAACATGCAGGTTTCCTAACTAACAACTGGGATCAGCCTGGTGCTGTCCTAGTCCCTAAGTCCCTGGTTTAGTAAATGTCCAAACAAATAGCCACACAGGCTTTGTCTCACCGCACAGGGGTTCACTCTCCCTAGACAGTCCACACAGGTCTGGTTCCAGGCATGAGCAAACACCTAATGAAGCTGGGAGTTTTTATAGAGGCCTTAAACGAGCTGACAAGCTTCAGCTGGTCTCATCAACTCCCTCCCTAGTTGTATAAGTCGGCATAAAGCCTGAATCTGGGAGAAATATATCTACCCCCCTGGATGCAACCAGGTGACTTTACCTTCCTGCTGTCACATACCCCCCCCCCCTCTTGTTTTAACCTTGGGGTTGGAACACCAGCAATCAGGCATTCACTTACTCGAGACAAAGCATCCACATTCCCCATTTGAACGCCAGGGCGATGCTTTACTGTGAAGTTGAATTCCTGTAGGGCCAGGAACCACCTATTCACTCTTCTATTTGTCTCCTTGTTTTGAGCCATCCACTTTAACAGAGCGTGATCCGTAACCATGTCAAAGTGCCTACCTAGCAGATAGTACCGAAGGGAATCTAGAGCCCACTTCACCGCTAAACACTCCTTTTCAACCGTGGCGTAATTTACCTCATGGGACGTCCTGCTGAGGTAAATGACTGGGTGCTCTTCCCCTTTCCAGACTTGGGACAATACTGCTCCTAACCCCACATCTGACGCATCACTTTGTACGACAAAGTCTTTAGAGAAGTCGGGTGAGTACAACACTGGCTGGCTACATAAGGCTTGTTTCAAGAATTGGAATGCTGCCTCAGCCTCGGGGGTCCATTTAATCATGACCGACCCTTTCCCTTTCGTCAGGTTGGTTAGGGGCACAGCCTTAGAAGCAAAGTGGGGAATGAAGCGCCGATAATAACCCGCGATTCCCAGAAAGGCCCGTACCTGCTTCTTGCTGTTGGGACGTGGCCAACTCTGGATGGCCTCGACTTTGTTGAGTTGGGGTTTTATTACTCCCCTCCCAATGGTGTACCCAAGATATTTGGCCTCCTCCTGCCCAATGGTACACTTCTTGGGGTTAGCCGTAAACCCCGCTTCCCGAACAGAGTCCAGGACTGCTTGCACTTTTGGCAGATGTGAGGCCCAATCTGTGCTATGGACAATTACGTCATCCAGGTAAGCCGCAGCATACTTCCGATGGGGCCTCAGTATCTGGTCCATTTTCCGCTGGAATGTGGCCGGCGCATTCTGTAACCCGAACGGCATTCTCTTATATTGGAACGCCCCGTCTGGGGTTACAAATGCGGTTTTCTCTTTGGCCGACTTGGCCAGGGGAATTTGCCAATACCCTTTTGTGAGGTCAAGAGTCGTCATGTATCGGGCTGTTCCCAGCCGGTCGATCAACTCATCTATACGTGGCATGGGGTAGGTGTCAAATTTTGTAACTTTGTTCAACTGACGAAAATCGTTACAAAATCGCCAGCTCCCATCCGGTTTAGGCACCAACACAATGGGACTAGACCAATCACTTTGGGACTCCTCTATCACCCCTAAGTTCAGCATTTTCTGTACTTCCTCCCGTATTGCCTCCCGTCGGGCCTCTGGTATCCGATAGGGTTTTAACTTCACCCTTTCACCGAGCGGGGTAATAATATCATGCTCTACCCCAGATGTTTGTCCCGGCAGCTCAGAGAACACCTCCTTGTTGCGAAGCACAAACTCCTTCACCTCCTGTTGTTGGGGTTGTGACAAGGTGGCTGCTATTCCAACCTCCGGAATCACGCAACCAGTTTGAGCTGGTGACCAAGTTTCTGTGACTAGGGACTCTCTATCCCTCCAGGCTTTCAACAGATTAACGTGATAGATCTGTTGGGGCTTTCGCCTTCCTGGTTGTCTGACCTTGTAATTCACTTCGCTCACTTTTTCCATTATCTCGTAGGGGCCTTGCCATTTGGCAAGGAATTTACTTTCAACCGTAGGGACAAGTACCAATATCCTATCCCCCGGGGAAAAGGTACGGGTCTTGGCTCCACGGTTGTACACTCTCTGCTGTGCCAACTGCGCTTGGGCCAAATGTTCCTTCACGATGGGCATTACCTGTGCAATTCGATCTTGCATCAGGGCGACATGCTCAATCACACTCCTGTGGGGAGAACTCTCACTTTCCCAAGTTTCCTTGGCAATATCCAACAGTCCTCTTGGGTGTCTCCCATACAGTAACTCAAAGGGGGAGAATCCCGTAGAGGATTGGGGCACCTCCCTAATAGCAAACATCAAATAAGGAAGTAGACAGTCCCAATCCTTTCCATCTCTATCCACCACTTTCTTCAACATTTGTTTTAGGGTTTTGTTGAATCTTTCAACCAGCCCATCGGTTTGGGGGTGATACACAGACGTACGCAATTGCGTCACTTTGAACAATTTACACAGCTCTTTCATAACCCGGGACATAAAGGGTGTACCTTGGTCCGTAAGCAGTTCTTTACAAATACCCACCCGGCTAAAAACAAGAGATAGCTCTTTGGCTATGGTTTTGGCCGAGGTATTTCGGAGAGGGATCGCTTCTGGATAACGGGTGGCATAGTCCATTATAACTAATATGTACTGGTGCCCCCTAGCGGACTTGATTATAGGACCTACCAAATCCATTGCGACCCTCTCAAACGGGACCTCAATGATGGGTAGAGGGACCAGCGGGCTACGGAAATGTGGCATCGGGGCCGACCTCTGACACACAGGGCAGGAGGAACAATAATTTTCTATGTCCTTCATCACCCCAGGCCAATAGAATCTCTGTAATACCCTCTCTCGGGTTTTCTCTGTCCCCAGATGACCTCCAAGAATGTGCCCATGGGCCAACTCCAACACCAACTTCCTGTAAGGTTTGGACACCACAAGCTGCTCAACGGTTTCTTCTGCCCTTTTTGCCACCCGATACAGTAGGTCCTTCTCTACGCTGAAGTATGGGTAAGTGCAGGTATTATCTGGGTTCACTAACTCGCCATCTATTTCCACTACGTTTTCCCGTGCCTTTATTAGGGCGGGGTCTTTTAACTATTCTGTGGCAAAATTTTCCCTGTGAACCTCAAGATCAGAAAACTCCACAGACGGTAGGTTTTCGTCTGAGGAGGTGGGCTCCTCTCCAGTTTCTTGAGTCTCGCCTGCCAATACTGACAAGGGAAATTCTGGAGAGTCCTCACCACTCTCAGAGGAGTTCTGGCTATCACCTTCCTGGTACATAGGGGCACCAGTGGGGGGCTCAGGATCATCCCACAGTTCCCAGAACTTCGGAAAATCCCTTCCCACAATGGCATCATGCGGTAATTGAGATACTAACCCCACTGGATGAGAGAGGGTACCTTTGGGGGTCTTGAAACACACTGTAGTCACTGGATACTCTCGGGTGTCCCCATGCACACAAATAACAGCTACCTTGCTATTCCCAGAGACCTCTGTTTTAACTAATTCAGCCTTTATCAGGGTCACAAGGCTACCTGAATCCAGTAATACCACAACATTTCTACCATTAATACACATTTTGCATAAATGTTTCTCAGTTCCCCGAATGGCAGTGCATGCGACTGTCGCACACAGCGACTGACGTCTGTCCGTCAGAAAGTCACATTGCATGGGTTCCTCCACAACCGGGCAATATGTCCCGCTTGCCGGCAGCGGTAGCAAACAATCCATTTGGCTGCCTCTTGAGCCCCTGACTTCCCAGGCTGTTCTCGCCAAACTTTGGGTAGAGCTCCCACCCTCTCACTCTCTCCACCCTCACCCCTTGGAATCCTCTTATCCGCCCCTGGGGATGGTCTGGTCTTAGGGTGGAAAGTCCGAGAGTCTCTGGAAGAGGCCGTCAGGTTCTCTGTAGCCAAGTATTTCTCTACACGATCCACAAGACCACCGGCCGTCTCTGGGTCTCCATGGCTTACCCACTTTTGGATGGCAGTAGGAAGAGCTCTCAAAAACCGATCCATTACAACACGTTCCACAATCTCTGGTGCGGACAAAGTCTCTGGCTGTAGCCACTTCCTGCTCAGGTGAATGAGATCATACATTTGAGACCTGGGGGGTTTTCCAAGCTGGAAAGTCCAGTTATGCACACGCTGAGCCCGGACAGCCAGGGTGACACCCAGCCTTGCCAATATTTCAGCTTTTAGCATCACATAGTCTTTTGCTTGGTCAGGCTCTAGGTCATAGTAAGCCTTCTGCGATTCACCAGTTAACAGAGGAGCCACCAGTCCAGCCCACTGCTCCTCAGGCCACTTTTCTCTTTCAGCAGTCCTTTCAAATGTGGTCAAAAATACCTCTGGATCATCCTCTCCAGTCATTTTTGTCAATAAACGACTCACCCCAAAGGACGCGGTATTAGTGGGACGGCTTTCCTCACTGGTCTGCGGACGTTGCTGCATTACTGCTTCCATTTGTTGTAGTCTCTGCTCTTGCTTCTGTAACAGGTCTATGAAGCGGGCCTCAGATTGCTGCTGGGCTTGTTGCTGAGCTTCCAGACTCTGTTGGTGAGCTTGCTGCTGGGCTGCAAGGCTCTGTTGATGAGCTTGCTGCTGGGCTGCGAAGCTCTGTTGTTGAGCTGCAAGGCTCTTTTGCAAACCTGCATTTGTCTGCTGTTGATTGGCATTTGCTAGAGCCAGCTGTTTCAGTATCTCCTCCATGCTGGCTTAAAAAAAAAACTGCCACTGGTTCTCCACCAACTGTGGGGGGGTTAGCTCGGCAGCGGGTGTGTGTGATTCCCCTGGATGGGCTCCCCACACAAAAACAGGCCCAGCAGACGGAGGTTGTGGTTTTCAAGATCAAAAAGGTGCGGTTTATTTCTCTATTTACAGTGACAAAAAAACACAGCAAAGCAAAAAGAAACATAAACAAAATAAACCCTGGTCAGCTTGACCTCTGACTAAACATGCAGGTTTCCTAACTAACAACTGGGATCAGCCTGGTGCTGTCCTAGTCCCTAAGTCCCTGGTTTAGTAAATGTCCAAACAAATAGCCACACAGGCTTTGTCTCACCGCACAGGGGTTCACTCTCCCTAGACAGTCCACACAGGTCTGGTTCCAGGCATGAGCAAACACCTAATGAAGCTGGGAGTTTTTATAGAGGCCTTAAACGAGCTGACAAGCTTCAGCTGGTCTCATCAACTCCCTCCCTAGTTGTATAAGTCGGCATAAAGCCTGAATCTGGGAGAAATATATCTACCCCCCTGGATGCAACCAGGTGACTTTACCTTCCTGCTGTCACACCCCGCAGAGAGACAATGGTCGTGGAAGCTTAACGACTCGTTAATTCAGATGCCCGAGGTGGAGGAAGAGGTCTCTAGAGAACTGAGACAATACTTCGCCACGAATGCTGACTCGGAGGTGGCCCCGACAATGGTATGGGAAGCCCATAAAAGTTACATTCGTGGCCTCTTGATCAGAATGGGATCACGCATCAAGAAGGAGAGAGCGAAACAAATTGTGGACATTTTAGACAAAATCAGGGTTTTGGAATCGGCTCATAAACAATCCCTCGCTTCCCAGATCCTTCTTGAGTTGACAGCCCTGCGAGACCAGCTGCGCTCCTTGGCCCTGTTTAGAGCCAAAGCGGTGATCTCGAAGTGCCGCCGTTCTTTCTACGAGCATAGCAACAAATGTGGTAGGATGCTGGCGAGGGCTCTGAGGGATCAGAGGGCTCGTACATTCATTCCTGAATTGATTAGTGATTCTCACAACAGGGTTCACACCACGGAAGGTATCGCGGAAATGTTCCGGGAATACTATACTACTTTGTATAATCTCCCTAGTCCAACATCTGTGGGGGGTCTGTCGAATGCGAGGAGGAAGATCGGGGACTATTTGAGGAGGTCTGGTCTCCCCCGGATTTCGGAGGAGGACCTGATCGAGCTTGACAGGCCTCTCTCAGTGGAGGAGGTGAATGTGGCAATGTCGCGCATGCATTTGGGGAAGGCGCCGGGTCCGGACGGATATTCCCTTCTCTATTACAGGACTTTTGGAGAAGTATTGCTTCCGCATTTTCTCTCTGCGTATAATGCTACAGGGGAGGGGACGCCCCTCCCGGCGGATGCCTTGAGAGCACACATTGCCGTGATCCTGAAGGAGGGAAAAGATCCACTAAGATGCCAAAATTATAGACCGATCTCGCTGCTCAATGTGGATCTCAAGATATTCACGAAAGCGCTTTCCATGCGTTTGATTGACTTAATGCCACAACTAATCCATTCCGACCAGGTCGGTTTTGTTCCTACTAGAGAGGCGCGTGACAACACGACTAAGGCAATCAACATGATCCACGCTGCAAAGACGCGTAAAACCCCTATGCTGCTCCTCTCGACGGACGCCGAAAAGGCGTTCGACAGTGTGAGTTGGCCTTTCCTGTTTGAAACTCTCCGCTGGGTTGGCCTGCAGGAACACATGATGAATTGGATGTTGGCAATATATTCCTGCCCATCGGCCCAGGTCAAGGTGAATGGACACCTTTCCTCACCGTTTCAGATTGCGAATGGGACGAGACAGGGGTGCCCTTTGTCGCCTCTGATATTCGTCCTCACACTAGAACCTTTCCTGCGTATCATTAGAGACAACCCGGACATTACGGGACCACGCCTGGACGTCACCCTGTCCCCCAAGATCGCGGCTTTCGCAGACGATTAGCTCTTCTTCCTGACCAACCCCCTTGTGTCCACTCCGAACTTACTCAAGGAACTGAAGCTATACGAAGAGGTGTCAATGTTTCGCATTAACTATCAGAAATCGGAAGCACTTGGGGTTGCCTTACCTCCTCCTTTAACTGACCTGCTCCGGGTTGATTTTCCTTTCAAATGGGCTATGTCCCATATCAAATATCTGGGTATCTTGTTACCCAGCAGGACGGAAGAGATTTTCCCCCTCAACTTTCCTCCCCTTTTGACGGCCGTAAAAAAAGACCTGCAAGAGTGGCAGCATGGCCTGTTTTCCTGGTTTGGCCGTTGCAGCATTGTGAAGATGAATGTCTTACCTAGACTGTTATACCACTTTCAGGCATTACCCATACGGGTGCCGGCGTCCTTCCTGAGAGCGGTTAACAGATCGCTAATTCGGTTTGTGTGGGCCCAGAAGCCCCCGCGGTTGGCGCAGAAAATTCTCCGGCTGCCAAAGGTGAAGGGTGGTGTAGCCCTACCGGACGTTACTCTCTATCACAAGGCATGTCATTTAACGCGTGCCTTGGATTGGTGCCATCACGGCCTTCTGAAGCAGTGGGTGCAGATTGAACGAGCCTTGACTGGGGCCCACTTGGAATCGTTGCCCTGGTGCCAACCTCCCCTGCCAAAGGAGATTTCTGATCACCCCACAGTAGGGGTGACGATAAGGATAGCTTGGAAGGCCTTCCGTGATCATTCGATCGCACCGCTCCCGTCCCCGCTTACCCCAATTGTGGGCAACCCGGCTTTTAGTCCGGGTCTCAACGACCCTAGCTTCCTGGCGCTGAAACCGGTGGAAAGGTCTCAAGTGAGACACTTTCTCACAAACGACCAATGGCATACTCGACGTCAAATCCTAGAGGACCCTGCTCTGATTGGGCTCTCATTCTGGCAAAAGGTCCAGCTGGCCCACTTCATCCACACGTTGCCTTCTCCAAGTACTTATGGGCGGCAGCTGACACCTTTTGAGTTGTTATGCCTGGACCTGTCCCAGTTGAGACATGCAATATCCCTGATATACCAAATCCTAGTTTCTCCCCCTCCGGACTTTAGGCCGCTCTATGTTACCAAGTGGGAACGGGAGCTGGGCCTACAACTTACGGGGAAACAGGTTGACCGAATCCTTCTCTTCGCTCAAACAACTTCTATAAGTGCAAGGCACCAGGAGATGGAATATAAGCTTCTGTCCCGTTGGTACTACACTCCGGAAAAGATACACAAGATGTTCCCTCAGAGCACGGACATGTGCTGGAGGTGCGGGGAGGAGGTTGGTACGCTCCTCCACATCTTTTGGTCATGCCACATCTTACAATCATTTTGGTCTGAGGTACACCGCATCGTCCAAAAGTTTACGGACAGAGAGTTGCCGTTGTCACCTGAGCTCTTCCTTCTGCACCACCACAATATCCCAACTAAGGGCTATAGAAAGTCCATAGTGCCGCTTCTGATCAATGCGGCAAAGGGTTGCATCCCGCTGAATTGGAAGCAGACTCAGCCTCCATCGGTGGCGGGCTGGTTGGGCAGAGTGAAGGCTGTCCATGACATGGAGGACTTGTTAGCAACGGAAAGAGGCCTAAGTGAGAAATTCTCCAAAACATGGTACTTCTGGCACGAATTTTACTTCTCGGAGGAATGCGGGCTCCTAATGGCTCGATCCACCTGAGAGGATCGAACTTGACTGCTCCCCAGGCGGGGAGGCTGTGGCTGGAGGCACCCTGTTCCCCACCCCCCGGGTGGGGGTGGTTGGGGTTTTTTTTTTTTTTTCACCCCCCCCCCTTTCCCCTCTTGTATTCTTGCAATCCTTGCTTTCTTTTCTCTTACTTTCCCTGCTTTTTCTGTATTACCAACACTAGAGTGTTGGCCTGTGCAAGCCTGTTTTTCACGGGCTTGACGTTTCTATTTCTATCTAAATCGGCTTTTGCCACAAAAATACGGCCATGCGGGGGGCGGAGAGCTCCTGTAAGCCTGACACTTGTTGTGACCCCCCCCCCCTCTGACAACGGGCTTTATATCTCCAATGTAATATCTATACTCATGAAGGGGTGGGGAATGTTTGCTGTTTTTTGATAAGCATCTGTGAGCTCTCTGTGTATCCGCATGTCCTTTTCTCTTAAATAAAGAATTTACAAAAAAAATAAATATTTTTTCATATTGAGGTTTCTAACAAATTTTTGAATGTTGACATAAGTTTGGAATGTATTGAGATTTTTTGTTGGGGCAAACTTCAAACCCCTATCCAACACTCGTAACTCGTCATCATCCAAAGTGCAACTGCTCAAATTATAGATCCCGGTGCCTATTGGGGTTTTGGTCTTTTGTATTCTCCTTCCCCCTCTCCTTCCTCTCTGGCCTTTCTTTTTTGAGATTGACCATTTCCTTGTGGAATCTGTTGAGGTTGGTGCCTCCACCAATCGCCTGGGTTCGGTTGGTATGAGGGACCCCTCCCTGACCCTTGGTTCGATTGATTGTACGGAGGACCCCTCCCTGGCCCACTCTGGGCCCCTGAAAAATCCCCTCCCTCCCTTATAGCCTGATTTTGGAGGGGGGTAAATCTATTTATAATAGGTGCCTGACCACCTCGTGGGAATGTAGGTTTGCCTCTATTTTGATTATGAGAATAGGGGACTGGATCATATCCATGACTCTCCCAACCATGGGGGGATTCATATTGATATTGATGGTGGGGGTAATTTCTAGATGGAGATTGATAAGAGGATGAATTTCCTCTTTTACCTCTACCACCACCTCTCTTTCCCCTAAAGTTATTACCTCTATATGGCTGATCTCCCCTCTGGGGCGGGGGGCCTACTACAGAATAATCATAACTATGAATCGTTTCTCTAATAGGGGTGGGGGCAGATGATGGAATAATGTCCTGAATAGGAACATTATCTGAGACAAGCGGGTTGGAAACGTTGACATTTTGCCATTTAAAAATATTGCCTTTATTAAAATCATCAAAATCCCGGATGAATTTTTTCTTTTTCTTATTTTGGATTTCTATATCCCATTTACACAATTTGTTTTTGAGTTCAGCTGATAACCGCAGGAACTCTTCACTTTCTTTGAGGGGTTCTATAAGATTTTTTATGTCCCGAATCTGAGATTCTATCGCTAACATTTTTCTTTCTTTACGTGAAAGTAAAAATTCTAGCAATTGTAAACCTTTTAGGACAAAAAATTCTCCCCACTCTTTCATCGACTCATCATCTAAGAGCCCATCATTAGGTGGGACATCCCATCTTAAACGGCGTGGAACCAGTTTAGCAGCCAAATACTGTCTAAAAGATGCAATGTCCCACCATATTTTAACCTTTTTCTCAAATAAGTGGCCCAATTTTTTGAACGAATGAGCCTCATCATTAATTTGTTCATTGGGTGGGGTTCGAGAAAAAACATCCCCTAATTTGACCTCACGTATCTCTAGATATTGAAATACATCCATAAATGCAGCTGAATTGTGATATATTGATAAACAAGCAGTACTAAAGCAGATCAACCAGCGCAAATAAAATTAACACAAAAAGAATTGCAGCTGGACACTGAGGGTCAAAATATCAAATCCCCAAGTAAACTGGCATAAAAGCAGTGCAGCGCAGCAAAAAAAATATAAATAAAAATAAAACCCAAAATAAATCATAAAAAACAATAATACTGAGAACGGTAGTAAATAGTTAAAAACAATGTGTCCATAGAATTCCTCTTAGCAAGAATAGAAGCCCAAGACAGTGTCCATATAGGAAGTGACTCCTAAAGATTATCAAATGGTGACTTATGTGATATTCCTCCACCACCGAAATAGGTTTGCAGTCACCTCAGAGCATGGACCCCTGAACCAGTCAGTCAGGTCATGCAAGCATGTTTCCCTTGTGGGACAGATATTCCAAGGTAGATAAACTCAGGAAGGCAATACGATAGGGGGAAATCCACAGGTCACTAGATCAGAGCTCCGGTCCGGGTGTAATAATATGCAAGAGAATATATAGAGATCTAATGCTCTCCGTATGGTACAACATATGTTTATTTTAAAAAAGAAATGCACTTACATACATAGCACTGTGTAAACCCCAGTGCATGGGAATGCCGGCATGTAATAAAACGGTTGTAACGAGTGTCAGCATGGAAGAGAGGCGCGGGTGACGTCACATCTGCTCACGTATTCCGTACGCGTTGCGTCCTAGCACTGGGCGGGACTTCATCAGCGGTACGGAACAGCGTGAATCACCCGCTATAAATGTCAATGGAACGTGGAACCGGCCAATCACAGCACAATCAACAATCGATTGTCATGGAAACCCTGCCAGCAGGGGAATAAGACGGAGGCCGGTAAGGACCAAAATAAAGAAAAAAGCAAAGATCCCTTTAAAAGGGAAAAACTTTACTGCACCACTTACGTGGAGCATATAATTTTGCTCAATTGATTATCAAATCAAGAAACAAATGAACAGTATGTGAATCGTAGCCCACGTCTCCTGCTGACACTGAAAATACAATATATACTATCCCAATATGTTAAGAAAAAAATCTAAGAGAAGGGAAAGATGGCTGGAATCAGGGAAATCAGTGACAGGTCATGCATATCTAAAATACACTGTTGACCCTATTGAAAAATTCCTAAACAAATCATTTAAGAAAATACATATAAATATATACATATATGTAAAATGAGCATAATAAAAATACCACAGAATTCATTTTAAAATCAGGCAAAATAAAATAAAATATGGCAAAATTAAAAATTCAACGATCAGAGATAAAACAATTTAAATCAAATTCAACATTCAAGCCAGCAGGTACTAAAACTTGTGTCTCGTGTATCCACTGAGATTCCCTGCGGCTTAACTGGCGTATAAAACTACCACCTCTCCAATGTTTGATTACTCGTTCGATGCCCCAAAATTTCAAACCTCTAGGGTTTTGATTATGCATCAATTTAAAATGTCTAGACACATTGTGTGTTTTAACTCCTCTTTTAATGTTGTTCACATGCTCCCCTAGATGAACGTGAAGTGGTCTAGAGGTTCTACCAATATACTGAAGACCACATTCGCATTCTAGCATGTAAACAACACCTATAGTGGTGCACGTAATCAACTGACCTATCTTATATGATTTTTTGGTAGCAGTGGCAAGAAAATCTTTCCTCTTTTTTATATTGCACTTAGAATGCTTGCAGGCTGTGCATCGCCCGCAAGCATAAAAACCAGCGAGGAAGGAGAAGAGTCTGTTTTCAGAATGCACTGGAGGGTCAACAACTCCTGGTGCCAGACAATCACGCAAAGACGGAGCTTTCTTATAGATAAATGCTGGGCGTGATGGCAACAGCGGGCCCAAAACCTTGTCTTGCTTTAGTATTGACCAGTTATTTGAAACAAGTTTTTCAAATTTCTTATATTGTACGTTATAATTGAGTACCATTTTGAAATTCGAGATACTAATATTGGTTTCTCTGACTTTATCAGCTACCAATGGTCCCCTATCCAAGGAACGTACATTCTCTATCTCTTTATCTAAAGAGTCCCTATTATACCCTTTCTGTTGGAATCTGGATGACAAAATCTGTGCCTGTGTGAGAAAGTCCTCCTCCCTTGTGCAATTTCGCCTGAGCCTAATAAACTGACCTTTCGGTATATTGCATAGCCACGATTTATGGTGGCAACTATCAAGTGGTATGTATGCATTACGATCAGTAGGCTTAAGATAATTACACAGGCGGAATTGCTCACTATCCTTCCAGATTTCCAAATCTAGGAACACAATATTTTTCATACTAATATTCCAGGTTAATTTAATATTCTTGGTATTCTCATTCATTGTCCCGATAAAGTAATCAAGACTGGGACGATCCCCCTCCCAAATTAGAATGAGATCGTCTATGTACCTTTTGTAACAGACTAACTGAGGGGGACAATTCTTGAAAACCACGTCCTCCTCCCAGTGGGCCATAAAAAGGTTGGCCACACTGGGAGCAAAACGGGCTCCCATCGCGACCCCCCTTGTCTGCAAAAAGAACTGACGATTGTACCAAAAATAATTTCTAGATAAACAAAAACCCAAACTGGTCAAAAGAAAATCCTTATGTTTAGCCGGAAGATCTGAAGATGCTAAAGCCCACTGCACGGAAGACAAGGCATCCTCATGTCCTATTATAGTGTACAGTGAGCCTACATCCGCAGTAACAAGGATACTGGATGGTGAGCATGTGACAGCCTCCAATAATTGAATAATATGTTTGGTGTCCCTAAGGTAGGCTCTAGTTTCTGACACCAGGGGTTGCAGGAATGAATCTATATACTGCCCCACTCTCGAGCTAATGGAGTCAATGCCATTAACGATAGGCCTCCCCGGAGGGTTGGCACTATCCTTATGGATTTTTGGAAGGCAGTATATGATTGGTGTTCTACAGAACAAAGGATCTAAATAGAGGGCCTCCTTTTTATTAAGGACACCCATAGTTTGTCCTGATTCTACTAACAGATGAAGCTCATCCTTATATGTCAGCATAGGATCCCTATTCAAAATACGGTAAGTGTCATGATCACTCAATAACCGATCCATTTCTGCTGTATAAACAGCTTTATCTAGAATAACCAATCCACCCCCTTTATCCGCCGGACGGATAATAATTTCTTTACGTTTTTCTAGAGATTCCATCCCCTTTTTAATGTACTGTGGGTCCATCACTTTCCTTATCCTCATTTTTTCTAAGTCATTGAACATCATATGTTTAAACACCTCTAAGTATTTATTATCAACATTCAGAGGGTTAAAAGTGGACTTATTACGTAGGTTGGAGTGGACACCATCAGCTACTCTAGTTGATTTTATGGGGTTAGTCAAAAAATATTTTTTCATATTGAGGTTTCTAACAAATTTTTTTGAATGTTGACATAAGTTTGGAATTTATTGAGATTTTTTGTTGGGGCAAACTTCAAACCCCTATCCAACACTCGTAACTCGTCATCATCCAAAGTGCAACTGCTCAAATTATAGATCCCGGTGCCTATTGGGGTTTTGGTCTTTTGTATTCTCCTTCCCCCTCTCCTTCCTCTCTGGCCTTTCTTTTTTGAGATTGACCATTTCCTTGTGGAATCTGTTGAGGTTGGTGCCTCCACCAATCGCCTGGGTTCGGTTGGTATGAGGGACCCCTCCCTGACCCTTGGTTCGATTGATTGTACGGAGGACCCCTCCCTGGCCCACTCTGGGCCCCTGAAAAATCCCCTCCCTCCCTTATAGCCTGATTTTGGAGGGGGGTAAATCTATTTATAATAGGTGCCTGACCACCTCGTGGGAATGTAGGTTTGCCTCTATTTTGATTATGAGAATAGGGGACTGGATCATATCCATGACTCTCCCAACCATGGGGGGATTCATATTGATATTGATAGTGGGGGTAATTTCTAGATGGAGATTGATAAGAGGATGAATTTCCTCTTTTACCTCTACCACCACCTCTCTTTCCCCTAAAGTTATTACCTCTATATGGCTGATCTCCCCTCTGGGGCGGGGGGCCTACTACAGAATAATCATAACTATGAATCGTTTCTCTAATAGGGGTGGGGGCAGATGATGGAATAATGTCCTGAATAGGAACATTATCTGAGACAAGCGGGTTGGAAACGTTGACATTTTGCCATTTAAAAATATTGCCTTTATTAAAATCATCAAAATCCCGGATGAATTTTTTCTTTTTCTTATTTTGGATTTCTATATCCCATTTACACAATTTGTTTTTGAGTTCAGCTGATAACCGCAGGAACTCTTCACTTTCTTTGAGGGGTTCTATAAGATTTTTTATGTCCCGAATCTGAGATTCTATCGCTAACATTTTTCTTTCTTTACGTGAAAGTAAAAATTCTAGCAATTGTAAACCTTTTAGGACAAAAAATTCTCCCCACTCTTTCATCGACTCATCATCTAAGAGCCCATCATTAGGTGGGACATCCCATCTTAAACGGCGTGGAACCAGTTTAGCAGCCAAATACTGTCTAAAAGATGCAATGTCCCACCATATTTTAACCTTTTTCTCAAATAAGTGGCCCAATTTTTTGAACGAATGAGCCACATCATTAATTTGTTCATTGGGTGGGGTTCGGGAAAAAACATCCCCTAATTTGACCTCACGTATCTCTAGATATTGAAATACATCCATAAATGCAGCTGAATTGTGATATATTGATAAACAAGCAGTACTAAAGCAGATCAACCAGCGCAAATAAAATTAACACAAAAAGAATTGCAGCTGGACACTGAGGGTCAAAATATCAAATCCCCAAGTAAACTGGCATAAAAGCAGTGCAGCGCAGCAAAAAAAATATAAATAAAAATAAAACCCAAAATAAATCATAAAAAACAATAATACTGAGAACGGTAGTAAATAGTTAAAAACAATGTGTCCATAGAATTCCTCTTAGCAAGAATAGAAGCCCAAGACAGTGTCCATATAGGAAGTGACTCCTAAAGATTATCAAATGGTGACTTATGTGATATTCCTCCACCACCGAAATAGGTTTGCAGCTCACCTCAGAGCATGGACCCCTGAACCAGTCAGTCAGGTCATGCAAGCATGTTTCCCTTGTGGGACAGATATTCCAAGGTAGATAAACTCAGGAAGGCAATACGATAGGGGGAAATCCACAGGTCACTAGATCAGAGCTCCGGTCCGGGTGTAATAATATGCAAGAGAATATATAGAGATCTAATGCTCTCCGTATGGTACAACATATGTTTATTTTAAAAAAGAAATGCACTTACATACATAGCACTGTGTAAACCCCAGTGCATGGGAATGCCGGCATGTAATAAAACGGTTGTAACGAGTGTCAGCATGGAAGAGAGGCGCGGGTGACGTCACATCTGCTCACGTATTCCGTACGCGTTGCGTCCTAGCACTGGGCGGGACTTCATCAGCGGTACTGAACAGCGTGAATCACCCGCTATAAATGTCAATGGAACGTGGGTTTTATTTTTATTTATATTTTTTTTGCTGCGCTGCACTGCTTTTATGCCAGTTTACTTGGGGATTTGATATTTTGACCCTCAGTGTCCAGCTGCAATTCTTTTTGTGTTAATTTTATTTGCGCTGGTTGATCTGCTTTAGTACTGCTTGTTTATCAATATATCACAATTCAGCTGCATTTATGGATGTATTTCAATATCTAGAGATACGTGAGGTCAAATTAGGGGATGTTTTTTCCCGAACCCCACCCAATGAACAAATTAATGATGTGGCTCATTTGTTCAAAAAATTGGGCCACTTATTTGAGAAAAAGGTTAAAATATGGTGGGACATTGCATCTTTTAGACAGTATTTGGCTGCTAAACTGGTTCCACGCCGTTTAAGATGGGATGTCCCACCTAATGATGGGCTCTTAGATGATGAGTCGATGAAAGAGTGGGGAGAATTTTTTGTCCTAAAAGGTTTATAATTGCTAGAATTTTTACTTTCACGTAAAGAAAGAAAAATGTTAGCGATAGAATCTCAGATTCGGGACATAAAAAATCTTATAGAACCCCTCAAAGAAAGTGAAGAGTTCCTGCGGTTATCAGCTGAACTCAAAAACAAATTGTGTAAATGGGATATAGAAATCCAAAATAAGAAAAAGAAAAAATTCATCCGGGATTTTGATGATTTTAATAAAGGTAATATTTTTAAATGGCAAAATGTCAACGTTTCCAACCCGCTTGTCTCAGATAATGTTCCTATTCAGGACATTATTCCATCATCTGCCCCCACCTCTATTAGAGAAACGATTCATAGTTATGATTATTCTGTAGTAGGCCCCCCGCCCCAGAGGAGAGATCAGCCATATAGAGGTAATAACTTTAGGAGAAAGAGAGGTGGTGGTAGAGGTAAAAGAGGAAATTCATCCTCTTATCAATCTCCATCTAGAAATTACCCCACCATCAATATCAATATGAATCCCCCCATGGTTGGGAGAGTCATGGATATGATCCAGTCCCCTATTCTCATAATCAAAATAGAGGCAAACCTACATTCCCACGAGGTGGTCAGGCACCTATTATAAATAGATTTACCCCCCTCCAAAATCAGGCTATAAGGGAGGGAGGGGATTTTTCAGGGGCCCAGAGTGGGCCAGGGAGGGGTCCTCCGTACAATCAATCGAACCAAGGGTCAGGGAGGGGTCCCTCATACCAACCGAACCCAGGCGATTGGTGGAGGCACCAACCTCAACAGATTCCACAAGGAAATGGTCAATCTCAAAAAAGAAAGGCCAGAGAGGAAGGAGAGGGGGAAGGAGAATACAAAAGACCAAAACCCCAATAGGCACCGGGATCTATAATTTGAGCAGTTGCACTTTGGATGATGACGAGTTACGAGTGTTGGATAGGGGTTTGAAGTTTGCCCCAACAAAAAATCTCAATAAATTCCAAACTTATGTCAACATTCAAAAATTTGTTAGAAACCTCAATATGAAAAAATATTTTTTGACTAACCCCATAAAATCAACTAGAGTAGCTGATGGTGTCCACTCCAACCTACGTAATAAGTCCACTTTTAACCCTCTGAATGTTGATAATAAATACTTAGGGGTGTTTAAACATATGATGTTCAATGACTTAGAAAAAATGAGGATAAGGAAAGTGATGGACCCACAGTACATTAAAAAGGGGATGGAATCTCTAGAAAAACGTAAAGAAATTATTATCCGTCCGGCGGATAAAGGGGGTGGATTGGTTATTCTAGATAAAGCTGTTTATACAGCAGAAATGGATCGGTTATTGAGTGATCATGACACTTACCGTATTTTGAATAGGGATCCTATGCTGACATATAAGGATGAGCTTCATCTGTTAGTAGAATCAGGACAAACTATGGGTGTCCTTAATAAAAAGGAGGCCCTCTATTTAGATCCTTTGTTCTGTAGAACACCAATCATATACTGCCTTCCAAAAATCCATAAGGATAGTGCCAACCCTCCGGGGAGGCCTATCGTTAATGGCATTGACTCCATTAGCTCGAGAGTGGGGCAGTATATAGATTCATTCCTGCAACCCCTGGTGTCAGAAACTAGAGCCTACCTTAGGGACTAGTGATGAGCCGAACACCCCCGGGTTCGGTTCGCACCAGAACCCGCGAACGGACCGAAAGTTCGAACGAACATTAGAACCCTATTAAATACAATGGATGCGAACGTTCGAATTCTAAAGTGCTAATTATAACAACTATTATGCATGTTATTGTCCTAAAAAGGGTTTGGGAACCCGGGTTCTGCACCAGGGGACATGTATCAATGCAAAAAGAAGTTTTAAAACCGGTCGTTTTTCGGGAGCAGTCATTTTAATGATGCATAAAGTGAAAAAAAAAAAGTCAAATATTCCTTTAAATATCGTACCTGGGGGGTGTCTAAAGTATGCCTGTGAAGTGCCACGTGTTTCCCGTGTTTAGAACTGTCCCTGCACAAAATGACACTTCTAAAGGAAAAAAAAGCCATTTAAAACTGCTTGCGGCTTTAATGTAATGTCTGGTCCCGGTAATATGGATGAAAATCTTTAAGAAAAATGGCATAGCTACCCCATGACCCCCCCCCTACCCCAGCCCATTACCAGCCCCTTTGGGTCTTGTATGGATATTAAGGGGAACCCCGCACATAAAATAAAAAAGGCCCTATATACTCTGAACAGCCGTATACAGGCGGTGCATACAAGACAGGGACTGTAGGTTTGTTCTTATGTAGAATGTGTTTGTAATTTTGAACAGGTACATTGTTGAAGTGTAGCTCCAGCCCAAAAATCTATTTTTAAACTTTTTGGGAAACATAGGTAAGGGTTATCACCCCTGTAACATTTGTTTTGCTGTCTGTGCCCCTGTTCAGAACATTTCACCTCACTTTCCGTCCCAATGACAACTGTTTTTGAAATGTGGTGTTTTTCTTGAAACAAGGATTGCTGATAAAGCATCAGTACAGATGAGACCCCTTTCTCCCATATTTATTCTTACAGGAGAGAATTTTCCTTTCTAGGGGTAGATTTCCTCTCACTTCCTGTTGTCTTCTTTCGTTTGCAAGTAGGAGTCGTTTGTAAGTTGGATGTTTGAAAGTAGGGACCTGCCGTATATACTCTGCAGAAATAGGCCCCTTAGTTGTTGGTGTTGGCACAACACTGTAAGCACTCAGTTACTCTTGGTTGGTGCTGGAACGCCCTGCTGTCAACTATTATATCAGGAATTTTAATTACATATAATTGTTGAACAGTGGTAGTAAAAATTGGGGCTTTGATGGTGGTGCTGGTGCCACAACACTGTAAGCCCTGACAGTTACTCTTGGTGGGTGCAGCAATGGGCCCTGCTGTGAATTATTAGATCAAGAATTGTAATTACATGCCCCTTTTGAACAGGGGCTGAAAAATTGGGCCTTTCGTGGTGGTGGTGGTGGTGGCGTTGCCACAAGACTGTAAGCCCTCAGAGTTACTCTTGGTGGGTGCAGCAATGGACCCTGCTGTGAATTATTAGATCAAGAATTGTAATTGCATGCCCCTGTTGAACAGGGGCTGAAAAATTGGGCCTTAGGCACTGGTGGCACAACACTACAACCCCTCACAGATACTGTACTTGGAGCACAGCAATGAGCCCTGTTGCAAAGTATTGCTTCAAAATTTGTAATGACACGCCCCTGTTAAACAGGGGCTGAAAAATTGGGCCTTAGGCACTGGTGCCACAACACTCCAACCCCTCACAGATACTGTACTTGGAGCACAGCAATGAGCCCTATGGCAAATTATTGCTAAAAAAATTGTAATTACACGCCCCTGTAAAACAGGGGCTGAAAAATTGGGCCTTAGCCACTGGTGGCGGCACCCATAAACAAAAATGATCTTCCAAGCTATCATCATCAATCGTATCATTGAGGACTCGGAGGAGGAGGATAGCCAGTCAACATAACAGCACAGGCACTCAGCATCAGCATCAGTCTTGAAGGGATGTGACATGTTAAAATCAATTAGTCTGTTATATCAGCATCAGGTGTGTGGTAGCTGGTGGTGATCCAAGACTGGTTCATCTTGATGAAAGTCAGTCGATCAACCGAGTCGGTGGACAGGCGCACCCTGTGATCCGTGACAAATCCTCCAGCAGCACTGAATGTGCGTTCCGAAAGAACGCTGGATGCAGGACAGGCCAGTAGCTCAATTGCATACTGTGCAAGCTCTGGCCAGTGATCCATCCTCAAGACCCAGTAAGCCAGAGGATTTTCGGTGGGGAAGGTGTCCAAGTCTGACCTTGCCCCTAGATATTCCTGCACCATGTTTATCAGACGCTGGCGATGGTTGCTGGAACCGATCATACTTTGGGGCTGCGGACTAAAGAATTGTCTGAACGCATCGGTCAGACGGCCACCTTCCCCACCGCTCCTTCTTTGACTGGCCGAAGCCTCAGCAACTCGTTGTCCAGGACCAGGAGTTTGTAACCTCCCAGTCTCTGGGAACGCGTTGCACAGACCTTTCTGCAAGGCCTCCCGGAGTTGTCTCATCCTCTGCTCCCTCTGCGACGGTAACATAAGGTCCGCAACCTTACCCTTGTACCGTGGATCAAGGAGAGTGGCCAGCCAGTAATGGTCCCTCTCCTTGATCCGAAGAATACGAGGATCCTTCCGCAGACTTTGCAGGATCAGGGAGGCCATGCAGCGTAGGTTTGCTGAGGCATTCGCTCCGGAGTCCTCTGGGTCACTAAGGACGACATGATCCGCAGCCACCTCCTCCCAGCCACGTACAAGTCCACTGGTTTCTTGGGACTGTAAATCATCCCTAAAAGACTGCTGCTGATGATGCTGAGTGCCAGCCTCCACCTCCATGCTGACACAATCCTCCTCCTCCTCCTCCTCCTCCTCCTCTTCCTGTGCGATGGGTGGGACAGAAGGAACACTGTCTGGGTAAAGGGGGCCTTGAGAGGCAAGGAAGTCCTCCTCTTCCTGCCTCTGTTCTGCCTCAAGTGCCCTGTCCATTATTCCACGCAGCGTGTGCTCCAACAGGTGGACAAGAGGTACAGTGTCACTGATGCATGCACTGTCACTGCTCACCATCCTCGTGGCCTCCTCAAATGGTGCCAGGACAGTGCATGCATCCCTGATCATGCCCCACTGGCGTGGAGAAAAAAAAACAAGCTCCCCTGACCCTGTCCTGGTGCCGTAGTCGCACAGGTACTCATTGATGGCCCTCTGCTGCGTGTGCAGCCGCTGCAGCATGGCCAACGTTGAGTTCCACCTGGTGGGCATGTCACATATAAGGCGGTTCTTGGGCAGGTTCAACTCCTTTTGCAGCTCAGCCAGGCGAGCACTGGCATTATAAGATCTGCGGAAATGCACACAGACTTTCCTGGCCTGCCTCAGGACATCCTGTAAGCCCGGGTACCTGCCCAAGAACCGCTGCACCACCAGGTTAAGGACGTGAGCCACACAGGGCACATGGGTCAGTTGTCCCTGTCGGAGGGCGGAGAGGAGGTTGGTGCCATTGTCGCAAACCACCATTCCTGGCTTAAGCTGGCGTGGCGTCAACCACCTCTCGGCCTGGCCCTGCAGAGCAGACAGGACCTCTGCCCCAGTGTGGCTTCTGTCCCCCAAACACACCAGCGCAAGCACGGCATGGCATCTTTTTGCCTGCGTACTTGCGTAGCCCCGTGAACGGCTACGGAGCACCGCTGGTTCATAGGACAAACCACAGGAAGAGGCCATGGAGGAAGAAGAAGAGGAGGGGGTGGAGGAGAGAGGTGTGTCACAACCAGTAGTAGCATTTTGGAGGCGTGGCGGTGGGACAACCTCCAACACTACTGCACCTTGTCCTGCATCCTTCCCAGCTGCCAAAAGAGTGACCCAATGGGCCGTGAAAGAAAGGTAACGTCCCTGTCCATGCCTGCTGGACCATGAGTCAGCGGTAATATGCACCTTACCGCTGACCGCCCTGTCCAGCGAGGCCAAGACATTGCCTTCCACATGCCGGTAGAGAGCCGGAATAGCCTTCCGTGAGAAAAAGTGGCGTTTGGGAACCTGCCACTGAGGAACCGCACATTGCACAAACTCACGGAAGGGGGCCGAGTCTACCAACTGAAAAGGCAGCAGTTGAAGCGCTAGCAATTTAGCCAAGCTAGCATTCAACCGCTGGGCATGTGGATGGCTGGGAGTGAACTTCTTTCGACGGTCCAGCAGCTGGGGCAGGGAAATTTGCCTGCTAGAATCGGACGTCGGTGTACTGCTAGCAGAGTGGCCGCAAGTACTTGGCTGTGACACACCTAATTCTACACCTTCATTCCTCTCAGTGCATGTTTCAGAGAGGACTGAAGTTATAGTGGGGTTGGAGATCCCAGCTGATGCGGTGCAAGGAGAGGTCCGCTTTGTTCTTTGGTGTGGGTCTTTGAGGTAGGCTTGCCAACGAGCTGCATGGCAGGTCAACATATGTCTGGTCAGGCATGTGGTACCCAAGCGGCTGATGTTTTGGCCACGCGATATACGCTTGAGACATATGTTGCAAACAGCAGCTGTGCGATCTGATGCACTAGCCTCAAAAAAGGCCCACACCAAAGAACTTTTTGAATGACGGGCAGAGGCAGCGCCCTGCACAGGCGGAGCTCTGCGGTGTGATTCCGTCGGTGTACTGCCCTTACGCTGGCCACCAAAGGGCATCCTGCCTCGTTGGAGATGTGCCTCCTCCTCATCCTCCTCCTCCTCCTCTCTCCTATTAGGCACCCACGTGGAGTCAGTGACCTCATCATCACCTCTCTCCTCATCACTGGAGCCAATCTGGCAGTATGCTGCAGCTGCTGGAACATGACTGCCAGATTGGTGTCCTTCTTGAGCATCCCCTCTGTCTGCTCTCACGCTACTGCCTTCCTCTAGCTGGGTTTCATCATCAGACCCTTCGAAACGCTGGGCATCCTCCTGGAGCATGTACCCAACACTGTGCTCAAACAGTTCGGGGGACTCCTCAGGAGGAGGACATGGTGGGTCTAGGGAAGGAGTGACTGATGATGAGTCTGACATTGATACCAGGGAAGAGGACGCTTTGGCAGCTGCTTTTCCAGTACCCTGAGCCTGGGTGAGAGAGGATGAGGAGGAGGAGGAGGGCTTGGTCATCCACTCTACCAAGTCTTCGGCATGATGTGGCTCAACATGTCCAGCTGCCGAAAAGAAGGACAAGCGTGTCCCATGGCCATGTGCTGATGACAATGCACCGCGTCCACGACCAGCACTGTTGCCCCCAGACACAGAGCCTGCTTGCCCTCTTTTATTGCCTCCTGACTGTCTGCCTCTCCTTGTTTGCCTTCCAGACATTCTAATAGATGGCCTGCAGGGAGATGGGAAAAAAGCAATAAGGGCTACCTTCAGGTGTCCTTCTCTGTCCCTTGAAACAAGGACTTTGACAGTGAAAGAAACTGACACTCTCCCTACCTACAGTTTTCTGTCCCTAGAAAAAATGTTTTTTTTAAGCACAATTTAGCACAAGGAGAATTCACTCACTGTCCTTCCAGGTCCCTGGAAACAAGGACTTTGACAGTGAAAGAAACTGACACTCTCCCTACCTACAGTTTTCTGTCCCTAGAAAAAATGTTTTTTTTAAGCACAATTTAGCACAAGGAGAATTCACTCACTGTCCTTCCAGGTCCCTTGAAACAAGGACTTTCACAGTGAAAGAAACTGACACTCTCCCTACCTACAGTTTTCTGTCCCTAGAAAAAATGTTTTTTTTAAGCACAATTTAGCACAAGGAGAATTCACTCACTGTCCTTCCAGGTCCCTGGAAACAAGGACTTTGACAGTGAAAGAAACTGACACTCTCCCTACCTACAGTTTTCTGTCCCTAGAAAAAATGTTTTTTTAAGCACAATTTAGCACAAGGAGAATTCACTCACTGTCCTTCCAGGTCCCTGGAAACAAGGACTTTGACAGTGAAAGAAACTGACACTCTCCCTACCTACAGTTTTCTGTCCCTAGAAAAAATGTTTTTTTTAAGCACAATTTAGCACAAGGAGAATTCACTCACTGTCCTTCCAGGTCCCTGGAAACAAGGACTTTGACAGTGAAAGAAACTGACACTCTCCCTACCTACAGTTTTCTGTCCCTAGAAAAAATGTTTTTTTTAAGCACAATTTAGCACAAGGAGAATTCACTCACTGTCCTTCCAGGTCCCTGGAAACAAGGACTTTGACAGTGAAAGAAACTGACACTCTCCCTACCTACAGTTTTCTGTCCCTAGAAAAAATGTTTTTTTTAAGCACAATTTAGCACAAGGAGAATTCACTCACTGTCCTTCCAGGTCCCTGGAAACAAGGACTTTGACAGTGAAAGAAACTGACACTCTCCCTACCTACAGTTTTCTGTCCCTAGAAAAAATGTTTTTTTTAAGCACAATTTAGCACAAGGAGAATTCACTCACTGTCCTTCCAGGTCCCTGGAAACAAGGACTTTGACAGTGAAAGAAACTGACACTCTCCCTACCTACAGTTTTCTGTCCCTAGAAAAAATGTTTTTTTTAAGCACAATTTAGCACAAGGAGAATTCACTCACTGTCCTTCCAGGTCCCTGGAAACAAGGACTTTCACAGTGAAAGAAACTGACACTCTCCCTACCTACAGTTTTCTGTCCCTAGAAAAAATGTTTTTTTTAAGCACAATTTAGCACAAGGAGAATTCACTCACTGTCCTTCCAGGTCCCTGGAAACAAGGACTTTGACAGTGAAAGAAACTGACACTCTCCCTACCTACAGTTTTCTGTCCCTAGAAAAAATGTTTTTTTTAAGCACAATTTAGCACAAGGAGAATTCACTCACTGTCCTTCCAGGTCCCTGGAAACAAGGACTTTGACAGTGAAAGAAACTGACACTCTCCCTACCTACAGTTTTCTGTCCCTAGAAAAAATGTTTTTTTTAAGCACAATTTAGCACAAGGAGAATTCACTCACTGTCCTTCCAGGTCCCTGGAAACAAGGACTTTCACAGTGAAAGAAACTGACACTCTCCCTACCTACAGTTTTCTGTCCCTAGAAAAAATGTTTTTTTTAAGCACAATTTAGCACAAGGAGAATTCACTCACTGTCCTTCCAGGTCCCTGGAAACAAGGACTTTGACAGTGAAAGAAACTGACACTCTCCCTACCTACAGTTTTCTGTCCCTAGAAAAAATGTTTTTTTTAAGCACAATTTAGCACAAGGAGAATTCACTCACTGTCCTTCTCTGTCCCTTGAAACAAGGACTTTGACAGTGAAAGAAACTGACACTCTCCCTACCTACAGTTTTCTGTCCCTAGAAAAAATGTTTTTTTTAAGCACAATTTAGCACAAGGAGAATTCACTCACTGTCCTTCCAGGTCCCTGGAAACAAGGACTTTGACAGTGAAAGAAACTGACACTCTCCCTACCTACAGTTTTCTGTCCCTAGAAAAAATGTTTTTTTTAAGCACAATTTAGCACAAGGAGAATTCACTCACTGTCCTTCCAGGTCCCTGGAAACAAGGACTTTCACAGTGAAAGAAACTGACACTCTCCCTACCTACAGTTTTCTGTCCCTAGAAAAAATGTTTTTTTTAAGCACAATTTAGCACAAGGAGAATTCACTCACTGTCCTTCCAGGTCCCTGGAAACAAGGACTTTGACAGTGAAAGAAACTGACACTCTCCCTACCTACAGTTTTCTGTCCCTAGAAAAAATGTTTTTTTTAAGCACAATTTAGCACAAGGAGAATTCACTCACTGTCCTTCCAGGTCCCTGGAAACAAGGACTTTGACAGTGAAAGAAACTGACACTCTCCCTACCTACAGTTTTCTGTCCCTAGAAAAAATGTTTTTTTTAAGCACAATTTAGCACAAGGAGAATTCACTCACTGTCCTTCCAGGTCCCTGGAAACAAGGACTTTGACAGTGAAAGAAACTGACACTCTCCCTACCTACAGTTTTCTGTCCCTAGAAAAAATGTTTTTTTTAAGCACAATTTAGCACAAGGAGAATTCACTCACTGTCCTTCCAGGTCCCTGGAAACAAGGACTTTGACAGTGAAAGAAACTGACACTCTCCCTACCTACAGTTTTCTGTCCCTAGAAAAAATGTTTTTTTTAAGCACAATTTAGCACAAGGAGAATTCACTCACTGTCCTTCCAGGTCCCTGGAAACAAGGACTTTCACAGTGAAAGAAACTGACACTCTCCCTACCTACAGTTTTCTGTCCCTAGAAAAAATGTTTTTTTTAAGCACAATTTAGCACAAGGAGAATTCACTCACTGTCCTTCCAGGTCCCTGGAAACAAGGACTTTGACAGTGAAAGAAACTGACACTCTCCCTACCTACAGTTTTCTGTCCCTAGAAAAAATGTTTTTTTTAAGCACAATTTAGCACAAGGAGAATTCACTCACTGTCCTTCCAGGTCCCTGGAAACAAGGACTTTGACAGTGAAAGAAACTGACACTCTCCCTACCTACAGTTTTCTGTCCCTAGAAAAAATGTTTTTTTTAAGCACAATTTAGCACAAGGAGAATTCACTCACTGTCCTTCCAGGTCCCTGGAAACAAGGACTTTCACAGTGAAAGAAACTGACACTCTCCCTACCTACAGTTTTCTGTCCCTAGAAAAAATGTTTTTTTTAAGCACAATTTAGCACAAGGAGAATTCACTCACTGTCCTTCCAGGTCCCTGGAAACAAGGACTTTGACAGTGAAAGAAACTGACACTCTCCCTACCTACAGTTTTCTGTCCCTAGAAAAAATGTTTTTTTTAAGCACAATTTAGCACAAGGAGAATTCACTCACTGTCCTTCCAGGTCCCTGGAAACAAGGACTTTGACAGTGAAAGAAACTGACACTCTCCCTACCTACAGTTTTCTGTCCCTAGAAAAAATGTTTTTTTTAAGCACAATTTAGCACAAGGAGAATTCACTCACTGTCCTTCCAGGTCCCTGGAAACAAGGACTTTGACAGTGAAAGAAACTGACACTCTCCCTACCTACAGTTTTCTGTCCCTAGAAAAAATGTTTTTTTTAAGCACAATTTAGCACAAGGAGAATTCACTCACTGTCCTTCCAGGTCCCTGGAAACAAGGACTTTGACAGTGAAAGAAACTGACACTCTCCCTACCTACAGTTTTCTGTCCCTAGAAAAAATGTTTTTTTTAAGCACAATTTAGCACAAGGAGAATTCACTCACTGTCCTTCCAGGTCCCTGGAAACAAGGACTTTGACAGTGAAAGAAACTGACACTCTCCCTACCTACAGTTTTCTGTCCCTAGAAAAAATGTTTTTTTTAAGCACAATTTAGCACAAGGAGAATTCACTCACTGTCCTTCCAGGTCCCTGGAAACAAGGACTTTCACAGTGAAAGAAACTGACACTCTCCCTACCTACAGTTTTCTGTCCCTAGAAAAAATGTTTTTTTTAAGCACAATTTAGCACAAGGAGAATTCACTCACTGTCCTTCCAGGTCCCTGGAAACAAGGACTTTGACAGTGAAAGAAACTGACACTCTCCCTACCTACAGTTTTCTGTCCCTAGAAAAAATGTTTTTTTTAAGCACAATTTAGCACAAGGAGAATTCACTCACTGTCCTTCCAGGTCCCTGGAAACAAGGACTTTCACAGTGAAAGAAACTGACACTCTCCCTACCTACAGTTTTCTGTCCCTAGAAAAAATGTTTTTTTTAAGCACAATTTAGCACAAGGAGAATTCACTCACTGTCCTTCCAGGTCCCTGGAAACAAGGACTTTCACAGTGAAAGAAACTGACACTCTCCCTACCTACAGTTTTCTGTCCCTAGAAAAAATGTTTTTTTTAAGCACAATATAGCACAAGCACAAAACACACTGACACTCTCCCTACCTATCCTTCTCTTTCCCTAAACTAAAGGAATCCAGGTTAAGCAAGAAAGAAATAAAAGTCACTGTCCCTGCCTATGCTGCTCTATCCCTGCTCCGGAACACACTACGCTAGGCCGCCGTGCTGGCGGCCTTTTATAGTGTGGGGCGTGTACTAAACACCCTCAGCAATAATTGGCCACAGGCATCCTGCCTGTGGCCAATCATTGCTCTCCTCGCTGCCGGCGCTGTGATTGGCCAAGCATGCGGGGTCACAGTGCATGCTTGGCCAATCACAGCGCCTGGATGACACTGCGATGGCGTAGTGCATTGTGGGCCGTTCGCGTCACTCGAATTTGGCGCGAACGGCCCAAATCGTTCGATCTTCGTCGAACGATCGAACAGTCGAAGCTCATCCCTATTAGGGACACCAAACATATTATTCAATTATTGGAGGCTGTCACATGCTCACCATCCAGTATCCTTGTTACTGCGGATGTAGGCTCACTGTACACTATAATAGGACATGAGGATGCCTTGTCTTCCGTGCAGTGGGCTTTAGCATCTTCAGATCTTCCGGTTAAACATAAGGATTTTCTTTTGACCAGTTTGGGTTTTTGTTTATCTAGAAATTATTTTTGGTACAATCGTCAGTTCTTTTTGCAGACAAGGGGGGTCGCGATGGGAGCCCGTTTTGCTCCCAGTGTGGCCAACCTTTTTATGGCCCACTGGGAGGAGGACGTGGTTTTCAAGAATCGTCCCCCCCAGTTAGTCTGTTACAAAAGGTACATAGACGATCTCATTCTAATTTGGGAGGGGGATCGTCCCAGTCTTGATTACTTTATCGGGACAATGAATGAGAATACCAAGAATATTAAATTAACCTGGAATATTAGTATGAAAAATATTGTGTTCCTAGATTTGGAAATCTGGAAGGATAGTGAGCAATTCCGCCTGTGTAATTATCTTAAGCCTACTGATCGTAATGCATACATACCACTTGATAGTTGCCACCATAAATCGTGGCTATGCAATATACCGAAAGGTCAGTTTATTAGGCTCAGGCGAAATTGCACAAGGGAGGAGGACTTTCTCACACAGGCACAGATTTTGTCATCCAGATTCCAACAGAAAGGGTATAATAGGGACTCTTTAGATAAAGAGATAGAGAATGTACGTTCCTTGGATAGGGGACCATTGGTAGCTGATAAAGTCAGAGAAACCAATATTAGTATCTCGAATTTCAAAATGGTACTCAATTATAACGTACAATATAAGAAATTTGAAAAACTTGTTTCAAATAACTGGTCAATACTAAAGCAAGACAAGGTTTTGGGCCCGCTGTTGCCATCACGCCCAGCATTTATCTATAAGAAAGCTCCGTCTTTGCGTGATTGTCTGGCACCAGGAGTTGTTGACCCTCCAGTGCATTCTGAAAACAGACTCTTCTCCTTCCTCGCTGGTTTTTATGCTTGCGGGCGATGCACAGCCTGCAAGCATTCTAAGTGCAATATAAAAAAGAGGAAAGATTTTCTTGCCACTGCTACCAAAAAATCATATAAGATAGGTCAGTTGATTACGTGCACCACTATAGGTGTTGTTTACATGCTAGAATGCGAATGTGGTCTTCAGTATATTGGTAGAACCTCTAGACCACTTCACGTTCGTCTAGGGGAGCATGTGAACAACATTAAAAGAGGAGTTAAAACACACAATGTGTCTAGACATTTTAAATTGATGCATAATCAAAACCCTAGAGGTTTGAAATTTTGGGGCATCGAACGAGTAATCAAACATTGGAGAGGTGGTAGTTTTATACGCCAGTTAAGCCGCAGGGAATCTCAGTGGATACACGAGACACAAGTTTTAGTACCTGCTGGCTTGAATGTTGAATTTGATTTAAATTGTTTTATCTCTGATCGTTGAATTTTTAATTTTGCCATATTTTATTTTATTTTGCCTGATTTTAAAATGAATTCTGTGGTATTTTTATTATGCTCATTTTACATATATGTATATATTTATATGTATTTTCTTAAATTATTTGTTTAGGAATTTTTCAATAGGGTCAACAGTGTATTTTAGATATGCATGACCTGTCACTGATTTCCCTGATTCCAGCCATCTTTCCCTTCTCTTAGATTTTTTTCTTAACATATTGGGATAGTATATATTGTATTTTCAGTGTCAGCAGGAGACGTGGGCTACGATTCACATACTGTTCATTTGTTTCTTGATTTGATAATCAATTGAGCAAAATTATATGCTCCACGTAAGTGGTGCAGTAAAGTTTTTCCCTTTTAAAGGGATCTTTGCTTTTTTCTTTATTTTGGTCCTTACCGGCCTCCGTCTTATTCCCCTGCTGGCAGGGTTTCCATGACAATCGATTGTTGATTGTGCTGTGATTGGCCGGTTCCACGTTCCATTGACATTTATAGCGGGTGATTCACGCTGTTCCGTACCGCTGATGAAGTCCCGCCCAGTGCTAGGACGCAACGCGTACGGAATACGTGAGCAGATGTGACGTCACCCGCGCCTCTCTTCCATGCTGACACTCGTTACAACCGTTTTATTACATGCCGGCATTCCCATGCACTGGGGTTTACACAGTGCTATGTATGTAAGTGCATTTCTTTTTTAAAATAAACATATGTTGTACCATACGGAGAGCATTAGATCTCTATATATTCTCTTGCATATTATTACACCCGGACCGGAGCTCTGATCTAGTGACCTGTGGATTTCCCCCTATCGTATTGCCTTCCTGAGTTTATCTACCTTGGAATATCTGTCCCACAAGGGAAACATGCTTGCATGACCTGACTGACTTGTTCAGGGGTCCATGCTCTGAGGTGAGCTGCAAACCTATTTCGGTGGTGGAGGAATATCACATAAGTCACCATTTGATAATCTTTAGGAGTCACTTCCTATATGGACACTGTCTTGGGCTTCTATTCTTGCTAAGAGGAATTCTATGGACACATTGTTTTTAACTATTTACTACCGTTCTCAGTATTATTGTTTTTTATGATTTATTTTGGGTTTTATTTTTATTTATATTTTTTTTGCTGCGCTGCACTGCTTTTATGCCAGTTTACTTGGGGATTTGATATTTTGACCCTCAGTGTCCAGCTGCAATTCTTTTTGTGTTAATTTTATTTGCGCTGGTTGATCTGCTTTAGTAGTGGATGAAGAATAGATGGATGGATAATGGATGAATAAAGAGTGGATGGATGTAACGTGGTTCACATCTGCAGCTCCTGTAAGATCTGGGCAGGATCACCTCATAAAGCAGGAAATAGCAAAAAGTAGGGATCTGAGGTAATCCCAAGCAAAACACCTTTATTGAAAGCCCCACTGGCTATTTAAACCATTAACTTCTGGCTTTCACTATGCATTTGAAAAAGAGGGCAGAGTCACTTGAAACACGTTATTCTCGCCCAGTGGCGGCCCGTCCATAGGGGGCGCCCGGGCGCTGCCCCCCCCCCCCCCAAGCAGTTAAAAAAAAAAAAAAATTTAAACATGTCCCTTTAAGAATTTTTTTTTTTTTTTTTAAAGGTCCTTATGTGCACTTTATCCGGGCGCAGGGCGCCGGGCGCCGTGCATATGAGAAACGCCACGTCTGTGCAATCACAAGATTGCAGACGAGGCGCTTCGTTTGCAGAAAAAAACGCACTCTGTGGCGCATTCGAGGCCGCCACAGCTTCTGAGGGATTTTTTTTTATATCACCCGGCCGGCGGTATCCTCCCCCCGCTTATCAATAAAAAATTATTCTACATCAACCGGCCGGCAGGAGCAGCGTTAACCACCACCCCCCCCCCCCCCCGCTTATAGGTATTTGTTTCACCACCCGGCCGGCGGGAGCAGCGGATCCCCAATCCCCCCCCGCTTATCAGATCAGTCAAATTTGTATTCTATCACCAGGCCGGCAGGAGCAGCGGCACAACCCCACCCCCCCCCCCCCCCCCTTATATCAGAGTCCAATTTTTTTTTATCACCAGGGGGGGGTGCCGCTGCTCCTGCAGGCCTTCTGATATTATGAGACTCTGCATTAGTTTTCCTTTTCACCAATTCTTCACATTACACCTCTTGACATTTATTTATTCATTTAGCGCTGTACCTCATTTTACATATTTCAGTGTTGGTGTTGGGGGTCAGTGTATGTGTCAGTCAGTGTAATAGTCAGTGTAATAGTCAGTGTTGGTGTCAGTGTTGGTGTCAGTGTTGGTGTCGGGGGTCAGTGTATGTGTCAGTCAGTGTAATAGTCAGTGTTGGTGTCAGTGTTGGTGTCGGGGGGTCAGTGTAATGTGAGAGTAGTGCAGGAAGTAGGTGTCGGGTGGGTTAGTGTAGGTGTCGGGTGGGTTAGTGTAATGGTCAGGTGGGTCAGTGTGCAGTGTAGTGGTGTGCGGGTTAGTGGTCAGTGTGTAGTGGTGTGCGGGTTAGTGGTCAGTGTGTAGTGTAGTGGTGTGCGGGTTAGTGGTCAGTGTGTAGTGTAGTGGTGTGCGGGTTAGTGGTCAGTGTGCAGTGTAGTGGTGTGCGGGTTAATGGTCAGTGTGTAGTGTAGTGGTGTGCGGGTTAGTGGTCAGTCTGTAGTCACTGTCTAGTTTAGTGGTCAGTGTGTAGTGTAGTGGTGTGCGGGTTAGTGGTCAGTGTGTAGTGTAGTGGTGTGCGGGTTAGTGGTCAGTGTGTAGTGTAGTGGTGTGCGGGTTAGTGGTCAGTGTGTAGTGTAGTGGTGTGCGGGTTAGTGGTCAGTGTGTAGTGTAGTGGTGTGCAGGTTAGCGGTCAGTGTGTAGTGGTGTGCGGGTTAGTGGTCAGTGTGTAGTGTAGTGGTGTGCGGGTTAGCGGTCAGTGTGTAGTGTAGTGGTGTGCGGGTTAGTGGTCAGTGTGTAGTGTAGTGGTGTGCGGGTTAGTGGTCAGTGTGTAGTGGTGTGCGGGTTAGTGGTCAGTGTGTAGTGTAGTGGTGTGCGGGTTAGTGGTCAGTGTGTAGTGTAGTGGTGTGCGGGTTAGTGGTCAGTGTGTAGTGTAGTGGTGTGCGGGTTAGTGGTCAGTGTGCAGTGTAGTGGTGTGCGGGTTAGTGGTCAGTGTGTAGTGTAGTGGTGTGCGGGTTAGTGGTCAGTGTGTAGTGTAGTGGTGTGCCGGTTAGTGGTCAGTGTGTAGTGTAGTGGTGTGCGGGTTAGTGGTCAGTGTGCAGTGTAGTGGTGTGCGGGTTAGTGGTCAGTGTGTAGTGTAGTGGAAAGTCCGCAGGTTAGGGGGCGCAAATTTCTTGCCTTGCCCCGGGCGCTGACAACCCACGCTACGCCACTGGTGGCACCCCCCCCCCCTTATTATGTATGTAAGCATACAATTGCTATTTCAATGACACAGAGCCTGGGAACCAATAACCATCTGCTACAAGAAATGGTACCACACATCAGCATTAACCACATTACAACCCCAGCAAAAATCCACAGTCACACTTCATGAAAGGCAATTAGTTCCAGCATGTACAGCAAACCAGTCTGAACATGACATGCCAAGGGAGAGCTGACACTATTCTATGGGTGGTCGACGGCAGCAGCGAATAAGCCCCCCCCCTCCGCTTATGAACTTACTTTTAACATTAGGTGTTCGGCGTCAGCAGCGGGCCCTCCCCCTTACCCTGCTTATTAATTTTTTTTAACGCCAGGTGGTCAGCGGCAGCAGCGGATCCCCCCCCCGCTTATTCATTTATTTTTGACATCCGGTGGTCGGCGGCAGCAGCGGATCCTGATGCTGGGGCTATATACTCTGTCCTGTGATGCTGGGGCTATATACTCTGTCCTGTGATGCTGGGGCTATATACTCTGTCCTGTGATGCTGGGGCTCAGGCCCGGACTGGCCATAGGGCACACCGGGCGTTTGCCCGGTGGGTCGCGGCTCCTGGGCTGCATTTTTTTTAGAAGAGTGGCTTCTTGATGACTGAACCGCACAGCGGGAAGTAAGCGGCGACCGCGGTCTGGACAAGGTTAACACAGACCGCGGCCGCCGCTCACCTCCTGCTATACGGCATTCCTAAAGAACGGCCGACGCCAGCACATTTACGAGGCACAGAAGGAGGCGGGAGAGAAGGCTCCTGTGACCTGCAGGAAGTGCAGGTGCTGGACAGACACCTCGTGGGTCGGAGGTATAGCTGCACTTGCACTGAAGGAGACGGCGGCGGCGGCAGCAGCCTCCTTCTCTCTCCTAACACCGGTGGCCTCCTCTCTCCTAACACTGGCCAAGACACTGATTGCTACACAGGGAGCAAGGTGAGCACACTGAGAAAAAAAAACATGTTCCAGTGCGTTTGCGGCTGTCTATTATTACTGGCATGATGGGGCTGTCTATTATTACTGGCATGATGGGGCTGTCTATTATTACTGGCATGATGGGGCTGTCTATTATTACTGGCATGATGGGGCTGTCTATTATTAACTGGCATGATGGGGCTGTCTATTATTAACTGGCATGATGGGGCTGTCTATTATTAACTGGCATGATGGGGCTGTCTATTATTAACTGGCATGATGGGGCTGTCTATTATTAACTGGCATGATGGGGCTGTCTATTATTAACTGGCATGATGGGGCTGTCTATTTGTACTGGCATGATGGGGCTGTCTATTTGTACTGGCATGATGGGGCTGTCTATTTGTACTGGCATGATGGGGCTGTCTATTTGTACTGGCATGATGGGGCTGTCTATTTGTACTGGCATGGGGCCGTTTCTTTGCTGGTCTGGGGATGTCTCTTTGCTGTATTGGGATGTCTCTCAGAATGAATATCTGGTCACCAACCACCCCGCGAATGCCCGCCCCACATCTCTGCCCTACTTCCCCCAGGAATTGGGCTGTCCAGTATAAAATGCCCGGGCCTATTTTTTGTCCCAGTCCGGGCCTGCTGGGGCTATATACTCTGTCCTGTGATGCTGGGGCTATATACTAATGACACTATGAGTGGAAGCAAGTGGAATACAGGGGACGGAGTGGGTGGATTCTATAAGGGGTGTGGCTTATGAGAAGTGGGAGGGGACAAACATGGAGGGGCGGGTCTTGCGCCCCCCCATCCTAAAACTTCACCAGCCGCCACTGTTCTCGCCCCCTCCCGACATCACCATAGGATTGTTATAACACAGGATTTATTCTGACAGCTGTCATCTTCACAGTGGGGCTGGAGACACTGCCGGCCCTTTCTCTCTATACTACCTGCTGGTGCTTTATAGCCCTTGCTGCTGCATGCCTGGCCGCCATCCATTGTCTCTGTGTACCTTCAGCTTATCGACTCTGGTGTCTCAACCTGCTGTGTTACTATCAATTGGCGGATTGGTGATTTTTGACATGTACAGTAAGTGTGCTGTTTTTTAATAAAGGTTTTTTTTTGTTTGGTATTAACCTCAACACCCTGATTTTTGCTTTTGCTCAGTAACACTGCGTCCAGAGGCCAGGCACAATCAGAGGAGGAAAGGAGGAAGGTTCTTAGAGGTAGCAGTCACGTGTCATCTGCCATTAAAGCCTCATAATTCCGAGAACATGTGAAACAGGTCCAGTGGAACAACGTGCAGTCAAATTTTTCTTCTCTGGCTTCGAGTGGTAAGGCCTTCTATTCGAGGGATTTCGGAAATCTTGGACAGCCACAGCATTAGTGAAAAGGGAGTCGTCCGCTTCCAAATGGCTGGAATACAAGGCCTGGCAGCATTGACCAAGTAGATGAGAAGAGTTTTTTGTAGCATTTCCTGGGCAAAGGGGAGAAATGGTGTAAGTATCTGGCTTCATCAGTACTTAGGTCAAAGTCTGTTAATAGATTGATGGTCGACCTGACAGTGGTCCAAAAAGGTTGGAGTTTGGGGCATGACCAAAAGATGTGAAGGAGGGTTCCTTTTGCTTCCAGGCTTCTCCAACAGGTATTAGGTGTGCAAGTGAACATCTTGGAAAGCACTAAAGGGACTCTGTAGTAGGGATGAGCTTGGTGTTCGAGTCGAACATAAGTTTGACTCGAACATCGGCTGTTCGCGCGTTCGGCGAACAACGAACGATTTGGGCCGTTTGCGCCAAATTCAAGTGACGCGAACGGCCCACAATACACTGCGCCATCGCAGTGTAATCCCGGCGCTGTGATTGGCCAAGCATGCACTGTGACCCTGCATGCTTGGCCAATCACAGCGCCGGCAGCGAGGAGAGCAATGATTGGCCACAGGCAGGATGCCTGTGGCCAATTATAGCTGAGGGGGTTTAGTACACGCCCCACACTATAAAAGGCCGCCAGCGCGGCGGCCTCGTGTAGTGTGTTCCGGAGCAGGGAAAGTGAAGGATAGGCAGGGACAGTGTCAAATCTATTCTTTGCTAAACCTTGTGTGTAGGGACAGAGAAGGATAGGCAGGGAGAGTGTCAGTGTCATATTCTTTGCTAAACCTTGTGTGTAGAGAGAGAGAAGGATAGGCAGGGAGAGTGTCAGTGTCATATACTTTGATAAACCTTGTGTGCAGGGAGAGAGAAGGATAGGCAGGGGACAGTGTCAGTGTCATATTCTTTGCTAAACCTTGTGTGCAGGGAGAGAGAAGGATAGGCAGGGAGAGTGTCAGTGTCATATACTTTGATAAACCTTGTGTGTAGGGAGAGAGAAGGATAGGCAGGGGACAGTGTCAGTGTCATTGTTGCTAAGCCTCCTGCACATTATACACCTGAAGTTAGCCCGTATTGCTGCATTTTCCTGGTGTGTTACACCAACAGGCATTTGCGGCACTTACAGCGGGCGGAGTGTGCCTCCTGATCATATTACACCTGAAGTTAGCCCGTATTGCTGCTTTTTCCTGGTGTGTTACACCAACAGACATTTGCGGCACTTACAGCGGACGGAGTGTGCCTCCTGATCATATTACACCTGAACTTAGCCTGTATTGCTGCTTTTTCCTAGTGTGTTACACCAACAGGATTTTGCGGCACTTACAGCGGGCGGAGTGTGCCTCCTGATCATATTACACCTGAACTTAGCCTGTATTGCTGCTTTTTCCTGGTGTGTTACACCAACAGACATTTGCAGCACCTACAGCAGGCGTAGTGTGATTCCTGCAAAATATACTCCTGAAGCTAGGCCTTATTGCTGGTTTTCCCATTTCCCTGCAGGCCATTAGAATGTCTGGAAGGCAAACAAGGAGAGTCAGACAGTCAGGAGCCAATAAAAGAGGGAAAGCAGGCTCTGTGTCTAGAGACAACAGTGCTGGTTGTGGACGCGGTGCATCGCCATCAGCACGTGGCCATGGGACATGCTTGTCCTTCTTTTCAGCAGCTGGACGTGTTGAGCCGCATCATGCCGAAGACTTGGTAGAGTGCATGACCAAGCCCTCCTCATCCTCCTCATCCTCTCTCACCCAGGCTCAGGGTACTGGAAAAGCAGCTGCCAAAGCGTCCTCTTCCCTGGTATCAATGTCATCATCAGTCACTCCTTCCCTAGACCAACCATGTCCTCCTGAGGAGTCCCCCGAACTGTTTGAGCACAGTGTTGGGTACATGCTCCAGGAGGATGCCCAGCGTTTCGAAGGGTCTGATGATGATACCCAGCTAAAGGAAGGCAGTAGCGTGAGAGCAGAGAGAGGGGATGCTCAAGAAGGACACCAATCTGGCAGTCATGTTCCAGCAGCTGCAGCATACTGCCAGATTTGCTCCAGTGATGAGGAGGGAGGGGATGATGAGGTCACTGACTCCACATGGGTGCCTAATAGGAGAGAGGAGCAGGAGGAGGAGGAGGATGAGGAGGAGGCACATCTCCAACGAGGCAGGATGCCCTCGGGGGGCCAGCGTAAGGGCAGCATACCGACGGAATCACACCGCAGAGCTCCGCCTGTGCAGGGCGCTGCCTCTGCCCGTTATTCAAAAAGTTCTTTGTTGTGGGCCTTTTTTGAGTCGAGTGCATCAGATCGCACAGCTGCTGTTTGCAACATATGTCTCAAGCGTATATCGCGTGGCCAAAACATCACCCGCTTGGGCACCACATGCTTGACCAGACATATGTTGACCTGCCATGCAGCTCGTTGGCAAGCCTACCTTAAAGACCCACACCAAAGAACAAAGCGGACCTCTTCTTGCACCGCACCAGCTGGGATCTCCAACCCCACTATACCTTCAGTCCTCTCTGAAACCTGCTCTGAGTGGAATGAAGGTGTAGACTTAGGTGTGTCACCGCCAAGTACTTGCGGGCACTCTGCTAGCAGTACACCGACGTCTGATTCTAGCAGCCAAATTTCCCTGCCCCAGCTGCTGGACCGTCGAAAGAAGTTCACTCCCAGCCATCCACATGCCCAGCGGTTGAATGCTAGCTTGGCTAAATTGCTAGCGCTTCAACTGCTGCCTTTTCAGTTGGTAGACTCGGCCCCCTTCCGTGAGTTTGTGCAATGTGCGGTTCCTCAGTGGCAGGTTCCCAAACGCCACTTTTTCTCACGGAAGGCGATTCCGGCTCTCTACCGGCATGTGGAAGGCAATGTCTTGGCCTCGCTGGACAGGGCGGTCAGCGGTAAGGTGCATATTACCGCTGACTCATGGTCCAGCAGGCATGGACAGGGACGTTACCTTTCTTTCACGGCCCATTGGGTCACTCTTTTGGCAGCTGGGAAGGATGCAGGACAAGGTGCAGTAGTGTTGGAGGTTGTTCCACCGCCACGCCTCCAAAATGCTACTACTGGTTGTGACACACCTCTGTCCTCCACCCCCTCCTCTTCTTCTTCCTCCATGGCCTCTTCCTGTGCTTTGTCCTCGGAACCAGCGGTGCTCCGTAGGCGTTCAAGGGGCTACGCAAGTACGCAGGCAAAAAGATGCCGTGCTTGCGCTAGTGTGTTTGGGGGACAGGAGCCACACTGGGGCAGAGGTTCTGTCTGCTCTGCAGGGGCAGGCCGAGAGGTGGTTGACGCCACGCCAGCTTAAGCCAGGAATGGTAGTTTGCGACAATGGCACCAACCTCCTCTCCGCTCTCCGACAGGGACAACTGACCCATGTGCCCTGTGTGGCTCACGTCCTTAACCTGGTGGTGCAGCGGTTCTTGGGCAGGTACCCGGGCTTACAGGATGTCCTGAGGCAGGCCAGGAAAGTCTGTGTGCATTTCCGCAGATCTTATAATGCCAGTGCTCGCCTGGCTGAGCTGCAAAAGGAGTTGAACCTGCCCAAGAACCGCCTTATATGTGACATGCCCACCAGGTGGAACTCAACGTTGGCCATGCTGCAGCAGCTGCACACGCAGCAGAGGGCCATCAATGAGTACCTGTGCGACTACGGCACCAGGACAGGGTCAGGGGAGCTCAGGTTTTTTTCACCACGCCAGTGGGGCATGATCAGGGATGCATGCACTGTCCTGGCACCATTTGAGGAGGCCACGAGGATGGTGAGCAGTGACAGTGCATGCATCAGTGACACTGTACCTCTTGTCCACCTGTTGGAACATACACTGCGTGGAATAATGGACAGGGCACTTGAGGCAGAACAGAGGCAGGAAGAGGAGGACTTCCTTGCCTCTCAAGGCCCCCTTTACCCAGACAGTGTTCCTTCTGTCCCACCCATCGCACAGGAAGAAGAGGAGGAGGAGGAGGATTGTGTCAGCATGGAGGTGGAGCCTGGCACTCAGCATCATCAGCAGCAGTCTTTTAGGGATGATTTACAGTCCCAAGAAACCAGTGGACTTGTACGTGGCTGGGAGGAGGTGGCTGCGGATCATGTCGTCCTTAGTGACCCAGAGGACTCCGGACCAAATGCCTCAGCTAACCTACGCTGCATGGCCTCCCTGATCCTGCAAAGTCTGCAGAAGGATCCTCGTATTCTTTGGATCAAGGAGAGGGACCATTACTGGCTGGCCACTCTCCTTGATCCATGGTACAAGGGTAAGGTTGCGGACCGTATCTTACCATTGCAGAGGGAGCAGAGGATGAGACAACTCCGGGAGGCCTTGCAGAAAGGTCTGTGCAACGCGTTCCCAGAGACTGGGAGGTTACAAACTCCTGGTCCTGGACAACGAGTTGCTGAGGCTTCGGTCAGTCAAAGAAGGAGCGGTGGGGAAGGTGGCCGTCTGACCGATGCGTTCAGACAATTCTTTAGTCCGCAGCCCCAAGGTATGATCGGTTCCAGCAACCATCGCCAGCGTCTGATATACATGGTGCAGGAATACCTAGGGGCAAGGTCAGACTTGGACACCTTCCCCACCGAAAATCCTCTGGCTTACTGGGTCTTGAGGATGGATCACTGGCTAGAGCTTGCACAGTATGCAATTGAGCTACTGGCCTGTCCTGCATCCAGCGTTCTTTCAGAACGCACATTCAGTGCTGCTGGAGGATTTGTCACGGATCACAGGGTGCGCCTGTCCACCGACTCTGTTGATCGACTGACCTTCATAAAGATGAACCAGTCTTCGATCACCACCAGCTACCAAACACCTGAAGCTGATATAACAGACTAATTTATTTTCAAATGTCACATCCCTTCAAGACTGATGCTGATGCTGAGAGACTGTCCTGTTATGTTGACTGACTATCCTCCTCCTCCTCAATGATCCGATTGATGATGATAGCTTGGAAGAACATTTTTGTTTCTGGGTGCCGCCACCAGTGGCTAAGGCCCAATTTTTCAGCCCCTGTTTAACAGGGGCGTGTTATTACAATTTTTTATGCAATGCTTTGCAGCAGGGCTCATTCCTGCACTCCAACTAGAGTATCTGGGAGAGGTTGCAGTGTCGTGGCACCAGCACCAGTGGCTAATGCCCAATTTTTCAGCCCCTGGTTAACAGGGGCGTGTAATTACAATTTTTGATGCAATACTTTGCAACAGGGCTCATTGCTGTGCTCCAAGTACAGTATCTGTGAGGGGTTGCAGTGTTGTGGCACCAGTGCCTAAAGCCCAATTTTTCTGCCCCTGTTTAACAGGGGCATGTAATTACAATTCTTGATCTAATAATTCACAGCAGGGCCCATTTGTGCGCCCACCAAGACTAACTGTGAGGCCTTACAGTGTTGTGTCAACACCACCACCACCACCAAAGGCCCAATTTTTCAGCCCCTGTTACAAACGACTCCTCCTTGCAAACGGAAGGATACAACAGGAAGTGAGAGGAAATCTACCCCTAGGAAGGCAAATTCTCTCCTGTAAGAGTTAATATGGGAAAAAAAGTGTCTCCTCTCCACTGATGCTTTATCACCAATTCTTGTTTCAATAAAAACCCCAAATTTTCAAAAAACATTTGTCATTAGGACGGAAAGTGAGGTGAACTGTTCTGAACAGGTACACACTGCACAGACAGCAAAACAAATGTTACAGGGGTGATAGCCCTTCCCTATGTTTTCCAAAAAGCTTAAAAATAGATTTTTGGGCTGGAGCTACACTTAAACAATGTACCTGTTCAAAATTACAAACAGATTCTACATAAGAACAAACCTACAGTCCCTGTCTTGTATGCACCGCCTGTATACGGCTGTTCAGAGTATATAGGGCCTTTTTTATTTTGTGTGCGGGGTTCCCCTTAATATCCATACAAGACCCAAAGGGGCTGGTAATGGGCTGGGGTAGGGCTGTGATGGGGTAGCTATGCCATTTTTCTTAAAGATTTTCATCCATATTACCGGGACCAGACATTACATTAAAGCCGCAAGCAGTTTTAAATGTCTTTTTTTCCTTTAGAAATGTAATTTTGTGCAGGGACAGTTCTAAACACGGGAAACACGTGGCACTTCACAGGCATACTTTAGACACCCCCCAGGTACAATATTTAAAGGAATATTTGACTTTTTTTTTCACTTTATGCATCATTAAAATGACTGCTCCCGAAAAACGGACGTTTTTAAAACTTTTTTGGGGATTGATACATGTCCCCTAGTGCAGAACCCGGGTTCCCAAACCCTTTTTAGGACAATAACATGCATATTAGTCGTTATAAATAGCACTTTAGATTTCGAACGTTCGCATCCATTGTATTTAATAGGGTTCTAAAGTTCGTGCAAACTTTCGGTCCGTTCGCGGGTTCTGGTGCGAACCGAACCCGGGGGTGTTCGGCTCATCACTACTCTGTAGCATCGGGCCAAAATGTTATACCCTAAAGCCTCGTACACACGGCCGGAAATCCTGTCAGGAAAAAAACGTTGGTTTTCTTGATGGGATCCTTGGCAAGCTTTCCTTGCTCGCCGAGTGTACACACGGCCATTCAAAAGAACCGCCGTTCTTTTGAATGGCAAGAATGCAGTGATGTCATCGACTATGACGAGCATACGCTCGTCACATTCGATGCCGTCGCCACCATCTTGCTACACCCTACACTACCCTTGTAAGCTACCGCGCATACGTCGAAGTCTCATCAAGCATGCGCAGGCTTACCTGGGACAGGCAAGCATACACACTCACGGTTTTCTTGGCAGGAAACACTCTGCCGAGAATCCCAACGAGAAAATAGAGAGCAGGTTCGCCGAGAAACCATACACACGGCCGGTTTTCTCTGTAAAAACCTCTCCCAGCAGCTTTCTTGCTGAGAAAACCAGCCGCATGTACGAGGCTTTACTCTTGGTATCTGTCGCAATGACGTCACTCCATGCATATGCACCAATATGCACACAATCGCACATTCACAGTACAGTATTGAGGGCACAATCTGTGTTCTGTCAATGCAGAGTACAGAACGCATTCGCCGGTGATGTCACCAGCTGCTGAAATTGTGAATATATCCTAAACAGGAAAAGTTTCATAGATAAGGCTTACCTGTAGGTACAATGATTATTATAGGCTTACCGTCCTGTAGGTACAGGTGAAAAAGTTTACTACAGCTTTAAAATAAATTCAAAATATCAGATTTAACAAGAAAGATTAAACACAGCGAATACAAGTCTCATTTCAAAACTCTCCTCTTATATAGATATAAGTCAAATCTAGGAAGTGCAGATAGGCTCTTTGTAGAAATATATACAGTTGTACTCATAAGTTTACATACCCTGGCAGAATTTATGATTTCTTGGCCATTCTTCAGAGAATATGAATGATAACCCAAAAACTTTTCTTTCACTCATGGTTAGTGTTTAGTTATCAATCAACTGTGTCTACTCTTTTTAAATCATAATGCCAACAGAAACTACCCAAATGACCCTGATCAAAAGTTTAAATTTTGGCCTGATAACATGCGCACAAGTTGACACAAAAGGGTTTGAATGGCTATTAAAGGTAACTATCCTCACCTGTTATCTGTTTGCTTGAGATTCAATTAGTTTCTGGACTTCTGACAGACCCTTGCATCTTTCATCCACTGATGTTTCTGGATTCTGAGTCATGAGGAAAGCAAAATTGTCAAAGGATCTGTGGGAAAAGGTAGTTGAACTGTATAAAACAGGAAAAAGATATAAAAAGATATCCAAGGAATTGAGAATGCAAATCAGCAGTGTTCAAACTGTAATCAAGAAGTGGGAAATGAGGGGTTCTGTTGAAACCTGTTCAGGTAGACCAACTACAATTTCAGCGATAACTGCCAGGAAAATTGTTCGGGATGCAAAGAAAAACCCACAAATAACTTCAGGTGAAATATAGGACTCTCTGAAAACATGTGGTGTGGCTGTTTCAAGATGCACAATAAGGAGGCACTTGAAGAAAGATTGGATGCATGGTCGAGTCGCCAGAAGAAAGCCATTACTAGGCAAATGCCACAAATTATCCCGCTTACAATAGGCAAAACAGCAAAGAGACGAGCCTCAAACCTTCTGGCACAAAGTTATTTGGCTTTTTGGCCACAACCATAAACGCTACATTTGGAGAGGCGTCAACAAAGCCTATGATGAAAGGTACACCATTCCTACTGTGAAAACTGAGGTGGATCGCTGATGTTTTAGGGATGTGTGAGCTACAAAGGCACAGGAAACTTGGTCAAAATTGATGACAAGATGAATGCAGTATGTTATCAAAAAATATTGGAGGAACATTTGCATTCATCAGCTAGGAAGCTGCGCATGGGCTGTACTTGGACATTCCAACATGACAATGATCCAAAACACAAGGCCAAGTCGACCTGTCATTGGCTACAGCAGAATAAATGAAAGGTTCTGGAGTGGCCATCTAAGTCTCTTGACCTCAATATCATTGAGCCACTCTGGGGAGATCTCAAACAGTTCATACAAGACAGCCCAAAAATTTACAGGAACTGGAGCCTTTTTGGTAAAAGGACTTGGCAGCTTTACCATCTGAGATGATAAAGAGCCTCATCCACAAATACCACAAAATACTTCAAGCTGTCATTGATGGTAAAGGGGGCAATACACGGTATTGAGAACTGGGGTATGTAAACTTTTAAACAGGGTCATTTGGGTAGTTTCTGTTGTCATTGTAGCACTACCCCCGTAGGAGCCGCTGGTTTTAATTTGGGCCTGCTGTTACCTAACTGTTCCATATGCTCGTCTCAGGGGTTCTCCTTGAAGAGTTGTCCAGAAGAAGTTTGCGCCAACTCAAAGTCTCTTTCAAGGGTTTTATTGAACAAAGTTTCAACAGAGCGGGTTGAAGGGATGGGGAGGATTCAGGTACCTTAGTTGTAGATCACAGGAACTTTTGTAGGTCCAGAGGAACAACTGTCTCTACACTGGACTCAGCAAACACCGAATAGGCCCAATCTCACTGGCCTAGCAGCCGATGCGTAGCTCGATCACATATAGTCTCTGCCACAGACTTAGTGAGAATAGAACAGTCTCTGCCACAGACTGGGTGAAAATAGAACAGTCTCTGCCACAGACTTAGTGTAACCCTTCCCTGGGTTACCTTCTGAATAAGAACACAGCTCTCAGTGCCAGGATCTTCCAGCCGTTCCAGCAGCACTGTGAGGTAGATTATGATCCGGATGCATCCTTCAATTGAGTCCTCAATTGCTTGGTCCCTTCCAGCAGGCAAGGTGACACAGGATCATCTCCGGATCAGTAGGCCCCCCCCAGAAACTTCTTGGCCCTACATTTCAGTAACGGAGCCTCAGGCCAACGTGGCCCAGAGGCGGAAACTGCCAGCACTTCCTTGAGGCCATGAGGGCCCTCAGGTCGGGATCGGACGGGTGGTGTCCACCACCCACAAAGGAGGACCCCCAACTCTCCTCCAATTGCAACGGCGCCTGTCACTTAAGTACCCTCTCCCAGCATGCACAGCAGGTACACCACGCCCCCTGGGCTGCTGCTGGGAAAGAGATATGTGATGTTTGTGCTGGAACACTGTGACCCTTCACCCTTTTCCCCTGATGCATGCTGGGGGGGGCTGTACCAGGAAGTAAGAGAGTGTGTGTGAGAGACTGGAAGCAGCAGCAGCATGGATGCATAGATCTGGTAATGACAGAAGCCTGTTGTATTAAGACTCCTCCATGTAACAAGTCTTCATGTTCTGAGTGAGTAATAAACTCTCTCCATGGTTAAGAAGTTCATCGGTCCTGTGTGTGTAACTTACTGAGTAGATACTGGCAGCATTGCTAGCAACACCCTGAGAGGCCCTGTGTCTAAGTGACATAACAGTGGCGACGAGGATTGTGGATTTTAGCACACATGGCCTTCATAGGGTTTATTCAACCATTTTATCCTGCTGCTGAATCATGGAGCTCCTGGGTGGAGAGGCTGGAGCAGTATATGGAAGCAAATAGTGTGGCTGCAGAAAAGAAAGTTGCAGTTTTCCTCACAACATTGGGTCAAGCTGCATATGGCACTCTCAGAGACCTAATTTCTCCAGACAAGCCAGCCTCTAAGCCCCTGCCTGAGTTAATTCAGAAGCTACATGAGCACTACAACCCAAAGCCATTAGAGATTGCAGAGCGGTTTAAATTCTACAGTAGAAGGCAGCATGCCGGGGAGGACATAAAGACTTATATCATTGCTTTACGTAAACTAGCTGCCACTTGTCAGTTTGGAGACTACCTGCAGATGGCTCTCTGTGACATGTTTTGTTATGGGACTCTGTGACCCAGCCATACAGAAACGTTTACTTACAGAACCCGACTTGACTCTGACGAAAGCCTCTGACCTTGCTACGGTCATGGAGTTGGCTACACGGGACGCCACCCTACTGAAGGCACCACCTAAAACTCCTACAAGCCAGGGAGAGGAAATATTCCACTCTGCTATCACCCGACACCCAAGACGGCCGTCCCCAAATCTGCCTAAACCTCGCCACCCTAATTCTTCTGTCTCTAGGACAGTAACTTGCTACCGTTGTGGTAACACTACTCACAGTGCACCTGCTTGCAAGTTCAAGGATGTCATTTGTTTTCTTTGTGGAAAGACTGGCCATATTGGGCGTGTTTGCTGCAGCTCACGCTCCCCGAACACTACCACAGCAGTTAGACGTAAACAGACATTTCATATGGATACTGACAATAACGGCTCCAGCTCTGATGAGGAAACCTGTGTCCAGCATGTTGGACTGTTTAGAGTATCTACGAGTACTCCTGCGATAAAAGTGGATGGCACACTCAATGGCTGTCCTGTCTCCATGGATGTTGATACAGGGGCGGCTGTGTCTGTCATTTCATGGACTGATTTAAAGGCTTCGGGTCTTTCCCTACCGCTCTAACCTACACATCTCACACTACAAACCTACAGCAAGGAACTACTACAGCCCTTGGGTTATGTGAAACCCCTTGTTACATTAGGCAACCGCAGTCAAACTCTACGCCTTTATGTTGTCAATAAAGGAGGTCCTCCGCTGTACGGTAGGGACTGGATCAAAGCCCTGGGCATGCCTCCTCTTGCCATTGCCCAATGTACATTGCTTTCTGAGGTAGACCATTGGGTGAAATCCCTGAAGTCAGTTTAAGGGGGTTTTTGAGGACTCTTTAGGCACAGTAAAAGGAAAAATGGCCCACCTCCTCTTGAAGCCTGGTGCTATACCTCGTTTTTGCAAGGCAAGATCAGTACCTTTTGCCTTGAGAAAGAAAGTGGAAGCAGAGCTGGACCACCTATTGGCTGAAAAGATCATAACTAAAGTTGATAGAAGTGAATGGGCATCGCCCATTGTGCCTGTCAAGAAAAAGAATGGAGACATTAGAATTTGTGGAGATTTCAGGGTTGCCCTGAACAACCAACTTCTTGTGGATCAGTACCCATTGCCCCGACTTGAAGATCTATTTAGCTCATTGGCTGGGGGGAAAAAGTTTACAAAAATAGACTTAAAGCAAGCTTACCTGCAACTGCAAGTACACCCAGATTCACGCCATCTGTTGACCATTAACACCCATAAAGGATTATTCCAAAATAACCGCATGGTTTTTGGCATAGCCCCAGCTCCAGCCATCTGGCAGCGAATCATGGATGAGGTCCTGGCAAGCATACCTTTCACTCAATGTCTACTAGATGACATGCTCATCACTGGTTCCACTTATGAAGAACACAGAATGTTGAAACTGTGCTAGAGAGACTCCAAAGGTATGGTTTACGTGTCAATCTTTCAAAATGCGAATTTCTAAAGTCTTGACTGGAATTTTGTGCCCAAACTGTGGACCGACATGGGTTACACACTACTGAAGAAAAGGTTAAAGCCCTTACCTATGCCCCTACTCCCCAGAATGTCACACAGCTCAGGTCCTACCTTGGCCTCCTAAATTACTACCACCGTTTCTTGCCGAACCTAGCACACCAGCTTTACCCATTACATCGCTTACTGGATGCAAGAGCTAAATGGATATGGACAGCCAAATGTGAAGAAGCTTTTTGGCTTTCTAAAGAACTCATTCTGTCTTCTCGAGTTCTGGTCCACTATGATTTAAAGAAACACGTCACCTTGACTTGTGACGCCTCGCCTTATGGACTGGGTGCTGTGCTTTCCCATGTCATGCCAGATGGCACAGTGCGCCCCATTTCTTTTGCCTCCAGGTCTTTAACCTCAGCAGAACAAAACTACTCCCAGATAGACAAGGAAGCTTTGGCCATTGTATGGGCCACAAAAAAATTTCATACGTACATCTATGGTCGGGAGTTCACACTTATTACTGACCACAAACCTCTGTTATCAATACTGAACCCTCAGAAAGGAATTTCTACAACAACCGCATCTCGCTTACAAAGGTACGCTTTATTCTTGGGAGCTTATACTTATTCTATCAGATACCTTTCCCATGATGCCCATGGCAATACAGATGCATTTTCCAGATTGCCAATTGGAGACCACTCACCAAGAGACGTACACATAGTGGAAATACACAGGCCGAAATCCTGCATGTCCACCTCCTTTATTGCCAGACATACAGTCACAGATCCCTTCCTGTCTCTGATTTTCTCATATGTTCAGGCTGGATGGCCAGAGAAAGTCCCAGGTGAATTTCGTCCATACTTTGCCAGAAAATGTGAGCTTGTGACTAATGCTGGTTGCCTACAGTGGGGCAACAGAGTGATTATACCTCAGTATTTGCAACCAACCATGCTAAGGATACTGCATGAGGGCCATCCTGGCATGGTGCGTATGAAGCAGCGAGCCCGGAGCTATGTTTGGTGGCCACAAATGGACACAGCAATTGAAGATTATGTGGCTCAATGTCCTGGGTGCTGTCAAGCTCAGCGACCCCAAAAGAAAGGAACCCTGCTACCTTGGCCATGGCCGACAGAACCGTTGTCAAGACTCCATCTCGATTTTGCTGGCCCAATCCAGGGTAAAATGTATTTGATCGTGGTAGATGCACATTCAAATTGGACGCAGGTTTTTTAAATGCCTTCTGTTACCTCAGCTGCTACCATTCTAGTCTTAAGGAAGCTCTTTGCTCAATATGGCTTGCCAACAGCCATAGTCTCGGACAATGGGACTAAATTTACATTGCATGAGTTTCAATCCTTCCTCAGTGGCTTGGGCATCCAACACTACAAAACAGCTCCTTATCATCCAGCCTAGAATGGGCTGGCAGAACGGTTTGTGCAGACGTTTAAGAAGCACTTACTTTCCACTCTGGACCAGGTCAGACTGTCAGAGAAGAAGCTGCTGGAGTTCTTGACCATGTAACGAAACACAAAACACGCTACTACTGGGCTGTCCCCAGCTTTTCTTATGTTTGACAGGCATCTCCGCACCAAACTGGATTTAGTTCGTCCACAGGAACAGTCACCAACACCTCCTCCGCCAGGCTGTCCTGGATTCCGTGCTGGTGATCTTGTATGGTTTCGGAATTACAGAGCTTTGCCTCATTGGCTTCCTGGCATTATTGATGGACCTCTCAGACAACGAATGTACCTTGTTTGCCTGGAGAATGGCGTTTGCGTTCAAAGACACCTTTCACAATTGAGAAAGCGCATTTGCCTGCCAGTAGAAACAAACCCGACCTCTCTTTCTACCCAACCACCAGAGTCTACTCAGGGCTATACTGGTGACATATGGCATGGTGTCTGGCTGATCCCACAAGTTTACAACCATCCCCTGAAGCGGTTGGTGACCATATTCCTGAGGAGCCCGGACATGTGCCTGGAGTTGCAGAGACTGATTTGTCTGTTGGACGCCCACTGACACCTCCAGAACCTAAAAAAGCCTCTACCCCTCCTAGTGCTGTGCCACTTTGTAAGTCTGCCCGCCAAAGACATCAAACTCCTCTTTGACAAAGCGCTGAAATCTTATGGGACACTTTGGAGGTCAGGAAACAGAGACAAAGGGCTCATAACGTGATGCCACAGAACTGAGTGGGAGATACTATTTGCTGAACTGATCCTTCTTGCCTTGTTATTTTATGTGTTGAGTATTATGTGTTGAGTATTTTGTTCTCTTGTTATGTTTATTTATTTATTTTTTCTTTTTGTTTTGTTTTTATGGGAAAAGGAGTTTATGTGATGTTTGTGCTGGAATACTGTGACCCTTCACCCTTTTCCCCTGATGCATGCTGGGGGAGGGGCTGTACCAGGAAGTAAGAGAGTGTGTGTGAGAGACTGGAAGCAGCAGCAGCATAGATGCATAGATCTGGTAATGACAGAAGCCTGTTGTATTAAGACTAGGGATGAGCCGAACACCCCCGGGTTCGGTTCGCACCAGAACCCGCGAACGGACCAAAAGTTCGCACGAACGTTAGAACCCTTTTAAATACAATGGATGCGAACGTTCGAAATCTAAAGTGCTAATTATAACGACTAATATGCATGTTATTGTCCTAAAAAGGGTTTGGGAACCCGGGATCTGCACCAGGGGACATGTATCAATGCAAAACGAAGTTTTAAAAACTGCCGTTTTTCGGGAGCAGTCATTTTAATGATGCATAAAGTGAAAAAAAAAGTCAAATATTCCTTTAAATATCGTACCTGGGGGGTGTCTAAAGTATGCCTGTGAAGTGGCACGTGTTTCCCGTGTTTAGAACTGTCCCTGCACAAAATTACATTTTCTAAAGGAAAAAAAGGCATTTAAAACTGCTTGCGGCTTTAATGTAATGTCTGGTCCCGGTAATATGGATGAAAATCTTTGAGAAAAATGGCATAGCTACCGCATCACCCCCCCCCACCCCAGCCCATTACCAGCCCCTTTGGGTCTTGTATGGATATTAAGGGGAACCCTGCACACAAAATAAAAAAGGCCCTATATACTCTGAACAGCAGTATACAGGCGGTGCAAACAAGACAGGGACTGTAGGTTTGTTCTTAAGGAGAATCTGTTTGTAATTTTGAACAGGTACATTGTTTAAGTGTAGCTCCAGCCAAAAAATCTATTTTTAAGCTTTTTGGAAAACATTGGGAAGGGTTATCACCCCTGTAACATTTGTTTTGCTGTCTGTGCCCCTGTTCAGAATATTTCACCTCACTTTCCGTCCCAATGACAACTGTTTTTGAAAAGTGGGGTTTTTATTGAAACAAGGATTGGTGATAAAGCATCAGTAGAGAGGAGACACCTTTTTCCCATATTAACTCTTACAGGAGAGAATTTCCCTTCCTAGGGGTAGATTTCCTCTCACTTCCTGTTGTCTCCTTCCGTTTGCAAGTAGGAGTCATTTGTAAGTTGGATGTTTGAAAGTAGGGGCCTGCCGTATATACTCTGCAGAAATTTGCCCCTTAGGTGTCACAGTTACTCTTGGTGGGCGCTGGAACGCCCTGCTGTGAACTATTATATCAGGAATTGTATTTACATGCCATTGTTGAACAGTGGTAGGAAAAATTGGGCCTTTGGTGGTAGTGCTGGTGCCACAACACTGTAAGCCCTCACAGTTACTCTTGGTGGGCGCATGAATGGGCCCTGCTGTGAATTATTAGATCAAGAATTGTAATTGTATGCCCCTGTTGAACAGGGGCTGAAAAATTGGGCTTATGGTGGTGGTGGTGGTGGTGGTGTTGCCACAACACTGTAAGGCCTCACAGTTACTCTTGGTGGGCGCAGGAATGGGTCCTGCTGTGAATTATTAGATCAAGAATTGTAATTACATGCCCCTGTTGAACAGGGGCAGGAAAATTGGGCCTTAGGCACTGGTGCCACAACACTGCAACCCCTCACAGATACTGTACTTGGAGCACAGCAATGAGCCCTGTTGCAAAGTATTGCATCAAAATTTGTAATTACACGCCCTTGTTGAACAGGGGCAGAAAAATTGGGCCTTAGGCACTGATGCCACAACACTGCAACCCCTCACAGATACTGTACTTGGAGCACAGCAATGAGCCCTGTTGCAAAGTATTGCATCAAAAATTGTAATTACACGCCCCTGTTAACCAGGGGCTGAAAAATTGGGCCTTAGGCACTGGTGCTGGTGCCACGACACTGCAACCTCTCCCAGATACTCTAGTTGGAGTGCAGGAATGAGCCCTGCTGCAAAGCATTGCATAAAAAATTGTAATTACATGCCCCTGTTAAACAGGGGCTGAAAAATGGGGTCTTAGCCACTGGTGGCGGCACCCAGAAACAAAAATGTTCTTCCAAGCTATCATCAGGAATCGGATCATTGAGGAGGAGGAGGATAGTCAGTCAACATAACAGGACAGTCACTCAGCATCAGCATCAGTCTTGAAGGGATGTGACATTTGAAAATAAATTATTCTGTTATATCAGCTTCAGGTGCTTGGTAGCTGGTGGTGATCCAAGACTGGTTCATCTTTATGAAGGTCAGTCTATCAACTGAGTCGGTGGACAGGCGCACCCTGTGATCCGTGACAAATCCTCCAGTAGCACTGAATGTGCGTTCTGAAAGAACGCTGGATGCAGGACAGGCCAGTAGCTCAATTGCATACTGTGCAAGCTCTGGCCAGTGATCCATCCTCAAGACCCAGTAAGCCAAAGGATTTTCAGTGGGGAAGGTGTCCAAGTCTGACCTTGCCCCTAGGTATTCCTGCACCATGTATATCAGACGCTGGCGATGGTTGCTGGAACCGATCATACCTTGGGGCTGCGGACTAAAGAATTGTCTGAACGCATCGGTCAGACGGCCACCTTCCCCACGCTCCTTCTTTGACTGACCGAAGCCTCAGCAACTCGTTGTCCAGGACCAGGAGTTTGTAACCTCCCAGTCTCTGGGAACGCGTTGCACAGACCTTTCTGCAAGGCCTCCCGGAGTTGTCTCATCCTCTGCTCCCTCTGAGACGGTAAGATAAGGTCCGCAACCTTACCCTTGTACCGTGGATCAAGGAGAGTGGCCAGCCAGTAATGGTCCCTCTCCTTGATCCGAAGAATACGAGGATCCTTCCGCAGACTTTGCAGGATCAGGGAGGCCATGCAGCGTAGGTTAGCTGAGGCATTCGGTCCGGAGTCCTCTGGGTCACTAAGGATGACATGATCCGCAGCCACCTCCTCCCAGCCACGTACAAGTCCACAGGTTTCTTGGGACTGTAAATCATCCCTAAAAGACTGCTGCTGATGATGCTGAGTGCCAGGCTCCACCTCCATGCTGACACAATCCTCCTCCTCCTCTTCCTGTGCGATGGGTGGGACAGAAGGAACAGGGGGCCTTGAGAGGCAAGGAAGTCCTCCTCTTCCTGCCTCTGTTCTGCCTCAAGTGCCCTGTCCATTATTCCGTGCAGCGTATGTTCCAACAGGTGGACAAGATGTACAGTGTCACTGATGCATGCACTGTCACTGCTCACCATCCTCGTAGCCTCCTCAAATGGTGCCAGGACAGTGCATGTATCCCTGATCATGCCCCACTGACGTGGTGAAAAAACCCGAGCTCCCTTGACCCTGTCCTGGTGCCGTAGTCGCACAGGTACTCATTGATGGCCCTCTGCTGCATGTGCAGCTGCTGCAGCATGGCCAACGTTGAGTTCCACCTGGTGGGCATGTCACATATAAGGCGGTTCTTGGGCAGGTTCAACTCCTTTTGCAGCTCAGCCAGCCGAGCACTGGCATTATGTGATCTGCGGAAATGCACACAGACTTTCCTGGCCTGCCTCAGGACATCCTGTAAGCCCGGGTACCTGCCCAAGAATCGCTGCACCACCAGGTTAAGGACGTGAGCCACACAGGGCACATGGGTCAGTTGTCCCTGTCGGAGGGCGGAGAGGAGGTTGGTGCCATTGTCGCAAACCACCATTCCTGGCTTGAGCTGGCGTGGCGTCAACCACCTCTCGGCCTGCCCCTGCAGAGCTGACAGAACCTCTGCCCCAGTGTGGCTCCTGTCCCCCAAACACACCAGCGCAAGCACGGCATGGCATCTTTTTGCCTGCGTACTTGCGTAGCCCCTGGAACGCCTACGGAGCACCGCTGGTTCAGAGGACAAAGCACAGGAAGAGGCCATGGAGGAAGAAGAAGAGGAGGGGGTGGAGGAGAGAGGTGTGTCACAACCAGTAGTAGCATTTTGGAGGCGTGGCGGCGGAACAACCTCCAACACTACTGCACCTTGTCCTGAATCCTTCCCAGCTGCCAAAAGAGTGACCCAATGGGCCGTGAAAGAAAGGTAACGTCCCTGTCCATGCCTGCGGGACCATGAGTCAGCGGTAATATGCACCTTACCGCTGACCGCCCTGTCCAGCGAGGCATGGACATTGCCTTCCACATGCCGGTAGAGAGCCGGAATCGGCTTCCATGAGAAAAAGTGGCATTTGGGAACCTGCCACTGAGGAACCGCACATTGCACAAACTCACGGAAGGGGGCTGAGTCTACCAACTGAAAAGGCAGCAGTTGAAGTGCTAGCAATTTAGCCAAGCTAGCATTCAACCGCTGGGCATGTGGATGGCTGGGAGTGAACTTCTTTCGACGGTCCAGCAGCTGGGGCAGGGAAATTTGCCTGCTAGAATCGGACGTCGTTGTACTACTAGCAGAGTGCCCGCAAGTACTTGGCTGTGACACACCTAATTCTACACCTTCATTCCTCTCAGAGCAGGTTTCAGAGAGGACTGAAGGTATAGTGGGTTTGGAGATCCCAGCTGATGCGGAGCAAGGAGAGTTCCGCTTTGTTCTTTGGTGTGGGTCTTTAAGATAGGCTTGCCAACGAGCTGCATGGCAGGTCAACATATGTCTGGTCAAGCATGTGGTGCCCAAGCGGCTGATGTTTTGGCCACGCGAGATACGCTTGAGACATATGTTGCAAACAGCAGCGGTGCGATCTGATGCACTCGACTCAAAAAAGGCCCACACCAAAGAACTTTTGGAATAACGGGCAGAGGCAGCGCCCTGCACAGGCGGAGCTCTGCGGTGTGATTCAGTCGTTGTGCTGCCCTTACGCTGGCCCCACGAGGGCATCATGCCTCGTTGGAGATGTGCCTCCACCTCATCCTCCTCCTCCTCCTCTCTCCTATCAGGCACCCACGTGAAGTCAGTGACCTCATCATCCCCTCCCTCCTCATCACTGGAGCCAATCTGGCAGTATGCTGCAGCTGCTGGAACATGACTGCCAGATTTCTGTCCTTCTTGAGCATCCCCTCTCTCTGCTCTCATGCTACTGCCTTCCTCTAGCTGGGTATCATCATCAGACACTTCGAAATGCTGGGCATCCTCCTGGAGCATGTACCCAACACTGTGCTCAAACAGTTTGGGGGACTCCTCAGGAGGACACGGTGGATCTAGGGAAGGAGTGTCTGATGATGACATAGATACGAGGGAAGAGGACGCTTTGGCAGCTGCTTTGCCAGTACCCTGAGCCTGGGTGAGAGAGGATGAGGAGGGCTTGGTCATCCACTCTACCAAGTCTTCGGCATGATGCGGCTCAACACGTCCAGCTGCCGAAAATAAGGACAAGCGTGTCCCATGGCCACGTGCTGATTGACGATGCACCGCGTCCACGACCAGCACTGTTGTCTCTAGAAACAGAGCCTGCTTGCCCTCTTTTATTGGCTCCTGACTGTCTGCCTCTCCTTGTTTGCCTTCCAGACATTCTAAAGGCCTGCAGGGAGATGGGAAAACCAGCAATAAGGGGTAGCTTCAGGTGTATAATGTGCAGGAGGCACACTACGCCCGCTGTAAGTGCTGCAGATGCCTGCCTGTGTTACCTAACAGGAAATCACAGCAATAAGGGCTAGATTCAGGTTTTGTTTGTTTTTTTTGCAAGAAGCACAATACGCCTGCTGTAAGTGCTGCAGATGCCTGCCTGTGTTACTCAAACAGGAAATCACAGTAATAAGGGCTAGCTTCAGGTGTATATTTTGCAAGAAGCACAATACGCCTGCTGTAAGTGCTGCAGATGCCTGTTAGTGTAACACAAAGGGAAAAAAATACGAGCAATAAGGGGTAGCTTCAGGTGTATAATGTGCAGGAGGCACACTACGCCTTCTGTAAGTGCTGCAGATGCCTGCCTGTGTTACTCAACAGGAAATCACAGCAATAAGGGCTAGCTTCAGGTGTATATTTTGCAAGAAGCACAATACGCCCGCTGTAAGTGCTGCAGATGCCTGCCTGTGTTACTCAACAGGAAATCACAGCAATAAGGGCTAGCTTCAGGTGTATATTTTGCAAGAAGCACAATACGCCTGCTGTAAGTGCTGCAGATGCCTGCCTGTGTTACTCAAACAGGAAATCACAGCAATAAGGGCTAGCTTCAGGTGTATATTTTGCAAGAAGCACAATACACCTGCTGTAAGTGCTGCAGATGCCTGCCTGTGTTACCCAAACAGGAAATCACAGCAATAAGGGCTAGCTTCAGGTGTATATTTTGCAAGAAGCACAATACGCCTGCTGTAAGTGCTGCAGATGCCTGTTAGTGTAACACAAAAGAAAAAAAACTACGAGCAATAAGGGGTAGCTTCAGGTGTATAATGTGCAGGAGGCACACTATGCCTGCTGTAAATGCTGCAGATGCCTGCCTGTGTTACTCAAACAGGAAATCACAGCAATAAGGGCTAGCTTCAGGTGTATATTTTGCAAGAAGCACAATACGCCTGCTGTAAGTGCTGCAGATCCCTGTTAGTGTAACACAAAAGAAAAAAAACTACGAGCAATAAGGGGTAGCTTCAGGTGTATAATGTGCAGGAGGCACACTATGCCTGCTGTAAATGCTGCAGATGCCTGCCTGTGTTACTCAAACAGGAAATCACAGCAATAAGGGCTAGCTTCAGGTGTATATTTTGCAAGAAGCACAATACGCCTGCTGTAAGTGCTGCAGATCCCTGTTAGTGTAACACAAAAGAAAAAAAACTACGAGCAATAAGGGGTAGCTTCAGGTGTATAATGTGCAGGAGGCACACTACGCCTGCTGTAAGTGCTGCAGATGCCTGCCTGTGTTACTCAATAGGAAATCACAGCAATAAGGGCTAGCTTCAGGTGTATATTTTGCAAGAAGCACAATACGCCCGCTGAAAGTGCTGCAGATGCCTGCCTGTGTTACTCAAACAGGAAATCACAGCAATAAGGGCTAGCTTCAGGTGTATATTTTGCAAGAAGCACAATACGCCTGCTGTAAGTGCTGCAGATGCCTGCCTGTGTTACTCAAACAGGAAATCACAGCAATAAGGGCTAGCTTCAGCTGTATATTTTGCAAGAAACACAATACGCCTGCTGTAAGTGCTGCAGATGCCTGCCTGTTTTACTCAAACAGGAAATCACAGCAATAAGGGCTAGCTTCAGGTGTATATTTTGCAAGAAGCACAATACGCCCGCTGTAAGTGCTGCAGATGCCTGCCTGTGTTACTCACAGGAAATCACAGCAATAAGGGCTAGCTTCAGGTGTATATTTTGCAAGAAGCACAATACGCCCGCTGTAAGTGCTGCAGATGCCTGCCTGTGTTACTCAAACAGGAAATCACAGCAATAAGGGCTAGCTTCGGGTGTATATTTTGCAAGAAGCACAATACGCCTGCTGTAAGTGCTGCAGATGCCTGCCTGTGTTACTCAAACAGGAAATCACAGCAATAAGGGCTAGCTTCAGGTGTATATTTTGCAAGAAGCACAATACGCCTATTGTAAGTGCTGCAGATGCCTGTTAGTGTAACACAAAAGAAAAAAAACTACGAGCAATAAGGGGTAGCTTCAGGTGTATAATGTGCAGGAGGCACACTATGACTGCTGTAAGTGCTGCAGATGCCTGCCTGTGTTGCTCAAACAGGAAATCACAGCAATAAGGGCTAGCTTCAGGTGTATATTTTGCAAGAAGCACAATACGCCTGCTTTAAGTGCTGCAGATGCCTGCCTGTGTTACTCAAACAGGAAATCACAGCAATAAGGGCTATCTTCAGGTGTATATTTTGCAAGAAGCACAATACGCCTATTGTAAGTGCTGCAGATGCCTGTTAGTGTAACACAAAAGAAAAAAAACTACGAGCAATAAGGGGTAGCTTCAGGTGTATAATGTGCAGGAGTCACACTACGACTGCTGTAAGTGCTGCAGATGCCTGCCTGTGTTGCTCAAACAGGAAATCACAGCAATAAGGGCTAGCTTCAGGTGTATATTTTGCAAGAAGCACAATACGCCCACTGTAAGTGCTGCAGATGCCTGCCTGTGTTACTCAAACAGGAAATCACAGCAATAAGGGCTAGCTTCAGGTGTATATTTTGCAAGAAGCACAATACGCCTGCTGTAAGTGCTGCAGATGCCTGCCTGTGTTACTCAAACAGGAAATCACAGCAATAAGGGCTAGCTTCAGGTGTATATTTTGCAAGAAGCACAATACGCCTGCTGTAAGTGCTGCAGATGCCTGCCTGTGTTACTCAAACAGGAAATCACAGCAATAAGGGCTAGCTTCAGGTGTATATATTGCAAGAAGCACAATACGCCTGCTGTAAGTGCTGCAGATGCCTGCCTGTGTTACTCAACAGGAAATCACAGCAATAAGGGCTAGCTTCAGGTGTATATTTTGCAAGAAGCACAATACGCCTGCTGTAAGTGCTGCAGATGCCTGCCTGTGTTACTCAAACAGGAAATCACAGCAATAAGGGCTAGCTTCTGGTGTATATTTAGCAAGAAGCACAATACGCCCGCTTTAAGTGCTGCAGATGCCTGCCTGTGTTACTCAACAGGAAATCACAGCAATAAGGGCTAGCTTCAGGTGTATGCTGTGCAGGAGGCTTAGCTAAAATATCACTGACACTGTCCCTGCCTATCCTTCTCTCTCCCTACACACAAGGTTTAGCAGAATTCACTGACACTGTCCCTACCTATCCTTCTCTCTCCCTACACACAAGGTTTAGCAGAATATCACACTGACACTGTCCATACCTATCCTTTTCTCTCCCTACACACAATTTCACTAACACTGTCCCTGCCTATCCTTCTCTCTCCCTGCACGCCGGAACACACTACACAAGGCCGCCGTGCTGGCGGCCTTTTATAGTGTGGGGCGTGTACTAAACCCCCCGAGCTATAATTGGCCACAGGCATCCTGCCTGTGGCCAATTATGGCTCTCCTCGCTGCCGGCGCTGTGATTGGCCAAGCATGCGGGGTCACAGTGCATGCTTGGCCAATCACAGCGCCGAATTTGGCGCGAACGACCGAAAACGTTTGATCTTCGTCGAACGATCGAACACACGATGTTCGAGTCGAACGTACGTTCGACTCGAACGCGGAGCTCATCCCCAATTAAGACTCCTCCATGTAACAAGTCATCATGTTCTGAGTGAGTAATAAACCCTCTCCATGGTTAAGAAGTTTATCCGGCCTGTGTGTGTAACTTGCTGAGCAGATACTGGCATCATTTCTAGCAACACCCTGAGAGACCCCCTGTCTAAGGGACATAACAAGATACCCAATACGTCCAGCCTGTTGCCTTTCCAACTCTGACCAGCGGTGACAGCGACACCCACTGTCAGGAGGAAAATCATGCAACCAAGCAAACTGAAACAGTGACATAATTTAAATGAACCATCTCTCTGGGCTAAACTAATGCCCAGACAACTAAATTTCAAATATAGCGCCCACTCATTGGGAGCAGGGCGCTACATGCTTCCCCCTCCACAACAGACGATGTCCTCATCGTCGAGGAAAGTTTGACCCTCAATCCTGAGGGTCAGCTACCTGAGTCCCAAAACTTGTATAGGGAGGGAAGGGTAAAATAACAAGATATACACGTTTTACACAGGCATGCAATAATCATATTACTGTCATGGATATGCATTAATGTCTGTCTGCCATCTTACCTTTCCTCCTCATGTGTTCATCTTAGAGGCCAGAACCCTTTTCACCTGGCTTCCTTTATAATCTCCTCCCAGCCTGACTCCACCCCAGGCCCTATCACAGAACACTATATTAACCTGTGCACTGCAAGCCTGCTTTGCTGATCAACGTGTTTGTTAGGCATTGTGTGTTTGGGTTCCTGCCTGCCGTGTGCTACGTCTGTCTCTCTGTTACATATTTGGCTTGTCCCCAACTATCCCTGTCTGCTCGTGACCCTTGACCTTCGGCTCGTTCTTTCGTTATCCTTGTCTGCTTGTGGCCCCTGACCTTCAGCTTGTTATTCGTTTCTCTCATATCTTGTGCTGCTGCTTCCCCTCTTTTCCCCTTATCCTACGGGGCGTGAGCTAGGAAACTCCAGGGGCCGCGACCTGGTCCCAGCCTGCAGCATAACATCCTCACCACTAGAGGCTCTGGAGAAGACCTGCTGGGTCTTAGACTCCGCGGCCTGGGGAATCTTGGCTCTAGCTTCCGTTGGGATCCCGGTTGTGCTCCTCTGGTCCCGCTTTCCACAACCACCCAGTTTCCTATCCGCAGAAGCCAGCCATAGGGTTCACTACCTTGCGGTGCACTCCTGTCCCCCTACGGTGTGCATCTGTCACCTGGCCACAGGTGACCTTGACAGTTTGATCAGCCATGAACCCGGCTGACATCCCGCTCCCCGCGGATGATCCATTGCAGGGCATAGTTCGCAGACTTGAAACCCAGGAATCAAATCAGACTCAGGTGATGCGATTCCTCCAGGATCTGGCTTCTCGATTCGAGCAGCTTCAGGCCTCCTTGGGAACCCCGAATCCGCAACCTCAAGTACAACCAGCGGCTGTACCTATCGCACCAGTCGCAGCCTCACACTCACTAAGATTGCCAGCTCCGTTCCGTTTCTCTGGGGACTCCAAGGCCTGCAGGGGGTTTCTCAGCCAATGCACAATTCGTTTTGAGCTTCAGCCTCAAAGCTTCCTGTCTGACCGGGCTAAGGTAGCCTATATCATTTCCCTCCTCTCCGGTGAAGCTTTGGCCTGGGCTGCCCCCCTGTGGGAGAGGAATGATCCGGTGGTTTCCAGCCTGTCCGATTTCTTGAAGCTCTTTCGTAATATCTTCGAAGAGCCGGCTCGGGCTTCTTCAGTGGCTAGTGCTGTCTTACGTCTTCGCCAAGAATCTAGTTCAGTGGGGCAATATGCTCTTCAGTTCCGTATCCACACAGCTGAATTGAGCTGGAATAATGAGGCCCTGGTCGCTACCTTTTTACATGGCCTCTCTGACCGAGTGAAAGACGAATTAGCGGGAAGAGCCATTCCCGTCGGTCTGGACGATGTAATTTCATTATGCAACCAGATCGAAATTCGTTTTCAAGAGAGGTCCTTAGAAAAAAGACGCCAGCACTCTCTGGGTCCTAGCCAGTCTGAGCTCCCCTCCCTTCATCCCGTGGAGCATCCTCTACCTGCTGAAGAACCTATGCAGCTGGGCCGGACCAGACTAACCCCCGAAGAACGTGCTAGGCGCAGAACTCTGGGCTTGTGCCTCTATTGTGGGGGCAAGGGTCATTTTCGTGACTCCTGCTCGCTTCGTCCGGGAAACGCTCGGGTCTAATACATTTGGAAGGTGGAGTATTGGACCCAGAAACATCACCTTCTCGCCTGCTCTTGCCGGTGTTCCTTCATGTAGGCACTTCTCCTCAGTCAACCCTTGCATACCTGGATTCCGGGGCTGCCGGCAATTTTATGGATTGGAGAACTGCTTCTTCTATGAAGCTTACCCTTTCACCTCTCACTACCCCATTGGTAGTCTCGGCAATTGATGGCACTGTTCTCCCAGGGGGCCCTATTCGCTTCCAGACGCTACCCATTAGGATGTCGGTAGGGATTCTCCACCAGGAGTGGATATCCTTTCTTATTCTACCCAAGGCCTCTACCCCAGTTGTATTGGGCCTCCCTTGGCTACAGCTCCACTCTCCACATGTGGACTGGGTCTCTGGGCAGATCCTGGCCTGGGGTTCCTCATGTTTCTCGTCGTGTCTTCTCAAGGTGACCCCCAAGGAGAGTCTTCCGGTTGCTGCCACTTCTGTTTCTTCTGATCTTCCTGCTGCATACAGCGATTACCGGGATGTGTTCTGTAAGAAATCAGCTGAGGTGCTTCCTCCCCACAGGTCTTTTGACTGTGCTATTGATCTTGTCCCCTGGGCAACTCTACCCAGGGGTCGTACCTACCCTCTGTCCATCCCAGAGACCCAGGCTATGTCTGAGTATGTCGCAGAGAATCTGGAGAGAGGTTTCATCCGGAAATCCTCATCGCCTGCAGGGGCAGGGTTCTTTTTTGTTGCCAAAAAGGATGGTACCTTAAGACCCTGCATCGATTATCGGGGTTTAAATGCGGTTACTATTAAAAATCGATACCCCGGCCCTTACCCTTAATATCTGAGCTATTCGATAGGTTGAAGGGTGCCTCCATTTTCACCAAGTTGGATCTCAGAGGCGCGTACAATCTCATTCGAATACGGGAGGGTGACGAATGGAAGACTGCATTCAAAACTAGAGACGGGCATTACGAATATCTGGTGATGCCTTTTGGTCTGTGTAATGCTCCAGCCGTGTTTCAAAACTTTGTCAATGAAATCTTCAGAGATCTGCTGTACCAGTTTGTTGTCATCTATCTGGATGACATTCTGATCTTTTCTGAAAATCTGCTCGTCCACAGAAACCATGTCCGCACTGTACTTCAGCATCTTAGAGAGAACAATCTCTATGCCAAGCTGGAGAAATGTTCCTTTGAATGTTCTGAGGTCCTGTTTTTGGGGTGCTTTGTCTCATGTTCGGGTCTTCGTATGGACCCTGGGAAGGTCTTGGCTATCACCAACTGGCCTCTTCCTGCTAGCCTCAAGGCCACACAGCGCTTTCTTGGCTTCACTAATTATTATAGGCAGTTCATAAGGAATTACTCTTCCATTGCCGCGCCTATTATCGCTTTGACCAAGAAGGGTGTGAATGCCAGAGACTGGCCTCCCGAAGCTGTCTCTGCATTTCACAACCTGAAACAGGCCTTTGTTTCTGGCCCCCTCTTGAGGAGACCAAATCCTGGGAATGCATTTTTTATTGAAGTGGACGCTTCCTCAATGGGGGTGGGAGCTGTGCTTCTTCAAATCTTTGAGAAGAGACGCCAACCATGTGCGTTCTTCTCCAAAAAAAAATCTCAGGCAGAGAGGAATTATGCCATCGGTGATCGGGAACTTCTCGCAATTAAATTGGCGTTAGAGGAGTGGCGTCATCTCTTGGAGGGTTCCCCTCACTCCATAACGATCTTTACCGATCACAAAAATTTACAGTATCTACAGAATGCTAAACGTCTGAATCCTAGACAGGCCAGGTGGAGTCTCTTCTTTGCCCGTTTTAATTTCACGATTACCTACAAACCTGGTTCCTGCAACGGTCGGGCTGATGCGCTCTCTATGTCATTTGACACTTTGGACGAGGAGTCCGCCCCTGAACCTGAGCCGATCATTCCAACCTCATGCATTGTTGCCCACTCTACCACCCTGAAGTCAAAAATTCCGCCTGGTAAGACCTTTGTCCCCACTGAGCTAAGAGCTAAGATCCTTCGTTGGGGACATGATTCCAAGGTGGCAGGTCATTCTGGATTCCTCCGATCCTTCCTACTCATCAGTTGTCACTACTGGTGGCCTAATCTCCGCTCAGACGTCAAAGACTACGTTAAAGCTTGTCATGTCTGTGCTCAGTCCAAATCCTCCACACAAGCTCCTGCTGGTCTCCTCATGCCCTTGCCCATTCCTAAGGAGCCCTGGGCCCATATTGCCATGGATTTTATCACCGACCTCCCACTGTCTGAGAATAATACAGTCATTTGGGTGGTAATCGATCGGTTCTCCAAGATGGCTCATTTTGTTCCTCTTCCTGGTCTTCCTTCTGCCCCTGCCTTGGTTCCCATTTTCATTCGAGAAATTCTCCGCCTACATGGGGTCCCTTCTCATATTGTTTCCGACAGGGGAGTCCAATTCACGTCTCGTTTTTGGAGAGCCTTTTGCAAATCCCTCAATATTGTCTTGGATTTTTCTTCTTCTTACCATTCCCAATCCAATGGACAGACTGAGAGGGTTAATCAGGAGTTAGAGGTCTTTCTTCGCACCTTTGTGTCTTCTCACCATGACGATTGGTCCTCTCTACTCCCGTGGGCAGAATTCTCCCATAACAATCATGTGAATACCAGTTCGCAGAAGACACCCTTTTTCACAGTTTATGGAAAACACCCTCAACTTCCTCTTCCCATGATCTGTTCTCCAGACATTCCAGCTTTGGCTTCGGTTCAGGAGTCTCTCAATTCCGTTTGGGGTCACGTTCATGATTCCCTCCGGGCAGCTGCTGAAAAATTCAAAGGCTTTGCCGACCGCCGCAGGCGTAAACCGCCTTCTCTTCAGCCAGGGGACAAAGTCTGGCTCTCTACCAGGAACATCAAGCTCCGAGTTCCTTCTCTGAAGTTTGCTCCACGATTCATCGGTCCATACACGGTAACTGCTAAACTGAATCCGGTTTGTTTCAAACTCCAGATTCCTAAGAGCCTTAAAATCACTAACTCCTTTCATGTTGCTCTTCTAAAGCCTTTAGTCCTCAATAAATTCTCTCGTCCTCTCCCTACCGTGGCGCCTGTCTCTGAGGATAATCAGGAGTACGAGATCAGTCAAATTCTGGACTCCCGACTCTGTAAAGGCGTTCTTCAGTACCTCGTTCATTGGAAAGGGTTTGGTCCTGAGGAGAGGTCTTGGATCACTGCATCTGAGGTCTTTGCACCTCGTCTGTTAAAGGAGTTTCATCTGAAGTTTCCCTCTAAACCTGGGCCCAGGCGGGGAAGGGGGAGGCCTCGTAAGAGGGAGGGTACTGTCATGGATATGCATTAATGCCTGTCTGCCATCTTACCTTTCCTCCTCATGTGTTCATCTTAGAGGCCAGAACCCTTTTCACCTGGCTTCCTTTATAATCTCCTCCCAGCCTGACTCCACCCCAGGCCCTATCACAGAACACTATATTAACCTGTGTACTGCAAGCCTGCTTTGCTGATCAACGTGTTTGTTAGGCATTGTGTGTTTGGGTTCCTGCCTGCCGTGTGCTACGTCTGTCTCTCTGTTACATATTTGGCTTGTCCCCGACTATCCCTGTCTGCTCGTGACCCTTGACCTTCGGCTCGTTCTTTCGTTATCCTTGTCTGCTTGTGGCCCCTGACCTTCAGCTTGTTATTCGTTTCTCTCATATCTTGTGCTGCTGCTTCCCCTCTTTTCCCCTTATCCTACGGGGCATGAGCTAGGAAACTCCAGGGGCCGCGACCTGGTCCCAGCCTGCAGCATAACATCCTCACCACTAGAGGCTCTGGAGAAGACCTGCTGGGTCTTAGACTCCGCGCCCTGGGGAATCTTGGCTCTAGCTTCCGTTAGGATCCCGGTTGTGCTCCTCTGGTCCCGCTTTCCACAACCACCCAGTTTCCTATCCGCAGAAGCCAGCCATAGGGTTCACTACCTTGCGGTGCACTCCTGTCCCCCTACGGTGTGCATCTGTCACCTGGCCACAGGTGACCTTGACAATTACTATACACTACAGTATTCCTATCTCTCTATCTAACCCACCCAACTTTACAGTAGCTTGAAAGGAGATCCAGGACATCTGAAAAACAAAACAGCACACACAGGTAGTTATTCTAAACATTTCTGTACAATGGAAGCAAAGCCTTACTTCCTGGGAAATAAAACTTTCTTTCCTATATATATATAGATTTCTAAGTGCAAAAAGAGTTATGTAGCTAAGTGCAGAAAAGTCCAGTTTCTGCTAAGTAAGCAAACCTTCGCCACCTAGTGGTCGAAGAACATCATAGCAAAGTTCTTTTGTGGTCCAAGTGTTGGACCAGGTAAAGAATCTTGACTCGAAGTCTCCAATGCCCTAGCACTAACTAGCTAGTCACCCCAAGTCCTTTAAAGAAGAAAAAGATAAAAGAAAATCTTCTCCTTTGCAAAAATGACAAAACTGGAACAGTCACCATTTATCATCACCAGTAAAAGCAAGGGTCAGGCAGTGTTAGTAATTTCCTTTGTTTGTCCACAGTAGTAACAAAATAAATGCAGTCCTCCTTTCCAGGCCGGCAGATGACCACCCTGTCACATAGATGTGCCGACCATAGCTCCATTGCAACAAGCATCCTCTGAAGCGTTTATCTATGGCAAAGGAATGACCTACTTTCCGGAACGGTTTAGGTACCCCAAGTCGGTCCCACACAGCCTCACTGTACCATTCCACTCTATTGGCCTCAATTTCTTGCATGGTTTCCCTGGGAACATAGGGGAACTCTAGTCCATACTCCCCGGCCACACATTTGTTCAGCAATCTTTGGGATAGGGCAAGCCTGGGCAAAGATCTGGTACTTCCATATCCAGGCAGTAGACAAGAAACTGCGGACTTGTGTACCATGCGATTTGCAGACAGTTTTCCTGACCCATATGAACTGGTAACTTTGGGAAGAACTTCACTGGTAACAACCAGGGCTTCCACTCTGGGTGTTGTCTCCCCGGAGTCCATGGCTGTCAATTCCGAAAGACTATGTCCTGAGGCAACATCCTCCATGTTGCTCCACAACAACTCCTGAGACATAGACTTCAATACGTTTCCACAAAAATCTGACAAGGAATTATTTTCCTCTGACAGCAACCAGTTGCGTACAGTCTCAGGCACTTTTTCCCCAGATGTCTTACCGGTTCCTGACGTGGACCTCCCGGGGACATCATCTCTCTTGGGGTCCGGTTCCAGGATTCTCTGGGGTGGACCTCTACCGCGGCCGTGGGAGGCCTTCACGTATCCCACCTTCTTCTGTCCCAGTGCAGCGACAGTAGACACAGTCGAAGAGACAGTGGAAGTAGCATCCGCTGGTAGCCCACTCACAGGGGGAACAGTAACATCCCCTTCTGGATTACTTACAGCAGCAGATGCGGCGGGCATAGGCCGGAAAATTTGGCCAAAGGCAGCAGCTTCTTCTGTCACGTTGCCCGTGACCCAGTCCACTTGGTAAGCGCGGGGTGGCATGGTGGGTTGCTCCACCGAAAACAGGTACTCCCCGCATTGTAAGCATCGACCAAAAGGATGGGGTTGCATAGCCAGTCCATCACACCTGTTTCACAGCATACCCAGGGCCTCCACACAAGATCGTGTAGAGTATGAACCGCCCATGCGGCTTCAGTCGAATGCCAGTGTCCGTCAGCACGGTTCCCGGCATCATGGCACTTGCAGCGGTGCCCACTGGAAACATCCAGGGCTCAAAAGCAGACTGTAGCGATAGCACTGAAGACATGGTGGTGCTCCGTTTCTGTAATTGTTGGACACACATGCGGCGTCTCACGCAGCACACAAGCAGGAGCTCCTCCCACTTGCTCTTCTTGGCACGTAGCTCACAGGCTTTTCCTTTCCTTGACTCCGCCCACGGCCCATGCGGTCAGAAAGTGATCGCAATTTCTTCCCCGTTTTAGCACAGTCCTTCTCCCTCTGTAGAATAGGTCCCCAAATGAACAGTCTATTTTAGTTGCGAGAGGTAACGGCAAATCCTGGACTCTAGCCCCCACATGTAGCGCTACCCCCGTAGGAGACGCTGGTTTTAATTTGGGCTTGCCGTTACCTTACTGTTCCGTATGCTCGTCTCAGGGGTTCTCCTTGAAGAGTTGTCCAGAAGAAGTTTGCGCCAACACAAAGTCTCTTTCAAGGGTTTTATTGAACAAAGTTTCAACAGAGGGGGTTGAAGGGATGGGGAGGACTCAGGTGCCTTAGTTGCAGATCACAGGAACGTTTGTAGGTCCAGAGGAACAACTGTCTCCACGTTGGACTCAGCAAACACCGGATAGGCCCAATCTCACTGGCCATGCAGCCGATGCGTAGCTCGATCAAATATAGTCTCTGCCACAGACTTAGTGAGAATAGAACAGTCTCTGCCACAGACTGGGTGAAAATAGAACAGTCTCTGCCACAGACTTAGTGTAACCCTTCCCTGGGTTACCTTCTGAATAAGAACACAGCTCTCAGTGCCAGGATCTTCCAGCCGTTCCAGCAGCACTGTGAGGTAGATTATGATCCGGATGCATCCTCCAATTGAGTCCTCAATTGCTTGGTCCCTTCCAGCAGGCAAGGCGACACAGGATCATCTCCGGATCAGTAGGCCCCCCCAGAAACTTCTGGGGCCTACATTTCAGTAACGGAGCCTCAGGCCAATGTGGCCCCGAGGCGGAAACTGCCAGCACTTCCCTGAGGCCATGAGGGCCCTCAGGTTGGGATCGGGCGGGTGGTGTCCAAAACCCACGAACGACGACCCCCAACTCTCCTCCAATTGCAATGGCGCCTGTCACTTAAGTACCCTCTCCCAGCATGCACAGCGGGTACACCACGCCCCCTGGGCTGCTGCTGGGAAAGAGATACCCAATACGTCCAGCCTGTTGCCTTTCCAACCCTGACCAGCGGTGACAGCGACACCCACTGTCAGGAGGAAACTCATGCAACCAACCAAACTGAAACAGTGCCATAATTTAAATGAACCATCTCTCTGGGCTAAACTAATGCCCAGACAACTAAACTTCAAATATAGCTCCCACTCATTGGGAGCAGGGCACTACATCATTATGATTTAAAAAGAGTAAACACAGTTGATTGATAATAAATGGCTTCAGCCAAACACGAACCATGAGTGGAAGAAAAGTTTTTGTGTTATCATTCATATTCTCAGAAAAATGGCCAATAAATCATAAATTCTGCCAGGGTGTGTAAACTTATGAGCGCAACTGTAGGTCAGTTATATTTACCTGGTTGATAACTGTAGTATTTTTTATACATGGTTCCTAGATATCTGTTTTTGGCTGACTAAACATGTGCTGAAGCTGCTGAAATATATTGTTGGGGAAATCACTGTACAGCCAGCTAAGTGATCCAATTATTAGAGAAAATTGTCAGGGGAGAGTGGAAATGACTGATCATTAAAATAACAACTTAGTATTATTGAGCACATCACATCTTATGTTGATGGAGAAAGCCTTGAAATGAGCAGTGAGCCCAGTGCCAGCTGGGAAGAGGAAATGACTGGGATGTGGTCAAATGTTTTTTTTTTCTAATGTTGTCCTTAGCAGACTATGGTTTAAATAACATAATTATCTGGCTTATGCTGTATGTGATGAGGCTAAGACAGAATGAATTGGAGTCTTCCTAATGTCCAGAGATCACCTGGTGACAATTGGCAATGCTATAGTGGGAGGCAATGGCTTCTGGGTCTAGTGGGGCTAAGGTTAACTGCTACTTCCTCACAATATGTTATCTACTGTTTCAGCTTGTTAGGCTTACTGCTCCGATGAAGGTTCTGAAGAACCGAAACATGTAAGCTACGTGCAGTCATATTGGCTGTATTAGGAACACGGGTGTGCGACCCATGGAGCCCACCACCTGATCGCCTCTAGAAACTATTCATCCTACCCTCCTTTTCACCTCCGAGGAATGGACTACATCCACTCATAAACTGATGGGGAGAGCGCTGGAAAATTAGTGCTGAATGTGTGCAACCCGCGCTGTGTGATCTACTGGAATCCAATCTACTCACAATTGCAAAGAGACTGAGTGACTATCGCTACTAGGAAATACCTGAAAGACAGTGGCTATATGAAAAAAGAAAAAATCCACCTGTGGAATACTTCTAATGGTGAGATCCAACCAACTCATTCATGTCTATATATGCCATGTCAGTAAATCAGCGATTATAAATACCAGATCTCTTATATGGCCATACAAGCCAATGAATATGTGAACATTGTCCATTATACAGACAATTATTAACGCGGGCTACCATTCAGCTAAGTCCAATTACAGCATTGACTTTCCGTTTCTTTATTGAGTCTTTAAAAACGATTGACTATATGTTCTGTATTTAATCCATTCCAATATAGACTGGGTGAGGTCCCTTTTCAGACATTCAAAAAATCAGGATTAATCTAGGTGAATTGGTGGATGAGTTGCAAACAGGCTGATTGTGGTGTGTATGGCGGGTCGGGTGGCCACCCTTGTTCACAGGTTTTTAGACTAGTCTAATTTTAAATATATAGGTGAAGGGTGTGTATATTAAGTGTTTGTTAAATCATTATATTACATTGCGGTTTATATAATAAAGAAAATATATTTTTTTTTTTCACAATTCCTCACTGAAGAATTTCTTTTGGAAGGAACTATTTCCTTCCTCCATTTTTTGTTTATATGTTCAAAATAATTCAGAGGAAAAATAAAGGATAATAACCTCAAGACCATTAATATCATCACCCATATTGGCGGATAGCCTCCAAGAGTAATATTACTGATGATTTAAAAGGTTCTTTAAATGATATTCCTGTGTGATTTTAGGGGATGAGCTCTCCTTTTTTGTGTAGCTATCCCTCTCTTTTTTTCTTACTGGGAAAAAAAGCACAAAACATACTTTTAAACGCTGTTCTAGGGTGAGCCTGTAATCCCCATGTTTAGGCTTGTGGAGCATGTTAGGAAGTAAGGATGAGCTCCGGCGTGTTCGCATAGAACACGTGCAGAGCCCGCCAGGAAGTCGGCACCGCGCTGCGCTAATCACTGCCAGGGAGACATTGTCGCAATGCTCGGCTGCAGAGAACGGGAAATGTCTCCCTGTCTGTGATTAGCGTAGCGCAGTGCCGACTTCCTGCACAAACACGTCGGAGCTCATCCTTATTAGGAAGTAAGGTCCTGGTGGGGCAGAATTCTGCCAAGTACAATAAAGTTTTATACATACTGAATAGCAAAGTGCAGCTGTGTTCTTTGAATTGTTTCCTCATCCCTGAACCCCTTCTCTGTGTATACATACATTAAGTTTTAGAAAGCTGTAAGTCTACCAATTCACTGTTGGGAGGAGGAGTAGGAGCAGCTTAGCTGCCAGGTTACTACTTTAGAAGATGTCTCACCAAACATTTTCTGAGTTCTTCCGGTCTTCCAGTGGACAAGGTGCATTTAACACTTCGTCCCATCTTTCTAGTTGGTGTTCCTGAGCTAGAGTGGCAAACAGTACCCCCTAGCTCCTCCAATGTCATTGGACAAGGCAGCTATCAAAGAGACAAATAGGAAGTGGAGGAAGAAGAGCCAGTGGAAGCAGCAGGAGGTAAGACCCCCCCCCCCCCCAACATCTTTTGTTTGGTGTCGAAAAAAAGAAAAATTTGACTGAATGACCCGCGGCAGGACTTTTAAAAGTTGGGAGGTATGCCTCTATAAACAATACAGGAACCCTTTGGCCTCAAGTACCCAGGTTACATAGTTAGTCAGGTTGAAAAAAGACACAAGTCCATCTAGTTCAATCAAAAAAATACAATCCATATACACAAAACATGTCATTTCTAAATTAAAAAAAACACATACACTGTCCTATAATTCGTGCGATCAAGAAAAGTTTTCTATTTTGCACCGTCAAATTTTCCCGTCACTGTGGTTGAAAACGAACATTGATTTGAACCCACATAAAAATATGTTTGTGTATAGCCAACATAAGTGACAGCAGGCACAGGGAGTTTGTCATGCATATTATTATATTACAGTCCTGTCTGAAAATCTGCAAAACAGCGTTTTAGGTCTTTTAAAAAAAAATTTTTTTTATAAAAATGTCGATCTCTGAGTCTGATGATATGTACCAGACTTAAACTTTAATACTATATACAGTCATGCTCGAAATTGTTGGCACCCCAGAAATTTTTCCAGAAAATCAAGTATTTCTCACAGAAAAGTATTGCAGTAACACATGTTTTGCTATACACATGTTTATTCCCTTTGTGTGTATTGGAACAAAACAAAAAAAAGGAGGAAAAAAAGCAAATTGGACATAATGGGGCTGATTTACGAAACGTTTGCTCCATGAGTATTGGCGCATCTGCGTGCGCAACGGCTGTTTTGGTATTTACAAAACATTAGCGCCGGTATCGCAGCCCTATTTGCCATTTACTATAGTGTTGTCGGAGGACGGGAGGAGGCTCTCAGTGCGCCACTATGGACCTGGCGCACGGCATGTTAAACTCTAAATATAAAGAAGCTGGAAGTGAGAATATAATGGGGGTGACATGGGGTGATGTGAGGAAGTGTAGTGACACATGCCCAAATAACTAATATGCCCAAAATAGAGTGAGAAAGTAACTTTTTCAAAACCAGCCTGCTGCGCCGGGAAGTACGATTAGAGCTGCGGGAGTTTTTTTTTAGCTCAGCGCGGGAATTTCAATGGTTCAAATGCACCAAGACACTGCGCCGGCAAAATCTTAGTAAATGTCAAGTCACGTAACTTAATTTGCATAAGTTGAACAGGCGCAGCTCTGAACTTTCCATTGCGCCAGCAAAATGACATTTCTAAAGGAAAAAAAAAGGCATTTAAAAGCAGCCGTGGCTATAATGAATTGTCGGCTCCCTGCAATATAGAGAAAAGTAATTGAAAGTCTTTGCTAACCAAAAAAAAAAAGCGTGGGGGTCCCCCAAATTCCATAACCAGGCCCTTCAGGTCTGGAATGTATATTAAGGGGAACCCCGCTGCAAATATTTAAAAAAAGACGTGGAGTTCCCCCAAATATCCATACCAGGCCCTTCAGATCTGGTATGGATTTTAAGGGGAACTCCACCCCAAATTTAAAAAAAAATGGCGTAGAGTCCCCCTAAAAATCCACACCAGACCCTTATCCGAGCACATAACCTGGCCGGCCGCAGGAAAAGAGGGGGAGACGAGAGCGGCCCCCTCTCCCTCCTGAACCGTACCAGGCCACATGCCCTCAACATGGGGAGGATGTCCCCATGTTGATGGGGACAAGGGCCTCATCCCCACAACCCTTGCCCGGTGGTTGTGGGGGTCTGCGGGCGGGGGGCTTATCGGAATCTGGAAGACCCCTTTAACAAAGGGGACCCCCAGATCCCAGCCCCCCCTATGTGAAATGGTAATGGGGTACAAATGTACCCCTACCATTTCACAAAGAAAGTGTAAAAAATGTAAAAAATGACAAGAGCCGGTTTTTGACAATTCCTTTATTAATGTCTTCTCCTTTCTTCCATCTTCTTCTTCCATCTTCTTCTTCCTTCTTCTTCTTCTAAAAAATTTGCAGCGGGGTTCCCCTTAATATCCATTCCGGGCCTGGTAATGGAATTTAGGGGACCCCCACGCTTTTGTTTTTTGTGTAATCAAAGACTTTCAATGACTTTTATCTGTATTGACGGGAACCAGCAATTCATTACAGCCGCAAGGACTTTTAAATGACTATTATTTTACTTTAGAAATGTCATTTTGCTCTCCAACTGTTATAAACATGGAAAACATGTGCTACTTTACAGGCATACTATAGACACCCCCCGGGTATGATATTTAGGGCCAGTTCACACCGGATGCAGTGCAGTGCGTTTTTTTGATGCATGAAAAACGCAAAGAAAGTTGATCACATTAATGCCAATGGCATAGTTCACACCACTGCAGTCCGTTCCAGTACGTTTCAGAAAGCAAAAAAAAAATTGGTCATGCTGCATTTTTTAGGTACAAAACTGTACTGGACCCCAGTAAAACACATCAAAAATGCAACGGAACGTACCAAAAATGCACTGGAATGCACCGGAACGCACCTAAATGCACCAAAGATGCACTGCAACACACTTGTCCTAAGTGAAAAGAGGGGGGAAAAAACACTGGACTGCATCAAAAACGCATCAAAAATGCACTGGAATGCACCGGAACGCACTTAAATGCACCAAAGACGCACTGCAACACACTTGTCCTAAGTGAAAAGAGGGGGAAAAAACACTGGACTGCATCAAAAACGCCTCAAAAATGCACTGGAATGTGTCAAAAACGCGCATGCAGAAAAGCACCTGGAACGCACCCAGACTGCGTTTCTATAGGGCCAGTTCACACCATAGAAACACAATCCGGATGCGTTCCAGGTGCTTTTCTGCATGCACGTTTTTCATGCGTTCCAGTATATTTTTGGTAAGTTTTTGATGCAGTCCAGTGCTTTTTTTTCACCCCTCTTTTTTATTAACCATAGATAAGGACAAGTGTGTTCCAGTGCGTTTAGGTGTGTTCCTGTGCGTTCCAGTGCATTTATGATGCGTTTTGATGCGTTCCAGTGCAGGTAAAATGCAGCATGTTCTACTTTTTTGGTGGAACTGGAATGCACTGGAACAAACACTGCCATTTAGAAACATATAACCAACTTTCCATGCATTTTGGATGCATAAAAAACGCAATGCACTGCATGTGGTGTGAAATGGCCCTTAAGCAATTTGGCATATTTAACCACTTCCCTACTGTGCACGAAAACCCCCTTCCTGCCCAAGCCATTTTTCAGCTTTCAGCGCTGTCACAATTTGAATGACAATTGCGCGGTCGTGCGACGTGGCTCCCAAACGAAATTTGCGTCCTTTTTTTCCCACAAATAGAGCTTTCTTTTGGTGGTATTTGATCACCTCTGCGGTTTTTATTTTTTGCGCTATAAACAAAAGAAGAGCGTCCAGTTTGGAAAAAAAACACTATTTTTTACTTTTTGCTATAATAAATACCCATTTTTTTTTCAAAGAAAATTTTCCTCAGTTTAGGCCGATACGTATTCTTCTACATATTTTTGGTAAAAAAAAAATCGCAATAAGCGCGTATTGATTGGTTTGCGCAAAAGTTATAGCGTCTACAAAATAGGGGATAGATTTATAGCATTTTTATTTTTTTTATTTTTTATTAGTAATGGCGGCGATCTGCGATTTTTATTGTGACTGCGATATTGCGGCGGACATATCGAACACTTTTGACACATTTTTGGAACCATTCACATTTATACAGCGATCCCTGCTATAAAAATGCATTGATTACTGTATAAATGTGATTGGCAGGGAAGGGGTTAACCACTAGGGGGCGGGAAGGGGTTAAATATGTTCCCTCAATGTGTTCTTACTGTGAGGGGAGGGGACTGACTGGGGGAGGTGACCGATGGTTGTCCCTATGTACAAGGGACACACCATCGGTCCACTCTCCCTCACAGGACGCTGATCTCTGTGTTTACACACAGAGATCCACTTTCCTGCTCGTTTCCCGGGCAATCGCGGGTGCCCGGCATCAATCACGGCCGCCGGGCATGCGCATTGGGGCCTTGGGAACGCGGCGGGCGCGCGCGCCGCCGGCGACTCCGCGCGCGCCCTAGCTCGTTTTAAAGGGAGGACGTCATATGACGTCCTCCCAGAACGAGAGTGTCCTCCGCCCGCCGTCAATTGACAGTGGGCGGGGGACAAGTGGTTAAAGGCACTTCTCTTTGTTTTGTTTTTGGTGTTTTCCAAATTGGTGACATTGATATATGTCCCTTAGGGTGGGACCTGGGCCCCCATTTTAAGGCCAATAACTAGAAGATAAGCCAGCCAAGTGGGGACTAGCAAAATTAACAAGTCAGTTCCCATAGACTGCAATGGTATTTGTTGGTGGGGGGGGAGGGGTGATTGTCCCATCTCTAATTTTGTAGCATGCTGGATGATGTGCTTAATTTTGGACGGGGGGGGGGGGTGTTATTTTTTGCTAGCTGCATTGGTGTTGTTCTGCACATGCCCAGCCAGTTAGTTTTTTTTGGGTGCTTTTTGTGTGTGAACAGCGCCTGGATATTTCTGGGCATGCTCACTCAAAGAGTGTTTTGATGGGTTAGTAATTGAAGGACATCCTTAACAGGTGTAGCCACTTTGAATTTCAGTCTCTACATTGAGTGAACTTGCATTTTGGGTGTTTCATGGACTGTGCATGTGTTTTGAATTGCATCATTAGCACACAAACATATGTTATATAAAGCTCACAAGGAGCATTCGTTTGCTTGCCCTGAGAAGAGGCAAGTGTGTGTGTGTGTGTGTGTGTGTGTGTGTGTGTGTGTGTGTGTGTCAAAATGTACATGTTGGTGTCATCGAGTTTGTAAAACATGTATTTTATTTGTTATGTCTTTGCAAAACAGGTGATTGGTTAACTTTTGTGGATTGTATTTTTTTGTGTGGGGAAAATGTTCCCCTGAAATAATTCTGATGTTGTTAATGTGTGTTGTTTGTTCACTTTGATTTAATTGTCCGTGCTGCATTTTTTTGGGCCAAAAATTTCTCAAGATGTTGAGTCTGTAACTGTTTCAAATTGACCATGTTTTTTATTTTGCCTTCCCTTTTGTTTTGTTGACCAATAAAATTTGATGCAAAGTTTTGATGTTTGTTTTGTGTTTTCTTTGCAACAAATGTGACAGCTGATTGGCATGTCAAAACAAAACAGGTGTGATTTGTCTAATCTGGTGCCTTCATGCTAGCATATGCATGGATTGTGCGCTGCCATGGAGCGTCACCAGGAAATGAAAAATACAGAGCGGTAAGTATTCAATTTTCCTTTTTTTTACTGCAGTGGTTCTCAGCCTCAGTCCTCAAGTACCCCCAACAGGACATGTTTTGTGAATTTATCTCATGGAGAATTGCTGTCCAAAAATCAAAACCATTGACTGTGATTTAAAGCACATGTGCAAGATGAAGGAAAACTTGCAAACATGGCCTGTTGGGGGTACTTGAGAAGCACTGATTTAGAGCACTGCACTTAAAAATAGCTCAAGGCCATACAATTCTAATTGTGGGCATTTTGAGGGAAACAAAGTAAGTGTTAGAACCCCTGCGTGTGTTTTTTTTTTTGTAGTTTAGCCTTTGTGTCTCCTTTTCTTAAAATTGGCTTCACTTCCTGTCACACAGCTAAACAGGAAGTGAAGGTAAAACCCTACCAATGTCTTTTCTTGGGGACACACAGATCAATCTAACTAGTGTCCCCATTAAGCAAATTGCACTCTAGCACTTTGTTGTGTACACCCCAAATCATTGTATAGTTTGGGGTTTAGTAAAGACAAATCCACTCTGCAGTAAAAGTGTAGCTGCTGAAAATCTGAGGGAAAGTACTGGTGATTGGATGTTACAATCATGTAAAAGCAAAGATGGTGTTTTTTTTTTTTGCTTGCATGTCCCCCTCAGATATACAGCAAGTGCACTTGTAGTGCAAAGTAGATTTGCCTTTAGTAAATAAACCCCAAAGTCCAAACTACCTAATAATTTGTGGTGTACCCCGCAATATGCTGGAGTGCAATGTGCATAATGGGGAAAGTATTTAGACTGACCTGTGTGTCCCCAAGGAAAGACATTGGGAGGGATTTTCCCTCACTTCCTGTGTGGCTATGTGACAGGAAGTGAATTATTTGGAAGGATAAAGTGGCCAAATTATTTAGTTTAACTTTTCAAAGACTCATTCCTAAGTTGAATTGTGATGCATGTCAATGACCCATTTAGACCCTCTTTAATCACTTGAGATCAGCGCTATAACTGATCGACGGCCACAGCATGGTCCTCAATTGCCGGGAGTCCGTCAATAAACGTCCTCCCCTTTGCGCGCGCTGTGGTCACAGAGTCACTGAGACTCGGGTGATGACAGCTCCGAGTAAGGGGCCGATCCCTGCCCTTTACCATGTGATCAGCTGTCAGCAAATGACAGCTGATCACGTGATGTAAACAAAAGCTGGGTAATGGTTTTTGTTTTCTCCTTGTGCTGACAGCGTGAGCATAAAAAAAAGGCAATCACCGGCTTATGTGCAAGGGACATGGGACCCGAAGAGGAAGAGGCAATTCTGCGTCATCTGTGACAATTAGTAGCCCCTGCCAGTGCCACCTATCAATGCCCACCACTGGTGCCAATCAGTGGCACCTAGCAGTGCTGCCTATCAGTGCCCATCACTGCCAACTATCATTGCCACCTAGCAGTGCCACTTCTCACTGCCCACCAGTGCCAACTAGCAATGCCACCTCTCAGTGCCCACCCTTGCCACCTTATCGGTGCCCCTAAGTGCAGTCTCATCGGTGTACATCAATGAAGAAGAAAAATTACCTTTTTTAAAAATATTAACCAGTTTCCTACCGCCCACCGTCAAATGACATCCTTGGCTTTGGGCGGTGACATCTGAATGATGCCTGAAGTTGCAGGCATCATTCAGATATGTAATAAAGGGGTGTTAACTGCGCTAATGTGAGAAAAAGGTAGTGAAATAATGTGCTAATCAAACAATGGCTGCGACAAATAAATATGTGAAACCATACAAAAACAGCATAAAAGATTAAATATTATCGCGCCCAAATAAGTGAACAATATCAAATGATGTGAATTGGCTGCTATGAAAACATTAGCATCCACAAGTGACACAAACCAATGAAAAGCAAAATCACCTGTGGATCCAACTCCATCCACAAAATTAACTGTGAATTATTTAGGTAAGTAATTCGATCTAACACAAATTAGATACCATACAATAAACAATCAATCCATTAAAATAAATGATGTCATAAAAATTGTAATACTAATGAAACATGAAAAATAAGTGAAAATACATGCATATGTAAAAAAGTGCTGAGAAAAAGTCCTTGTAACTTAGCTCCAAACTACCCCTTAAATACAGAAAAAAGGGGAGTCCAACATGTATACAGATAAGTTTCTTTCACACTGACGAACGGGAGGCTCTGAAAGATGTTTCAATGGAGGAAAATGATACCAGAGAAATGTCCCGGAAGATCCACAAAAGAGAAAAAAGGAGAATCACATCCACCACGATGAGTGAAAACTATAAAGGTGGGTACGTTACCAGAAATGGTGGACCTCCACTATGGCAAGGTCTAGCAAGCCTGCAGATATCACCCTCTGCGGGGTACCAGGGTGAGTCCACCAGATTCCACTGAATTGAAATCGCGGTATAGATTCTTGGCATCCGTTTTGCAGATTCATTCGCTGAAGCTGCTGCTAATTGATCTCTCCAGATAGTAAAAAACACAAACCTCCAGGTTTGTAGGTTACATGAAAAAGAGGGAGAGAGACTCGGGTAGTGTATTACCTCAAGGTAAAATTTAATTCGCAATTCCAGAGGTATACAGATAAAATATCAAAAGGGAGTAAAAAAGTAGTTTAAAATTGCCGGCATAAACGTAGCGTTCGCCCCGTGCTAGCGGGGTCACGTGTGAGTGACGTCAGTGCGCTGCACCGCCCTGACTAGTTTCGTTTAAACAAACGTTTTCAAAGGGCACGGGCGACGCACTGAAGCATCACTCTATATATACAAGCGAGGCTCAAACCAAGCCTCGCTTCCGCATCTATCGTCCTGACAATAAAGCCATGGCGAATCCACGCCTTGACTCAACACCATGCTTCAGCGTGGTGTAATCGTGACGTGCGTCCAAAAACCTTACACTCGCACTAGGGGAGGGGCCAAGAGGCTCGCAACCTCCTCCCTAGGCGGCGAAAGGAATGGCCAATCAGTGAGTACAAATGAAATGTATCCTAACCTCGCTATCACATCAGCGGCCATGGCGATGAAGTCACGACGAAGATGCGACTACCATTTACTGATATAAGGGGAAGAAAGAGACAATGCTCAAACACCCCCTACAGCAGCAAACGAACATTACACCCACGTCTGAAAAAACGTGAATATAACACTGTAATAAAATTCAACATAAAATATTGGTGTTTGATGCATTCATTGAATAACAGTTACCTATTCACCAAGGATAATAAAAATCCCCATATAACAAGAATATACATTAAACCAAAACAAAACAGTTAAACATAAAACAAATAAATACATCTGACTGCCTATTGAATAAAAAAGGGAGATATCTTAACTCAGAAAATAAAGATATATTTAGGTAATAAATCCACATAAGATCGAATGAAACGTGAAATTACCTACTGGCACATGTTAATGTGAAAAATTGCTAAGCTATATCCTATACATCCACCTGGCAATCCAAGGGGATTAGTGGTTCTTAAAAAAGTAAGGTTAAGGGGGTAACATGAATTATGGGGTAAATCACGACCTCCTTAGGGGATAATATTAATAAATAGATTAGACAGAACTGATCATGGGGAAGGGAGGGGAGGGAGGTGGGAGGGGGGGAAATAGGGGAGGGAGGGGGAACAGGAGAGGGAAAAGGAGGGGGAGGGAAAAAGGGGGGGGATGGAAGGAAGGGAAAAGGGGGGGGAAGGAAAGGGGGTGCTGGTTAGAATAATCAAGAATTATCTATAAATGCATTGATTTCAATGTCAACATTCAACCCAAGGGGCCTAAGGCATTTTACCTTGTATATCCAACCCATTTCGAGTTTGGATATCGCATGCCTCTTAGAGCCACCCCTCCAATGGCTCTTCAACTTGTCTATAGCCACAAAGGAAGTTCCACTCGGGTCCCTATTATGGACATCCCTATAATGTCTCGACACAGAATGCCCTTTAAAACCTCTCCTAATATTTCCGATATGTTCATTGAGCCTAACTTGAAAAGCCCGAACGGTCCTTCCTATGTACTGTAACCCGCAAGGGCAGGTAAGTAGGTACACAACATGGGTAGTAGAACACGTAATAAAGGTTTTGATGTCAAACTGTTGGGAGGTGCTATTAGAGACAAAATTTAGAGTTTTCCGTTCCTTAATGTGGTTGACATTGCAAACAGCACATCTTTTACATTTGTGGTAACCCACCAAATTTAAAAAAAACATGGGTTTATTGATGGGAGGGTCACATACGTTTGGGGCCAGTGAGTCTCTCAAGGAAGGTACACCCCTAAAAACCACCTGCGGGTGATCAGGTAATATAGATCCCAGCACCACATCATCCTTGATGATGTGCCAATGCTTATGAATCAGCTTTCTTACCAAATAATGCTGGTTAGAAAAGCCAGTAATAAATGGTACTGTAAAGGGAGTCTTGTCCTCTGTATTAACTATTCTATCCCCCAAAAGTGACTCCCTATCCAGTTGTTCAACTTCCAAAGATTTAAGTTTAAGATCACCAGCAGAATAAACTTTCTCAAGGAATCTCCTAGTTAGAATATCAGCTTGCTCTCTATAATCACTGAGTTTAGTACAATTTCGTCTTAGGCGAACGTATTGACTTTTGGGAACTGCATTGAGCCATGAGCGGTGGTGACAGCTGTCTTGAGGTATAAAAGCATTCCTGTCTGTGCTTTTAAAATATGTGGAAGTAATAAAATGTCCCTCCTCAACCTTAATCTGAAGATCCAAAAAATGTATCGACTTCTGGTCTGCTTCGTATTTAAATTCAATGCCCCTGTCGTTCTTGTTTAAAGAATTCATAAATAGCTCCAGGGACTCTTTGGATCCCCTCCATAGGAGGAGGACGTCATCAATGTACCTAGCCCATAGGGCAAGTTTTGGTCTCTCGACAGCATAGATGACGTCCTCCTCCCACTTCCCCATAAAGAGGTTAGCCAAGTTGGGGGCGAATTTGGCCCCCATGGCTACCCCCCTATGTTGTAAAAAAAACTCATTACTGAACCAAAAAAAATTGTGAGTAGTCGCAAATCTTAGAAGTTCCATGATGAACTTCCTATGTTTCCGCGGTAGTCCTGAATCCCTATCCAAAAAATATTTGACAGAGGAGATTCCGCATTCATGGGGTATGATTGTATATAGGGATGTCACGTCTGCAGTGACCATCTATAAATCATCCTCATATGATGTTTAACCCAATAAGTTGATGACTTGTTTGCTATCCCTAAGATAAGCTGGTAATGCCTTAACTAATGGTTGTAGATACCCGTCAATATATTTGCCGACTCTGGAGGTAATAGAGTCAATTCCACTTATAATTGGACGACCCGGTGGATGTATAGGGTTTTTGTGTATTTTAGGCAAATAATATATGACGGCCAATCTAGACGAACTCGGGACTAAAAAAGCTTTTTCTTTTTTATTCAAGATTCCTCTGCTGAAGCCTTCTTCAACTAAATTGACAAGGGTTCTCCTAAACGCGGGACGTGGGTCACCGGGTAGTGGGGCATAAGTATTCCTATCTCCTACCAGAGAATTGAGCTCCTCTAAATAGTCTATTTTGTTCAAAATGACAATTCCGCCCCCCTTATCGGCGGGGCGGATAACGATCTGTTTGTTTTCACACACAACTGATCTAAACCTGTCTGGAGAGATTTAGTTAATTTAACATTTTTAAGTTAGATTTTTTCTAAATCTCTAAGGAGAACGTCCCTAAACACTCTGACAGAAGGAGTCAACCCTCCTGGAGGGTTAAAAAGGGACGCGTTAGCCAAGTTAGAATGTAAGATACCATCGGACCTAATTGAACTAGGTTTGCTGGGGTTAGACATGATAAATCTCTTTACACTAAGTTTTCTACTATACTTATGTATATCCATGTAGGTCTGAAATTTATTCAGCCTACATGGAGGGGCAAACTTTAGTCCTTTGTCTATTATAGACATTTCATCTGAGGAAAGGGTAACTGAGCTAAGGTTATAAATACCCTGGCCCACTATACCCTTTTTCTTTTGTTGCCTCGATCTCCTTCCTCCTCTGGTTCCTCTCTTCTTTCTCTGGGTTTCTGATTTTGATCTACCCTGGGAAAATCCCCATATTGTGGGTAAGGTCCATGTCGCCATGGTTCCTGTTGGTATCCAAAATCGCGAGGACAATCCCCTGTAGAGGGAAGAGAAGGGAAAGGAGGTGGATAATGTCTCAAAGGCCCATCATTCCACATGTTCCTATTAGAGGTATGGTTATCGTAATAACGATCCCAATCCCCATATGGGTATTGACCATCATGGAGAGGTTGAAATCTATTATATACAGGCACTTGGTATCCCCCATAAGGTTCTCTACCATAGGGGGTCCCAGATGAACCACCGTATCCTCTATCATCCTTCCGAGCTGGTTGTGGTCTGGATGTCTTATTTTTGTTCCTCCAAATAGGAGATTTGGCGGGGGCTCCTTTAGGGTAAAAACCGCCAGATTTAGGTTTAGTAGAGGGGGGAGGGCCTCGAGAGTCTCTATTAGGTGATCTATAGGAGACTCTTCTAGAAATACGATTCACCTCGTTGGGTACCTGAGTTTGAACAAGGGATCTAAGGGGTTGACCTACTGTCTGTCCAGTCCCTGGTATCTGGCTTGCCTCCATAGGTTCACCCTCATTGCCCAAAAGTTTAGTTTGCCAATCAAAAACAGTCCCAGTATTATAATCCCCTACATCTCTAGTAAATTTCTTTTTCTTTTTCTTTTTTTGTTCTATTTCTTCTTTCTCTAAGGTCTTTTTAAGATTAGTGGATTGTTCTTTATATTCTTCACTATTGACGTGGGGCATTAACTTCTCTTTGATAGTTTTAATTTCAGTGTCTAGGCGAGCAAGTTTACATTTCTTCCTTTGATTCAAAAATTCCAGAAATTTGACCCCTGCGTCATTAAAGTATTTGAACCATTCTAACACTTCAAGTTCGCCTTTCTGGGGGCCCACTTCCCACCGTAGACTTCTGGGGACCATATTATCACTAATATATTGATCTAAAAATGCTATGTCCCATTGGGTGTGGACTTCAGAAATCATGAGATTTTTTAGTCGCATGAAGAGACCTCCGAGGTCCCCTTCTATTTCCCCATTGATTTCAAATACACCTTCCTTCCTGATCACTCTCTTAGAGCGATACTCAAATACATCCATATTGAATGTTGGAGGAAAAGATGGGGAATAAAATAAATTGAAAAAAGTGGAAACGTTAAATATATAACATTGGATATAAAGTACTAAATACAAAAGCTGCAGATAAATTGTGTCAATATATAAATGTGTAATAAAGGGGTGTTAACTGCGCTAATGTGAGAAAAAGGTAGTGAAATAATGTGCTAATCAAACAATGGCTGCGACAAATAAATATGTGAAACCATACAAAAACAGCATAAAAGATTAAATATTATCGCGCCCAAATAAGTGAACAATATCAAATGATGTGAATTGGCTGCTATGAAAACATTAGCATCCACAAGTGACACAAAACAATGAAAAGCAAAATCACCCGTGGATCCAACTCCATCCACAAAATTAACTGTGAATTATTTAGGTAAGTAATTCGATCTAACACAAATTAGATACCATACAATAAACAATCAATCCATTAAAATAAATGATGTCATAAAAATTGTAATACTAATGAAACATGAAAAATAAGTGAAAATACATGCATATGTAAAAAAGTGCTGAGAAAAAGTCCTTGTAACTTAGCTCCAAACTACCCCTTAAATACAGAAAAAAGGGGAGTCCAACATGTATACAGATAAGTTTCTTTCACACTGACGAACGGGAGGCTCTGAAAGATGTTTCAACGGAGGAAAATGATACCAGAGAAATGTCCCGGAAGATCCACAAAAGTGAAAAAAGGAGAATCACATCCACCACGGTGAGTGAAAACTATAAAGGTGAGTACGTTACCAGAAATGGTGGACCTCCACTATGGCAAGGTCTAGCGAGCCTGCAGATATCACCCTCTGCGGGGTACCAGGGTGAGTCCACCAGATTCCACTGAATTGAAATCACGGTATAGATTCTTGGCATCCGTTTTGCAGATTCATTCGCTGAAGCTGCTGCTAATTGATCTCTCCAGATAGTAAAAAACACAAACCTCATTCAGATATCATTCTTTTCAGCCGGCGATTCTGTGCACAATAAAAACGATCATAGTGGCAGTTCCGCCGCTTGATCGTTCTCATAGGCGGCGGGAGGGGACCTCCCCCCCCCCCCCTCTTGCCGCCATCCGGTGCTTCTCCGGGCTCTCCCGTGCCATCTTGGGCTCGGAGAACGATTTGGAGATGACTGGTGACCAGATGGTCATCAGTCATCTATGACCGTCGGAGGCGCAGGCACGACGTTATGACATCACGCCGTGTTCCCGTATGTTAACCAAGCCGTGATCTCGGCTGTCAGCATGAAATTGGTGATTTTTTTTGACCAATATCATGCTTTCCAGCCTGGAGGAGAGATGTGGGGTCTTATTGACCCTGCATCTCTCCATAAAGAGGACCTGTCACACACATTCCTATTACAAGGGATGTTTACATTCCTTGTAATAGGAATAAAAGTGATCCAAAAAAAAAAAAGTTAAAAAAAGAGTAAGAAATACAAAAAAGTAAAAAAACAAAATAAAAAAAATAAGAAAAAACACCCATGTCCCCGGTAGCTCGCGCTCAGAAGCGAACACACACGTAAGTCCCGCCCACATATGTAAACGCCGTTCAAACCACACATGTGAGTTATTATTGCTGCCTGCGTTAGAACGAGTGCAACAATTCTAGCACTAGACCTCCTCTGTAATGGCAAAATGGTAACGTGTAAAAAAATTTAAAGCATCGCCTAGGGAGATTTTTAATTACTGAAGTTTGGTGTCATTCCATGAGTGCGCGCAATTTTAAAGCGTGACGTGTTAGGTATCTATTTACTCAGCATAACAACATATTTCACATTATACCAAAAAATTGGCCTAACTTTACTGTTTTGTAATATTTTTAGCAAACAAAAGGCGTTTGAAAATTTATTGCGCAAATACCGAGCGAGATAAAAAATTGCAATGACCACCATCTTATTCCCTAGGGTGTCTGCTCCAAAAACATATATAATGTTTGGTGTTTTGAAGTAATTTTATAGCCATAAATTTATGATTTTTACATGAAGGAGAGAAGTGCCAGAATAGGCCCAGTGCTGAAGTGGGTAAAATATCAATTTTTTATTTTTTAAACTCGGTCTTTTGTATTTATAGAAAAAAAAAAAAAAAACACAAAGGTGATCAAATAGCACCAAAAGCAAGCTCTATTTGTGTGCCAACAAATAAAACATTTTCATTGAGTTACAGTGTTGTATGAGCGCGCAATTGTCATTGAAAGTGCATCAGCGCTGAAATGTGAAACTTGGTCTGGGCAGTGCGCAAGTGGTTAATATAAGGCTATATGCACACGGACGTTTTTCAAGCCGCTTGTTTGAGCGTTTTTTGCAGCTTAAAAACATCTCTCCATGTTAGCCTATGGCCTCATGGCCACCATGGCGTTTTTGAGCTGTAAATGGCATAGGCGTTTTTAGGCCCCATGTAGACGGGACGCTGGTGCAAAGTGTTCAGAACTAAGGTTGAAAGTGGCGTTTAGAAAGGCGCGCTTTGTGGCGTTTGCATGCCGTGTTTTACTACATTTGCGTTTATATGATAAGGAGCCGCCCTAAGCTCCAAAAACAGTATTATTTACGATTTTAGCTATTTTGTGAGACCAGAGTGATATCAGCAGCTGAGAGCAGCAGTGTAGTTGTATTTACACTGATGTGGATTGTCCACTTGCCATGTCAGCTGCCCCAAGTTGTGGATTGTCCACAATGCAATGGAAGCAATTTCATTTTTTCATATATATATATATATATGATTATGGTTTTTCCTCATTTGCCATAAATTTGGACTTTATCAATGTAAAAAAATAGGTCACCTTTAAAAACGCTTCTAAACTAAAATGCGGCTAAACGCTGGTACCGCGTCTGAAACGTGGAAATCTTTGGCGTCTGAAGGCATTTTTAGGCTTTGTGAAAAACGATTTTAAACGCAACTGCAGATTTTTTTTGCCAGGCCAAAAACAGTGTTTTGGATGTAATAGAATTCAATGGACCCGCATCCAAAACGCAAGTACCGCAATTTTGGGGCGATTTTTTGTTTTACCTGTTTATAGCTGGTTGTTAAAGGAAATGTAAAAAAAAAAATGCCGGTTCAAAAAAAAAAACTAGAAAAAAAACAGCGTGGGGTCCCCCCCCAGGTCCATACCAGGCCCTTGGGTCTAGTATGGATTCAAAGGGGACCCCCCAAAAAATGAAAAAAAATGGCGTGGGGGTCCCCCCAGAATCCATACCAGGCCCTTCAGGTCTGGCATGTATTTTAAGGGGAACCCCGCGCCAAAAACAAAAAAAATTTGCGTGGGGTCCCCTAAAAATACACACCAGACCCTTTATCCGAGCACTCGACCTGGCAGGCCGCAGGGGAAGAGGGGGGGTGAGAGAGCGGCCCCCCTCCCTCCTGAACCGTACCAGGCCACGTGTCCTCAACATGGGGGGTTTGGTGCTTCGGGGCGACCTGCGGCCCCCCACCCCAAAGCACCCTGTCCCCATGTTGATGGGGACAAGGGCCTCTTCCCGACAACCCTGGCCGTTGGTTGTCGGGGTCTGCGGGTGGGGGGCTTATCGGAATCCGGGAGCCCCCTTTAATAAGGGGGACCCCAGATACCTGCCCCCCACCCTATGTGAATGAGTATGGGGTACATCGTACCCCTACCCATTCACCTGGTGGCAAAATAAGTCAATAAAAAGACAACACAGGTTTGAAAACTAATTTATTGGGCAGCTCCGGGGGTCTTCTTCCGACTTCGGGGGTCTTTCTGCCAGGCGCCCCTTTATCTTCTGCCAGCTCTTTTGCTAGCGGGGGTCCCGGGCTTCCTCACCGTCTTCTTCCGACTTTGGGGGTCTTTCTGCCGGGCGCCCCGCTATCTTCTGCCAGCTCTTTTGCTAGCGGGGGTCCCGGGCTTCCTCGCCGTCTTCTTCCGACTTCGGGGATCTTTCTGCCGGGCGCCCCGCTATCTTCTGCCAGCTCTTTTGCTAGCGGGGGTCCCGGGCTTCCTCGCCGTCCTCTTCTGACTTCGGGGGTCTCTTGTTCTGTTCTCCGGTTCTTCTCCCGCTCCCCTAAGCACCAAACCCCCCATGTTGAGGGCATGCGGCCTGGTACGGTTCAGGAGGGAGGGGGGGCGCTCTCTCGTCCCCCCTTTTCCCCTGCGGCCTGCCAGGTTTCATGCTCGGATAAGGGTCTGGTTTGGATTTTGAGGGGACCCCCACACCGCTTTTCGGCTTAGGGGGTTCACCTTAAAATCCAGACCAGACCTAAGGGTCTGGTTTGGATTTTGGGGGGACCCCCACGCCGTTTTTCGGCTATGGGGGTTCACCTTAAAATCCAGACCAGACCTAAGGGCCTGGTATGCCCCTGGAGGGGAACCCATGCCGTTTTTTTATTTAGAATTTGGCCTGGAGTTCCCCTTCATGATTCATACCAAACATGGGACAGCGAGGCTGCCGAGGACCAGCGCGATGACATCGCGCTGGACACATTCTCGGCCGGCTAGTCGCCTCTGGGACACGACTTGAGCGGCTGCTTCACGCTCAGGTCGTGTCCAAGTCGCCTCGCAAAGTCACGCTGTCCTTGTGTCAGCCGGCACACGAGTCGCCCCGCGAGTTGGATCCGCTTCATCCGACTTCCCGGGCGACCTCTATTCAAATCAATGGGCTCCCATAGGGAACCATTCATTTTTAAGAGAGCGCCTCTGACATTTGTATTTACTATAACAGTGCGCCGCTGGTTCCTGCGCCCAGTGAAGGAGTTATCCGGCGCACCAATTAAGGTTAGAACCAGCGCAGCGCACTGTTATTAGTAAATCAGCCCCAATGTCACACAAAACTTCAAAAATAGGCTGCTCAAAATTCTTGGCACCCTGAACTTAATATTTGGTTGCACACCCTTTGGAAAAAATAACTGAAATCAGTCACTTCCTATAACCATCAATAAGCTTCTTACACCTCTCACCCGGAATTTTGGACCACTCTTCCTTTGCAAACTGCTCCAGGTCGCTCTTATTGGAAGGGCGCCTTTTCCCAACAGCAATTTTAAGATCTCACCACAGGTGTTCAATGGGATTTAGATCTGGACTCATTGCTGGCCACTTTAGAGCTCTCCATCGCTTTGTTGCCATCCATTTCTGGGTGCTTTTTGACGTATGTTTGGGGTCATTGTCCAGCTGGAAGACCCAAGATCTCGGACGCAAACCCAGCTTTCTGACACTGGGCTCTACAGTGCGACCCAAAATCCTTTGGTAATCCTCAGATTTCATGATGCCTTGCACACATTCAAGGCACCCAGTGCCAGAGGCAGCAAAACAACCCTAAAACATCATTGAACCTACACCATATTTCATTGTAGGTACCGTGTTCTTTTCTTTGTAGGCCTCATTCCATTTTTGGTAAACAGTAGAATGATGTGCTTTACCAAAAAGCTCCATCTTGGTCTCCTCTGTCCACAAGACGTTTTCCCAGAAGGATTTTGGCCTTACTCAAGTCCATTTTGGCAAACTGTAGTCTTGCTTTTTTATGTCTCTCTGTCAGCAGTGGGGTCCTCCTGGGTATCCTGCCATAGCCTTTCATTTCATTTAAATGTCAACGGATAGTTCGCCCTGACACTGATGCTCCCTGAGCCTGCAGGACAGCTTGAATTTCTTTGGAACTTGTTTGGGGGCTGCTTATCCACCATCCCGACTATCCTGCGTTGCAACCTTTCATCAATTGTTCTCTTCCGTCCACGCCCAGAGAGATTAGCTACAGTGCCATGGGTTGCAAACTTCTTGATAATGTTGCGCACTGTGGACAAAGACAAATCTAGATCTCTGGAGATGGACTTGTAACCTTGAGATTGTTGATATTTTTCCACAATTTTGGTTCTCAAGTCCTCAGACAGTTCTCTTCTCCTCTTTCTGTTGTCCATGCTTAGTGTGGCACATACAGACACACAATGCAAAGACTAAGTGAACTTCTCTCCTTTTTATCTGCTTTCAGGTGTGATTTTTATATTGCCCACACCTGTTACTTGCCCCAGGTGAGTTTAAAGGAGCATCACATGCTTGAAACAATCTTATTTATCCACCATTTTTAAAGGGTGCCAAGAATTTTGAGCAGCCCATTTCTGAAGTTTTGTGTGACATTATGTCCAATTTGCTTTTTTTCCTCCCTTTCTTTGATTTGTTCCAATACACACAAAGGGAATAAACATGTGTATAGCAAAACATGTGTTACTGCAATACTTTTCTGTGAGAAATACTTGATTTTCTGGAAAAATTTCTGGGGTGCCAACAATTTCGAGCATGACTGTATATATGTAGCACACGGACCTTTTTCTCGCCTGGCTCACTTGCAAGTCAAAGCACACTGTGCTATATGCCCGTACACTCCTGTTTGAAGAGGTTAAGTGGTGTTCACAAATTTTGGGTCCTGCAGCGAGTTACCTTCTTCCACTGGTTCTCTCCCCAGAGTATGGGGTCAAGTCTCTATATCTTCCCCCAAAGAAACCAATGTCCAGAAACACTTTAACTCCAACAGAGAGTTTATTTTCTATTTGCTGCGTAGTAGACAGGGACAGATGTATGAAAGAAGGAATAAGTGTGAGGGATTAGATCCAGGCACAACCAGTAACCTCGTCGCCACTCGATCCCGAGTGGGTTTAGCTCACCCGGATAGTTCTCTCTCACAGTCCTAGCAGCCGGTGTGGAGCTCGAACAGTTCTGTCACCCTATCCCCTCCAGGGACGGGTACAAGTAATCCTCTAACCTCTGTAGACTTTTAAGAACAGGATAATGCCAATGGACACTCTACAGGTTAGCTTTCCTGAATAAAGAATCCTTCCCTCTGACAGGTCACCAGGCCTCTCCCGAGACAGCAATCTTCCATTACTCATCTCCTCAGTGGGACCGATCCTTCCCTGGCTTCCTCTCGGTCAGAGCGGGTACCCTCTCCCGGGCACCCTGGGACTGCAATGGGAGAACTGTAGACCCAGTTAAAGGTACTGGGCCTACCTGGAACGTTGCAGCTTCCGGCCAGAGGTGCCCGAAACTTCTCGGCCAGTCATCGCACCCCCGAGGGGCACACCCCTCCGGCTCCTCCACTCCTCGACTCCAACCCCAACCCCAACTAATATGGCGTCTGCCCCTTATGTACCCCCTTCCGGCACACACAGCAGGCCGACCACGCCCACGGCACCGCTGCAGAGAGAGGACACCCTAAGGCGCAGTAATGCCACCCATGGCTCAACCCTGACCTGATATGGCAGTGCCACTCACAGGCCACAGGGAACCACACACCAAGCAGCATCACATAGGCAGAAGCAAATATCTAGCAATCAAAGTGGTCCGAGCCTGGCTACCAGCTCAGACCAACCCCTAAATTTAGGCACATAACACCCCTAAAAAGTAAAGGGGCGCTACATATATATATATATATATATATATATATATATATATATGTAGCACACGGACCCTTTTCCCTAACTTTGGCTCACTTGCAGGAAAAGGGCACACCATACTATATGCCCGTACCCTCTTCTTTGAAGAGGTTGAGCGGTGTCAATGTATTTGGGTTCCACAGCTAGGTTCTCCATCGGTTGGTTCTCATCTCCTAGGATATAGGGACAAGTCTCTGTTTTCCCCCCAAGTAATTCCAATGTCCACACCACTCTAAACTCCAACGTTGAGTTTATTTTTCTTCAATATTAGCAGATAGGAAAGGGTGGATAAGAGACAGGACAGCAAGGTTTTGGGAGGTAGGTCCAGGCACAAGTAAATGTTACAATCACCACTCAATCCATGAGTGGGTTCAGCTCACCCAGATAGTCTCCCGTAAAAATGGATCCTAGCAGCCGAAGTGATGCTCGGACGTTTAATTAGGTTCTTTCCTTAGATACGATCGAGAGATCCTCTGCCACAGAATCTATCATGTCCCGAACTTCTCAGCTTTTGCAATACAAGGACAGGTGCCAGCAACAGCACATTACTAGGACCTTGGTGGATAGATGAATCCCTCCAGAAAATTACCGGGCCCCTTCCTTCACTATGAACTCTCACCGGTCCTTCAGAAAGGTCCTCCCCCGGCCTCCTCTTCTTAGAAGCGGGCTCCCGCGCAAGGGACACCCTGGGATTCCTCTTCCCAGAAGTGGGCCCCAGCTAAAGGTGCTGGGCCCAGTGTTGAAGCTGCAGCCCCAGGGCTAAAGGTGCCTGGGACTGATGCGCACGTGGCCCCATGGCCTGGAGGGCCATGCGCCATGCACTTGGACTCCGACTCCTCTCGCGAACAACCTCCCAGGCGGCGACTGCCCCTGATGTATCCTCTCCCAGCATGCACAGCAGGCCAACCACGCCCCCTGTACCGCTGCCGAGAGAGGACACCCTAAGGCACAGCACTATTACCAGTGGTTAAACCCTGGCCAGACATGGCAGTGCCACCTACAGGCCACAGGGAACTGCACACCAGTACACCACCTGCGGAAACAAAATAGCACAACCTATCAATGAGAACGGTCTGAGCCTAACTACTAACTCAGACCAGCCCCTAAATTTGGGTATATAGCACCCCTAAATGGGGTGGGCGCTACATATGTATATATATATATATATATATATATATATATATATATATATATATATATATATATTGTGACAGCAGGAAGGTAAAGTCACCTGGTTGCATCCAGGGGGGTAGATATATTTCTCCCAGATTCAGGCTTTATGCCGACTTATACAACTAGGGAGGGAGTTGATGAAGCCCAGCTGAGGCTAGTGGGCTCATGGATGACTCATACCTCTAGGGAGAGTGCTGGGCGTCGGGCAGGCAGGGAGTTGATGAGACCAGCTGAAGCTTGTCAGCTCGTTTAAGGCCTCTATAAAAACTCCCAGCTTCATTAGGTGTTTGCTCATGCCTGGACCCAGACCTGTGTGGACTGTCTAGGGAGAGTGAACCCCTGTGCGGTGAAACAAAGCCTGTGTGGCTATTTGTTTGGACATTTACTAAACCAGGGACTTAGGGACTCGGACAGCACCAGGCTGATCCCAGTTGTTAGTTAGGAAACCTGCATGTTTAGTCAGAGGTCAAGCTGACCAGGATTTATTTTGTTTATGTTTCTTTTTGGCTTTGCTGTGTTTTTGTCACTGTACATAGAGAAATAAACCGCACCTTTTGATTTTGAAAACCACAACCTCCGTCTGCTGGGCCTGTTTTTGTGTGGGGAGCCCAACCAGGGGGTCACACACACCCGCTACCGAGTTAACCCCCTCACAGTTGGTGGAGAACCAGTGGCAGTTTTTTTTTTAAGCCAGCATGGAGGAGATACTGAAACAGCTGGCTCTAGCAAATGCCAATCAACAGCAGACAAATGCAGGTTTGCAAAGGAGCCTTGCAGCCCAGCAGCAAGCTCACCAACAGAGTCTGGAAGCTCAGCAACAAGCCCAGCAGCAATCTGAGGCCCGCTTCATAGACCTGTTACAGAAGCAAGAGCAGAGACTACAACAAATGGAAGCAGTAGTGCAGCAACGTCCGCAGACCAGTGAGGAAAACAGTCCCACTAATACCGCGTCCTTTGGGGTGAGTCGTTTATTGACAAAAATGACTGGAGAGGATGATCCAGAGGTATTTTTGACCACATTTGAAAGGACTGCTGAAAGAGAAAAGTGGCCTGAGGAGCAGTGGGCTGGACTGGTGGCTCCTCTGTTAACTGGTGAATCGCAGAAGGCTTACTATGACCTAGAGCCTGACCAAGCAAAAGACTATGTGATGCTAAAAGCTGAAATATTGGCAAGGCTGGGTGTCACCCTGGCTGTCCGGGCTCAGCGTGTGCATAACTGGACTTTCCAGCTTGGAAAACCCCCCAGGTCTCAAATGTATGATCTCATTCACCTGAGCAGGAAGTGGCTACAGCCAGAGACTTTGTCCGCACCAGAGATTGTGGAACGTGTTGTAATGGATCGGTTTTTGAGAGCTCTTCCTACTGCCATCCAAAAGTGGGTAAGCCATGGAGACCCAGAGACGGCCGGTGGTCTTGTGGATCGTGTAGAGAAATACTTGGCTACAGAGAACCTGACGGCCTCTTCCAGAGACTCTCGGACTTTCCACCCTAAGACCAGACCATCCCCAGGGGCGGATAAGAGGATTCCAAGGGGTGAGGGTGGAGAGAGTGAGAGGGTGGGAGCTCTACCCAAAGTTTGGCGAGAACAGCCTGGGAAGTCAGGGGCTCAAGAGGCAGCCAAATGGATTGTTTGCTACCGCTGCCGGCAAGCGGGACATATTGCAGCAAATTGCCCGGTTGTGGAGGAACCCATGCAATGTGACTTTCTGACGGACCGACGTCAGTCGCTGTGTGCGACAGTCGCATGCACTGCCATTCGGGGAACTGAGAAACATTTATGCAAAATGTGTATTAATGGTAGAAATGTTGTGGTATTACTGGATTCAGGTAGCCTTGTGACCCTGATAAAGGCTGAATTAGTTAAAACAGAGGTCTCTGGGAATAGCAAGGTAGCTGTTATTTGTGTGCATGGGGACACCCGAGAGTATCCAGTGACTACAGTGTGTTTCAAGACCCCCAAAGGTACCCTCTCTCATCCAGTGGGGTTAGTATCTCAATTACCGCATGATGCCATTGTGGGAAGGGATTTTCCGAAGTTCTGGGAACTGTGGGATGATCCTGAGCCCCCCACTGGTGCCCCTATGTACCAGGAATGTGATAGCCAGAACTCCTCTGAGAGTGGTGAGGACTCTCCAGAATTTCCCTTGTCAGTATTGGCAGGGGAGACTCAAGAAACTGGAGAGGAGCCCACCTCCTCAGACGAAAACCTACCGTCTGTGGAGTTTTCTGATCTGGAGGTTCACAGGGACAATTTTGCCACAGAACAGTTAAAAGACCCCGCCCTAATAAAGGCACGGGAAAACGTAGTGGAAATAGATGGCGAGTTAGTGAACCCAGATAATACCTGCACTTACCCATACTTCAGCGTAGAGAAGGACCTACTGTATTGGGTGGCAAAAAGGGCAGCAGAAACCGTTGAGCAGCTTGTGGTGCCCAAACCTTACAGGAAGTTGGTGTTGGAGTTGGCCCATGGGCACATTCTTGGAGGTCATCTGGGGACAGAGAAAACCCGAGAGAGGGTATTACAGAGATTCTATTGGCCTGGGGTGATGAAGGACATAGAAAATTATTGTTCCTCCTGCCCTGTGTGTCAGAGGTCGGCCCCGATGCCACATTTCCGTAGCCCGCTGGTCCCTCTACCCATCATTGAGGTCCCGTTTGAGAGAATCGCAATGGATTTGGTAGGTCCTATAATCAAGTCCGCTAGGGGGCACCAGTACATATTGGTTATAATGGACTATGCCACCCGTTATCCAGAAGCGATCCCTCTCAGAAATACCTCGGCCAAAACCATAGCCAAAGAGCTATCTCTTGTTTTTAGCCGGGTGGGTATTTGTAAAGAACTGCTTATGGACCAAGGTACACCCTTTATGTCCCGGGTTATGAAAGAGCTGTGTAAATTGTTCAAAGTGATGCAATTGCGTACATCTGTGTATCACCCCCAAACCGATGGGCTGGTTGAAAGATTCAACAAAACCCTAAAACAAATGTTGAAGAAAGTGGTGGATAGAGATGGAAAGGATTGGGACTGTCTACTTCCTTATTTGATGTTTGCTATTAGGGAGGTGCCCCAATCCTCTACGGGATTCTCCCCCTTTGAGTTACTGTATGGGAGACACCCAAGAGGGCTGTTGGATATTGCCAAGGAAACTTGGGAAAGTGAGAGTTCTCCCCACAGGAGTGTGATTGAGCATGTCGCCCTGATGCAAGATCGAATTGCACAGGTAATGCCCATCGTGAAGGAACATTTGGCCCAAGCGCAGTTGGCACAGCAGAGAGTGTACAACCGTGGAGCCAAGACCCGTACCTTTTCCCCGGGGGATAGGATATTGGTACTTGTCCCTACGGTTGAAAGTAAATTCCTTGCCAAATGGCAAGGCCCCTACGAGATAATGGAAAAAGTGAGCGAAGTGAATTACAAGGTCAGACAACCAGGAAGGCGAAAGCCCGAACAGATATATCACGTTAATCTGTTGAAAGCCTGGAGGGATAGAGAGTCCCTAGTCGCAGAAACTTGGTCACCAGCTCAAACTGGTTGCGTGATTCCGGAGGTTGGAATAGCAGCCACCTTGTCACAACCCCAACAACAGGAGGTTAAGGAGTTTGTGCTTCGCAACAAGGAGGTGTTCTCTGAGCTGCCGGGACAAACATCTGGGGTAGAGCATGATATTATTACCCCGCCCGGTGAAAGGGTGAAGTTAAAACCCTATCGGATCCCAGAGGCCCGACGGGAGGCAATACGGGAGGAAGTACAGAAAATGCTGAACTTAGGGGTGATAGAGGAGTCCCAAAGTGATTGGTCTAGTCCCATTGTGTTGGTGCCTAAACCGGATGGGAGCTGGCGATTTTGTAACGATTTTCGTCAGTTGAACAAAGTTACAAAATTTGACACCTACCCCATGCCACGTATAGATGAGTTGATCGACCGGCTGGGAACAGCCCGATACATGACGACTCTTGACCTCACAAAAGGGTATTGGCAAATTCCCCTGGCCAAGTCGGCCAAAGAGAAAACCGCATTTGTAACCCCAGACGGGGCGTTCCAATATAAGAGAATGCCGTTCGGGTTACAGAATGCGCCGGCCACATTCCAGCGGAAAATGGACCAGATACTGAGGCCCCATCGGAAGTATGCTGCGGCTTACCTGGATGACGTAATTGTCCATAGCACAGAGTGGGCCTCACATCTGCCAAAAGTGCAAGCAGTCCTAGACTCTATCCGGGAAGCGGGGTTTACGGCTAACCCCAAGAAATGTACCATTGGGCAGGAGGAGGCCAAATATCTTGGGTACACCATTGGCAGGGGAGTGATAAAACCCCAACTCAACAAAGTCGAGGCCATCCAGAGTTGGCCACGTCCCAACAGCAAGAAGCAGGTACGGGCCTTTCTGGGAATCGCGGGTTATTATCGGCGCTTCATTCCCCACTTTGCTTCGAAGGCTGTGCCCCTAACCAACCTGACGAAAGGGAAAGGGTCGGTCATGATTAAATGGACCCCCGAGGCTGAGGCAGCATTCCAATTCTTGAAACAAGCCTTATGTAGCCAGCCAGTGTTGTACTCACCCGACTTCTCTAAAGACTTTGTCGTACAAAGTGATGCGTCAGATGTGGGGTTAGGAGCAGTATTGTCCCAGGTCTGGAACGGGGAAGAGCACCCAGTCATTTACCTCAGCAGGAAGTTGAAGTCCCATGAGGTAAATTACGCCACGGTTGAAAAGGAGTGTTTAGCGGTGAAGTGGGCTCTAGATTCCCTTCGGTACTATCTGCTAGGTAGGCACTTTGACATGGTTACGGATCACGCTCCGTTAAAGTGGATGGCTCAAAACAAGGAGACAAATAGAAGAGTGAATAGGTGGTTCCTGGCCCTACAGGAATTCAACTTCACAGTAAAGCATCGCCCTGGCGTTCAAATGGGGAATGTGGATGCTTTGTCTCGAGTACATGAATGCCTGATTGCTGGTGTTCCAACCCCAAGGTTAAAACAAGAGGGGGGGGTATGTGACAGCAGGAAGGTAAAGTCACCTGGTTGCATCCAGAGGGGTAGATATATTTCTCCCAGATTCAGGCTTTATGCCGACTTATACAACTAGGGAGGGAGTTGATGAAGCCCAGCTGAGGCTAGTGGGCTCATGGATGACTCATACCTCTAGGGAGAGTGCTGGGCGTCGGGCAGGCAGGGAGTTGATGAGACCAGCTGAAGCTTGTCAGCTCGTTTAAGGCCTCTATAAAAACTCCCAGCTTCATTAGGTGTTTGCTCATGCCTGGACCCAGACCTGTGTGGACTGTCTAGGGAGAGTGAACCCCTGTGCGGTGAGACAAAGCCTGTGTGGCTATTTGTTTGGACATTTACTAAACCAGGGACTTAGGGACTAGGACAGCACCAGGCTGATCCCAGTTGTTAGTTAGGAAACCTGCATGTTTAGTCAGAGGTCAAGCTGACCAGGATTTATTTTGTTTATGTTTCTTTTTGGCTTTGCTGTGTTTTTGTCACTGTACATAGAGAAATAAACCGCACCTTTTGATTTTGAAAACCACAACCTCCGTCTGCTGGGCCTGTTTTTGTGTGGGGAGCCCAACCAGGGGGTCACACACACCCGCTACCGAGTTAACCCCCTCACAATATATATATATATATATATATATATATATCCCTTCTGTCTGTTATTCTCAGCATGGCTTAGATATTTTTTTGTTCCTCAAACATATAGCTGGTTACATATACATAGTTAGTCAGGTTGAAAAAAAGACACAAGTCCATCTAGTTCAACCCCAATTTTTTTTTTTTTTAAATCATACAGTCCCATATACACAATCCTGCACCCACAGTTGATCCAGAGGAAGATGAAAAACCCCAGCAAAGCATGCCACAAATTTGCTACAGCAGGGGAAGAAATTCCTTCCTGATCCCCCGAGAGGCAATCAGATTTTCACTGGATCAACTTTACCTATAAATGTTAGTACCCAGTTATACCCAGGTAGCATGCATGAATGTAGAATTCAGCATTCACTCAGGCTCGGTTCACATATGAGACGCATGCGGCTCACAGCAGGGGTCCGGTGCGTGCTGGTTCACTGTTTCAGGTCCAAAACGCACCGGACCTGATGCAGAGATATGTGAACCGGCTCCATAGAGAGCCGGTCAAAATCTCCCGCTATTGCGAATTGGATGCCGGGATCCCGCATCCAATTCACAATGGTGTGCACGCAGCCTTAATCTTTTCCTAGGAGAGAGTGAACAATAACTATGCCAGCCCACATAGCACAAAAAAGCCCACTTCAGTACTAATCATCGTTCTTTCTCTTAATTTCCCCAGCCCAAATCAGAAGATCATTCAGTGAGGTTTGGCCAAAACAAAAACAAATTTTCTCAGGGTGAGAAAATGAATTGCTTTATTATCACCATAGGGGTCCTAACACCCCGTTACATGAGGAGAGGAGGCATGCCAGCTAAAATGCCAGAAAAAAAAAAAAAGAACTCTGCAGGCTTTAGCCTGCTGTCAGACATAGAGATGAATCTAGCTGAATGTGCCTCTACACAAAATTACAAGGTTTGGCTGTAGCTTTCCCTTCCAAACCTGCTTAATGGAAAATTAAACAGCCTCCTCAAGGATTTAAACTAAAAAATAGCTTGAAGGTAGACATTTTAGACACTTGGTACATCCAGCATAGGTACTATGTGCCAGAAAAGGTAGAAGTGCTGCTGTGTTTGTAAGATGAAAACAGAAGCCACTTTGGGGACAAAGGCAGCTGGGACCATGGAAAACAATTGGTAACACATTACGCCACGAAGGACTGAAATCCTGCAGCTGGCGCAAGGTCACCCTGCTCAAGAAAGCACATGTACAGGCTCGTCTGAAGTCCGCTAATGACATCTGAATGATTCCGAGGAGAACTGGGCGAAAGTGTTGTGGTCAGACGAGACCAAAATCAAGCTCTTTAACATCAACTCGCCGTGTTTGGAGGAAAATGTTGCCCTTGACCCCAAGAACACCATCCCCACCGTCAAACATGGAGGTGTAAACATTATGCTTGATGGTATTTTTCTGCTAAGGGGACAGGACAACTTCACCACATCAAAGGGATGATGGACGGGGCCATGTACCATCAAATCTTGGGTGAGAACCTCCTTCCCTCAGCCAGGGCATTGAAAACAGGTCGTGGATGAGTATTTCAGCGTGACAATGACCCAAAACACACAACCAAGGCAACAAAGGAGTGGCTCATGAAGAAGCACATTTAGGTCATGGAGTGGCCTAGCCCAGGGCTCGAAATTTCAAGTCCTGAGCTACTAGCCAGGCCTCAAGGGTTACTCGCCGCCAGTTGCCCCGCCCAACCCCTACTCTGCCCAGCCCCTAAACCCGCCCTCAAAATTATCTCATGAAATGACACTTTAATATTTTATGCAATTAAGTTATAATAATATTAACAACTTTATCCATGCCCATCAATGCAGCTTGCCTGTGCCCGCCAATACAGCCTGTGCCCACCATGCAGCCTGTGTCCCATGCAGCTTGTGTCCACCATGCAGCCTGTGTCCCATATGCAGCCTGTGTCCCATGTGCAGCCTACCTGTGGAGGGGAAGAGAGGAGAGCCACCACTGGATGATCAGAACAGGGAACATCACAGCTTTCATTTCGATAGCTGTGTGTTCCTCCGCCGTGCGCCGTCACATAAGCCCCTCCCCTTGTCTGGGGAACTTTGATACATGTCACCCGTCCTAGGATTGGACTGGTGATCTAACAAAGTCCCGGAAAAAAAGGAGGGGCTTATGTGACGGCGCACGGCGGGGGAACACACAGCTATTAAAACTAAAGCTGTGATGTTCCGTGCTCTGATCATTCAGTGGCGGCTCTCCTCTCTTCCCCTCTGTGATCGGCGGTGCTCGCCTCCCCTGGCTTCCAGGCAGACTGTCACGTACCTAGCCGTGATGAGCCCGGACTTGCAGAGGAAGGCCTCCCTTACGGCTCCCACCAGGGGCCCCTGGTAAGGTAACAGCAGGCGCGGAGGTAGGAGGGGTACGAGTGCCTGGCAGGATCAACCAAGGTGAAGTTAGTTATGCAGACTTGGTAGGCACACTGGAACACAGCAGGTAGAACTGGAATCAGGAACACTCAGCAAACTGGAATCGTTCAGCAGACTGGACCGGAACCAGGAACACAGGAACTCAGCAAACTGGATCAGCTTAGCAGACTGGACCGGAACCAGGAACACAGGAACTCAGCAAACTGGATCAGCTTAGCAGACTGGACCGGAACCAGGAACACAGGAACTCAGCAAACTGGATCAGCTTAGCAGACTGGACCGGAACCAGGAACACAGGAACTCAGCAAACTGGATCAGCTTAGCAGACTGGACCGGAACTAGGAACAGTGAGATTGGTAAGACAAGCCGGGTCGGTTAACTGGCTGGCAGCAAGGTACAGAGGGATCAGACAGAGGAGAGGTCACAACAAGCCAGGGGTCGGCTGCAGGCAGAAAACTGGAGAAGTCACAGGCAGGCCGGGTCAAACACAGGTAAGTGTTCAGATCAGGTTTTCAGGTACTCAACGCTGTAGAGCAGACAGTAGGGACTGTCTGCGATTGACAGGTTTAAATAGCCCCTCTGGCGCCACCTGCAGGGCGGAGCATGCGCAACCGAGAATCAGGAAGACCGGGACTCCTGCTTCTGGCAGGATCTCCATGACACAGCCCTTCTCGCCAGCCCTCAAAATTCACTCGCAAAATGTGAGCGTGCGAGTGGAATTTTTGAGGGCTGGCCTAGCCAGTCACCAGACCCTAATCCCACAGAAAATATGTAGAGGGAGCAAAAGGTTCGAGTTACCAAATCTCAGCCTCAAAACTTTAATGACTTGGCGAGGATCTGCAAAAAGAAGTGGGACAAAATCCCTCCTGAGATGTGTGCAAACCTAGTGGCCAACTACAAGAAACGTCTGACCTCTGTGATTGCCAACAATGGTTTTGCCACAAAGTACTAAGTCATGTTTTGCAAAGTGGTCACATATTTATGTAGGGTACCCCCGTGTGGGCTGCTAAGTGTTGTGGCCCACTTGTCACCCTGCTCAGCCTGGCGTTCACCTCTCAGACACTCCAAGACATAAAAGAGTCCATGCGCTTTGTTTTTATGTTTTATTGAGGGGATTAAACTTGGATGGGGTAAGGGAAGTATGGGATGCCCAATGGAATTGGTAGTACTTGCTTGAGACAACTATATACAGTTCAGTATATACACTCCATTTCTCCTCCTGCACATCGCTTCCTCTTTAATTTCCACTCCTTTCTCCTCCTGCACATCGCTTCCTCTCTAATCTTCAGGCACAGCAAGCACAAAGTGGTTAGGCCTGACACTGGCTCAGCCAGGCCTCAGTAATTCCCATTTGCAGGCAGGGACCGCGGGCCCCTATAGTGTAGCAAGAAAATAGAAAGTCTCTGGTGCTAGCTGTCCTACATGTGGCTACTGAGACCAGTAACCCATCTTCAGGCTCTGACAGCCCTCCTGGCTGCAGCTGCTCTTCTCCACTGCCCATGACAACACAGTCCACACCGCTGGTTCTGCACCCATCCCAGACTGCATCCTCCCAGTCCTCTCAGACGTGCCTCCCCAGTCCTCTCAGGCCTGTGCATGTCACACGCCAGCCCTTCTGGCTGCGACCAGTTGTTCTTCTCCCATGCGAACCACTGTGCTGCCCTGGAGACTTGCCCAGCAGTACTCTCTCCTGCTGTCCTCTCTTGCTCCTCCTGTGCCTCCTGTCCAAGACACCGCTGTAGTTTGCACGAGAATCACGTCCGCACCCGAACCCCAGGCCCAAGGTCAACCATACCAGACTGGGGAGCTCCCTCAAAGGCCCCGACAGCTAGCACTCCATCTCCAGCTCTTCCATCTGAACAACTCCTCCCCAGCTGGGCTGACCCTGGGTATTTAAGGAGGCCAGCCCTCTGCCAATCCAGGTTGGGGATTTGTCAGGGCTCCCTGAAACACCCCAGGCAGCTCCACCTTTCCTCTCCTCCTCTCTTTCTAGAACTTTCCAGCAAACTCTAGAAAAAAGAGGGAGGTCTCAGTGATGCTGCCTGTGAGTCATAAACTGCTATCCTGAGCCACTTCCATCCCAGATCAAATCAAAACAAACAGGCCTGGCTGCCAGTCAGGCCTGCCTAAAATTAACTATCCTACAAACTCCTATCACTAGCACCTTTCTACCTACAGGTTTCTACACTTATTTCACTCATTAAAATGCAAATAAATTTATAATTTTTTCTAAATGCGTTTTTCCGGATTTGTTTGTTGTTATTCTGTCTCTCACTGTTAGAATAAACCTTCCATTAAAATTATAGACTGATCATTTCTTTGTACAAGAAACGTACAAAATCAGCAGGGGATCAAAACGGAAAATTTATTACCAAATACTTACCGTAATTTTCCTTTCCTGATAGACTCCATGGCAGACTACGTGTGGGTTAACCCCGCCTCCTCTCCACAGCTATAGGACCCCTTACCCATAAATTTGAGCTCACCTCCACAGACAGGTGTTCCGTAACTAGCCGACTCACATTTCAACTCTCATATTTTTAATTCATGGGTGGGAACTCCGTCTGCCATGGAGTCTATCAGGAAAGGAAAATTACGGTAAGTATTTGGTAATAAATTTTCCGTTTTCCTGACAGACTCCATGGCAGACTACGTGTGGGAAATAACTAGCCAAACCACACGGGAGGGTATGCTGAACAAAAATATATTTAATCTTTCCCGTCAACTGACAGGATTTTTCGACCAAAATTAACAGAGGAAAGGGAAGCAGGCTCAATACAATAATGAGACATAAATGTATGAATAGAAGACCACGAGGCTGCCTTGCATATCACTTCAGGAGCCACGTGTCGAGCTGCTGCCCATGAGGCTGCCATGCCCCTGGTGGAATGAGCCGTCACCGCCTCTGGAGGAGCCAAGCCCTTTGCCCTGTAAGCCTGTTGAATAGATTGGACGATCCAGGCTGCTATTGTTCTGGAAGAAGCCCTCTTCCCTTTGTTGCTACCGGTGTGTAACAAGAACAGGTAGTTCGAGCTTCTAAAAGATGAAGTAACTCGCAAGTATTCTTTCAGAGTCTCACCTACATCCAAGGGATGAACATCTGCTGAATCTGGAGAATCGAAAGTAGGAAGGACTATTTCTTGGTTTTCGTGAAAAACTGATGTGACCTTTGGTTTTGACCCAAGCATGGGAATAAGGACCACTCGGTCCGGGAAGAAAGTCAAAAAGGGTTCTTGACAACCCAGGAAGCTTATTTCTGAAACCCTTTTGGCTGAAGTAATGGCCACTAGAAAGGCCAGTTTGATTGATAAGTCCTTAACAGAAAGATCCTTGTTGTTGAGTGCTGAAAGAGCATCAAGGACGAGTGGAAGATCCCATTTGGGGAATCTAGGTTTCCTCTGAGGCCTGATTCTCGATGCCCCCCGAAAGAACTGTTGAACCAGGGGATGAGTTGCCCATGACGTTCCCGAAAAAGCTGATAAGGCTGATACTTGTACCCTGAGGGAACTAATCGATAAAGGCAGGTCTAAGCCTGATTGGAGAAAACTCAAGATGTCTTGAACACTAGGGTTTCTAGATGACTTTCCTGCAGTAGTCGTGAAGCTGACAAATCTGGCCCAGATTCTATTGTAAGTTTTATTTGTGTTGGACTTTCTGGAGCTCATAAGGGTAGAGATTACCCCTGAAGCACACCCAAGAGACTCTAGCCTCTCCCTCTCAAAAACCAGACCATCAGTCTCAGCATTGCTGGACAGGGGTGCAGGGTCGTCCCCTGAGAAAGAAGGTCCGGCCTGAGAGGAAGAGGAAGCGGGTCCCTGAAGCTCATTAGATTCAGGAGAGGAAACCAAGGTCTGCTCGGCCAGTATGGTGCTATTGTTACCACCTCGACTTTCTCCAACTGAAGCCGCTGTAGGAATTTTAGCATGATCGGAAGAGGAGGGAAGGCATATGCCCTGTTGAAGTCCCATTGACTCGTTAATGCATCTATTCCGAAGGCTTGATTGTACCGAGCTCGGGTGTAGTATCTGTCGATCTTGTAATTGCAGGGGGATGCAAACAGATCCACCTCTGGATCGAAATCCAAGGATAGGATCCACTTGAAGGTTTGTGGATGCAGAGACCATTCGTTGTTGTCTAGCATGCTGCGTGACAGGAAGTCCGCTTGAATGTTCTGCTCCCCTGGAATGAAGACTGCTGTTAAGTTGAGCAGATTCCTCTGAGCCCAGGTCATAATGGGCTCGACCTCTTGGAGAAGGGCAGAGCTCTGAGTGCCCCCTTGTCTCTTCACATATGCCACAGCGGTGGTATTGTCCATTTTGAGTAGGACCGACTTCCCTTTCAGAAGGTGGGAGAAGGCTTGAAGGGCGCACCATGCCGCGCGCAGTTCCAGAATGTTCGAACCTGGAGAGTGGAGACGGGCATCCCATTTGCCCTGAGCCAGTTCTGCCCCACAATGTGCCCCCAGCCCGCATTGCTGGCATCGGATGTAACAGTCACCCAATGGATGGGGGGAAGGGAGTGGCAAGTTGACAAGTTCTTGGTTTGAAGCCACCAGAGGAGACTGTTGCTCATTGACTGTGTTATCCGGATCCGCTGATTGAGATCGTCTGTCTTCCATTGCTGGAGGAATCCGGATTGAAAAGGACGAAGCCTCCACATCGCCCACTTGACCATGGGGGATGTGGCCACCATCGTGCCGATTATTTCAGGCACTGTGATGCCCTTAGGTGAGAGAAGTCTAGAGCTAAGGAGATTCTTTCCCGAATGATCGGTATTTTTTCTTCTGGAAGAGAGATGGTGTTCTCTATGGTGTCGAACTGGGCTCCTAGATAGACCAAGCGCTGGGTCGGATCCAGCTGACTCTTCTCCCGGTTTAGGAGCCATCCGAACTCCAACAGTGTAGAGATCACCTGATTTTTGTGGACTAGCAGTTGCTGCTTGTCTTGGGACAGTACTAGTAGATCGTCCAGATAATGATACAGGCGCACACCCTGTACTCTGAGAAGGGACACAACTGCTAACAGCACCTTGGAAAAGACTCTTGGAGAAGTCGTTAGCCTGAATGGAAGACAAATAAATTGTAAGTGCTCTTGTTCGACCTGGAACCGCAGATATTTGTGAACGTTTTCTGCCACCGCAACATGAAAGTACGCGTCTTTTAGATCTATTGAGATCAACCAGTCGCCTGGTTGAACTATTTTTTGGATGGTTGAGAGTGACTCCATTTTGAACTTCTCGTGCTTTATGTACTTGTTCAGGAAAGTGAGATCTATGACTGGACGCCAAGAGCCGTTCTTCTTTTGTACTAGGAAGAGGGGGGAGTATACCCCCTGGAATTCCTCGTCCTTTGGGACGGGCACCACTGCTCCTTGATCTTTCAGGACATTCACATATGAGAGAAGAACTTGCTGTTTTTCTTCTGACCGAGGTAGTGAGGTTTGCATTGGTCTGCATGGAGGGATCTTGGTGAAGGACCATGTGTGACCTGTTGAGACCGTCTTGATGGTCCAATAGTCCGAGATCGAGGCCACCCAGACGTGCCGGAAGAGACATAGGCGAGCCCCTATCCGACCCGCCTGGGCGGGCCCAATCTCAAAAAGACTTGGTTTGTTCACGCCCACCGGGCGTCTGTTTCTTGCCAGACTTTTGAAAAGAAGATTGGCCTCTATTCCAATTCCAGCTTCTCCTAAAATCCCGTCCGGGCTTATAGGAACGTGCCTCTCTCGAGTGTTTAGTACTGCGTCTCTGTTGAGGTTTTCTCTGAATAAACTGGCGCCTGTCCTGGGGAAGAAAACCCGACTTTCCGCCTGTAGCTTTTGAAATGGCGTTGTCAAGTTTGTTCCCAAACAACAAAGTCCCTTCAAAGGGAATTTTGCACCACGCCTGCTTGGAGGCTGGATCAGCAAGCCAGGGACGTAACCACAGTGCTCGTTTGGCCGTGACCAAGGACAACATTGATCTGGCCAGTAAACGGATGAGGTCAATTGAAGCTTCCCCCAAAAAGGCGACTGCCATTTTAAGTTCTTGCACTGCTGAACTTTGAACCAGTTCTTCCGAGACACCCTTCAGAATGGAGTCTACGTTTTCCACCCAGGCCTCCATTGCTTTGGAGGTCACTGCAAGGGCTAAAGCTGGTTTGCATGCCGTTCCGGCCAGGCTATATATTCTTTTGAGGTCCTGGTCGATCTTCCGATCCAGACCATCTTTAAATGATACGGTGTCATCTAGCGGGAGGGTGACATGCTTCGCTAGGCGCATTACTGCTGCATCTACGAGGGGAGCATTCTCCAGATACTTGACATCCTCCGATTTAAAGGGATACAGTCTAGAGGTTTTGCTTAGCATAGAAACCTTCTTATCTCCCTTGCTCTATTCTTCCTCAAACACTCCTTTCAGCTCAGAGGGAAGTGGGAAATTGGAGCGTTCTTTCCCCAGTTGTTTAAACAATTTCCTTTGTTTTTCTGGAGGGGCAGTGGTATCCTCCAACTTCAAAGTTTCCTTCACTGCCTTGATCAGTGGAGAGACTAAGGCGTAGTCGAATCCCACCATAGAATCATCTCCCTCCATCTCGTCTTGCGAGGAATAATGGGAGGAATCATGGGGCTGGAATTGGCCGGGATCCTCCTGGGCCTCGTCAGCCAAGGAGCCAGACAAGGTGGTGGACTGGCTCCTTGTGTGGGGGGCAACTATTTCTTTCATAGATTGCTGTACCACACGTTTCACAAGAGACTCAAGGTTTTGATTTTCGGTCTCTTTCTCACCAACCGCTCGGGCATAACATGGGTCGCATAGCGATTTGCCCTCCGGGATTCTGGTCTTGCATCCCCAACAGGCTCTGTGGTCAGAGCGATCATTGCGGTGGTGGTGGCGGTGACTAGAGGAGGAATGGGAACATCTCCTATGTCTAGAGGGGGTATGTGAACGTCCCCTATGATGATGGGTCCTAGACGTAGTGTCGCATCTAGACCTAGATGATGAGTGATGATGCGGCCTGGCAAGGTCCCTTTCTTGTGACCGATGAACTGAAGTTGCCGGGCTGTAAGAGATAATACAGACAGAGGGAGGGGGGAATGTGGGCAGGATGTAACCGTTAGCAACCACCAGATAGGCACAAAAGACACCAACCCCCTACCCACTCTGCACATACCTTGTGCGGGAGGGCTGGCCACATGGCGGTGAGGATGAGTCTATGATGAGGGAGACAGGAATCCGTACTACACTGCCTAGACTAATGCCCCGTACACACGATCGTTTTTCATGCCGTTAAAAATGCCATTTTTAAAAATGGCCATTAAAAATGATCGTGTGTAGGCTCCAGAGCATTTTTAACGACGTGAAAAACGGCCATTAAAAATTCCGGACATGCTCTCTTTTTTCACGTCGTTTTTCATGTCGTTTTTTTTTAATGACGTGAAAAACGATAGTGTGTATGCTTTCACGACGTGAAAAAAAACGCACATGCTCAGAAGCAACTATGAGACGGGAGCGCTCGTTTTGGTAAAGCTAATGTTGGAAATGGAGATGGCACAATCGTCACGGTGGAATTAATAGCATAGTTTTAATGCAGCGCATTCCGTTCTTCTTTTGACATTGAGAGTTTTATGCCAAACTTGTTTCTAAAGTAATTCCAAATTGCTCTAATGATTATAAAATATTATTTATAAGCCGCACCTCCCTCCTAAATAATACTAATAATAATAAAATAAGTTAATTCTCCTTTTTTCTTTAAATTTTATATTATTTTTGGTTATTTTTTTTTTGGCCTTTTTTTAAGTATTTTGGCTTAAATTATTCTTGTGTAAAGTTACCACAACAACCTTCCAAATGTGTCTCATTTGGCCTCAGGGAGGTTTGTGTCCCCTGATAATAACAATAATATAATTTGAGATGTCCCTGCCTGCTTCCTAGCAAGCTCTCTTTTGAAATACAAATCACATAGTCAAGTATTTAAAGGGCACTCAATTTTTTTTTATTTCAGAACATTAACAAATTAAAGTGGAAGGCAGCACTGGAGAGCCTGCTTGCATTTGTGCATCCCTTTGACCCCACAACAACCATACAAGATGTCCAAACCAAAATAGAGATTAGATGCCCCCAAAAAATGAGCCCAATCTTGTCTTGAGCTCCCAGAGGTCAGGAGCCACAGCAGATAAGTCCTATATGTCCCCAGTCTGTGGTACTACAGCAGGCATTATTTTCTTCTCTTCCTTGTAGCCTTCTCTCCAGCCTTCTCTGCAGCCTTGGTTGGTTTCTTCCTTGGAGGCTGGGGATCAGGAGGAGAGGTTGTGGCAGGAGGAGTAGTAGGAGGAGGAGGAGGAGGTGGAGGAGTAGGGACAACCTCCGTTATGTCCGTGAACCTAGTGAGTTCACCCAGCACGCCCTTATTGATGACTTTCAATAGCAGGGTCTCACTGAAATTTTTTTGCTGCAACTCCATTTGCCCTAGTTTGTGGGCGAGGACTGCGGCAAATCCCTCTTCAACAGAGGGTGCCTCTCTGAGGGCCGCTGTTGCCTCTCTGAGGAAGGCCCTGGTTTCCTCCTCCACCTGCCTACCTCTCCTTGGCCCTCGTGGTTTAACTACCAGGGGAGGCATCTGGGCTCTTGTGCTGGGCCCAGCCTCCTCCTGGGTGCCACTGGGCCCAGCCTCCTCCTGGGTGCCCCTGGGCCCTGCCTCCTCCTGGGTGCCACTGGGCCCAGCCTCCTCCTGATCCCCAACATCACCCTCTTCCTGGCTCTGCTCTGGCTGTAAAAAAAGAAAGGGACATTATTTATTTTGCCACATCATCATTCACAGACATTGTTCACCTCTAGACATTGTTGAAATCAATGCCAAAAGTTATGTCCTTTTCATTGATTACGCATCCTGGTTTTGTTGTCTTGGACACATAAAATTAGGCCACTACTGTATCTTGCTCTTCACAAACTTTATTGGTAGAAGTGTACATACCTTTAACAATACTAACATCTATTTAAAATCTACAATTTTGTACGATAGAAATATAGATAGCAAAACTTTACCTGGCTCCATATCTCCAAATCTGCCTCCTCAAGGCCCTGATCTTGATCCTCAGAGGAAGCCAGAGCAGGGTTGACAGGAAGGCTGGAGGACTGGCTGCAGGGAAGGCTGGAGGGTTGGGTACAAGGAAGGCTGGATTGACCTCTGGGGGGAAGGGTGGAGAGAGATTCCCGCACTTCCAGCTGGTCATCCAGAAAAGCAAGCTTACTGTAGTACCACAGACTGGGTTTATAAACCTTATCTGCTGGTGCACCTGACCTCTGGGACCTCAGGACCATAGTCCTCTGGGTCCTGTATGTCCCTCTGATGGTCCCAATTTTGTTTTTGACATCTTGGAGAGTTGTTGTGGGTATCTTTGTTTGCACAAATGCAAGCAGGCTCTCCAGTGCTGCTTTCCTGGCGTCTTTATTTTTATTTCCGCCACTTTTGGTTTGCCATAATATAGGGAGCTCTTGCCATTTGTCGATGAACTCCCCCATGAAGGGGGTTTTTAAAAGTATTCATGATATCTGTAAAAGCGAGAAACCAAAATAAAAATATATTTCAGGCAACATTCCTCAACTGTGCATTGTCTACATATTTTGAGCACACAAATCTCCTCGTCTGATGAACCTCAAAAAGTAAAATTGTTAGGTACCTTGGTCACGACGTTCGTTGCTAACTCTCTCTCCCGAAAAATGAACATATTTCCCAGACATGGATCTTCACTTTATATACACAGCGCATGCGTGAAACTCCGCACGCTTTCCCCGCCCCTGACGTTCGATATTGTACTTTCCCCGCCCCTTCTCGCTCGTAGTGCTGAACAAAACATGGCGGAGACACAGGTGGCTGAGATTACCTCTATAGAGGATGAAATTACAGAGGAGCCCAAATCAAGACCCAGGAGATATAAGGCATCCAACATGTCATTCGAGGAAATGGTGGAGATGGTCGCCATTTTAAAGAAGGAGGATTATGATGCCAAGCATGGTCCGTATAAAAGGCCTAATCTGGTCAGGTCCAGAATTATGGGCAAAGTGGTCAAAAGTCTCCACCAAAAATTCGGGGTGTGCAGAACGAAGGAACAGCTCAGAAAACGATGGTCAGATCTGAAGTTGCGGGAGGCCGACCAATATAAAAGAATCAAGAAAGTTATATTAAAAAGTAAGTTGTTTTTTTTGAGTTTCCATGGTACATATTATTTTCTTGTATTCTGTCGTGTATTTTTAACTTTCATATAGTACACTGAAAGATACCATCTTTTTTAGGTTCGTCCGCATAGTAAATGGACGTATTTTACCTCTTTCTCCGTACAGTTCCTCAAACGATGTTTTAGGATCATCCAGTGTGAACACCCATGTTTTTTTGTTTATTTGGGGGAGTACATTTGGGCCACACTTATTTTTGGTGTGCTAATCCAAAGGAGATTTGTTCATTTTGAAAAACGATATGCATGGTAATGTTAAAGGGAGTGAATGCTCAGCAGCTGATGAAACATCTGAACGCAGTAGTACAAGTGTGGGCCTAAAGCCAAAAAGCTTGAGGGAGTCACACACAGGTGATCCAGTGTAGATACTTTGGGGTGTTACAATGTTTCAAATTTGTTCACAAAATGTATATGCTCTGTTTTGGCTTATGTATCCAATCATTTGTCCCGGTTGGCACAGGGGTTAAAAATTAAAATGGAGCATGCTTCAAAAGAATGATTAAAAAGTTTTTTTCCATGTTTCTTATTTTAGCAAAATTGAGTCGCTACTAATGAAACTATTCCTTTTATTTCAATCTCCCTAGGGATTCGAAAAGCTACCTCAGATGAGACGAGAATTGCAATACCTACAACAATACCCCCAGAACCCCAGGATGGAGAGGAATGTGATGTTGTGGAAGTTGAAAGTGGCACCACCACAGGTCAGAGAGAAACCAGACACATGCATGTTAAATAGATGTAGGCCTACATATTCTATCCTACATATTTCTTTTTACATTTAGGTGCAGTTCTGGCCGAAGACCCCAATAAGTTGTCACATCACAGTGCCCAGATCCTGATCCAATACCTGATGGTCTGCTGTCGTGACCTCGAAAAAATTAAGGGAGATTTGCGAGAGATCAGGGCAAATACAAAGCGGGTGGAGGAAAGGCTCCAAAATATCATGGCTGTGCTTGGGCGTGTCTAATGTTTTTACACCAAATAACATTTTACTTGCAGAGATTTCTTTTTTTTTTGGTTATTTTACCCTTTAATGACTAGCACATGTTTAGCTTTTTCAAAATTTGGAGAACTATAGTTTGTTTATGCATGGCTGGTCATGCGTTTTAATACACCTGAAATTAAGGGAACATCCACATTTCTATGGAAGTTGCCCACCTAAACAAAAAAAATAAAGGTATTTTTACATAACAAATCATTGTGGCTTCATTATGTAAATGTGGTGCTGAGTGAACTAATCAATGTTTGGTGTTTACACTGACAATGAAGGCTAATTAAAAGATTTTTTAATCCACATGGCAAAACAAATGCACTAGGTAAACCTACCAGAAACATCAAACATTATACAATAAAAATGACAAACCAATCTTTACTTTTTTTAAAAGTTTTATTTTTTTGGTCTAAAATTATTAGAGATTGTCTGGCATTTCAATGGCCCCCCTACCCATAAAATAGTCCACATATTGGTTACGGACCTCACGCCCGGTTGGGGGGGCTAAGCCAGGACGGCCAGGTTCCAGGGCCACCAAAGTTTCGGCATTGATTAAAGAGGCCTCAGGCCCACTCAAAGATATATAACTCGTTGAATGCACCCTTAGGAAATTATGCAGCACACAGCACGTCATAACCACATGGTTCCATTTGTATGGGGCAAGGTGGATGGAGGTAAGGAAGAGGCGAAATTTGAAAAAATTTGATAATTGAAAACCCTCCTCTCAGGGGTGAGGGTGCGTTGCGGGAATGGCCTCATCAAATGGGGTCCCAGGCCAAACGCCTCATCCGCCACAAACACAAAAGGTAGTCCCTCCACATTCTGCTCCGCGGGTGGCAAGGCCAGCAGATCCAAAAGGAGCCGTTCTCCAAACTCCGTCTGGGCAAAAACTCCTCCATCAGACATCCTGCCATTCTTGCCAACGTCCACATAGAGGAACTCGTAGGTGGCCGACACCACTGCCATCATCACGACGCTGTGGAACCCCTTATAATTATAATAAAAGGATCCCGAATGGGGTGGTGGGACGACACGAACATGTTTGCCGTCGATGGTTCCTCCACAGTTCGGAAAGTTCCATCGCTGGGCAAACTCGGAAGCCACATTCTGCCATTCATGTGGCGAAGAAGGGAACTGTGGAATTAAAGAAATAACAAATTAATACTTGGAGCCAGAAACATTGAAAGCTGATTTCATACACACATTCATGGCCAACATTGGTAGAAACTGTTAAAAACATAAAAAATTGGAAGCAAGAAAAAAAAATAAAATAATAATTATGGGGGGGGGGGGGGAAGGGTTGAAGATGAGTTGGGAATATCACACATGAAGGCTGTAGCACTCTGTATTGAAGTTAACAAAAATGAAACATTCCTAGGCAAAATTTAGGGTGCGTTTTGGGTAAAGCACTACGATGGAACATATAATAAAAAACATGGAAATGACTAGGCAAGGTAGGTATGGCCCCAGGATAGCATGCTGGAGAGGTTAGGTAAGCCAAATTTACAGGTAGGCCTCAAACACCAAACTTTAAATAATAAAACATGGGGAGAAAGGGGACATTCCCTGCAGCTAAGAATCATGTGAATTAGGGACTGCAAATAAAGCAAATTAAAAATATCCCAAAATAAAAACCATACAATGTGAATTTTTGAAGAAGAACACTTACCTTAATATAGTCCTCCTGCAAAACTTGAAGGATGGCAGAACAAGTCTCTGGTATAATGATCCCCAGAGCCTGGGGGGATATGCCTGTGGAGAACTTAAGGTCCTGCAGGCTTCTCCCAGTAGCCAGGTATCGCAACGTGGCGATGAGCCTCTGCTCAGCACTGATGGCTTCCCGCATAACGGTGTCCTGCCTGGTAATATAGGGGGACACCAAAGCCAACAGCTGCTGAAATACGGGGTCAGACATCCTGAGAAAATTCCTGAAATCATCAGGATTATTCTCCCTGATCTCCCGCAACAAAGGCATGTGACAGAATTGGTGCCGCTGGAGCAACCAATTCTTGGTCCATGAACTCCTCCTGACCCTGCTCATGGCATGGAGTCGGGATACAGCATGAACCCCTGCACCAACTACAGCACGAACTCTACGACGAGTACGTAGCCGCAACATGGCTAGATAACGGTCGGCTGAACAGAACGTACTAGAAGAACGCACGGAAGAACAGCAAGGCCTATGAAGAACAAGCTGAAAAACACGAACGTGCAGAGCAGGCCGCACTGAATAAACAGATACGAACTGACTACAAGCAGTGCTAAACAGATACGAACCCACAGGCGCAATCTGAACTCCCGAAAACGATCTTCAAAGCACGAAGACTGAAAAGCGCGAATCGTCTCTCACCAAACTTTTACTAACACGCGGAAACACGGAATTAGCAAAAGCGTCCCAAAGGGTGGCGTCATTCAAACGGAACTTCCCCTTTATAGTGCCGTCGTACGTTTTGAACGTCACTGCGCTTTGCTTGATCGTTTTTTTTAATGATGGTGTGTACGCAAGGCAGGCTTGAGAGGAAACATGAAAAAAAACGAGGAGAAAAACGTTGGTTTAAAAAATGACATTAAAAACGATCGTGTGTACGAGGCATAAGGATAAGCAAATCAATGCAAAGAAGCATAAGAAAAGAAAAAAAAGTTTTTTTTTTTTTTTTTTTTTTAAACTGTCCCTTTAAGAGACACTAAGCATAACAAGCATACATTGCATAATGAAGTGCTTACCCCGTCCTAGCAGTAATGAGGCTCCGGGAGGCTGTCGCTCTATGCCCACAGGTTGTCCCACCTGTATAGGGCTCTTCAGCGGTTTAAATAAACCGCCAAAATGACGTCACGGCCGGTCCCGCTGCGCGCATGCGCCGAAGAGACCCGAACCCACTGCACCTGCGCGGCCCCTGACCCCTCCGCCGCATTGCGCATGCGCGGAAACCAAGCCTCGGTTTCACGCAGCTCGGCGCATGCGCAGAAGCGCGGTGGACCGGGAACCAGGAAGGGAAATGGCGTCCTGGGACGCAAAAAGCGTTCCACATGCCGCACACAGGAGGAAGGAAAACAGGGGAGACAAAAACAACATACACAAACTTGTCTGCCATGAAAGAAGATATAAAATCAAAATCTTCAGACCTTGCCAGCCGAGGAATCCTGCGACATCCGATCCGGTACTCTGGGGCCACATCCCTTCGACCATAGGGGTATTTTCCAGCCCTGAAACCACTCGCCCGCTTATAGCTGGGCCCTGGGTGCACCGCAGTAACAGTACCGATCGATCCAAGCAATCCACATCCTGGACATCGCACCGAATTGCATGATGAAGGTCCATGTGAGGAGGAAAAAAAAGGAACACCTGTCTGTGGAGGTGAGCTCAAATTTATGGGTAAGGGGTCCTATAGCTGTGGAGAGGAGGCGGGGTTAACCCACACGTAGTCTGCCATGGAGTCTGTCAGGAAATACTTTGTTCCCTCACTGTACATGTATTCTCCCCAGATGATGCCTTATTAGGACAAAATGCGTCGGGACGGGCTCTGCTGATGCCACTCCGTCATTTGATTTTATCCATATGCTTTTAATACCTTCTCAAATGTGAGTGTTCATTTTTACTTGTACAATAAATGTTCTTTGTTTAAATGGTATCACACCATGTGGCCTATTCTCTCACCTTTTACCAATGTACTATTTGGATGAATTGCCTTTGAGTTTTGGTCACTACATCCTTGGTTGAAACCTATTGACGACAATATTGTGACAAACCTCTGCCTCATATGTCCACATTGGAAGCTGTGTATGCCGACATACTTTTCTCCCCTGGGTGTGCTACACCAAAAGCACTGTTGACTCATTGGGCTTATGCCTAGTTGGGTTCAACGTGTCTGGTAAGCCTCTTTTTCTGTTGGTGGTGGAATATCTACAGACAAACTGGTTTACAACTTCTCACCTTGGAAAGTCACCTTATCCACTGGAATCAATTTATGGACTATATATAAACATGCACATGCACTTTTGTTCTATTTAAATGTGTCACTGCTCACCATATATTAGTTTTATCGAGTGTCATTATTCGATATATGTCCTATATATGTTTTTTATGCACTTTAGTGACTCTCTGCTATCAGCACCTGTCTGAGTAGCAGGAGTTTACTCTTACAATTATCATATTCAGCGCTGCACTATACCACTTTTGCTTTGTTTATTCAGACACAGATTGATCCTTTGTTGTGCCGGCCGCTATTGTTTGTTATTCCAAGACAGCGCATTTGTTTTTTCCTTTTTCTACACACAGGTCTCAGTGATGCTGCCTGTGAGTCACCAGCTGCTATCCTAAGCCACTTCCAGCCCAGATCAGATCAAAACAAACAGGCCTGGCTGCCAGCCGGGCCTGCCTAAATTTAACTATCCTACAAACTCCTATGTCTAGCACCTCTCTACCTAGAGGTTGCTACACTTTTTTCTCTCATTTAAATGCAACTAAATGTATAACTTTTTCTAAATGCATTTTTCCAGATTTTTTTGTTATTATTCTGTCTCTCACTATTAAAATAAACCTACCATTAAAATTATAGACTGACATTACAAAATCTCTGACATCTACAAACCTCTCCTACGAGAATCATCCCCGTCTCTGTCCTCCTCATCTCTTGCTAACTGGGCTGCGGACTTCCCGGATCCCAATATAACCGACAAAATCCTGTCTGGTCTGCAGAAAACTCCTCGACTAACACCCAACGAAATTTGGAGAGAAACCCAACTCAATATCGCCCATCGGGCCTATATCCCGTTCCTCTCCCCCAAATCCAATAAGGAAGGTGCATCATGTCCTTTATGCAAGATACCCAAATCTCCTCTCTCTCACCGTTTTTGGATCATTCTGGGATCAAGTCCTTTCTTACATTTTCAAGATTACTTTATTGAAGCTGCCCAAAGACCCTCTACTCCTAATATTCGGATATTGGGACCCTCTACTGCTACCCTGGTCTCTGTCCTCTGCTGCATCACCCTCCTCCGGGACCACCAAACATCCTTTCTCCAAAGACTGGATTTTGCTTTGCCTGCTTATCGCAAGGAGACTCATTCTTATGCCCCATACACACGATCGTTTTTCATGCCGTTAAAAATGCCATTTTAAAAAATGGCCATTAAAAATGATCGTGTGTATGCTCCAGAGCATTTTTAACGACGTGAAAAACGGCCATTAAAAATTTCGAACATGCTCTCTTTTTTCACGTCGTTTTTCATGTTGTTTTTTTTAACGACGTGAAAAACGATAGTGTGTATGCTTTAACGACGTGAAAAAAAATGCGCATGCTCAGAATCAAGTATGAGACGGGAGCGCTCGTTTTGGTAAAGCTAGCATTGGAAATAGATATGGCACATTCGCCACGGTTGAATTAATAGCATCGTTTTAATGCTGCGCATTCCGTTCTTCTTTTGAGAATGCTTAAACAATTACCTTCTTTTGATAATGACATTGAGAGTTATGCCAAACTTGTTTCTAAAGTAATTCCTAATTGATTTAATGATAGAAAAATATTCTTTTCAAGCCACATCTCCCTCATAAATTCCTGAATAAATGTAAAGATCCAAAATATTTTTTTGTTTTGTTTTTGCAGTTTATTTTAGTAATTAAGTTAGCTTATTAATTTTTTGGGGCCTTTTTTTTTTTTTTTTGCTTAAATTATTCTTGTGTAAAGTTACCACACCAACCTTCAAAATGTGTCTCATTTTGCCTCAAAGAGGTTTGTGTCCCTTGTTAATAACAATAATAATATTTGAAATGTCCCTGCCTACTCCCTAGCAAAGTCTCTTTTGAACTACAAATCACATAGTCAAGTATTTTAAGCCAAAAAAAAGAATCTTTTATTTAGGAACATAACAAATTAAAGGGGATGGCAGCACTGGAGAGCCTGCTTGCATTTGTGCATCCCTTGGACCCCACAACAACCATCCAAGATGTGAAAACCAAACTATTGATGGAAAGAAATCAAAAAGGAGCCCAATCTTGGCTTGAACTCCCAGAGGTCAGGAACCGCAGCAGCTAAGTCATATATGTCCCCAGTCTGTGGTACTACAGCAGGCATTATTTTTTCCTCTTCCTTGTAGCCTTCTCTCCAGCCTTCTCTGCAGCCTTCTCTGCAGCCTTGGTTGGTTTCTTCCTCGGAGGCTGGGGATCAGGAGGAGAGGCTGTGGCAGGAGGAGAGGCTGTGGCAGGAGGAGGTGGAGGAGTAGGGACAACCTCTGTGATGTTGGTGAACTTGGTGAGTTCACCGAGCAATCCCTTGTTAATCACCTTCAGCAGAAGGGTCTCACTATAGAGCTTTTGCCGCAAGTCCATTTGGCCTAGCTTATGGGCCAGGACTGCAGCAAAGCCCTCCTCAGCAGAGGGTGCCTCTCTGAGGGCTGCAGTAGCCTCTTTGATGAAGGCTCTTGTTTCCTCCTCCACCTGCCTACCTCTCCTTGGCCCTCGTGGTTTCATTATCAGGGGAGGCATCTGGGCTCTTGTGCTGGGCCCAGCCTCCTCCTGGGTGCCACTGGGCCCAGCCTCCTCCTGGGTGCCACTTGGCCCTGCCTCCTCCTGGTCCCCAACATCACCCTCTTCCTGGCTCTGCTCTGGCTGTAAAAAAAGAAAGGGACTTTATTTATTTTTTGCCACCATCAATCACACACATTGTTCACCTCAAGACATTTTTGAATTGAATGTGAAAATTTCGAAAAGTTTCAGAGATTCCGCCTCCTGATATTGTTGCCTTGTCCACATCAAATTTGACCACTACTGTATCTTGCTCTTTAAATCCTTTTATTTTTGAACATTAAATACCTAACAATACTAACATCAATTTAAATTCCTCACTTTTGTAACATATAAATGGAGATATCAATACTTTACCTGGCTCCATATATCCAAATCTGCCTCCTCAAGGGCCTGATCTTGATCCTCAGAGGAAGCCAGAGCAGGGTTGCCAGGAGGGCTGGAGGGCTGGCTGCAAGGAAGGCTGGAGGTTTGGCTACAAGGAAGGCTGGATTGACCTCTGGGGGGAAGGGTGGACAGAGATTCCCGCACTTCCAGCTGGTCATCCAGAAAAGATAGCTTGCTGTAGTACCACAGAGTGGGTTTATAAACCTTATCTGCTGCAGCACCTGACCTCTGGGACTTCAGGACCATATTCCTCTGGGTCCTGTATGTCCCCCTGATGGTACCAATTTTGGTTTTCACATCTTGGAGAGTTGTTGTGGGTATCTGGGTTTGGACAAATGCAAGCAGGCTCTCCAGTGCTGCTGTCCTGGCCGTTTTGTTTTTATTGGACCCACTTTTGGTCTGCCACAGGATAGGGAGTTCCTTCCATTTATCAATGAACTCCCCCATGAACTCAGGGTTTTTGAATGTATTCATTCTCTCTGTAAAATCAAGAACCCAGAAAATACATTTGTTTCAGGCAACATTCATCAAATCCGCATTTTGGACAGATATAAAAGCCCCAAATCTCCTCCTCTGAGGAAACCAAAATCCTTAAAATGTTATGTACCTTGGTCAACACGTTCGTTGCGAACTCCCTCTCCCGCCAAATGAACGTTTTTTCGACACATGGATCTTCACTTGATATACACTGCGCAATGCGTGAAACTCTGCACGCTTTCCCCGCCCCTGACGTTCGATATTGTACTTTCCCCGCCCCTTCTCGCTCGTCGTAGTGCTTAGCAACATGGCGGAGACACAGGTGGCTGAGATTACCTCTACAGAGGATGAAATTCCTGAGGAGCCCAAATCCCGATCCAGGAGATATAAGGCATCCAACATGTCATTCGAGGAAATGGTGGAGATGGTCGCCATTTTGAAGAGGGAGGATTATGATGCCAAGCATGGGCCGTATAAAAGGCCTAATCTGGTCAAGACAAAAATTATGGGCAAAGTGGTCAAAAGTCTTCACGAAAAATTCGGGGTGTGCAGAATGAAGGAACAGCTCAGAAAACGATGGTCTGATCTGAAGTTGCGGGAGCCCGACCAATACAAACGAATCAAGAAAGTTTTAAGAAAAAGTAAGTATATTTTTGATATTTTCCCTGCTAGAGATTATTACTTGTATTATGTCGTGTATTTTTGTCTTTGATATAGTACAGTGAAAGATACCATCTTTCTGGTTTGTCTGCACAGTAAACGGACGTATTAAACCTCTTTCTCCGTACAGTTCATAAAACAATGTTTTTGGTTCATCCAGTGTGAACACCCATTTATTTAATTTTAATTTTATTTGGGGTAGCAAATTTGGTAACCAATTAGTTTTTGCGATCAAATCCAAAGGACAATTTTTATAAAAAAATAGGATATGCATGGTAATGTTAAGGGAGAGAATGCTCAGCAGCTGATAAAACATCTGAACGCAGTAGTACAAGTGTGGGCCAAAAGCCCCAAAGTTTGAGGGTGTCACACACAGGTGATCCTGTGTATATACTTTGGGGTGTTACAAAGGGGCTGATTTACTAATAACAGTGCGCTGCGCTGCTTCTAACCTTAATTGGTGCGCCTGATAACTCCTTCACTGGGCGCAGGAAGCAGCGGCGCACTGTTATAGTAAATAGAAATGTCAGCCGCGCTCTATTGAAAATGAATGGTTCCCTATGGGAGCCCATTGATTTGAATAGAGATCGCCCGGGAAGTCGGATCCGACTTGCGGGCGACTCGTGTGCCGGCTGACACAGGGACAGCGCGACTCTGCCAGGCGACCTGGACACGACCTGAGCGCGTGAGGCAGCCGCTCAAGTCGTGTCCTAGAGGAGACTAGCCGGCCGAGAATGTGTCCAGCGCGATGTGATCGCGCTGGTCCTCGGCAGCCTCGCTGTCCCATGTTTGGTATGAATCATGAAGGGGAACTCCAGGCCAAATTTTAATGAAAAAAACGGCATGGGTTCCCCTTCAGGAGCATACCAGGCCCTTAGGTCTGGTCTGGATTCTAAGGTGAACCCCCTAAGCCGAAAAGCGGTGTGGGGGTCCCCCCAAAATCAAAACCAGACCCTTAGGTCTGGTCTGGATTTTACGGTGAACCCCTTAAGCCGAAAAACGGCGCGGGGGTCCCCCCAAAATCCAAACCAGACCCTTATCCGAGCACGCAACCTGGCAGGCCGCAGGGGAAAAGGGGGGGACGAGAGCGGCCCCCCCTCCCTCCTGAACCGTACCAGGCCGCATGCCCTCAACATGGGGGGTTTGGTGCTTCGGGGCAGGGGGGCGACCTGCGGCCCCCCCACCCCAAAGCACCCTGCCCCCATGTTGATGTGGACAAGGGCCTCTTCCCGACAACCCTGGCCGTTGGTTGTCGGGGTCTGCGGGCGGGGGGCTTTTCTGAATCAGGGCGCCCCCTTTAAAAAGGGGGCCCCCAGATGCCGGCCCCCCACCCTATGTGAATGAGTATGGGGTACATCGTTTTTATTGTGCACAGAATCGCCGGCTGAAAAGAATGATATCTGAATGATGCCTGCAACTGCACCCAACATTCAGATGTCACCGCCCAAAGCCAAGGATGTCATTTGACGGTGGGCGGTAGGAAACTGGTTAATATTTTTAAAAAAGGTAATTTTTCTTCTTCATTGATGTACACCGATGAGACTGCACTTAGGGGCACCGATAAGGTGGCAAGGGTGGGCACTGAGAGGTGGCATTGCTATTTGGCACTGGTGGGCAGTGAGAAGTGGCACTGCTAGGTGGCAATGATAGTTGGCAGTGATGGGCATTGATAGGCAGCACTGCTAGGTGCCACTGATTGGCATCAGTGGTGGGCATTGATAGGTGGCACTGGCAGGGGCTACTAATTGTCACAGATGATGCAGAATTGCCTCTTCCTCTTCGGGCCCCATGTCCCTTGCACATAAGCCGGTGATTACCTTTTTTTTATGCTCACGCTGTCAGCACAAGGAGAAAACAAAAACCATTACCCAGCTTTTGTTTACATCACGTGATCAGCTGTCATTTGCTGACAGCTGATCACATGGTAAAGGGCAGGGATCGGCCCCTTACTCGGATCTGTCATCACCTGAGTAGTGATGAGCCGAACACCCCCGGGTTCGGTTCGCACCAGAACCCGCGAACGGACCGAAAGTTCGAACGAACATTAGAACCCTATTAAATACAATGGATGCGAACGTTCGAATTCTAAAGTGCTAATTATAACAACTATTATGCATGTTATTGTCATAAATAAGGTTTGGGAACCCGGGTTCTGCACCAGGGGACATGTATCAATGCAAAAAGAAGTTTTAAAAACAGTGGTTTTTCGGGAGCAGTCATTTTAATGATGCATAAAGTGAAAAAAAAAAAGTCAAATATTCCTTTAAATATCGTACCTGGGGGGTGTCTAAAGTATGCCTGTGAAGTGCCACGTGTTTCCCGTGTTTAGAACTGTCCCTGCACAAAATGACACTTCTAAAGGAAAAAAAAGCCATTTAAAACTGCTTGCGGCTTTAATGTAATGTCTGGTCCCGGTAATATGGATGAAATTCTTTAAGAAAAATGGCATAGCTACCCCATGACCCCCCCCCCCTACCCCAGCCCATTACCAGCCCCTTTGGGTCTTGTATGGATATTAAGGGGAACCCCGCACATAAAATAAAAAAGGCCCTATATACTCTGAACAGCCGTATACAGGCGGTGCATACAAGACAGGGACTGTAGGTTTGTTCTTATGTAGAATCTGTTTGTAATTTTGAACAGGTACATTGTTGAAGTGTAGCTCCAGCCCAAAAATCTATTTTTAAACTTTTTGGGAAACATAGGTAAGGGTTATCACCCCTGTAACATTTGTTTTGCTGTCTGTGCCCCTGTTCAGAACATTTCACCTCACTTTCCGTCCCAATGACAACTGTTTTTGAAATGTGGTGTTTTTCTTGAAACAAGGATTGCTGATAAAGCATCAGTACAGATGAGACCCCTTTCTCCCATATTTATTCTTACAGGAGAGAATTTTCCTTTCTAGGGGTAGATTTCCTCTCACTTCCTGTTGTCTTCTTTCGTTTGCAAGTAGGAGTCGTTTGTAAGTTGGATGTTTGAAAGTAGGGACCTGCCGTATATACTCTGCAGAAATAGGCCCCTTAGTTGTTGGTGTTGGCACAACACTGTAAGCACTCAGTTACTCTTGGTTGGTGCTGGAACGCCCTGCTGTCAACTATTATATCAGGAATTTTAATTACATATAATTGTTGAACAGTGGTAGTAAAAATTGGGGCTTTGATGGTGGTGCTGGTGCCACAACACTGTAAGCCCTGACAGTTACTCTTGGTGGGTGCAGCAATGGGCCCTGCTGTGAATTATTAGATCAAGAATTGTAATTACATGCCCCTTTTGAACAGGGGCTGAAAAATTGGGCCTTTCGTGGTGGTGGTGGTGGTGGCGTTGCCACAAGACTGTAAGCCCTCAGAGTTACTCTTGGTGGGTGCAGCAATGGACCCTGCTGTGAATTATTAGATCAAGAATTGTAATTGCATGCCCCTGTTGAACAGGGGCTGAAAAATTGGGCCTTAGGCACTGGTGGCACAACACTCCAACCCCTCACAGATACTGTACTTGGAGCACAGCAATGAGCCCTATGGCAAATTATTGCTAAAAAAATTGTAATTACACGCCCCTGTAAAACAGGGGCTGAAAAATTGGGCCTTAGCCACTGGTGGCGGCACCCATAAACAAAAATGATCTTCCAAGCTATCATCATCAATCGTATCATTGAGGACTCGGAGGAGGAGGATAGCCAGTCAACATAACAGCACAGGCACTCAGCATCAGCATCAGTCTTGAAGGGATGTGACATGTTAAAATCAATTAGTATGTTATATCAGCATCAGGTGTGTGGTAGCTGGTGGTGATCCAAGACTGGTTCATCTTGATGAAAGTCAGTCGATCAACCGAGTCGGTGGACAGGCGCACCCTGTGATCCGTGACAAATCCTCCAGCAGCACTGAATGTGCGTTCCGAAAGAACGCTGGATGCAGGACAGGCCAGTAGCTCAATTGCATACTGTGCAAGCTCTGGCCAGTGATCCATCCTCAAGACCCAGTAAGCCAGAGGATTTTCGGTGGGGAAGGTGTCCAAGTCTGACCTTGCCCCTAGATATTCCTGCACCATGTTTATCAGACGCTGGCGATGGTTGCTGGAACCGATCATACTTTGGGGCTGCGGACTAAAGAATTGTCTGAACGCATCGGTCAGACGGCCACCTTCCCCACCGCTCCTTCTTTGACTGGCCGAAGCCTCAGCAACTCGTTGTCCAGGACCAGGAGTTTGTAACCTCCCAGTCTCTGGGAACGCGTTGCACAGACCTTTTTGCAAGGCCTCCCGGAGTTGTCTCATCCTCTGCTCCCTCTGCGACGGTAACATAAGGTCCGCAACCTTACCCTTGTACCGTGGATCAAGGAGAGTGGCCAGCCAGTAATGGTCCCTCTCCTTGATCCGAAGAATACGAGGATCCTTCCGCAGACTTTGCAGGATCAGGGAGGCCATGCAGCGTAGGTTTGCTGAGGCATTCGCTCCGGAGTCCTCTGGGTCACTAAGGACGACATGATCCGCAGCCACCTCCTCCCAGCCACGTACAAGTCCACTGGTTTCTTGGGACTGTAAATCATCCCTAAAAGACTGCTGCTGATGATGCTGAGTGCCAGCCTCCACCTCCATGCTGACACAATCCTCCTCCTCCTCCTCCTCCTCCTCCTCTTCCTGTGCGATGGGTGGGACAGAAGGAACACTGTCTGGGTAAAGGGGGCCTTGAGAGGCAAGGAAGTCCTCCTCTTCCTGCCTCTGTTCTGCCTCAAGTGCCCTGTCCATTATTCCACGCAGCATGTGCTCCAACAGGTGGACAAGAGGTACAGTGTCACTGATGCATGCACTGTCACTGCTCACCATCCTCGTGGCCTCCTCAAATGGTGCCAGGACAGTGCATGCATCCCTGATCATGCCCCACTGGCGTGGAGAAAAAAAACCAAGCTCCCCTGACCCTGTCCTGGTGCCGTAGTCGCACAGGTACTCATTGATGGCCCTCTGCTGCGTGTGCAGCCGCTGCATCATGGCCAACGTTGAGTTCCACCTGGTGGGCATGTCACATATAAGGCGGTTCTTGGGCAGGTTCAACTCCTTTTGCAGCTCAGCCAGGCGAGCACTGGCATTATAAGATCTGCGGAAATGCACACAGACTTTCCTGGCCTGCCTCAGGACATCCTGTAAGCCCGGGTACCTGCCCAAGAACCGCTGCACCACCAGGTTAAGGACGTGAGCCACACAGGGCACATGGGTCAGTTGTCCCTGTCGGAGGGCGGAGAGGAGGTTGGTGCCATTGTCGCAAACCACCATTCCTGGCTTAAGCTGGCGTGGCGTCAACCACCTCTCGGCCTGGCCCTGCAGAGCAGACAGGACCTCTGCCCCAGTGTGGCTTCTGTCCCCCAAACACACCAGCGCAAGCACGGCATGGCATCTTTTTGCCTGCGTACTTGCGTAGCCCCGTGAACGGCTACGGAGCACCGCTGGTTCATAGGACAAACCACAGGAAGAGGCCATGGAGGAAGAAGAAGAGGAGGGGGTGGAGGAGAGAGGTGTGTCACAACCAGTAGTAGAATTTTGGAGGCGTGGCGGTGGGACAACCTCCAACACTACTGCACCTTGTCCTGCATCCTTCCCAGCTGCCAAAAGAGTGACCCAATGGGCCGTGAAAGAAAGGTAACGTCCCTGTCCATGCCTGCTGGACCATGAGTCAGCGGTAATATGCACCTTACCGCTGACCGCCCTGTCCAGCGAGGCCAAGACATTGCCTTCCACATGCCGGTAGAGAGCCGGAATAGCCTTCCGTGAGAAAAAGTGGCGTTTGGGAACCTGCCACTGAGGAACCGCACATTGCACAAACTCACGGAAGGGGGCCGAGTCTACCAACTGAAAAGGCAGCAGTTGAAGCGCTAGCAATTTAGCCAAGCTAGCATTCAACCGCTGGGCATGTGGATGGCTGGGAGTGAACTTCTTTCGACGGTCCAGCAGCTGGGGCAGGGAAATTTGCCTGCTAGAATCGGACGTCGGTGTACTGCTAGCAGAGTGGCCGCAAGTACTTGGCTGTGACACACCTAATTCTACACCTTCATTCCTCTCAGTGCATGTTTCAGAGAGGACTGAAGTTATAGTGGGGTTGGAGATCCCAGCTGATGCAGTGCAAGGAGAGGTCCGCTTTGTTCTTTGGTGTGGGTCTTTCAGGTAGGCTTGCCAACGAGCTGCATGGCAGGTCAACATATGTCTGGTCAGGCATGTGGTACCCAAGCGGCTGATGTTTTGGCCACGCGATATACGCTTGAGACATATGTTGCAAACAGCAGCTGTGCGATCTGATGCACTAGCCTCAAAAAAGGCCCACACCAAAGAACTTTTTGAATGACGGGCAGAGGCAGCGCCCTGCACAGGCGGAGCTCTGCGGTGTGATTCCGTCGGTGTACTGCCCTTACGCTGGCCACCAAAGGGCATCCTGCCTCGTTGGAGATGTGCCTCCTCCTCATCCTCCTCCTCCTCCTCTCTCCTATTAGGCACCCACGTGGAGTCAGTGACCTCATCATCACCTCCCTCCTCATCACTGGAGCCAATCTGGCAGTATGCTGCAGCTGCTGGAACATGACTGCCAGATTGGTGTCCTTCTTGAGCATCCCCTCTGTCTGCTCTCACGCTACTGCCTTCCTCTAGCTGGGTTTCATCATCAGACCCTTCGAAACGCTGGGCATCCTCCTGGAGCATGTACCCAACACTGTGCTGAAACAGTTCGGGGGACTCCTCAGGAGGAGGACATGGTGGGTCTAGGGAAGGAGTGACTGATGATGAGTCTGACATTGATACCAGGGAAGAGGACGCTTTGGCAGCTGCTTTTCCAGTACCCTGAGCCTGGGTGAGAGAGGATGAGGAGGAGGAGGAGGGCTTGGTCATCCACTCTACCAAGTCTTCGGCATGATGTGGCTCAACATGTCCAGCTGCCGAAAAGAAGGACAAGCGTGTCCCATGGCCATGTGCTGATGACAATGCACCGCGTCCACGACCAGCACTGTTGCCCCCAGACACAGAGCCTGCTTGCCCTCTTTTATTGCCTCCTGACTGTCTGCCTCTCCTTGTTTGCCTTCCAGACATTCTAATAGATGGCCTGCAGGGAGATGGGAAAAAAGCAATAAGGGCTACCTTCAGGTGTCCTTCTCTGTCCCTTGAAACAAGGACTTTGACAGTGAAAGAAACTGACACACTCTCCCTACCTACAGTTTTCTGTCCCTAGAAAAAATGTTTTTTTTAAGCACAATTTAGCACAAGGAGAATTCACTCACTGTCCTTCCAGGTCCCTGGAAACAAGGACTTTGACAGTGAAAGAAACTGACACACTCTCCCTACCTACAGTTTTCTGTCCCTAGAAAAAATGTTTTTTTTAAGCACAATTTAGCACAAGGAGAATTCACTCACTGTCCTTCCAGGTCCCTGGAAACAAGGACTTTGACAGTGAAAGAAACTGACACACTCTCCCTACCTACAGTTTTCTGTCCCTAGAAAAAATGTTTTTTTTAAGCACAATTTAGCACAAGGAGAATTCACTCACTGTCCTTCCAGGTCCCTGGAAACAAGGACTTTGACAGTGAAAGAAACTGACACACTCTCCCTACCTACAGTTTTCTGTCCCTAGAAAAAATGTTTTTTTTAAGCACAATTTAGCACAAGGAGAATTCACTCACTGTCCTTCCAGGTCCCTGGAAACAAGAACTTTGACAGTGAAAGAAACTGACACACTCTCCCTACCTACAGTTTTCTGTCCCTAGAAAAAATGTTTTTTTTAAGCACAATTTAGCACAAGGAGAATTCACTCACTGTCCTTCCAGGTCCCTGGAAACAAGGACTTTGACAGTGAAAGAAACTGACACACTCTCCCTACCTACAGTTTTCTGTCCCTAGAAAAAATTTTTTTTTAAGCACAATTTAGCACAAGGAGAATTCACTCACTGTCCTTCCAGGTCCCTGGAAACAAGGACTTTGACAGTGAAAGAAACTGACACACTCTCCCTACCTACAGTTTTCTGTCCCTAGAAAAAATGTTTTTTTAAGCACAATTTAGCACAAGGAGAATTCACTCACTGTCCTTCCAGGTCCCTGGAAACAAGGACTTTGACAGTGAAAGAAACTGACACACTCTCCCTACCTACAGTTTTCTGTCCCTAGAAAAAATGTTTTTTTTAAGCACAATTTAGCACAAGGAGAATTCACTCACTGTCCTTCCAGGTCCCTGGAAACAAGGACTTTGACAGTGAAAGAAACTGACACACTCTCCCTACCTACAGTTTTCTGTCCCTAGAAATTTTTTTTTTTTTAAGCACAATTTAGCACAAGGAGAATTCACTCACTGTCCTTCCAGGTCCCTGGAAACAAGGACTTTGACAGTGAAAGAAACTGACACACTCTCCCTACCTACAGTTTTCTGTCCCTAGAAAAAATGTTTTTTTTAAGCACAATTTAGCACAAGGAGAATTCACTCACTGTCCTTCCAGGTCCCTGGAAACAAGGACTTTGACAGTGAAAGAAACTGACACACTCTCCCTACCTACAGTTTTCTGTCCCTAGAAAAAATGTTTTTTTTAAGCACAATTTAGCACAAGGAGAATTCACTCACTGTCCTTCCAGGTCCCTGGAAACAAGGACTTTGACAGTGAAAGAAACTGACACACTCTCCCTACCTACAGTTTTCTGTCCCTAGAAAAAATGTTTTTTTTAAGCACAATTTAGCACAAGGAGAATTCACTCACTGTCCTTCCAGGTCCCTGGAAACAAGGACTTTGACAGTGAAAGAAACTGACACACTCTCCCTACCTACAGTTTTCTGTCCCTAGAAAAAATGTTTTTTTTAAGCACAATTTAGCACAAGGAGAATTCACTCACTGTCCTTCCAGGTCCCTGGAAACAAGGACTTTGACAGTGAAAGAAACTGACACACTCTCCCTACCTACAGTTTTCTGTCCCTAGAAAAAATGTTTTTTTTAAGCACAATTTAGCACAAGGAGAATTCACTCACTGTCCTTCCAGGTCCCTGGAAACAAGGACTTTGACAGTGAAAGAAACTGACACACTCTCCCTACCTACAGTTTTCTGTCCCTAGAAAAAATGTTTTTTTTAAGCACAATTTAGCACAAGGAGAATTCACTCACTGTCCTTCCAGGTCCCTGGAAACAAGGACTTTGACAGTGAAAGAAACTGACACACTCTCCCTACCTACAGTTTTCTGTCCCTAGAAAAAATGTTTTTTTTAAGCACAATTTAGCACAAGGAGAATTCACTCACTGTCCTTCCAGGTCCCTGGAAACAAGGACTTTGACAGTGAAAGAAACTGACACACTCTCCCTACCTACAGTTTTCTGTCCCTAGAAAAAATGTTTTTTTAAGCACAATTTAGCACAAGGAGAATTCACTCACTGTCCTTCCAGGTCCCTGGAAACAAGGACTTTGACAGTGAAAGAAACTGACACACTCTCCCTACCTACAGTTTTCTGTCCCTAGAAAAAATGTTTTTTTTAAGCACAATTTAGCACAAGGAGAATTCACTCACTGTCCTTCCAGGTCCCTGGAAACAAGGACTTTGACAGTGAAAGAAACTGACACACTCTCCCTACCTACAGTTTTCTGTCCCTAGAAAAAATGTTTTTTTTAAGCACAATTTAGCACAAGGAGAATTCACTCACTGTCCTTCCAGGTCCCTGGAAACAAGGACTTTGACAGTGAAAGAAACTGACACACTCTCCCTACCTACAGTTTTCTGTCCCTAGAAAAAATGTTTTTTTTAAGCACAATTTAGCACAAGGAGAATTCACTCACTGTCCTTCCAGGTCCCTGGAAACAAGGACTTTGACAGTGAAAGAAACTGACACACTCTCCCTACCTACAGTTTTCTGTCCCTAGAAAAAATGTTTTTTTTAAGCACAATTTAGCACAAGGAGAATTCACTCACTGTCCTTCCAGGTCCCTGGAAACAAGGACTTTGACAGTGAAAGAAACTGACACACTCTCCCTACCTACAGTTTTCTGTCCCTAGAAAAAATGTTTTTTTTAAGCACGATTTAGCACAAGGAGAATTCACTCACTGTCCTTCCAGGTCCCTGGAAACAAGGACTTTGACAGTGAAAGAAACTGACACACTCTCCCTACCTACAGTTTTCTGTCCCTAGAAAAAATGTTTTTTTTAAGCACAATTTAGCACAAGGAGAATTCACTCACTGTCCTTCCAGGTCCCTGGAAACAAGGACTTTGACAGTGAAAGAAACTGACACACTCTCCCTACCTACAGTTTTCTGTCCCTAGAAAAAATGTTTTTTTTAAGCACAATTTAGCACAAGGAGAATTCACTCACTGTCCTTCCAGGTCCCTGGAAACAAGGACTTTGACAGTGAAAGAAACTGACACACTCTCCCTACCTACAGTTTTCTGTCCCTAGAAAAAATGTTTTTTTTAAGCACAATATAGCACAAGCACAAAACACACTGACACTCTCCCTACCTATCCTTCTCTTTCCCTAAACTAAAGGAATCCAGGTTAAGCAAGAAAGAAATAAAAGTCACTGTCCCTGCCTATGCTGCTCTATCCCTGCTCCGGAACACACTACACTAGGCCGCCGTGCTGGCGGCCTTTTATAGTGTGGGGCGTGTACTAAACACCCTCAGCAATAATTGGCCACAGGCATCCTGCCTGTGGCCAATCATTGCTCTCCTCGCTGCCGGCGCTGTGATTGGCCAAGCATGCGGGGTCACAGTGCATGCTTGGCCAATCACAGCGCCTGGATGACACTGCGATGGCGTAGTGCATTGTGGGCCGTTCGCGTCACTCGAATTTGGCGCGAACGGCCCAAATCGTTCGATCTTCGTCGAACGATCGAACAGCCGATGTTCGAGTCGAACGTATGTTCGACTCGAACACGAAGCTCATCCCTACACCTGAGTCTCAGTGACTCTGTGACCACAGCGCGCGCACAAAGGGGAGGACGTTTATTGACGGACTCCCAGCAATTGAGGACCATGCTGTGGCCGTCGATCAGTTATAGCGCTGATCTCAAGTGATTAAAGAGGGTCTAAATGGGCCATTGACATGCATCACTATTCAACTTAGGAATGAGTCTTTGAAAAGTTAAACTAAATAATTTGGCCACTTTATCCTTCCAAATAATTCACTTCCTGTCACATAGCCACACAGGAAGTGAGGGAAAATCCCTAACAATGTCTTTCCTTGGGGACACACAGGTCAGTCTAAATACTTTCCCCATTATGCACATTGCACTCGAGCATATTGCAGGGTACACCACAATTTATTAGGTAGTTTGGACTGTGGGGTTTATTTACTAAAGGCAAATCTACTTTGCACTACAAGTGCACTTGCTGTATATCTGAGGGGTACATGCAAGCCAAAAAAAAAAACATCTTTGCTTTTACATGATTGTAACATCCAATCACCAGTACTTTCCCTCAGATTTTCAGCAGCTACACTTTTACTGCAGAGTGGATTTGTCTTTACTAAATCCCAAACTACCCAATGATTTGGGGTGTACACAACAAAGTGCTAGAGTGCAATTTGCGTAATGGGGACACTAGTTAGATTGATCTGTGTGTCCAAGAAAAGCCATTGGTAGGGTTTTACCTTCACTTCCTGTTTAGCTGTGTGACAGGAAGTGAAGCCAATGTTAAGAAAAAGGAGACCAAGGCCAAACTACAAAAAAACACACGCAGGGGTTCTAACACTTACTTCGTTTCCCTCAAAATGCCCACAATTAGAATTGTATTGCCTTGAGCCATTTTTAAGTGCAGTGCTCTAAATCAGTGCTTCTCAAGTACCCCCAACAGGCCATGTTTGCAGGTTTTCCTTCATCTTGCACATGTGCTTTAAATCAGTCAATGGTTTTGATTTTTGGACAGCAATTCTCAATAAGATAAATTCACAAAACATGTCCTGTTGGGGGTACTTGAGGACTGAGGCTGAGAACCACTGCAGTAAAAAAGGAAAATTGAATACTTACCGCTCTGTATTTCATTTCCTGGTGACGCTCCATGGCAGCGCACAATACAATCCATGCATATACTACCAGGAAGGCACCAGGGTAGACAAATTACACCAGTTTTGTTTTGACATGCCAATCAGCTGTCACATTTGTTGCAAAGAAAACACAAAACAAACATCAAAATTTTGCATCTAATTTTATTGTTCAACAAAACAAAAGGGAAGGCAAAATAAAAAACATGGTTAATTTGAAACAGTTACAGACTCAACATCTTGAGCAATTTTTGGCCAAAAAATGCAGCAGACAATTAAATCAAAGTGAACAAACAACACACATTAACATCAGAATTATTTCAGGGGAACATTTCCCCCACACAAAATAAACCAAACACCTGTTTTGGCAAAGACATAACAAATAAAATACATGTGTTACAAACTCGATAAGGACACCAACGCACGCACACACACGCCGCTTCTCAAGGCAAACGACCGAATGCTCTGTGAGCTTTATATAACATAGGTTTGTGTGCTAATGAGGCAATTGAAAACACATGCACAGTCCATGAAACACCCAAAATGCAAGTTCTCCCAATGCAGAGACAGAAATTCAAAGTGGGTACACCTGTTAAGATGTCCTTCAATTTCTTACCCATAAAAACACTCTCTGAGTGAGCATGCCCAGAAATATCCAAGCGCTGTTCACACACAAAAAGCACGCCAAAAAAAAAAACGAACTGGCTGGGCATGTGCAGAACAACACCCAATGCAGCTAGCAAAAAATAACTCCCCCCATCCAAAATTAAGCACATCATCCAGCATGCTACAAAATTAGAGATGGGACAATCACCCCCCCCCCCCCCCCACCAACAAATCCCATTGCAGTCTATGGGAACTGACTTGTTAATTTTGCTAGTCCCCACTTGGCTGGCTTATCTTCTAGGTATTGGCCTTAAAATGGGGGCCCAGGTCCCACCCTAAGGGACATATATCAAGGTCACCAATTTGGAAAACACCAAAAAAAAAACAAGGAGAAGTGCCTTTAAATATGCCAAATTGCTTAAGGGCCATTTCACACCACATGCAGTCCATTGCGTTTTTTATGCATCCAAAATGCATGGAAAGTTGGTTATATGGTTCTAAATGGCAGTGTTTGTTCCAGTGCGTTCCAGTTCCACCAAAAAAGTAGAACATGCTGCATTTTACCTGCACTGGACTGTACTGGAACGCATCAAAACGCATCATAAACGCACTGGAACGCACAGGAACACACCTAAATGCACCAAAAACGCACTGGAACACACTTGTCCTTATCTATGGTTAATAAAAAAGAGGGGTGAAAAAAAAGCACTGGACTGCATCGAAAACTTACCAAAAATGCACTGGAACGCATGAAAAACGTGCATGCAGAAAAGCACCTGGAACGCATCCGGATTGTGTTTCTATGGTGTGAACTGGCCCTAGTTCACACTATAGAAACGCAGTCTGGGTGCGTTCCAGGTGCTTTTCTGCATGCGCGTTTTTGACACATTCCAGTGCATTTTTGAGGCATTTTTGATGCAGTCCAGTGTTTTTTTCCCCCTCTTTTCACTTAGTACAAGTGTGTTGCAGTGCGTCTTTGGTGCATTTAGGTGCGTTGCGGTGCATTCCAGTGCATTTTTGGTACGTTCCGTTGCGTTTTTGATGTGTTTTACTGGGGTCCAGTACAGTTTTGTACCTAAAAAATGCAGCATGACCAATTATTTTTAGGCTTTCTGAAATGCACTGGAACGGACTGCAGTGGTGTGAACTATGCCATTGGCATTAATGTGATCAACTTTCTTTGCGTTTTTCAGGCATCAAAAAAACGCACTGCACTGCATCCGGTGTGAACTGGCCCTAAATATCATCCCCGGGGGGTGTCTATAGTATGCCTGTAAAGTAGCACATGTTTTCCATGTTTATAACAGTTGGAGAGGAAAATGACATTTCTAAAGTAAAATAATAGTAATTTAAAAGTCCTTGCGGCTGTAATGAATTGCTGGTTCCCGTAAATACAGATAAAAGTCATTGAAAGTCTTTGCTAACCAAAAAAAAAATGCGTGGGGGTCCCCCAAATTCCATAACCAGGCCCTTCAGGTCTGGAATGGATATTAAGGGGAACCCCGCTGCAAATTTTTTTAAAAAATGACGTGGGGTTCCCCCCAAATATCCATACCAGGCCCTTCAGATCTGGCATGGATTTTAAGGGGAACTCCACCCCAAATTTAAAAAAAAATGGCGTGGAGTCCCCCTAAAAGTCCACACCAGACCCTTATCCGAGCACATAACCTGGCAGGCCGCAGGAGAAGAGGGGGGACGAGAGAGCTGCCCCCCTCCCTCCTGAACCGTACCAGGCCACATGCCCTCAACATGGGGAGGATGTCCCCATGTTGATGGGGACAAGGGCCTCATCCCCACAACCCTTGCCCGGTGGTTGTGGGGGTCTGCGGGCAGGGGGCTTATCGGAATCTGGAAGACCCCTTTAACAAAGGGGACCCCCAGATCCCGCCCCCCCTATGTGATATGGTAATGGGGTACAAATGTACCCCTACCATTTCACAAAGAAAGTGTAAAAAATTGAAAAAATGACAAGAGCCGGTTTTTGACAATTCCTTTATTAATGTGTTTTCTTTTCTTCCATCTTCTTCTTCTTCCATCTTCTTCTTCCATCCTCTTCTTTTCTCCATTCGGGTTTCTTCCTCCATCTTCCTCTTCATCTTTATCTTCATCTTCATCTTCCTTCGGTGTTCTCGTCCGCATCTTGCCCCGGCGTCTTCCCTTCTTCTTTCTTCTCCGGCCGCTCCGTTTGAATTGGAGGTTCCCGCTGTGCGACGCTTCAGTTCTTCAGTTCCCCATCGGGTCCGCTTACACCCGGTGACTCCGCCCCCCTCTGACGCACATGGATTTCACGGGGACTTTCCCCGTGGTGACAGAGGGGGGCGGAGCCACCGGGTGGTTAGCGGACCAAGTGGAGAACTGAAGCGTCGCACAGCGGGAACCTCCAATTCAAACGGAGCGGCCGGAGAAGAAAGAAGAAGGGAAGATGCCGGGGCAAGATGCGGAAGAGAACACCGAAGGAAGAAGGAAGATGAAGATGAAGATGGAGGAAGAAACCCGAATGGAGAAATGAAGAAGATGGAAGAAGAAGATGGAAGAAGGAAGAAGAAGAAGGAAGAAAAGAAAAGACATTAATAAAGGAATTGTCAAAAACCGGCTCTTGTCATTTTTTACATTTTTTACACTTTCCTTGTGAAATGGTAGGGGTACATTTGTACCCCATTACCATTTCACATAGGGGGGGCCGGGATCTGGGGGTCCCCTTTGTTAAAGGGGTCTTCCAGATTCCGATAAGCCCCCCACCCGCAGACCCCCACAACCACCGGGCAAGGGTTGTGGGGATGAGGCCCTTGTCCCCATCAACATGGGGACATCCTCCCCATGTTGAGGGCATGTGGCCTGGTACGGTTCAGGAGGGAGGGGGGGCCGCTCTCGTCCCCCCCTTTTCCCCTGCGGCCGGCCAGGTTATGTGCTCGGATAAGGGTCTGGTGTGGATTTTTAGGGGGACTCCACGCCATTTTTTTATAAAATTTGGGGTGGAGTTTCATTTTGCAGGCGCACTGGCAAGTTCAGAGCTGCGCCAGTTCAACTTATGCAAATTAGTTTACGTGACTTGACATTTACTAAGACCGGCGCATTTAAACCATTGAAATTCCCGTGCTGAGCTCAAAAAAAACTCCCGCAGCTCGAATCGGAATTGCGCAGCGGGCTGGTTTTGAAAAAGTTACTTTATCACTCAATTTTGGGCATATTAGTTATTTGGGCAGGTGTCACTACACTTCCTCACATCACCCCATGTCACCCCCAATATTTTCTCACTTCCAGCTTCTTTATATTTAGATTTTAACATGCCCTGCGCCAGGTCCATAGTAGCGCACTGAGCGCCTCCTCCCGGGCGCAGACAACACTATAGTAAATGGCAAATAGGGCTGCGATACCGGCGCTATTTTTTTGTAAATACCAAAACAGCCATTGCGCACGCAGATGCGCCAATACTCATGGCGCAAACGTTTGGTAAATCAGCCCCAATGTGTCAAACTTTGGTAAAAAAAGTATATGCTATGGTTTTGGCTATGTATCCAATCATGTGTTCCGGTTGTCACTGGGGGTACATTGAAAAATGGACCACACTTCAAAATAATGTTTACAAATTATTTGTTCATGGTTTAATTTTCTCAAAAATATCTTCGTTACTAATGAAACTATACCTTTTCTTGCAATCTACATAGGGCTTCAAAAAGCTACGTCAGATGAGCCTCTAAATCCAACACCTTCAACAATACCCCCAGACCCACATGATGGAGAGACAGATGCAGGTTAATAGATGTAGGCCTACATATTTTATACTACATGTTTTTTTTTAAATGTAGGTGCAGTTCTGGCCGAAGACCCCAAAAATTTTACACATCACAGTGCCCAGATCCCGATCTAATACCTGATGGTCTGCTGTCGTGACCTTAAAAAATTAAAGGGAGACTTGATAGAGATCAGGGAAAATACCAAGCGGGTGGAGGAAAGGCTACAAAAGATCATGGCTGTGCTTGGGCGTGTATAATGTTTTTAAAAATAATAACGTTGAACTTGCTGTGTTTTGGCAGGTTTGTTTTTCATTGAACCTTTAAGGACTAGTACATGTTTATTTTTTCACTATATTTTTAAAGATATTTTTTGTATGCATGGCTGTTCATGCGTTTTAACAACCCAAAAATGTTTTGGACATCTACATTTAAAAGGAATTGTCCTAAAAAATTATAAAAAATTGTATTTTGTTATCAAGAAATTGTGGCTTCATTATGTAAATGTTGTGCAAAGTGAACTAATCAATGTTTTGTGTTTACACTGACAATGAAGGCTAATTAAGAATGCACAATACACATGGCAATACAAGTGCACTAGGTAAACCTACGAGAAACATAAAACATTATTAAATTAAAACACCAAACCAATCTTTGATAAAAATAAAGTTTAATTTTTCCAAATAATAAGGTTAAAAGTCATCAGGCATTTCAATGGCCCCCCTACCCACAAAATAATCCACATATTTGTCACGGACCTCACGTCTGGTTTGGGGGGCCAGGCCTGGACGGCCAGCTTCCAGGGCCACAAGATGTTCTGCTTCCATTAATGAGGCCTCAGGCCCAGTCAAAGTCAGATAATTTGTGGAATGCACCCGGAGATAATTATGTAGCACACAGCAAGCCATTACAACATGGTTCCATTTGTAAGGGGCAAGGTGGATGGAGGTGAGGAACAGGCGGAAGCGGCTGGCCATGATGCCAAAGGCATTTTCAACCACCCTTCTTGCTCTGGCCAGCCGATAGTGGTACACCCTCCTCTCAGGGGTGAGGGTGCGTTGCGGGAATGGCCTCATCAAATGGGGACCCAGGCCAAACGCCTCATCCGCCACAAACACAAATGGGAGTCCCTCCACATTCAGCTCCGCTGGTGGCAAGGCCAGCTGATCCAAAAGGAGCCGTTCCCCAAACTCCGTCTGTGCAAAGACTCCTCCATCAGACATCCTGCCATTCTTGCCAACGTCCACATAGAGGAATTCGTTGGTGGCCGACACCACTGCCATCATCACGATGCTGTGGAACCCCTTATAATTGTAATAAAAGGATCCCGAATGGGGTGGTGGGACGACCCGAACATGTTTGCCGTCGATGGCCCCTCCACAGTTTGGAAAGTTCCATCGTTGGGCAAACTCCGATGCCACATTCTGCCATTCATGTGGCGTAGAAGGGAACTGTGGAATTAAATTAACAAAAAATTTGTACTTTGAGACAGAAACATTGAAAGCAGATTTAAGAAAACCATTCATGGCCAACATTGGGAGAAACCGAAAAATTAAAACATTATTAGTAAGCAACAACAAACCAAAAACAAACCCCACAAAAAAAAGGGGGGGGGGTTGAAGATGAGCTGGGGAGATCACAAATGAAGGCTGTAGCACTCTGTATGAATTAGTGAAAAATGTAAGATTCCTAGGCAATCTTTAGGGGGCGTTTAGGGTAAAGCACTACGATGGAGCATAGATTAAAATACATGGAAATGACTAGGCAAGGTGGGTATGGCCCCAGGATAGCATGCTGGAGAGGTTAGGTAAGGCAAATTTAAATGTAGGCCTAATAAAAACATTCCCAAAAATAAATTACCATGTGGAGAAATGGGACATTCCCTGCAGCTAAGAATCATGGGAATCAGGGACTGCTAATAAACCCTAAAAAAAAATCAATAAATAAAAACATACAATGTGATGTTTGAAATAAGAACACTTACCTTAATATAGTCCTCCTGCAAAACTTGGAGGATGGCAGAACACGTCTCTGGTATAATGATACCCAGAGCCTGGGGGGATATGCCTGTGGAGAACTTTAAGTCCTGCAGGCTTCTCCCAGTCGCCAGGTATCGCAACGTGGCAATGAGCCTCTGCTCAGCACTGATGGCTTCACGCATAACGGTGTCCTGCCTGGTAATGTAGGGGGACACCAAAGCCAACAGATGCTGAAATACGGGGTCAGACATCCTGAGAAAATTCCTGTAGTCATCAGGATTATTCTCCCTGATCTCCCGCAACAAAGGCATATGACAGAACTGGTGCCGCTGGAGCAACCAATTCTTGGTCCATGAACTCCTCCTGACCCTGCTCATGGCATGGAGTCGGGATACAGCATGAACCCCTGCACCAACTACAGCACGAACTCTACGACGAGTACGTAGCCGCAACATGGCTAGATAACGGTCGGCAGCTCAGAACGAACTAGAAGAACGCACGGAAGAACAGCAAGGCCTATGAAGAACAAGCTGAAAAACAGGAACGAGCAGACAAGAACGCACTGAATAAACAGATACGAACTGACTACAAGCACTGCAAGACAGATACGAACCCACAAGCACAAACTGAACTCCACAAAACGATCTTCAAAGCACGAAGACTGAAAAGCGCGAATCGTCTCTCACCAAACTTTTACTATCACGCGGTAACACGGAATTAGCAAAAGCGTCCCAAAGGGTGGCGTCATTAGAACGGAACTTCCCCTTTATAGTGCCGTCGTACGTGGTATACGTCACAGCGCTTTGCTTGAACGTTTTTTTTAATGATCGTGTGTACGCAAGACAGGCTTGAGAGGAAACATGAAAAAAAACTACGTGAAAAACGTCGAGAAAAAAAATGGCAAGAAAAACGTACGTGTGTACGCGGCATTAGGCACTGGATCTCTCCTCAATGCCCTTCCCTCATCCAACTCAAAAAGGATTGCCTCAATTTTTTTTATAAAGAACGATTTCTCACAGACTTCAAAGAACCCAGATCAAGAGCTTGCTTTTTCTACAGATGGCAATCCTTCATCACTTCATCCCTCTCGTCTGCTGATCAGGCAGCTCTGGAACAACTTTTCTTTCCTTTTCTTATGATGACCCAATCTCAAAAGGGCTGTAGGCAATACCTGAGACTCTACTTTCCTATTGGCCCTATAATGGCTGTTTTCGTTCTCTGGATCCTCCATGTTTTGGAACGCATAGCCCACTATTACCTCTGGACCCTCACCCCCCCCCCCCCCCCCATCCTCTATACTTACTTTTTTCTGTTATGTTTCCCTTCCCCTCCCCTTTTTTTTTTATTCCCGACGCGTAGACAGATCCATCCAATATCTACCTTCTCGACGTATATTAGTATTAATATTTATCAGGATGACTTTCTGTATCCTCACTAGGTGAGACTCATGTCTTTTCAATGCTCTCTACAACCCCGTGCTGTTCAGTTTTCTAGTGTCAAATTTTATCTTTTGTTTTTGTCCTCCTTGAACTTTACAACTCGCTATATCTTTGTCTATGTGAACCTATGTTTTGAACCTGACTGACATTTTCTTTGTACATTTGTCTTTATTTCCCAATAAAAACTTGTTAAAAAAAATAAAAAAATTATAGACTGTTAATTTCTTTGTACAAGAAACATACAAATTCAGCAGGGGATCAAATACTTTGTTTCCTCACTGTACATGTATTCTGGTCATGTAGCAAGCTGACCAACTTTTGTTAGGGGGACTATCAAACAGCTGATTGATGTTGACCCAGCCAGGTGTCTCCTACACCACTCTGAAATTTCTAGGAAATGCTATAAAAATTCTGTTGATCCATCTGTTGAATGCTGCTCGGGCATGCATACCGCTACTCTGGAACCAGGATACCTCCCCATCGCTCTCCATGTGGTTTACTAAAATTACTGAAATTCATTGCATGGAAAATATCACTGCCTCGCTTCAGTGTAAAGGGGAAAAATTAAAGCGTAAGTGGTTCTATTGGACTCTTTTTATCAGTTCAAGGGAATATGCTTCAGTCATGCACTTGGAGGACTGAGATTCTTTCCCCTTTTTACATTCCCCAATCTCCCTTTCCCCTTCTCATTATCCACCCCCTCTCCTCTTCCTCCTTTTCTTTTTCTTTTTATCCTTCCATTCATCCTTCCTTCCCTTTCTATTTCATGACGTCCTAGTCAGGCTTTTTGTTTGATAAAAATACAGATGCTTATGCTCTTTAGTTTGCCATTTGGGCTTTGACCCTGACGAGCAATTGTTCGCACAACAGGCAGGATGGTTTCCTGTGTAGTTTATTTCGTCATATTACCTTTGAGATGGCTTAAAGTGGGGTTCCAATCACATTTTTCATTTTTTAAAAGCATGTTATTTCAGCATTCAATACAGTGGTACGTGTAGCGGCCTCACCCTCTCTCTCTTCTTTAGTGGATACTTTGGCTTCGGTCTAGGGGTACTTTGAAGGGGAGAGCGAGGTGCGCCACGGCCCATGTCCTCTAGATTTCAGCATGTAGAGGTGAAGGCCAGCATCTAATTACACCCGGGCTGTGTATACGCTCAGAGCAAAGTCTGTTCTGCTGATAACCCCCTTTGCTCCCAGTAATTGGAGTACCACACACTGAAAAGGTCCAACACTTATTTATTCCATAATGGCAAACAAATAGTCCTTTGCGAGCAGACAGTTTGAGACCCATAGAACAGTCCAGTATTGGTGGGGAGTAGGTCAAGGCACAATCCTCAAAGAAACTAAACCGTTGAGGTTTCACCAACGGTTGCTAAGCACAGTGGCTGTTAAATGGACTTTTTGGCTTCAGAGTCTCTTCCAGCGACTCTAGTGAACAGGAACTGGAGTTACCTTCGCTACGTTGCAGCCCCTGTCAGGGGGAAGACATCCCTCCAAGGGAGTTACCAGAGGCCACGCCGTCACCGGATTAATGCTGTACCGGGCTATCCAGAAGGGTTACACTCCCCGGCCTCCTCGCCTCAGATACGGGTCCCAACACCTTAGGGCCCCTCGGACTCCTCCACCCTTGCGGAACCCAGTCGAAGTCCTGGGCTCCAGGCCTTGGCCGTAGTACCTCACCCCAGGCTTAAGGTGCCTGGGATGGACTCCATCCCTCGCTCCGGCCAGGTCAAGGGCACCGGGGCCCGGATCTCCGGAACGCCAGCACCCAGGCTAAAGGTGCCTGGGTGCGGCCGCGTCCTCCAACTCTGAACCCCGAGGTCCGCCCCTTTTATCTCCACTCCTTTTTACGTCACAGCGGGTTCCCCGGGCCGCTTTACCAGCACCAGGAAATGACAAAAAGGTACAGTCTTGCGGTGCAGGTTCAACTCCGGCCCAGGGCGACAACACCACCTGCAGGCCACAGGGAACCTTGCACCACCAGAGTCCTCCAAGAACCACAAAAGGGATTCTCAGATTCCCTAACAATTAGTACGTCTGGGTTAACTAACCCAGATGCTCCCCCCCAAAATTAAATACCCGCTACACTCTCCCCCCTGTAATTTGACACTGGTCCCCAGTGTCTGGTCCAAACCCCCACCCCACAAAGGTGGTGCATGAGCTCCGCCCAGAGACTAAACCATACAAATTAGCCCTGAATTGTGCCAAGACCTAGAATGGGAAAGGGAAAATATAAAACAGTAGAACTATAAAACTTTCAATAAAACACTTCTGACATTTACACATGCACCATCCTCCCTCTGACTATCTAAGGACCACCCATACTCAGCAGCCTTGACAGACGAATCTCCTGCAGAAGGGAAAAAACAACATCCTAACACAATGTGTGTTTTCTTGGAATGAACGGGCCCGTCCTTGAAAGGGCCCATTCGCTCCAATGAGTATGGTGATGCAAGTGTAAAAAAAAAAAACAGTCGTTGCGCAGCACTGCCACCTGGTGACAGTGCCACGGTAATGACAATTGGCCAAATCCTCCAGACAACTTTCTTTTCTTTCTTTTCTCTGTGTCTACACTAACTACACCCCAAAGTCATTATCTTCTTTGCAGTGCAGGGAGAAAGAGGGAGAACAAACAGTAACAGCTCCCATTTCTCCAAAAGAGTAAAATGCCCAAATCAAAAAAAAACTAGGGAACAGTCCTTGTGTTCCGGCAAGTTCAGCGATGAACAATAATAGAGCACACAGGAGTCTTTTCCTCCTAAAGGTAGAACTTTTGGTGCGGCAGGAACAGGGGCTTCAGGTGCTTATCGAAAGTCTCCACATTATACTCAATGTTCTCTCCGTTCTTGCAACAAATAAGCACCTTGTCCGCATGGATGTGCCGACCCAACATCCACTCCGCTTTACAGTCCTTTTACTTCTTGGACACGGGGGATGAGCATGAAAGATATCAGCGAGCATGGGGCACTTTGAGCTTTTCTCAGACAAACTCATCATACCATCGCTGCCGCAGAACCTCCACTTCAAAGAACAAGTCCCGGGGTAGGTATGGGTACTCCCACCCATATTCACGGGCAACTCTCTGACAGAAGAGCCGCTTTAGCCGGGCCAGAGGTGGCATGGTGGCACGATCTCCTTCTCCAGGCTGGACAATGGACTCCGGATGCCGAGGTACTTTAACTACCTCCGTTGGCTTGGACTTGGGAGCCCGCAGCAATGAACGATGCGTTCCCGTCACCGGAACGGATGAAACAGTAGGCGATTCACAGGATGGAAGGGTAGGCAAGAGACCAGATTCCTCCACGGCCTCCGGGACCTCCACCCGGGGTGTACTATCCCCTGTAGACATGGGCAGATCCCTTGGTGCGCGGAGCGCGGGTAACGGCATCTTGTCCCAACCCTTGCGGTGAAAGACCTCATCAACCTCGCCATCATCGCCGGCATCTGACAGCAACTCTAGGTCGGAGGTGTCGTACATTTCCGCGGGCAGGTAATTCCCAGTAGATGGAGAATCACCCTCCCTCACAGGCTCCACCGACATTGGACTCCCGACACCTCCAACCACACTCACAGTCCCAACCCCTGGCTCACCTGGGCCTTCAGTAGAACAGAGATGTCCAGGGCTCTTCCCGCCGGATCCATCCAGGCCAGGCAAGCGGCGGGGCGAAGCTCTTCCATGACCATAGGATGCCTGTACAAGGCCGACTTTCCTCTTCGGAGGTGGGAGCAGGGAGCTTGTGGTGACCGAAGCAGCATCCTCTGATTTTTCAATCTCAGTCTCTGTCTGGGCACTTTCTTTGCCCTGGTCAGCGCGCACAGAAATCTCCGCAAAGGCCTGGATCTCCCCTTCCGGAGTGGCGGTACCCGTGAGGCAGTTGAGGTGGAAGGCCCGGGGCCTTTCTGTGAATGGTTCCACCTCAAAAATAAACTCCTTGCAGGCCTCACAACGCCCGAATGGCTTCAAGCTGACCACCAGTCCCGAGCAGCCGGGACAGATCACACCGAGGGCCTCTATGTCTCTGCATACATACAGAGCCAAACGTCCTCGGGGCCTGAGTCTTATTCCTGTATCCGTTATGGAAGCAGCAAAGGAAGTCATCTTCGTGGGGTAAGGAACCGGAATCCATGGGGTACTTGAGGTCATCCCGACTATCTGCTGCTCCATTGCGCACTGACCAACACGCGCCAGAATCCCCACGTGACTACTTCCACATGGCCAGACTCCTCCCACAGTCTGCACTTGTTCGCGGGCTTTCCCTTCTCCCCGCCCACGAACTGCGCAGCTATGGTTTGCCTCGTGGCGCGCCAGCCAACATGGCCGACCTACTCGGAACTCCACCGGGCAGCAAAGTCCAAACACAGACGTTCCCAGCTCCATACACGAAACACACATCCCGGACTTATGAGCCCCCACGTGTAGCGGCCTCACCCTCTCTCTCTTCTTTAGTGGATACTTTGGCTTCGGTCTAGGGGTACTTTGAAGGGGAGAGCGAGGTGCGCCACAGCCCATGTCCTCTAGATTACAGCATGTAGAGGTGAAGGCCAGCATCTAATTACACCCGGGCTGTGTATACGCTCAGAGCCAAGTCTGTTCTGCTGATAACCCCCTTTGCTCCCAGTAATTGGAGTACCACACACTGAAAAGGTCAAACACTTATTTATTCCATAACGGCAAACAAATAGTCCTTTGCGAGCAGACAGTTTGAGACCCATAGAACAGTCCAGTATTGGTGGGAAGTAGGTCAAGGCACAATCCTCAAAGAAACTAAACCGTTGAGGTTTCACCAACGGTTGCTAAGCACAGTGGCTGTTAAATGGACTTTTTGGCTTCAGAGTCTCTTCCAGCGACTCTAGTGAACAGGAACTGGAGTTACCTTCACTACGTTGCAGCCCCTGTCAGGGGGAAGACATCCCTCCAAGGGAGTTACCAGAGGCCCCGACGTCATCAGATTAATGCTGTACCGGGCTATCCGGAAGGGTTACACTCCCCAGGCCTCCTCGCCTCAGATACGGGTCCCAACACCTTAGGGCCCCTCGGACTCCTCCACCCTCGTGGAACCCAGTCGAAGTCCTGGGCTCCAGGCCTTGGCCGTAGTACCTCACCCCAGGCTTAAGGTGCCTGGGATGGACTCCATCCCTCGCTCCAGCCAGGTCAAGGGCACCTGGGCCCGGATCTCCGGAACGCCAGCACCCAGGCCGAAGGTGCCTGGGTGAGGCCGCGTCCTCCAACTCTGAACCCCGAGGTCAGGGCGTCCGCCCCTTTTATCTCCTCTCCCTTTGCATCACAGCGGGTCCCCCGCCCCTGCTGTACCGGCGCCAGGAAAGGACAAAAAGGTACAGTCTTGCGGTGCAGGTTCAACTCCGGCCCAGGGTGACAACGCCACCTGCAGGCCACAGGGAACCTTGCACCACCAGAGTCCTCCAAGAACCACAAAAGGGATTCTCAGATTCCCCAACAATTAGTACATCTGGGTTAACTAACCCAGATGCTCCCCCCCAAATTTAAATACCCGCTACATACATATAAGATGACTTACTATTTTAAAAACCGCCGCCGATCTGCCGAGTTACTGCATAAAGAGACTTTAAAAAAATCTTTGCTGAAGTTTTCATTTTGCTTGTGGGCATGTGAAGCCCACAAGCATTTACTTCCTGGATTGTATTGATGAGTGATTCTAGCCCAAGGGGAAGCGCACTGCATCCTGGGAAATGATGACACACATTTCCCAGGAGCAGTAGGGAGCTGAGGGAGATAATGTCAGAATCCAAGGTGATTCAGAAGGCAGATTTCGCGGGACCGCATAGCAACAGGTACTTCCAGGTGAGTAAAAAAAAAAATGTTTTCACATTTTTTCAAAAAAAAATTTAGGCTATTATATGCACAATAATGCTATTTTGTATTTTTGGTGGAAACTCCACTTTAAGTTACCTAAATTATGTATACGCTCTTTCAGCCTTCTTATCTGTATTAAAATAAAGAGTGTTTCATTTTTTTTTTAAAACCGACACTTCCTTTCAAGTGATGTCCCACTGAGGACTGCTTTCTGATGGTGTGAACAGATTCTGGGCAAGGAAGTCCAGGAGCAGAATGAGATACCACTGGGGAATGTTATTCCTCCTCGTGACAAGGTTTCATGTCCATCTCTTGAAGTGTTCCTCTGACAGCTCACATCCCCATTTTTTCCTTATGAAAACTGAAATGGCTAGAATTTAGAGACCCAAATCCAGACCCTTGTGAAAACATAAAAAAAAAGATAGTAATTGAGCTGCAAAGACTGTGAGCTTGTTCAGGACTTCAGAGTAAATAGCATTTGTGGATGTCTTGAGGGAATCTAGTCTACATTTTCACAGCTCTTACTGTGAAGAAGCCTTAATGTATTTGGAGGTTAAATCTCTTTTCTTGTTTTTTTGTAGTTTTTTGTAGTTTCCCCTTATCCTTTGTGATGACCTTAACGTGAATAACTCCACACCAAGTGTAGCTGGCAAGCTAAGACCTGTCCTAGGTTGCTAATGTGGCTTACATGCATATATAGCTAGACCTGCTAATAATATTAAAACAGTGCATATGCTCATTTGTGAGAGATAACAGCAGAGTTATTTACTGTGACTTTATATATGGATGTCATATAACAGTTGTATATTGTGTTCACAGAAGAAAAGAAAAAATATACCTTTAAGAGTCATTTCTATATGCAGAAAGGTAAGCTTAATAACACAGCAGAATTGCAACCAGAAAGCATAGAGTTAAGCTTTTGTGACTCATCAGGAGTTTTAGCCAATGACAACCAATCTCACTGAGCAAATGTCTCTGGCCAATCATAGCCAGCATTTCACTCATGTTCTGTCTAGGAAATCTCATAGCACATGTCTAGAATTTCATTTTACATCAGAGTGTGGAGCTGAACAGTTCAGATCCATCCAGAGTCCAGTTTTATGGAAGCAAGTGGCCAAAATAGTTCCATCAAACCAGATTCAAACCAGGTTTGCAAACAATCAAACCAGCAATCAAACCAGGAATCAAACCAGGTTTCAGAGCAAACATCAGAGCAAACAGCATATAGAGCAAGTCCCAGAGAGATCATAAAGTGTCTAAAGTATTTTAAAGTGAAAGTACAGATACTGAAGAGAGAAATATATCTACCATTTTATGTAGAATTACAAGATTGAACAGTTGAACCGACATTTGTTATACTTTATTCAACACGTGTTTGTACATGGACTTCCTGCTGCTAAATTGTCAGTGTTATATAAGAAGAAAAGCTGAAGTGAATAAAGAAGTTATCTTAAAGGTTTGGTGTGCTCTTTAAACCTACTGCTTCCATAGAACGGCGCTAGAGGAATTATAGAGTAACAGATAGTCTTGTGTGGACTAAAAGATCAGAGAAATCAAATTCTTCTAATGCCACAGCGCATAAAGGCACTTCATAGTGCTGCGCCTGCCACAGTGGAACTATTAAGCCCAAAGTGGAACTATTAAGCCCAAAGTGGAACTATTAGCCCATTGAGGGTGAAGCGATAGTGCTCCTCAGCTTGCACAGTAAAGAGCGCATTTGAGCAGCGGAGCTACCATAGAGGCCATAGAACGTGTGTTTTAGTCAAACTGCAGCCGACTCTTAAAGTGGCAGAACGGCAAAGGCAAGATAGTCACAGAGAGAGCGCCAACCCTCCTGCGATCCCTAGAGAGAGAAAAAGACGCATGGTGGGAGGCCAAAGTCTAGAGTTAGAGTGCCTGCACCGCTACCCACAAAGAGGCCACGTACTGCAGCCAGCTATTTCCCCGCCACTAGGCCCAAAGCATCGCACGTCAGCGAAAAGCATCGCAAGTCAGCGCAGAGCATCGCACGTCAGCACAGAGCATCGCACGTCAGCACAGAGCATCGCACGTCAGCGCAAAGCATCGCACGTCAGCAAAAAGCATCGCAAGTTAGCGCAAAGCATCGCAAGACAGCACAGAGTATCGCAAAGCATCGCACGTCAGCGCAAAGCATCGCAAGACAGCACAGAGCATCGCAAGTCAGAGTAGAGCATCAGATCAAAAAAGACAAGTCTCCTTTAAGACTATTTGTTCCAGCAACCTACAGATCACAGTATCCTGCTCTTCAGAATAAGGTCAGAACTTTCCTTTATTACTATCATTGCACATAGGCTTGACAAGAAAGAGACATTTTCGTGTTCAGGAGTAAAAGGACTGTAAGTAAAGAACAAGGGACAGTTGTAGTACACGAACTCTAAAGTATTTTAAAGTGAAAGTCATTTTTACTGCCTGCACCTATTGCTATTGCATTTAAAGTGAAAGTCATTTTTACTGACTGCACCTATTGCTATTGCATTTAAAGTGAAAGTCTTCTTAATATTCGTATTAATTGTTATAGCACTTAAAGTAAAATGTCTAAGCCTAGTATTTCTATGCCACTGTTTGAGGATACAAAGATAGATAAGATAGAAAGTGAAGAGCAAGTGAACCTGTCTGAGGTAGAAGAGTCTGATGCAGCATTAGTCTTGCCCCAAACAGATGAACTAAGACGTTCAGAACGTATCAGAAAACCGACCCTAAAGATGCTGGAAAATTTGGAGCAAGAAGCAGTATTGAAAGGAAAAAAGTTCACCAGAATGTATGATAAGTGGAAATCCTACATTAAAGATGTTCGTAGAAAGCTAAAGCAAGAAAGTATAAAAGGAAACTTGAGTGATATGATAGAGACGGTAGAAGAATCTGAAGCAGAGCTTATGGCAGCATATGTTAACCTGCGGTCATCTACGACACCTCCCCAGGATATTGTAAGGAACATGGACACATGTACTGCAGTCACTAAAGGTTTAGTAAAGCTCATGAGAGAACTGTCATCTGAAGCTAACTATGATGAAGTTAAGGCAAGAAAGAGAATGAATGAGCTTTTTATGAGAGACTATGCCAAGTCCTTAGGAGGAACTACAATCACAAGTAGGACTTCTTCCACTAGCAGAAGTGCCAGTAACATATCAGAGTCCTCAAGTACTTTAATAGCCAAAAGAAAGGAACTTGTCGAACAACTTGCTGTCAAGAGAGCAGAAATTGAGATGGAATCTGCAATCGAGGCGCAGCGTCTACGAGTAGCAGAAATGGAAAGGCTGAAGGAAGTCAAGATTATAGAAGCCAGACTAAGAGTACACGAAGAGGACATGAATAGTAATCATATGTCCAAATCTGTACTAAGTGAAGATACAGACTCCTACTTCCTTTCATATGCCCAGGAGAATGGAAGGAAATCTCCAGTATCTAATGAAGAAAAAAGTCATTGCCCTTCCATCCCTGCTCAGAAAGACGAAAAGAGAGACTCACCCAATTCAGAACTAAGTGAGAAAATAAAACAGGATAATTCTGTTCCTAGATGTCACTGCAATGATCAGGAGAATGTTGCGACTATTGTCCCAGCAAGACGACAGAGAACAGTCCCAGCAAGACTTCCCGTTCCAGAACCTACTGAATTTTCAGGAGACATACTGAAGTTCATAGAGTGGAAGGCAAGTTTTGAAATGATCATTGAGCATCATTGCTCCAGGCCAGTTGACAAGTTATTCTACCTTCAGAAATATGTTGGTGGAGAAGCGAAGAAAGCTCTTGAAGGTAACTTCTACAGAACAGATGAAGAAGCCTACAAGCAAGCTTGGGAAAAGTTAAACGCAAGATATGGTCATCCTTTCTTAGTACAAAGAGCCTTTAGGGAGAAATTGAATAACTGGCCTAAAATAGGTCCTAAAGAACATTTCAAACTCCAAGAGTATGGTGACTTCCTGCAAGCATGCAGCAATGCCATCCCACATGTACGAGGACTAGAAGTACTGAACGACTATCTAGAAAACCACAGGATGCTAGATAAGCTACCTGAAGAAGTGGCTTCTAGATGGAATCGCTATGTGACTGAACAGTTAGATCTAAGTAAGGACTTCCCAAGTTTTGAAAAGTTCTCTGAGTTCGTTAATAAGGAAGCACGAATAGTATGTAATCCAGTAACAGGATCTTACGCCTTAAAGTCCTTAGAAGAAAGGCCTGCGAGGGATATAAGATGTGCAAGAGCAACTAGCTTTGCATCTGACACAACAGAGAAAGGTATAGATACCTACGAGAGCAAGTTCAAAGTTACTACTGGGATCAGTAGAGAGACAGAACCGACAAATCCTCAGACTACTTTTAAGTGTATGTTCTGTGGAGAGAACCACTCTATACTCAAGTGCCAACAATTGAAGGAGAAATCTCCAAATGAAAAGAAAAAGTTTGTACTTGTTAGCCAACTGTGTTTTGGGTGCCTAAGGAAAGGCCATATTACTAAGGAGTGTAAGAAAAGGGCCACTTGCAGCGTTTGCAAAGGACGCCATCCTACACCACTACATGAAGAACGTCCAAAAAAGGATAAATCCTCAATAGCTAAAGATGCTGAGGCAGAAAAGAAAGCATCGGTATTCTCTTGCAGAGTGAGGGAAAGCAACGGCACATCAATGGTTGTACCAGTGTGCATTTCAAATCCTAAAAGGAAGAATAAGAAGGTATATGCCTATGCACTACTGGATGCCCAAAGCGATGTCACCTTAATTGATCAAGAAATCTGCAAGAAATTACAAGTGGCTACAGAACCAGTGAAGCTCAAACTCACCACAATGATGGGGAGAGACACATTAGTGAACAGTCAAAGGGTGAAAGGATTGAGAGTCAGAGGACTTCATTCAAACCTCACATTGGATCTACCTCCAGCTTATACGAAAGACGATATACCTCTAGATCGAGATCACATACCTAGCTGTGAAACAGCCAATAAATGGGAGCACCTATCTGTCATATCTCATGAAATGTCCCCGCTGAAGGAGTTTGGTGTTGGACTGTTGATAGGTTATGATCGTCCCGAAGCTTTGGTACCACGAAGGGTAATCACAGGAGGAAAGGGTGAACCCTACACTGTTCAAACTGATCTAGGATGGGGCGTTGTTGGAGGAAAACAGCAGATTGCAAACTCAAGACAGGTGACAGGATTGTGTCATCGAATATCTGTCCAAGAGTTACCAGCTGTAAGTTCAGCGGCAGTAATCAAGATCCTTGAATCTGACTTTGCAGACATAAGTTCTAAAGAAAAGAGTGTATCCCAAGAAGACATAAAGTTCGTACACATTCTAGAAGAAAGTATTCAACAGAATCAACGAGGTTATCTTGGAATGCCCTTACCTTTTAGAGAACGACCTCATCTGCCAAATAACAAAAATCTTGCCCTAGCAAGATTGAAATGTTTGAAGAAAAGGATGGGAAGAGATCTCAAATTCAAGCAGGACTATTTGAAATTCATGGAAGGCATCCTTGAAGAAGGACATGCAGAAAAAGTTAATAACCAACCTAAAGAAGGAGAAGTGTGGTACATCCCACATCAAGGTGTTTACCACCCAAAGAAACCAGATAAGATTAGAGTAGTATTTGATTGCTCAGCAAAGTATGATGGTGTTGCATTGAACGATCATCTACTAAAAGGGCCAGATCTTACAAACACTCTGCCTGGAGTACTCTGTAGATTCAGAAAGTATCCCGTAGCGGTCATGTGTGACGTTGAAAAGATGTTCCACCAGTTTCATGTGAAGAATGAAGATAGAGACTTCCTGAGATTCCTATGGTGGGAGGACGGAGATACAGATACAGAGCCAGCAGAATACAGAATGAAAGTACACTTGTTTGGAGCAGCGTCATCTCCAGGTTGCGCCAATTATGGTATGAAGTACCTGGCCAATAAAAATGAAAAGGATTGTCCATCGGCAGCGAATTTTCTTAAGAAAAACTTTTACGTAGATGATGGTCTTATAAGTTTACAGTCCTCAGAATCTGCAATCAAACTAGTGAAAGAAAGCCAAGAGTTATGCGCAAGAGGAAACCTACGCCTTCACAAATTCATCTCAAACAACAGAGAGGTACTGGAATCCATCAGTGATTCTGAACGTGCATTAACAATGAAGAATGTAGATCTCAATTATGATCATCTTCCAGTTCAGAATGTACTTGGATTGGGATGGAATGTAGAGAATGACGAGTTCTTCTTTGAAACATCCTTGAAAGAAAAAGTTGCAACTAGACGTACCATACTTTCCGCAGTGGCTTCTATATATGATCCATTGGGATTCTTGGCACCAGTAATCCTCAAAGCAAAAGAAATACTACAAGAATTATGTAGACGGAAGTTGGGATGGCATGAACCCATACCTGAAGATTTGAGGCCAAGGTGGGAGGCTTGGATAAAAGACTTGCAAAATTTGAGAGAAGTTCGGATACCTAGATGTTTTGTACCTCATGATTTCGGAGAGTACAAGAAAATAGAACTTCATCACTTTTCAGACGCCAGTAGTTATGGTTATGGACAGTGCTCCTACATCAGAGTGATAGGAGAAGGAAAAATACACTGTGCCCTGGTTATGGGAAAGACCAGAGTTGCACCCACCAGTATTCAGACAATACCAAGACTTGAACTGACAGCAGCTGTTGTCTCAGCATCAGTAAGCAAGTTTCTGAGAGAAGAATTAGAGTTAAAAATAGATGAAGAATACTTTTGGACAGACTCGCGAGTAGTGATGAGCCGAACACCCCCGGGTTCGGTTCGCACCAGAACCCGCGAACGGACCGAAAGTTTGAACGAACATTAGAACCCTATTAAATACAATGGATGCGAACGTTCGAATTCTAAAGTGCTAATTATAACAACTATTATGCATGTTATTGTCCTAAAAAGGGTTTGGGAACCCGGGTTCTGCACCAGGGGACATGTATCAATGCAAAAAGAAGTTTTAAAAACGGTCGTTTTTCGGGAGCAGTCATTTTAATGATGCATAAAGTGAAAAAAAAAAGTCAAATATTCCTTTAAATATCGTACCTGGGGGGTGTCTAAAGTATGCCTGTGAAGTGCCACGTGTTTCCCGTGTTTAGAACTGTCCCTGCACAAAATGACACTTCTAAAGGAAAAAAAAGCCATTTAAAACTGCTTGCGGCTTTAATGTAATGTCTGGTCCCGGTAATATGGATGAAATTCTTTAAGAAAAATGGCATAGCTACCCCATGACCCCCCCCCCCCTACCCCAGCCCATTACCAGCCCCTTTGGGTCTTGTATGGATATTAAGGGGAACCCCGCACATAAAATAAAAAAGGCCCTATATACTCTGAACAGCCCTATACAGGCGGTGCATACAAGACAGGGACTGTAGGTTTGTTCTTATGTAGAGTCTGTTTGTAATTTTGAACAGGTACATTGTTGAAGTGTAGCTCCAGACCAAAAATCTATTTTTAAACTTTTTGGAAAACATAGGTAAGGGTTATCACCCCTGTAACATTTGTTTTGCTGTCTGTGCCCCTGTTCAGAACATTTCACCTCACTTTCCGTCCCAATGACAACTGTTTTTGAAATGTGGTGTTTTTCTTGAAACAAGGATTGCTGATAAAGCATCAGTACAGAGGAGACACCTTTCTCCCATATTTATTCTTACAGGAGAGAATTTTCCTTCCTAGTGGTAGATTTCCTCTCACTTCCTGTTGTCTTCTTGCGTTTGCAAGTAGGAGTCGTTTGTAAGTTGGATGTTTGAAAGTAGGGACCTGCCGTATATACTCTGCAGAAATAGGCCCCTTAGTTGTTGGTGTTGGCACAACACTGTAAGCACTCACAGTTACTCTTGGTTGGTGCTGGAACGCCCTGCTGTCAACTATTATATCAGGAATTTTAATTACATATAATTGTTGAACAGTGGTAGTAAAAATTGGGCCTTTGATGGTGGTGCTGGTGCCACAACACTGTAAGCCCTGACAGTTACTCTTGGTGGGTGCAGCAATGGGCCCTGCTGTGAATTATTAGATCAAGAATTGTAATTACATGCCCCTGTTGAACAGGGGCTGAAAAATTGGGCCTTAGGCACTGGTGGCACAACACTGCAACCCCTCACAGATACTGTACTTGGAGCACAGCAATGAGCCCTGTTGCAAAGTATTGCTTCAAAAATTGTAATGACACGCCCCTGTTAAACAGGGGCTGAAAAATTGGGCCTTAGGCACTGGTGGCACAACACTGCAACTCCTCACAGATACTGTACTTGGAGCACAGCAATGAGCCCTGTTGCAAAGTATTGCTTCAAAAATTGTAATTACACGCCCCTGTTAAACAGGGGCTGAAAAATTGGGCGTTAGGCACTGGTGGCGGCACCCATAAACAAAAATGATCTTACAAGCTATCATCATCAATCGTATCATTGAGGACTCGGAGGAGGAGGATAGCCAGTCAACATAACAGCACAGGCACTCAGCATCAGCATCAGTCTTGAAGGGATGTGACATGTTAAAATCAATTAGTCTGTTATATCAGCATCAGGTGTGTGGTAGCTGGTGGTGATCCAAGACTGGTTCATCTTGATGAAAGTCAGTCGATCAACCGAGTCGGTGGACAGGCGCACCCTGTGATCCGTGACAAATCCTCCAGCAGCACTGAATGTGCGTTCCGAAAGAACGCTGGATGCAGGACAGGCCAGTAGCTCAATTGCATACTGTGCAAGCTCTGGCCAGTGATCCATCCTCAAGACCCAGTAAGCCAGAGGATTTTCGGTGGGGAAGGTGTCCAAGTCTGACCTTGCCCCTAGATATTCCTGCACCATGTTTATCAGACGCTGGCGATGGTTGCTGGAACCGATCATACTTTGGGGCTGCGGACTAAAGAATTGTCTGAACGCATCGGTCAGACGGCCACCTTCCCCACCGCTCCTTCTTTGACTGGCCGAAGCCTCAGCAACTCGTTGTCCAGGACCAGGAGTTTGCAACCTCCCAGTCTCTGGGAACGCGTTGCACAGACCTTTCTGCAAGGCCTCCCGGAGTTGTCTCATCCTCTGTTCCCTCTGCGACGGTAACATAAGGTCCGCAACCTTACCCTTGTACCGTGGATCAAGGAGAGTGGCCAGCCAGTAATGGTCCCTCTCCTTGATCCGAAGAATACGAGGATCCTTCCGCAGACTTTGCAGGATCAGGGAGGCCATGCAGCGTAGGTTTGCTGAGGCATTCGCTCCGGAGTCCTCTGGGTCACTAAGGACGACATGATCCGCAGCCACCTCCTCCCAGCCACGTACAAGTCCACTGGTTTCTTGGGACTGTAAATCATCCCTAAAAGACTGCTGCTGATGATGCTGAGTGCCAGCCTCCACCTCCATGCTGACACAATCCTCCTCCTCCTCCTCCTCCTCCTCCTCCTCCTCCTCTTCCTGTGCGATGGGTGGGACAGAAGGAACACTGTCTGGGTAAAGGGGGCCTTGAGAGGCAAGGAAGTCCTCCTCTTCCTGCCTCTGTTCTGCCTCAAGTGCCCTGTCCATTATTCCACGCAGCGTGTGCTCCAACAGGTGGACAAGAGGTACAGTGTCACTGATGCATGCACTGTCACTGCTCACCATCCTCGTGGCCTCCTCAAATGGTGCCAGGACAGTGCATGCATCCCTGATCATGCCCCACTGGCGTGGAGAAAAAAAACCAAGCTCCCCTGACCCTGTCCTGGTGCCGTAGTCGCACAGGTACTCATTGATGGCCCTCTGCTGCGTGTGCAGCCGCTGCAGCATGGCCAACGTTGAGTTCCACCTGGTGGGCATGTCACATATAAGGCGGTTCTTGGGCAGGTTCAACTCCTTTTGCAGCTCAGCCAGGCGAGCACTGGCATTATAAGATCTGCGGAAATGCACACAGACTTTCCTGGCCTGCCTCAGGACATCCTGTAAGCCCGGGTACCTGCCCAAGAAGCGCTGCACCACCAGGTTAAGGACGTGAGCCACACAGGGCACATGGGTCAGTTGTCCCTGTCGGAGGGCGGAGAGGAGGTTGGTGCCATTGTCGCAAACCACCATTCCTGGCTTAAGCTGGCGTGGCGTCAACCACCTCTCGGCCTGGCCCTGCAGAGCAGACAGGACCTCTGCCCCAGTGTGGCTTCTGTCCCCCAAACACACCAGCGCAAGCACGGCATGGCATCTTTTTGCCTGCGTACTTGCGTAGCCCCGTGAACGGCTACGGAGCACCGCTGGTTCATAGGACAAACCACAGGAAGAGGCCATGGAGGAAGAAGAAGAGGAGGGGGTGGAGGAGAGAGGTGTGTCACAACCAGTAGTAGCATTTTGGAGGCGTGGCGGTGGGACAACCTCCAACACTACTGCACCTTGTCCTGAATCCTTCCCAGCTGCCAAAAGAGTGACCCAATGGGCCGTGAAAGAAAGGTAACGTCCCTGTCCATGCCTGCTGGACCATGAGTCAGCGGTAATATGCACCTTACCGCTGACCGCCCTGTCCAGCGAGGCCAAGACATTGCCTTCCACATGCCGGTAGAGAGCCGGAATAGCCTTCCGTGAGAAAAAGTGGCGTTTGGGAACCTGCCACTGAGGAACTGCACATTGCACAAACTCACGGAAGGGGGCCGAGTCTACCAACTGAAAAGGCAGCAGTTGAAGCGCTAGCAATTTAGCCAAGCTAGCATTCAACCGCTGGGCATGTGGATGGCTGGGAGTGAACTTCTTTCGACGGTCCAGCAGCTGGGGCAGGGAAATTTGCCTGCTAGAATCGGACGTCGGTGTACTGCTAGCAGAGTGGGCGCAAGTACTTGGCTGTGACACACCTAATTCTACACCTTCATTCCTCTCAGTGCATGTTTCAGAGAGGACTGAAGTTATAGTGGGGTTGGAGATCCCAGCTGATGCGGTGCAAGGAGAGGTCCGCTTTGTTCTTTGGTGTGGGTCTTTGAGGTAGGCTTGCCAACGAGCTGCATGGCAGGTCAACATATGTCTGGTCAGGCATGTGGTACCCAAGCGGCTGATGTTTTGGCCACGCGATATACGCTTGAGACATATGTTGCAAACAGCAGCTGTGCGATCTGATGCACTAGCCTCAAAAAAGGCCCACACCAAAGAACTTTTTGAATGACGGGCAGAGGCAGCGCCCTGCACAGGCGGAGCTCTGCGGTGTGATTCCGTCGGTGTACTGCCCTTACGCTGGCCACCAAAGGGCATCCTGCCTCGTTGGAGATGTGCCTCCTCCTCATCCTCCTCCTCCTCCTCTCTCCTATTAGGCACCCACGTGGAGTCAGTGACCTCATCATCCCCTCCCTCCTCTTCACTGGAGCCAATCTGGCAGTATGCTGCAGCTGCTGGAACATGACTGCCAGATTGGTGTCCTTCTTGAGCATCCCCTCTGTCTGCTCTCACGCTACTGCCTTCCTCTAGCTGGGTTTCATCATCAGACCCTTCGAAACGCTGGGCATCCTCCTGGAGCATGTACCCAACACTGTGCTGAAACAGTTCGGGGGACTCCTCAGGAGGAGGACATGGTGGGTCTAGGGAAGGAGTGACTGATGATTTGTCTGACATTGATACCAGGGAAGACGACGCTTTGGCAGCTGCTTTTCCAGTACCCTGAGCCTGGGTGAGAGAGGATGAGGAGGAGGAGGAGGGCTTGGTCATCCACTCTACCAAGTCTTCGGCATGATGTGGCTCAACATGTCCAGCTGCCGAAAAGAAGGACAAGCGTGTCCCATGGCCATGTGCTGATGACAATGCACCGCGTCCACGACCAGCACTGTTGCCCCCAGACACAGAGCCTGCTTGCCCTCTTTTATTGCCTCCTGACTGTCTGCCTCTCCTTGTTTGCCTTCCAGACATTCTAATAGATGGCCTGCAGGGAGATGGGAAAAAAGCAATAAGGGCTACCTTCAGGTGTCCTTCTCTGTCCCTTGAAACAAGGACTTTCACAGTGAAAGAAACTGACACTCTCCCTACCTACAGTTTTCTGTCCCTAGAAAAAATGTTTTTTTTAATCACAATATAGCACAAGGACAATTCACTCACTGTCCTTACAGGTCCCTGGAAACAAGGACTTGCAGAGTGAAAGAAAAAAAACACTCTCCCTACCTACAGTTTTCTGTCCCTAGAAAAAATGTTTTTTTTAATCACAATATAGCACAAGGACAATTCACTCACTGTCCTTCCAGGTCCCTGGAAACAAGGACTTGCAGAGTGAAATAAACTGACACTCTCCCTACCTACAGTTTTCTGTCCCTAGAATAAATGTTTTTTTTAAGCACAATATAGCACAAGGACAATTCACTCACTGTCCTTACAGGTCCCTGGAAACAAGGACTTGCAGAGTGAAAGAAAAAAAACACTCTCCCTACCTACAGTTTTCTGTCCCTAGAAAAAATGTTTTTTTTAATCACAATATAGCACAAGGACAATTCACTCACTGTCCTTACAGGTCCCTGGAAACAAGGACTTGCAGAGTGAAAGAAAAAAAACACTCTCCCTACCTACAGTTTTCTGTCCCTAGAAAAAATGTTTTTTTTAATCACAATATAGCACAAGGACAATTCACTCACTGTCCTTCCAGGTCCCTGGAAACAAGGACTTGCAGAGTGAAATAAACTGACACTCTCCCTACCTACAGTTTTCTGTCCCTAGAATAAATGTTTTTTTTAATCACAATATAGCACAAGGACAATTCACTCACTGTCCTTCCAGGTCCCTGGAAACAAGGACTTGCAGAGTGAAATAAACTGACACTCTCCCTACCTACAGTTTTCTGTCCCTAGAATAAATGTTTTTTTTAAGCACAATATAGCACAAGGAGAATTCACTCACTGTCCTTCCAGGTCCCTGGAAACAAGGACTTGCAGAGTGAAAGAAAAAAAACACTCTCCCTACCTACAGTTTTCTGTCCCTAGAAAAAATGTTTTTTTTAATCACAATATAACACAAGGACAATTCACTCACTGTCCTTCCAGGTCCCTGGAAACAAGGACTTGCAGAGTGAAATAAACTGACACTCTCCCTACCTACAGTTTTCTGTCCCTAGAATAAATGTTTTTTTTAAGCACAATATAGCACAAGGACAATTCACTCACTGTCCTTACAGGTCCCTGGAAACAAGGACTTGCAGAGTGAAAGAAAAAAAACACTCTCCCTACCTACAGTTTTCTGTCCCTAGAAAAAATGTTTTTTTTAATCACAATATAACACAAGGACAATTCACTCACTGTCCTTCCAGGTCCCTGGAAACAAGGACTTGCAGAGTGAAATAAACTGACACTCTCCCTACCTACAGTTTTCTGTCCCTAGAATAAATGTTTTTTTTAAGCACAATATAGCACAAGGACAATTCACTCACTGTCCTTACAGGTCCCTGGAAACAAGGACTTGCAGAGTGAAAGAAAAAAAACACTCTCCCTACCTACAGTTTTCTGTCCCTAGAAAAAATGTTTTTTTTAATCACAATATAGCACAAGGACAATTCACTCACTGTCCTTCCAGGTCCCTGGAAACAAGGACTTGCAGAGTGAAATAAACTGACACTCTCCCTACCTACAGTTTTCTGTCCCTAGAATAAATGTTTTTTTTAAGCACAATATAGCACAAGGACAATTCACTCACTGTCCTTACAGGTCCCTGGAAACAAGGACTTGCAGAGTGAAAGAAAAAAAACACTCTCCCTACCTACAGTTTTCTGTCCCTAGAAAAAATGTTTTTTTTAATCACAATATAGCACAAGGACAATTCACTCACTGTCCTTACAGGTCCCTGGAAACAAGGACTTGCAGAGTGAAAGAAAAAAAACACTCTCCCTACCTACAGTTTTCTGTCCCTAGAAAAAATGTTTTTTTTAATCACAATATAGCACAAGGACAATTCACTCACTGTCCTTCCAGGTCCCTGGAAACAAGGACTTGCAGAGTGAAATAAACTGACACTCTCCCTACCTACAGTTTTCTGTCCCTAGAATAAATGTTTTTTTTAATCACAATATAGCACAAGGACAATTCACTCACTGTCCTTCCAGGTCCCTGGAAACAAGGACTTGCAGAGTGAAATAAACTGACACTCTCCCTACCTACAGTTTTCTGTCCCTAGAATAAATGTTTTTTTTAAGCACAATATAGCACAAGGACAATTCACTCACTGTCCTTACAGGTCCCTGGAAACAAGGACTTGCAGAGTGAAAGAAAAAAAACACTCTCCCTACCTACAGTTTTCTGTCCCTAGAAAAAATGTTTTTTTTAATCACAATATAGCACAAGGACAATTCACTCACTGTCCTTACAGGTCCCTGGAAACAAGGACTTGCAGAGTGAAAGAAACTGACACTGTCCCTACCTACAGTTTTCTGTCCCTAGAATAAATGTTTTTTTAAGCACAATATAGCACAAGGAGAATTCACTCACTGTCCTTCCAGGTCCCTGGAAACAAGGACTTGCAGAGTGAAATAAACTGACACTCTCCCTACCTACAGTTTTCTGTCCCTAGAATAAATGTTTTTTTTAAGCAAAATATAGCACAAGGACAATTCACTCACTGTCCTTACAGGTCCCTGGAAACAAGGACTTGCAGAGTGAAAGAAACTGACACTCTCCCTACCTACAGTTTTCTGTCCCTAGAATAAATGTTTTTTTAAGCACAATATAGCACAAGGACAATTCACTCACTGTCCTTCCAGGTCCCTGGAAACAAGGACTTGCAGAGTGAAAGAAACTGACACTGTCCCTACCTACAGTTTTCTGTCCCTAGAATAAATGTTTTTTTTAAGCACACTATAGCACAAGCACAAAACACACTGACACTCTCCCTACCTATCCTTCTCTTTCCCTAAACTAAAGGAATCCAGGTTAAGCAAGAAAGAAATAACAGTCACTGTCCCTGCCTATGCTGCTCTATCCCTGCTCCGGAACACACTACACTAGGCCGCCGTGCTGGCGGCCTTTTATAGTGTGGGGCGTGTACTAAACACCCTCAGCAATAATTGGCCACAGGCATCCTGCCTGTGGCCAATCATTGCTCTCCTCGCTGCCGGCGCTGTGATTGGCCAAGCATGCGGGGTCACAGTGCATGCTTGGCCAATCACAGCGCCTGGATGACACTGCGATGGCGTAGTGCATTGTGGGCCGTTCGCGTCACTCGAATTTGGCGCGAACGGCCCAAATCGTTCGATCTTCGTCGAACGATCGAACAGCCGATGTTCGAGTCGAACGTATGTTCGACTCGAACACGAAGCTCATCCCTACTCGCGAGTTGTCCTAGGATACATAAACAACGAAGCTCGAAGATTCCATGTCTTTGTCGCCAACAGAGTTCAGAAAATTCGGGAAATAACAAATCCGGAACATTGGCATCACATACAAAGCATAACCCAGCAGATCATGCTTCAAGAGGCCTGAATGTAACAGAATTGAAAAATTCAAACTGGTTCACCGGTCCAGAGTTCCTTTGGGAAAAGGAAATCATACCCAGTGAAGGTTACACAGAATTGTCTATGGGTGATCCAGAAGTAAAAGTTGTACAAACATTGAGCACTGTTGCCAAGTGCCAAGATGACATACTTGAAAGTGATAAAAGACACTTGGAAGTTGAGAACCTGATGGAAAATTCCCCAAATTCATGTTCAAATCCTACTATAGAGAACATAGAATTATAGGTAATTTGGTGGGAGTGTAGCTGGCCAGCTAAGACCTGTCCTAGGTTGCTAATGTGGCTTACATGCATATATAGCTAGACCTGCTAATAATGTTAAAACAGTGCATGTGCTCATTTGTGAGAGATAACAGCAGAGTTATTTACTGTGACTTTATATATGGATGTCATATAACAGTTGTATATTGTGTTCACAGAAGAAAAGAAAAAATATACCTTTAAGAGTCATTTCTATATGCAGAAAGGTAAGCTTAATAACACAGCAGAATTGCAACCAGAAAGCATAGAGTTAAGCTTTTGTGACTCATCAGGAGTTTTAGCCAATGACAACCAATCTCACTGAGCAAATGTCTCTGGCCAATCATAGCCAGCATTTCACTCATGTTCTGTCTAGGAAATCTCATAGCACATGTCTAGAATTTCATTTTACATCAGAGTGTGGAGCTGAACAGTTCAGATCCATCCAGAGTCCAGTTTTATGGAAGCAAGTGGCCAAAATAGTTCCATCAAACCAGATTCAAACCAGGTTTGCAAACAATCAAACCAGCAATCAAACCAGGAATCAAATCAGGTTTCAGAGCAAACATCAGAGCAAACAGCATATAGAGCAAGTCCCAGAGAGATCATAAAGTGTCTAAAGTATTTTAAAGTGAAAGTACAGATACTGAAGAGAGAAATATATTTACCATTTTATGTAGAATTACAAGATTGAACAGTTGAACCGACATTTGTTATACTTTATTCAACACGTGTTTGTACATGGACTTCCTGCTGCTAAATTGTCAGTGTTATATAAGAAGAAAAGCTGAAGTGAATAAAGAAGTTATCTTAAAGGTTTGGTGTGCTCTTTAAACCTACTGCTTCCATAGAACGGCGCTAGAGGAATTATAGAGTAACAGATAGTCTTGTGTGGACTAAAAGATCAGAGAAATCAAATTCTTCTAATGCCACAGCGCATAAAGGCACTTCATAGTGCTGCGCCTGCCACACCAAGTTCACTATATAGACCACTTATGTAATGTACATGTTGATTAAGGATGAGCCGAAACCCCCATGGCGCCAGCGGGGGACGGGGTCACCTGTACATGTCACTGGGTGGCCCCACCCTCAGCTATATAACAGCTGTCACAGCGGGAGACGCGTCATTTGGCGGGAGCCGCCCATGGAGGCAGAGCTGTAGCGGCGTTTATTTAAATTTTTTCCTCGGTCCGGCACTCGAGATGGATTTACATCGCTGGCTCTTGTTTTTTGTTTTTTTTTTACATTTTTTTTGTGAAATGGTAGGGATCTGGGGGTTCCCTTGTTAAAGGGGGCTTCCAGATTCCGATAAGCCCCCCGCCCGCAGACCCCCACAACCATCGGGCAAGGGTTGTGGGGATGAGGCCCTTGTCCGCATCAACATGCAGAGCACCCCAAAGCACCCATCCCCCCATGTTGAGGGCATGTGGCCTGGTACAGTTCAGGCGGGGCGCTCTCTCGTCCCCCCTCTTTTCCTGTGGCCTGCCAGGTTGCGTGCTCGGATGAGGGTCTGATATGGATTTTTGGGGGGACCCCTACGCCATTTTTTTTATTTTGGCGTAGGGTTACCCTTAAAATCCATACCAGACCTTTTAGGTCTGGTATGGATTTGGAGGGGGACCCCTACGCAATAAAAAAAAAAAATTGGTGCAGGGTTCTCCTTAACCACTTAAGGACCGCCGCCTGTACATATACGTCGGCAGAGCGGCACAGACAGGCATAACCATGTACCTGTACGTCCCCTTTAAGATGCCACCGTCTGGTCGCGCGCGCGCCGTCTGTGGCTTGCTCGCGACCCTGCCGCTGTCATGGATATGCAGTAGTGTTTGTCTGTCAGCTTACCTTCCTTCCCATGTGTTCATCTTAGAGGCCAGACTCTCTCTCACCTGGCTGCCTTTATAATCTCCTCCCAGCCTGACTCCACCCCAGGCCCTATTCACAGAACACTATATTAACCTGTACACTGCAAGTCTGCATTGCTGATCAACGTGTTTGTTAAGCATTGTGTGTTTGGGTTCCTGCCTGCCGTGTGCTACGTCTGTCTCTGTGTTTCTGATATTGGCTTGTTCCCGACTATCCCTGTCTGCTTGTGACCTTGACCTTCGGCTTGTCCTTCGTTTATCATTGTCTGCTTGTGACCTTGACCTTCGGCTTGTCCTTCGTTTATCCTTGTCTGCTTTTTTCCCTGACCTTGGCCTTTCCCCTCACTATTCTTGTATCCTGTGCTGCTGCTTCCCCTCTTTCCTCCTTAACCTACGAGGCATGAGCTAGGAGACTCTAGGGGTCGTGACCTGGACCTAGCTGCAGCGTAACATCCTCACCACTAGAGGCTCTGGTGAAGACCTGCTGGGTCTTAGACTCCGCACCCTGGGGAATCTCGGCTCTAGCTTCCTGTGGATCCCGGTTGTGCTCCTCTGGTCCCGCTTTCCACAACCACCCAGTTTCCTATCCACAGCAGTCAGCCATAGGGTTCACTACCTTGTGGTGCACTCCTGACCCCCTACGATGTGCATCTGTCATCTGGCCACAGGTGACCTGACAGCCGCCTTCTCTGTGAGCCCGACCGTGAGTCCCGCGGACTCGATCGCAGCGGGGACACCCTGATGATCCTGCAGTAGAGCGATCTGAAAGTGAGTCTGCATATTTAGATGTGCCATTTTAAATAACAAAAAGTGAGTTTCTAAATGTTGTACCTTCCTTAAATGTAACCATATTGCTACACTTAGAAGCGCCTCTCTTTTCTTTTATATTCAGTTGCGACATGACGCTACTTGTATATAAAGACATCGCTTGTATATCAAGTCAAAATTTATTAAGAAATTCTGTTTGTCTTGCAAAACGCTGTTAAACCGAGTTACTCTCAAACAAAGGTTTTACTGTATAAAGAAAAAGACTTACTGCAGTTTGATTTACTGCTTTGTTCCTTGCCATTATTAACTACCGGTAAGTCTTTCATGTAAGCAGTAGAAAAACACAATTCAAGTTTTCTGTACAGTAGCCATTACAGCCTAGTAGTATCTGTTTTTAAAGTCCAACTAGTGTAGCACTACCCCCTAAAGGGCTGTTGATATCCGGTTTCCCCACTCCTGCACAGCCAGGTGACAAGCCTTTTTTCATCCAGACAGTCTTTGAGCTTGTTTTTTTGTTGTTTTCTTAGAGATAATAACTTGGATGCAGCTTGACTGCAACAATAACCACTTAACGACCGCCCACTGTAAATATACGTCGGCAGAATGGCACCGACAGGCAGAATCA